>OX465274.1:233172574-234372574 GCA_949987645.1 Tachina grossa | reverse complement strand
AAGGACACCCAGATTATTTAAAACACATGCTTCGTTTTTTGCACTAAAATTATTCCAAATTTGTAGACCAGTGTATTATGAGGCACTTCTTCTAAATTTAGGGAGCTTAAATTTGTACTCAAATAGGTCTAGGTAAGCAACCAAGACTAAAGCTATTTTACTGCAACATTTCCTCAAATTACACTGGGTTATAATTTTTAGCAGACTTCATTTGCTTATGCTCCTCAAATCTCATAATCAAAAGGTAGTATTAAAATTATGGCATGAATGCTGGAGGCGCTAAGTCTTCTACAGCTGTCGTTCAAGGAATACCAAGACAATTTTTAAATCTGCATTTATATTGTAAATCCTTAAAAAAATCCATTGCAAGTATATTTTTATTTCTTCATCTTTATATCCAATAAATGTTACCACTTCAAAATTTAATAAAATAAAAAAATAGACCTTTTGTAAATATTTCTAAAAGTTTCTAACTCTTACATAAATAAAAGTTGGCTTTATTTCTTTCAGGTGCTGCAATTTCAATTTTAACTCAAGCAGCTGCCTCGAAACATACACGGACATAAAAACAAACAAAATACAAAATAGAAAAATAATAATATAGTGCTTGATATTCAATATATAACAGCTACACATGTGCATGTATGTATGTATGTACGTTCAGTGTGATTGTGTTGGTAAAAAAATTATTATTTTCATATTTTTAATGATTTTTTATTATCATTTATATTTATCGCACACAAGCCTTAGGGTATACTGTTGCAATTTTATTCATAAAAATAACTTTTTGTATTTGAGTGCTGTGCAGACTCGCATGCACATCCTCATATAATAAAATACATACATAAGTATGTATGGATATAATATACAAAAAAGGTTTGTGTGCAACTATGAACATATAACAAGTTAATTACAAATATTTTGTGAGCGTAATACTTGTTCACAATAACATGCTTTTTTGCTTTTCGTTCCGAAACGATAATGCCAATGTAGTGTTTTGACTCTTGAATTTAGTTATTGTAAAAATTTCTTGCCCCAGCCTGAAAATTCACTAGCATACAAATAGCATAATAAAAATTATATGACAAAAATAAATGTCCGATGTAAAATAATTTTAATTGTATTCGGTATTTTTTACTTCTGGTACTGGGAAGACATGGCGTTTTGTTCGCAAAAATTTAGCATCACTGCAACAAAATTATATAAATACAATAATTTTGAATGTGTGCAAGAGAGATATGTATACATATAGAAGGGGACAAGAGATATTCATGTAAAAAGGGGATTTGTAAAACTTTTTCGATTAAAGTTCATAATTGCACTTCAAAAATTTTCCTATATGCACAAACAAGTGTGTGTATGAGTTTGTGTGTATTAAAACCCAGCTTGCACGCATAGACATGTATCCACGACCTGCACATTTGTTGCTGCATGTGTGTTCCTATGTTTGTGTATTTGTGTATGAACGTGGATAAATGAACGAATCTGAACGAGTTGTTATTTCTATCAACGTATACTCTCTTACACTCTTATTCCACCAAAGTGATTAAAGTGCAAATGAGAGTTTTGTTAAGGAATAAAATAAAACGCAAATGTCAATAGATGCATATTTTTGTGCATTCATTCATTTACAATGCAACACATTCATTTAAGTTTTAATTAACCACCATCATAATGTTGCAAACATAAATTTTATATTATCGTACATTCGCACACACTTTCCATTGACTGGAGTTTAATTGTTCCACTCAGTTGATACTAGCAACAATTTGTTTAGACTTTTATATGTTGTGATTATATCTTGATGTATAAAATAACTTTAATTATAATTAAATATTAAAAGTATGTCAAAACGTCGGTTTTATTTGGAGTTGAACATATGCATGTTTGTCTTACAGAAAATAATTAAGCTTAAAATGTTCAATTAATATAAAACCTAATAAAAAAATTCTATTCTTTCAAGAAGAGTTGACAATATAAAGTGTGATATGGTGAGTTATTGCTCATTATTACAAACGTTCCTGTTGGTGATTCTAAAGTATGAAATCGAAAATTTTCCTTCTATATATTATCCTTTCATTTATAGAGCAATTCTTTATTTTATGGTGCGAGAGAGGAAAACACGATGGTCAAAGGGTCTTTAAAAAAAGTGAATATAGCATAAAAAGATATTTTTATAAATTCACATGTCTGAATATTCAAATCTTATATCTTTAAGATTTGAATACTTATTGTAAGTTCATATTTGAAGATACAATAAACAAAAAACATGCATTAACAAAAAAAAACATTTCTGAATCACTGTGGATGGAGAGTTTGGTAATTTTTCGCAATTATGTTATAAGTCAAGCTTTCGGTAATCAAATAACAAAAATTTAAATAGTTTGATTAACTTGAAAAATGGACTTTGTTGCAGTTGACGTTTTTCTTTCGAAAAAATTTAAATTTATTATAAAATTCTAAACGAATGCGAAATTTTTTAAATTTGACACATTTGGCTTATAAAATATGGTCTATCGGTAATAACAAAAAAAATTAAATGAGCTCTTCGCCAAAACGGATGTTGCGAAAAGTTTTGCAGCGTTAATAATTCGCGTATAAATTGCAGCGGTTTTTATCATAAAATGCAATCGGAAAAAGTATGGAGTAAGAAGCAAAAAAAAAAGTGGCAAAGAGAATATATACCAAGCAAAAAAAAATATCTGATTTGGAAGCACTAACAACTCAGCGAAGCAATGTATTGCTTACTTGAAAGCAAACGCTTCGAAAAACGCTTCTGAAAAACACAAACGTTTGGCGGGGCTTTCAAAAAAATCATATATTAAAAAGCAAAAAAAAAATCATGGCTTTTTGGAAGCTAAATGTACTGCTTCTAGCTGGCTTATCTCGAAGAAAGAAATGCTTTAATCATGCGCAATAACAAGTGATTCTGTAAATATTGTCTCCTCTAAACAAACGCTTTTGGAAAGCAGTAATTTCTGCTACGTATGTATGTATGTAAATCAGAAACATACACATATATTTATGTTAAAGATTTTTTGAAATACTCGCACTTCTTTGTGAATTAACAGGAACGTATGAGTAATATTTTGTGCAAGATGTATCTGTTTATATTACTCATACGCAATAGTTGCAATTGGAAATAGGAACACAAGTTTTACGTATTAACCAGAATAATAGCAACAACATTTACTCCTTGCAACAAAACAGACCAGAGACTGATGGAAATAGAATCCACTACATATAACAAGATATACTACCACCATATCACCTATTTATATATAGTCCCATAGTGCAAATTTTGTCAGGGAAAAAGTAGAAACACTATCAGCTGGTATTTATTTGTTTAGAGGAATACAATTTCTTGTGAAAATGGAGTAACCAAACTTTATTTAAGCATACAACTAAAAAGCTCTGCTGTGGTCATAACTTTACTTTACAAAAAATAAAATAAATTTATTATTGTTTTTGTTCCCTTTTGTTTCTTAACGTGTTACTAATCAAATTAAGTACATGTACGATTTTAATAATGTCAAGAAGGTTGGTTATAAATGCTGACTAAATTTACCCTGATAAAGCCAATTTACTGATTTTTTATTCTTAATTTATTCTTTGATTTGAAAGTATTTTTCGGAATAGAAATTTTAATAGGAAAGAAAAGGCTGCCACAAAATGAAAAATGAAATTACAAATGAAATCAAAAGTTCCCTTACAAGTACTAAATGACATTTGAGATGATTAAGAGGCTACATATTAAGAACTCAATTGACTAAGAGCTTATGTGTGTACATTGTGCCATGTTTTAAACTTGATAGTTTTCTGATAAGTGGAATAAAGTTATAAGGAGGGTATAAATGGGATGAATGGTTTTTATTTAAATAAAAAAACCGTGTGCATAGGATTAAACTAAGCCTAGTGCGCTACTGTGAGCGTAGATTCTACATATGCACAATACTCAACAACTATTTTGAAAATGTTTAAAATTTTGCAGATATAGCAAAATATTTATATGGGTTACTATTGCGTTAACAAAGTCATAGACTTTTCTGCCAGCCAAACGACACAACTGATATTGTAAACAATAATTCATTATTTTTTCTATTTATAATTAACGTGCTTATTATAACTTCCAGATGAAAACATAAAATATTTGAAGTTTAAGACTGTTTCCTTCTAAAATGTGTAATTCTGCTAGTTAGTGGCTTTCAAACCATTTACCTGGAAATTTTCAAAGTTTATTGTTACAAATAAACAAGTGATGCTTAACGACAATACTATCTAAAAATTATATATAATGACTCATAATGCAAACAGAATAGTAACTACAACTGCAAACAATTTTCTATTAACGAAATTTAAAAGAAAACACAAAAAGTAAAAAAAAAATTTTAAATAGTGCAAATCACAAAATAGTAAAAATCAGCATAAATTTTATTTTTTTTATTTCATATTCAAATATATAAACATTTTGCTGAATTAAGTTGCAGAACAAATTATATTTTGATAAAGTTAGTTTTTGTTGAGCAAGCGAAATTTGAAACTATGCAATCCTAAATATACGTTTGCAAAACGCAGTAAATAGAAAATTGTTGTAAAAGTATTTTTTAAATCATTTTTTGTAACTCAGATAAAAAATAAACTTTATTTAGTCATACTTAAATGTTTATATATTTTGATATTTTTAATGATATTTTTAGATGAAAATATCAGTTGTTGATATATTTTTAAAATGGGCAGACACACACACAGAGATTTTCGATAAACATTTCAGTTTTGTATCTCAGAACAAAACATTTGAACTTTGTTGAAAAAATCTTTTGCAAACGAAGACTATAGCACAAACTACGAGTAACGGCAGTCAACCAAGCCAAAAAGTTCAAATAAAACTACAAAAATACAAACTCAAATGTGACTGGAAACTATTTGTATGCGAGTATAAATAAATTTTCATTTTCTTGATAATAATATTATTACTGACATACTTACGTGTATCCAGTTTCAATAACATGATTTTATTACTTCTTAATATGAAGTTTTTCCATGTGCCAAAAAAAAGTTATGGAAATGAATGAGATTTTATTAAATCGTATGTGAGTGTGTGCTGTAGTCTTTCTTTTTTTAAATTTTATTACTTCGTTGGTTGCGAATAAGAGTCATAAAAGCACTTTAAACAAATTAGATTGAATAAACTTGATTTATGGAAGTTAAATATTTCCTACGTTTCCATGCGGGCATTTTGCCAAAAAAATATGCACAAGATTCAAAATTTATTGAATTTGATTGTGAAATACTCTTCATATACAGAAAAATCTTATTCTCAAAAAACATATCGTTAGATAAAGTGTAAAATGTCATATGAAATACAAATTTAAAAATGCGTTTACTTCTTTCCAAGAAATATGTGGGAAAATTTAATGAAAAGTAATTTTCATAATGGGAAAACTCCGACACAGAAAACTACTAGATAGCAGAACTTTCAATGGGTTAAGCTTTGAAAGTTGACAGGTTAAGCTTGCACACAAAAAAATTAATGTGAACAGTTTTGTAATATCAATTAAAGTATTTGTAATATCAATAAAAAATTAATTAATTATGTTTTTCCACTCAAATTAAATAATATTTACCTGCATCAATTAAATTCTTAATTGAAATTATTAATTGGCAATCAGAATGTACTGAATAAAATAGTTGCATTGTATATTTTGAGTCAAATAAGCTAAAGAAAACTTATACACGCTTCCTTTAATCTAGTAAAAAAAAATTCTCTGAGACAAATATTTGACTCCACACATGTAATACCGGTAGTGTAATTCTTTTCAAGTGGTAAATTAAAACTTTACATTTTTGCGTCATTGTCGTTAATTTTAAGTGTTATAATTATCTAGGCTAAAATGGAAATATAAGTTATATGTTTTTAAGACAAGGAGCTGTAGTTGGACATAAGCTTTCATAAAACTAAAAAGGTAAAAGTGGTATTCAAAGTGTATGTTAAATGTGAATAGTTATATCTTGCTAGTATTTTAGGATAAAATTTTTATATATGAATTATATTTTAGCTCAATTTCAACTTGGGCGAAATGAAGTGCTTTCATTTTAACAAGCAATACAATAAAACGATGAACTTTTAAAAATATTTCAATAATCCAAATTTTATATTTTTGTCTCACGAAGCCCAGGTTGAATATAAGGTCTGCAAATTCATTAAAAATTCTACAAAAATTAATAAATAATTTCGTAATAAGGAACATTTTTCGGAAAATGCGATAAATCTTATATATTTAACTATCGATAGTATACTACAAAAAACTAAATAATATTGAGATTTCAAATTGTCTAGCATTGTAAATATAATCCAACATACATATGTAAAAGAATCTCAAGACATTCGTATTGCGTGATGATACAAAGCATCAATAAACACACGTAAGTGAATGATAAATTCAGTTTTATTCCTTGGGATTAACTTGTTGTTAAAAAGCTTTCAATCATAAACTTTGAAATGTAATTTTCTCCTTAAATATCACTGCGAAATTACTTCAAAATTAAAAAAAAAATAAGTTGACTGCTGCATAAAAAAAAAGTTTTGTTTTTTTAATGCATGTAGATATGTAAATATAAAATATTCGTAAAAATTCTTATTTAAAAACTTAATTAAAACACTTTTAGGTACTTACTACGCTGTTTTATTCTGTTCCCGAATAAATTTTAAAAGTTTTTTTTAGTAAAAATTTTTGTTTACACATTTGTTTAGATTTTGCTTTCTAAAAACAACACGACAAAGTATTTTTATTGCCTTATTGATGGAAGTTTTTTTCTTTGCTAACGACCAGCTGCCTAAAATGTAAATCAAGACAACAAGTGTGATGGCTTGCGAAGCATTTAATATTAAATATTGGAGTTTGGCCTCTCAATAACTTTTCCTTCTCACTTTGTCTTATATGACAAAAAAGTTTCAATATAAACATCAATGTATTCATTTTAAGAAACTTATTTAAGAGAAATTTTACAGGTTTGCAATAAAGTGTCGTTGCCAAAAATAATTTATTAAAATCACGAAACCATCCAGTGGAAAATAATATTGAAATGTGACAAATGGAGCCTGATTTTTATTCTCGCTTAACTCAATTTGTATGCAAAAAAAACAAGGTAAAATATAAAATAAGGTAGATTTAATAATGTGTCTTATGAAGTAGTAAATTAAACCAGGAGGGCAGACACACCTTAATACATATATTCCCAAATACTTTATTTAAAAAAGGAAAGATGGCTGATGGGTTTGTCTTGTCCTTTATGAGATTATTGAAACAAATATGTTTGCACGAGGAATTACTGAAACTTTTTCATTATGAAACTTTGCAACTTTATATTAACTTGAATGAGAATTGAAATGTAAATTCTATATAATTGTATAGCTAAAAAGCTGAGTAGTTACTTAAAAAAAGAATATTTAGGCTACAATAGAATTTATTTTTTCACTTAATCTGTTAGTATTCCGCAGAAACGTGGATTTCGTGGTGGTCGGTCACCTATCACTAATTTATCAGTATTTTTCAACTATTGCCATAGTAGTTTTGATTCTGGATTGCAAAGTTGATGCTATTTATAAAATTTTTTAAAAGGCATTTGACAAAATACTCGTACCACATTCGATCTTACTACATAAACTAAGCACATTTGACATTCATGCAAATTTGTATGAAAATGTTTATTCATAGTTAACAAATAGAAAATTTATAGTTAAAATAGAAGATTTTGCATCATGTCATTACATCTAGACATCTAGATTACTTTAGTTCAGCATTTAAGGCCCTTTCCTCTTAAACATTTTCATAACTGACACATGTAACTTTTCTTCTACACATATGCTGGTGATTTGATAGTTTATTCTGAGGTAGGTTATTCAAAGTTAACACTTAAGCCGCATCTGCTCGTAGAAAGGTTAATTCCAAGGGTCTATTCTACTTTAGCATTTATTAGGAGAAATCGCTCTGATTTCTTAGATCCTTTAGTAAGAGAGTTTAACTGGAATATGGGGCTTTAATTTGGATTCCTCATTGTAAAAATTCTATTGCCTGTATCAAAAGAATGCAGCAGAAATTTATTAAGTTTGCATTTGAATTTTGTACACCCACAGCCTTCAATATGAATTAAAGCGTTGCACAAGCAATAACATGAACATTCCCATGTGTTTTCAGTTCAGTAAAATTCATAAAGGCGAAAGAGAAAATTACTCATGAATATTGCTTGAGTATTCAGTACAGTGCTCTAATATGAATCGCGCTGTCTTCTTTGAGATCTTAAAATCTGACAATATCGTCGCAAAATGCTATCCTTAATATTTATATTTGACATTATTAATGACAATACAGACTGTCCTATCCTACTGGAGAGAGTTCTCTCTAATGCTCCGAATAGATATCTTCGGCATCGTAACTTAGTCCTCTAATAAAAGATTTTGCTGATTGTAATAAATTTAATAATATTTTAATGGTTGAATTTAATTCATCAATACAAAAGTTTAAAAACTAAAAACAAAAAAGTTTTATACCAACTTGACTTATTCATCCATAGACCATAAATTTAGGGAATTATCTTGAAGTAAATTCAAATCCCTTCGGATCTAAAAATTATTTAGTCAATAACAAACAAATTCATATAAATCACTTAGCAGGTATACTTAAGTTTTGCGCAAGTTTTAATATTTTTAAATATAACAAGATAATGAATATGATTGCCTGAATCAAAAATTCCAAAAAAATATGTATCTCTTAAAAATTTAAAGCTTTCAACAAATGAAAATTTTGAACGTAAAATATTTAAACATATGTTTAAAAGACATGTCTTCCCGATAGTACAATTCGGCAAATAAAACATCAAAAATCTTATATATCTTTATTAATTGTATATCTGTAAACTAAAAGAAAATTTAGAAATATCTGAATACATACATTTTTTCAAAATCACTTGCACCTAATTTGCCAATTAAATTTACTTAAAAGATTTCAAGCAAATGTTGCGATTTAAACACATCAGCATTATTTACTCTTTATACCGTGACTGCTGTCAAACGTTTTCAAATACGTACGACCTTCAAAGTCCAACAGATGTACTGTAATAATAATAATAATAATAATAATAATAATAATAATAATAATAATGAGAGTTATACGAAAGAAAAGAAAAAACAAATAAATTCAATAAAAGTGGAAAAACAAAACTTCGAACTATTACAAAAGTGGCAAATGAATCGAACAAAAACCATTAAAACTCCCATAAACTACAAAAAGAATGAAAAACCTAAAATAAACTTAGCAAAAGCAATCAAATTAACAGTTTATCACAAACTCTATTAAAATATATCTGTTCCAAAGTTTAACAAAAGTATTTACACTGGAGGCAGTCATCAGTAGTAGCGAAGCTATTGCAGGTAAAAAGTTCAAACCTTTTACTAAAGTCGCACGCACCCCTCCTTTGCGACAATACTGTCACAGATCAACATTTTATAAATATTATAACCATATGTATAACGAGAATGTATTGATACTAAATGTATGTACAGTGGCTCACATTAAAAGTCGCTTACTCGAAAAAAATTAAAAAATTTTAAAAATAAACAAGTGAAGATTTTTCTATAAATTTTTAAGCACATAATTTTCATACATTGTATGGAAAAGTAATGAATAGTTATAAGGACTACAGCTCTACATCAATAAAAATACTTTGAAAAGTTCGCATAAACATAAAAGTTAGAATCACACCGAAACGAATGTTAAATTAAATTTTTCTAAACCACAATTGAAAAAAAATTGCATTTTTTCTCGAAAAAACATGGCATAAATGATATTTTCTATTTTTTTTTTTTTCAATAACACAAAGCTTGTTTTGAAAATTTCAGCTTAAGAAATTGTTATTCCATAGCACTTTGTAGTTTTTTCATGAGCTTACTTTTTAAAAGCTTCTTGTGCACTGGCTCCTGTTGTTATTGCTCAATTAATCGGTTTCTAGCTGCATTCTGCAAAAAAAAAAATAAAAATATTATCATCTAATGAAAGCAAAAATTCACAAATTCACAACTAACAAAGATAAAGACTTACTGCCTTATTCATAAAAAATATTTCAGGCTTATTAAGCGCTTGTTTGACATATTTCTATGAGAAATTTGTCAAATAAACTTGTACTAAACGTAAAATATTTTTTATTTTTTAATTAGGCCGTTGTTAAATAATATTATGGTAGTTAGTTATTTCTTTTGCTTGGCTTTCATTGCGAGTACATTTTATAGAACCTTTTATTTCCTGTTTTCAAAATACTATTTCGTAGAATTTTGTATTCAGACCTGCTGAACAAATTATTAACTCTCCACGTAATTTTATAGGACAAGCTAATTCTCAGTATATATTTCACTAATTTATTATTAAAGACTCAATAAAATGTTTTCAACACAATAATTCGAAATGGGATATTTTACTTTAAGATTTACTATTGCGAGTTGTTATAATCTCGTAGCAACCGACTAATTCATACATTTGTACATACACGCAAAGAAAAGATATGGCTGTAGAATGGTTAAGAAAACAATATTATGTTCTCTGAAAAAAATTTGTGGTCGTCGAAAACTTGTTATTGTTATTTTAAACATTTATTTCGTTACGATAAACAGAGTAATGTTTGAATTTAATAATTACATTATCATATCCATATAAAAGTGTGATATGGTTAGAGTTTAACAATATAGTTTTGTTAAAAATTTATGACTACAACATAATTTGTGTTATTATTTAAAAATAATATGATGTAAATAACAATATAATGTTTTCCAAAACCATACTATGTTAAGTTTTAAAAAAAAATATTTTTCAGAAACATCTGTCAGTTCAGTATTTCGTTTATCGGTAGTGTTAAATAAATTAATAAATAAATAAAGTATAAACAAAAGGGTAGATCAATAAAAATATATAAGCATTTGTGTATCTTTTTATACAGACATGGCTATATGTCGTGTCAGTACACATTTCTATATATACAAATAATTTCAACAATACTAATTTATTTTTATTTCGAAATTAACGCACAGCTGTCTCTACAATAAATATATGATTAAAAAATAAAACAGTATTATTATATTTAATAATACTGTGGTCGTATTTAACAATATTAATATAATATTAGAAAATGGTATAGTGAGTCTCAATTATATTTTAGTCACATCTAACAATAGTGTTGTCATATTTACAATACTAAGATTATGATATAATTGACACAGATAATATTATAATTAACTCAGATAATATTATAATTAACTCAGATAATAATATTGTTAAAGTTATTTTTCCTTTAACAATAATATGATTTGACTGCAACCATATAATTCAATCATATTATGTTGCTGCTTGATTATGGTTACCTCAACCATATTTTTTCTTTGCGTGTACATATGTATATAGAAAGTATATTTATCATTTGTCCCCTTCGTTCTAGTCTACAGATAGTTTTCCCTTTTTCCAACTGTTTTATATTTTTGAAACAATGCACACTTTCGTTCTTCGTTCATATTCTTATCATATCACTATCATTCGTGACACATACAAACTAATAATTACACACGCAGCCTCACATACATACAAGCCAACACACCTTAATATAAACACAAGCACATACTTGCAAATATGTATAAGCAAGTGTTCATACTTACATACATACATTCCTTTAGAAACATAGTTAACTGTTACATTTTTACGAACAAACATACACGTCTTAATGTTTGTACGTGCACGTATGTATGTAAGTATGCCTGAACGTACCGATACTTTACATTTTTTTTCTTTTATATTCAAAATATATGTATGCATGGCTGCTGATGTTACAGCACCCATAGAAATATATATGTCTGTTTGTCGGAATTCTTAATGTTTGTTTGTTGGAATTCTTAATGCCATCTTAGGTAATCTAACTCTTAATGGCTGTGTGCCACTTTTTGACCCAGAAAGCATAAAACAATGCCAACGTCAAATGCTTTCATCTTTTTCTAAATGTTTATTTTTTTCTAAAAAAATTATACGACAGCATAAACCTAAAGCCAAACAGAAAAACAACTTCTATATATAAAAAACTCTTATACATAGATTGTTATGTAGACGGTTGTGTGGTTGTGCGTCCACATGTATGTATGTATATACTATGTATGTATGTGTGTATGTATGTTTTTATAGTCGTGTTTCTTTCCTTTTAGCTAACAGTCTATTGTCTGTATTTATTTGAGGTGAGTATAAGTGATGTTAATGTATGTATGGGTGTCAGAGATTTGCTTGCTAAAAATTAAAAGGTGAAAGTCGTATATGACATTTCTGATGTCATTATAATAATACTTATCATTAGAAAAACGATTAAACACACACACACACACTAATCATGGAAAATTGCTCTTGTAGAAGTGAAAGAAAACACTCAAGAATTAGCAGGATCAGCACATTTACCTCTTTAAAGTTTCGTTAGAAATTTAGCAATGAAATGTTAAGCCGACATTTAAGAAAGTTATAAATTATGACCATAATAGGAATATGCATAATTTGTGCGATAAGTATTAATGCGACTTATACAGTTTTACAAAGATAATTACTTTTATAACATACATATATATATTCATATACAAAAGAGTATACCGAAACTAAATAAATAATATTTTTTTTTTTTTTTTTTTTTAAGAGAAGTAACACTCAGGCCATTAATGCCTACTACTATTACTAGGTGTTACCTTCTTTAGGAAAGGGATAGGGATAGAAGACAGGTGGTGAAGGAAGAGATAAAAGAAAGCTTCATTCTTTTTACAACTGCTTTTTGCACGCGTTTTAATAATGCAGTGTTGTAGCGCCTTCTGGTGTTAAATGAGGCGTATTAAATTTTGAAGCTGTGTTTTTTTAGTAGCCATTTTATTGGTTATTTTACTTCGCCGATGATTTTGCTATACAATACCGACGAAGGAGGGCGCTCTGATGTAACATTAGGATTAGCATCTGCTGAAGTCGATATAGTTCAGTGACCAGTGACTATGCCTTCATCACTTGAACTTTCCAACAACAGCTGATGCAAAGGAACTCTAATGCACATCAGAAAAATGCGTGGTGTTGTTATTTGAATGACTGTCGGATACAGGGATTGAACCTGGGATCTTCAGTTTTGTAGTCGACGTGCTAACTACTTCAGCCAACGCCCTTATTATTTTATTATAGCATTTAGATTCTCAAGAAAAATTTATGTTGTTGATCCACTGGACTTGTAAAATGGAGTACATTAGTACTTTTCTAGGACTGCTCTCTAATAAGTTTAGATAAGGGCAAACAAGTCCTTGCTAATCTCATTAAGAATGCACAGTAGGGTTTGTGGAGGATACAAAAACTAAGTATAATTTGCAATGTGAAATTCTTGAGAACAAACTAACTCAAAAAATGGGATTTTAAGGTTTTTATTTATGGCTTTGTTTTAGTAAGTGAGCAATAGGTAGTTTTCACAACAACTTATCGATCGAGCATACTGCGTCAGCACAATGGGAAAATCTACAGTTAAATACTTTTTTTTATCATTTGTTAACGCCCTAATTATAGCAAATTATCATTTTACTAATTCAGTAATTTATTGTTTCTTAAAATACATTGAAATTTATAATTGAGGGGTAAGTTGTGCAAATAATTGATGATAATGGAAATATTACTTTGGTGGCGTAATTAAGAGAACTAAGCTCCAAAAAAATTTGGTTGTAGCTGAATAAATTTATAAAAAAAAAATCCCAAAAATACATGCCGTGCCACTTCTCTTTCTTCCTTTGCCACTCTATACTTATTGGTCACAAAAATAAAAAAAAAGTTTCTTAAAACATTTCATAATGTATATAAAATCCCTTTTTATCAAACATAAGTATTTAAAATTGTTAACATTTTTCCAAGTGTTTATCAGAAGAAAAATGTCAAATCAGTAAAATTATGGCATAAGTAATTATAAGTTGTCATGAAGTGTTAAATAACGCAACCTCACTTACTGTTTTCTTATAAACTTGAACTTTGTCGAAAAAGTGACTATAAAGCTATTTTATAAAGCTGTATTCAAGCTTCAACTAAGAACGGCAAACAAGCTTTCTGAAATGTATGCTTTGATGTTAAGGTTATCATGTTTGTTTCGTATGCCGATTGAAATGAAATGCACTGAGAAGTTTCAAAACGAAAATAAGTATAAATGTAAGAAGATAAAAATTTTTATTAAATTAAACAAGTCAGGCTTGACGGAATTTTACACAGAACTGCATACATTTCAGAATAATATGACTCAATTAAATCTTTAATTGCTTTTAGAATAGAAACATTTTCAGAAAACTTACTTATGAAAATACATAATTGACGACTAACGTTCAAAAAACATCATTTATATTTGCGTCATAAATGTGTGAAGTCAATTTCTACTGAACTTAATTTCAACTAAATTTTACATATAAATATTTGCCCTTTTATTTTTTTTCAATATTCGATTTTGTTTTTCTTTTTTCACATGAACTTGAGCTGCTGCTTGGAAGCAAAAAAAAAAGGCATATAAAGATTCTTTCAATAAATCAAAATTTAGCATAAACTCTTTTGAATTCCCTGGCTATAGTTATGGTTTAATCAAATAGCAACTTGAAAAATATGTACCTTTTTTGAACAAGTTTACTATTTATTGAAGAAGTTGTTTCAACTGAAGCTCATTGGAGCGTCACTTTAGTACAACTCTTAAGTATAAGTGTGCACTTGAAAACATTATCGACTCATATGCCCAAGCACACACACATTAGTAAATGCTCGTTTGTACCTTTGCAAACGTAAACACTAACATAGTTACCCAAAACAACGTAAAAACTGTAAACGTGTATGTGATGGCATCACACAATAAGAATATTAGTAATGCCTCGTTGATTTTTCACGAGTACCAATAAAAAGGGACTGACTATACAAAACTAAACTACACACACGCTGTTACAAGCCCACGCACACATGCACACGAGCATACAAAATTCTAAACGTAACAATAAAAACTGTAAGAAAGAACCCAAAAAAGGTTGTAACAGTAGGAATCATCTACATAAATAAGAAAAACCAAGAAACTATTTATAGGAACTATGGGATACACAATTTGGATGAAAAATGCTATTTACTATTGGAGTTAAGTGATACACTTACACTTGCTTTCCAAAATATATAGAAAATACATAATAAGAAATATAATTATTATATATAAAAGATTTAAAAAGTGTCTTGTGGAATTATTAAACGGCCGAAGGTCGGCGGTCTAGAAAACATTATTAGGCAGGGAAACTTTGCAAAGCAGAAAATCTTCATTATGTTCTTCAACAACAGCGTTCATCAGCTGAAAGTGATATTTCGAAAAGGAGCTATATACATCAAAATGCTTTCTCTAGTACTTTTCGTTTTATTTCCCCGAGCGGAAGTTTATTTTTTTTACGATAATTCAAAAAACTTTGTTTGATTTAATATAAAAAACAATGATCCAAAGAGATGGGCGATAGTTCACTTTGTGATTTGGGAGATTATTCACAAAATTTTGGGCAGTTTGCACTTTTTTTTGGTACTTTTTGATTATGAGCAATAGCCGAAAAACATTGGGCGATTGTTCATTTGAGTGATTTGACATTTTCCTTCACACAACTATTCAAAAAATTTAATATTTGCTATTTTATACAAAACATAAGTGTACAATTGCCCAATTTGGGTAATTGTACATTTTTGTAAAATGGGTGATCGTTCATAATGAACAATCACCCAAAATATAATTACATATGTCGAAATACCCAAGATCAATGAAAAAAAAACAAATTATTGGGCGATTGTTCGTGAAGCCATATTTTGACATTTGCCAAATTGCATAATTGAACTTAATTTCGACAAAATCAGTAATTAAATTACAAAATTCAATGCTGTTAACAACATACGCATAACAATAACAACACTCACCTCTTGTCGACGATATTCAAATAGTCATAGATTTAAAAATTTAATCTAACATAATATAGAGCACGTTGTGTTGCGTAAATTAAAAATTATTTACAAAGAAAACAGAACTCTGGTAAAATCACGAACAAGCTAATATTTATGCCTGATCTGCACAAGTAAACTGCATTATAAGGTAAAATTCAAAATTTTTTTCATTCGCAATTTACCCACGTACGTCTGTATATGCACAACTTTGGGCGCCGTTCGTGCAAACTACTTGGAATATTTTTTATTCATATATGTGTCGTCTAGGTGTCTCCTTCAAGATATTTCTAAGAAGAAGAAAACTTTAAATTTGTATTAATGAACGATCTTATATGTTTATAATGATAATAATAATTTATTTCTGTTACGCCAAATTATGGGCGCATAGTGCCAAATTATATGTTTATAACAGATGCACAATTTCAACTCTTCAATGATTTTTTCTTTCTTAGAATTTTTTTTCTTTAATGTTCTCAGTGCAAATAAATTCGTCTTATAAAGAATAATATTTTTCATGGAGAGTTTCCACGTTGCGTTACGTTTTATGGATTATATTTCTAAAGACGAACTGAGTAATTACATTATTTAATTTCAATATTTTCCTTTCCAATACAATTTTAAGGACAATATCAGTAATTCATTTATGGCGATGGATTAAAAAATAATTTTCATTTTTAATAATTTAAGGGGAATGAAAAATTCAATCGAAAATGTTTGCTGGGACATGATTTAAGTGCGTATTTGGGTATGCGTATAAATATGTTGAGAACACTATAGAGACATTGAACATACGGTCTACCGTTTTCCAAATGCTTTAGATTTTTCGAAATATGTTGCCGGTTGCACTTGACCCAGCAATTAATTTGTTTTGTTTTTCCAGCTGATTAAGCATTAACATCGATTGGCCTGTTTCGCAAATTCCTTCTTTGTGTCTCTGTTACACTCTTGCAAACACTTGTATATGCATTCATAGTTACATACTGCAAATATAGATACAACTTTGTGATTGTGTTACACATTTAAACACACTAGTTTATGATGCAAAAATAAAAAATAAAAACAGATATAAATTTAAAATATAACTTATTCATAAAAGGTTTACAAGACAAATTTTCTATGGAAATTGCATTAATAATCCTTTTATAAAATCACAATATCCTTTTTAAATCAGGTCCTCAAGATCTAACATATAAAAAAATATATATATATAATAATTTTGTTTTTTATTTATTACGTATTTAGAGATATTCATGTACAAAATCAAGCCAGTAAAATTTATTTTAATTTTTTCTTTTTTAAATTGAAGAGCAAGATTTGTTTTGAAAACTTCTTAGCGCTAATCATTATAGATTGAGTTTTCTCTCTCAAATCTCCGTAAGGATGTAAAGAGTAAGAAAATAATGCATACGATTCAATGCGATTAAAAATAACTATAAAATTTTGCTTTGCATTAACCGTTAATTCAATGTCCCGTACGACATACATATATAAACAATTAAATAAGTGTGATTATTATATTTCTCTACACTATAGGTTATTAAAATTCGAAGAATATAAATGTTTTCAAATACTATTTTCTTGAAAGTGCGAACAATAAAACCTCGCGAAACAAGCAGACCAAAGGAAGTTGTAATTATTTCAGGAAATACTAAACCCACTTCAACGGCTTTCACGAGTTTGCTCTGTATGCAAAGTTTTAAATAAATTATTTCGTTTGCCGTATCATAATAAACAAATAATATTTATTCAGTTTTAATATTTCTTTCAAACTTGTTGCTTCTGTAATTTCTAAAAAAAATCTCAAAGTTACCATCACCAGCCCAAGTCACGGTAAATTTGAGAATTTTTTACAGAAATATTTTCATTAAATTGCGGTACTGTGCATTAAAACAATTGTCATATACTCCTTGTTTTGAACATTTTTATATCTGTGCCAAAGAGGAAAAATTGCTTGACTCGAGATAATCTGATTTTGAGTTAATGGTGCTTCTCTAGTTTGCATATTCGAAAGTACCCCTTGCAAAAATCTTAAATAATTTGTATGATTTTTTAGAAAACTATGGTACTATGACTTGCGACCTATCTTTTTTAGACTTCTTATCTCATTTGAAATAAAAAAATCTCATTTGGATTATACTTTAATGTATTACTGTTAGTCTGTGGAATGATGTTTGCTTAAAAAAAAATAAAGGTTAACTAAGAATTTCTCAATTTAACTATAAAAGAAAAAAATTTCTAAAAATCGACAGTAAGATATATATTTACCATAAATATAAGGCTGATATTGGTATCATCTGATTCTGAAGGCAACGAATAAAAACCGTAAAAGCTGAATTTTATTGTTAAGAAAACAGCTGCTGTTACAATTTGCTGTAGTCTTTCGGAACATTTACAACTTTTCTTTGTCTATTTGTTCCTTAAAAGTTAGCTTAAAAACAAAAAAATTGTTATCAACGATGTAAGCATCCCAGCAAAAAATTACACATTACCATTAGAACTACTTGCCATATAATGACTTACATTTCTGATTGCCAATTTTCATTGCTCGCTTATAAATCATATTCCCTAAAATTTAAAAAAATGACGTGCAAGTTGCTAAATGAAGAGAACGATTTTTTTAGACGAAATAGATTACGTGAAATGTTGATAAATAAAAAAAATTTAAGCACTTTTCAAGAATCGATTATTTTAGTCTCACGCTTGGTTAAAATCATTAAATTGGTAATCCAATAGGGAAGTGCTTCCACCAAAAATGCTTAATTCCAAGCTCGATTACCTTTCTTGAAATTTTTTGCTGGGATAAGTCTTATATGATTTAATAAAACACGATATACAAATGTATATATTTCATATATAAATTAAAACTTAAAACTGTCTTGTTTAACTAGCGACTACTGCATTTTTACATAAATTTTCCGGACTCACATATTCAAAATTCAAATAATTGTATTCTGCTTTAAATATTATTATTCACATTTTAATGGTTTTTAAAAAAGTCACCAAAACAGTAAATAAAGTTCAAAAAGGAAAATAAGAAAGGATATCATCAACAGCAGCAATAAAAAAGGACGGAATATTAAAGATAATTCCTACATGAAATTGTTTGCAAACTGCTAGAGTTTATTTAATACTTTGTAAATAAATTTCCGTATTAAACCACTTTCTACTTGAAAGTTTCTTGCTTAAATTTAATATTTCTCAATGATCAAATTTGTTTTTTTTTCTTTCTTGGCATTCGAATAAAAGCCTTAGGAAAACTTTAGACATCAATACAGCAAGTTATTTCCGTATTCGTTTATTTTAATTCTTTCCTATTCCTGCATAATAAGCAACAGTATTAAGTTTAAAAGATTTACACATACACATATATACTACATTCATACATATATACATATACATATAGTTATATACATTCATTTATTTCATTTGCTGTGTGCGGTATATAAAATTTCAAACATTTCATCAAAGCTAACAATATGTCATTGTCAACGAATTTTCCTTTTTTGTTTGTATATTTAATATAAAAATATATGTGAAGTGTTTGTTTGTATGCTGGTCATTCTGTTCGTGAGCGTGTGTGTGTGTGTGTGTGTTTGTGTATGTATATATTTTGGGGAAAATATGCCATGACTGAGAAGTAGTTAAGGATATTGAAAATAAATGTTTTCTTTATGTAAACCAGATGATTTCGAGCATAAACATAAACGACTTGACATTTGTTTTCTTAGACATAAAAAATTATACAAACTCAAGTGGTCAAACTTATTGCATATACACTGCTTGTTACTGGCAAACAAGCAAACAAACAAACAAACCAACAAAAACATTTTAATAAACAAATATAAATGGGCAAACCATCTGAATTAAAATTAATAAGTAGTTGGCCATCTCACAGCCTGTCGTATCAGTAATATTGTGCTTACACTATATTATACTATGCTTATACCATATTCAAGCCTTCAGTCTTCATATTTCATTATAAGAATTAGTTCAGGCCAGAATTAGTGAGAAGCAGTCATACACTGTATGAATTAAGACAATATACGACATTCTGTGAATAGAGCAACTCAACTTGAACTATTTAAGCACACATATGCCAATGCACACATTCTTTCATACACACTACGCATATAGAAGAGGGGATGGAAATCTAAGGAACATTCAGCCATACACAAACATACAAATGCTGAACTATTTGCAAACATTATGTTAAATGGCCATATTCAATATGTTTGTATAAAACGAATGAAGAAGAATGAAATACTTACGAATGTGTATAAGAGCTGTTAAGAGTGGGCACGATAACGTATAGCTTTTATTGACAATATTATATTTTGTATTTATTCGATGCCAAGTAATTTCCAACATTTTACATATAAATACATTCAAATATAATGACTAACATACATAACTTCTCGTATATTGTAGTCGTATTAATATGAAACAGTACAAATTAGTTAACTTACGTCTCAACATTATTTTCTAAAATTCTCGTATTCAGAGCCAATTGGAATGTGAAGCTTTCTACTTAACTAAATGAGTCACCATCAAATATTTTACAGGGTATTTAAGAATGTTTCAGCTTAAAATAGAAAATTTTTGAAATGTTTACATGTATCCATGTAAACACTTATGTATATGTACATATAAGTTTGTGTATGTGTATTTACGTATTCAAAGTAATCTGGCCAAACAAATTCACACATTCAAAAAGGGTTTATATTGGCTGTCATTCGGAAAAATGTTCAAAGGAAATTGCTTTTCTGCAACACATCTATGAAATTGAATGCAGGAATTTTATTTTTATTTTTTTTTATCATATATAAATTTTTTCAACTTGTTAACATATTTTTTTATAAACCAAACAATTTATTGATATTAAATGCTTTAAATAGAAAGATTTTATTAAAAAAAGTCGCAAGTCGATTTTTTTCGACTTCGAGTTATTTTTGCTAGATTAACGAGAAAGAAGATTTTACAAATTAACCTCTACATCTCTGCGAATATTTTCCAGTGCTGGCAAAGCCTGCAGAAATGCCTTTTTCTGTTAATTAATTATTTTCTCGTTATTTATTATTTTCTCTCATTTTTAAAAAAATAATTTTTTAAAAGCTTAGTTAAATATAAGTTTTTTTTTTTTAATGAAGAATAATTTGGATGGGTTGTTAGTTATTGAACTTAAGTGTATACAAGTTTTTATGCTCAAATATTTAAATATTGATGTAGCTACCGAAAAAAAATTAAGTTAAGGTAAGATGTTTTGGCTTACGTATTATTTTCCAAGAAGACTTAAGCTAAAATATAAATAATGCGTATAGTTTTATTAATAATGAAATTTTTTAATTGAAATTTATTTGAGTTATAGATCTTGAAGAAGAGAATAAGAATATGTAATAAAATGAAAAAGCACTTATGTCAACTTAAGACATTATTATTTATTGCCACAGATATGTACATAGTAATTGTCTTGCTAAACACAAAACACAGGCCAAGTTCTGGCCAATGCACGCGGTGTGTATATTTACACGAAGCCATTCGAGCTGTTTTTACCCCCCTCACAACTTTGTTTCCCGTCTCGTAAAATTATGAAATCTAAACCATAATTAGAATAAATTCATGTAATTTCGTATGCAAAGTTTCAAAGTTTTACAATGAAAGGTTCCGGAGATATGGAAAATTAAAATGTATGCTAGCGAGCTGAAATTCGATACACAGCTAGATCTAGGTAAGCACTAAAATAAAAAAATCTAAAAACCCAGAAATTTGGGCCAGGAGGGTGGGGCTGCGCCCATAAAAATCAAAATTAAAAAAGCAAATATAAGGCGCTTAATGGGAGCTGTTTTATTGAAATTTGGCATATATACTGCTATAATGCAAGGCTATAAATTTTTCATTTAAAAAGTGGGCCTTGACACGCCCATATAATTTAAACCTCACTTTTCGTGTACTACGGCTCAGCATATTTAGATATACTATTTATGTTGATATTATTATCCGTTTGCAACGAAACTTGACACGAATGATAAGCACTGGCCAAAAAAATCTTATGTTTGGAAAAGTGGGCAGGGTTACGCCCATAAAAATTAAAAATTAAAAGTTGCGCTAAGGAACTGAAATTGGATACACGAGTAGGTATAGGTGAGAAACCAACTAGAAAAATCTGAAAACTCAAAAAATTTTACTAGAATGGGCGGGGCCACGCTAATATTGTTTGGAACTAAAAACTTAATATACAGCTTTTAACTCAAGCTAATTTAGTGAAACCTTGCATACGCGTTGCACGTATACAAGAGTTTAAACTATCACCTTTAAAAATGGGCGTGATCACTCCTATAAAATGTTAGTCTTGTGCTTAATCTACTTCGGTCTAGCATATTTTAGAAGAAAATTAGCATGAATTGTAAGCGTTGCTCACAACAAAACTGTGAGTTTAAAATAGTCGGAGGGATAATGCTCACTAGAGAACTGAAATTTTATATACACAAGTAAGTTTAGAGTAAGCCAATGGGAAAATCTTAAAACCAATAAGTTTTTTCGGGTATGCGCTTAAAACTCCAATTCGCACTAGAGAGCTGAAATTTGATACACATATAAATCTGGATCAGATATCACTAAGAAAAATCTAAAAAATCAAAAGTTTCAATCAGCATGCGGGAACAAGCACTTTTAATTCAAAATTAAGATAAATTTTATTAAAGCTTTTCATACACATTGCACTTATTCAGAAAAAAATTTCCTATTTTTTAAAGTAGCCGTGACTTCACCCCAAAAAAAAGCACCAGCTACCGTATTGAAACTTTGCATACACATTGGGCATATCCTTTTGATTAATGTACTTCGGCTAAGCAGACTTTAATGTGTAAATATATTGAGAAAATAGACGGGGTCACGTCCACTAAAATTTACGCTGTATTTTACGTGTTTCTTTCCAGACTACTCTTACCAAATTGCGTACACACTAGCGACTCGTTGTAATGACACAATAGTTCATTTCATTCATCACGCTCTAACCCATTATTTTATGTAACTATGCACAGTGATCATGAATACAAGTAAAACACACTAGAAATTTTCAGTTTAAAAAGTGTTATTTTATAAAATTTTTCAAAAAGTAATCGGATCCTCACAAAAACATAAATGTGAAAAAAAGGCCAAGCTTCTATCAAAAATTTCAGTCATTAAAAGTAGTGAGATATAAATTTTGACCAAGTTCTTGTTTGGCACAATATCTTATACTGAAATATGCTATGCATTGTATAAATTTGTAATCGTAAGGGTGTCATATAATTTCTAGATAATCTGCTAACTTTGAAATATTTTTAGCTTTCTAAAAAAGGAGAGAATAATGTTTATTTGTTAATTTCTTTGTATCGGTAAAAATGTTGTCAAGTTAGCAGATTATCTAGAAATTATATGACACTCTTACGATTACAAAATTGTATAATGCATAGCATATTTCTGTATTAGGTATTGTGCAAAACAAGAACTTGGTCAAAATTTATATCTCACTACTTTTAATGACCGAAATTTTTGATAGGAACTTGGCCCTTTTTCACATTTCCTTTTTTTGCGAGGATTGGTTTAACACCATTCATGGCTGTAGAAGCAACCACACAAGAATTTAGGTACATTAATTTCTTTAAATAATAATAAAAAATGTTTCCCAAATCAAACTAACGATCGTTTAATTTATTTACACAGCCTTTCATTTAGAAACCAGAAATTTGGAAAATTAAAGTGTTCCTTAGTCTGCAAGGAAATATTGATTAGTTATTTTTTATTTGTCAGTAAAACAAATAACGAAAAACATTTATGGGAAAAGTACACCCAGAAAAAAGATTGGTTAGAAAACGGTTAGTCCAATAAAATATCATTTGCATTAACTATATTTAAGTTCACGCTATCAATTTTCTGTTAATCCAAAAAATAATCCATGTTCATTGCCATAAGGGCATAATTGTAACAAAGATATGACTGTGACAATACTTAAATTGATTGCATCAACCGAACGTATGCTTTTGTCATGACTAATAAACTGATTGGTTAACCCAAACGAATAAAATATTACGAATTGAATTTTACTACCAACTTTTGCTATTAGCAACTAAAAAATTGTCGTTCTATATTAAAATTAAAATAAAAACTTTCAATCAGTTGCTGCAACTAACTAGAGGTTGAGGTTTACTATCATAGTTTATAGCAGCAAATTAAAAAATTAACTTTTGTGACTTTCAAAGATATTATGATTTGTGAATTCTCAAATGGTTTTTGAAAGTCTGTGCATAAGATAACAGGTTTGTGGCTTTTCAAAATGTGTGGTTGAAGAAATGTATATAGACATGCTTCACCATTAGGAAATAAATTTCCATTAAAAAAACTTATGACAATATGTCAAATAATAAATTTCTTAAATTGTGTATTTTTATTTGCGTTTATTGTTTATTTTTATTTCAGCAAGGTAGGCCAATTTTTCTTTTACAGGTACCAATTATGATATTGTTCTAATTATATTTACCAAATTTTCGGTAGCAATAATAACATTTATTTCAAATTCCATACTGTCAACCAATTTTTTCTGTTGCTGCAACTATTGAGTTGAGGGTTATAGTTAAAATATAGTGGTACCACAAGAAAATTTCAATCGCTATAGCAGAATTCTGTGATAGTTGCTGCAATCGCCAAAATTCAATTGGCAACAAATTCGGTTGTCACAACAAATCTGTTTTCTCTGTGTATATTAATATATCAGGCTTATGCATTCTGTACAAATGAGAAATGAGAAATTAACAACTGCTGGGAAGCAAAACATGTATATACTATTGACAATTATTATATATACTTAAACTAAATGTTTTCGTTGAACTTTTATGTTGTTTGATGATCAAAGTTTTACTGCATCGAATTGTACTTGAAACTTTATGTGCGATTAAATGTATTGAATCACGTAAAACTAACTAATTTTGCTATCTCGCAAACAATACTCCATTACTCATAAAAAAAGTATAATAAAACAAAAAATAGAACAATAGAAAGAAGGAAAATCAGGAAACAACAAGAACAACACTCATATATAATACGAGTGACTTGTTTGCTTATTTATATGTATGTATGTGTGTATGTCGTCGTGTGTATCTTCTTGTTTTTTATTTCTCTGTATTGATATATTGCTTGGAAATGTTGCAATATCTGATTTATATTTATTAACACATACCAAACGTACATAGAACATGTCCACGTACATACTAGGGTGATCGATTATTCGACTTTTTCCAGAAACCGGTTTTCGAATAGTTCGAATATTTGAAATTATGAAAAAGCCGGTTTCAGTTTTTGCAATACAGGAAAAACCGGTCAACCGGTTTTTTTAAGTAAGAAAATTATTATACAAAAGTTTTGATTTTAAATTGCTTTATAAAAAAAAGAGTTAAGAGTTCATCTAAATACTAGAGATGTGCACGTGAGTGTTTTCTGACTCACGACACACACGCTCACGCAGAAAAATATTTTACTCACGCACTTTCACGCACGAATGATTTTGAAAATTTTCACGATCACGCACGCTCACGAATAAAATATTTTTAATCACGCACGAGTGGCTTACAACTTATCACGATTACGCGCGCTCATGAAAAGGTATATGTATAATATAATTTTCATGTTTTTTTGGTTGAAAAATAGCTTCTTACATAATATGTATATTATAAATATGTACATACATATCTATGTATATATGTATGCTCGTGTTTTTGTAAAATTTACAATGTAAATTAAAAGAAAGCAAAGTTAAGTTTTCGTTTATAATATCGTTTATCGTTTTAAATATTCGTATTCGCGGATATCATTTTAACTATTCGAATTCGAATTCTCGTATATCAAAAATTGACATTCCGCACATGTATGTATGTACACATACATAATATACATAAATGTGAAGGTAAGACGTATTCAATCAATTAAATACATGATAATCAAATAAATGAGAAAAGCATATTAAATGAGAAAACATACAAATTACTAAAAAAAATTTTCTGTTACGTAACATTTTCAAAGACTCCCCCACCATAACAAATCATAACAAAACTCGAACCCCACCCGTCCCCCCTACAGCGTTACGTAATTCCTCAATAGTAATGTTGACAAAGGCACGTTTGAATCAGTAGTGTTTCTCAATTGATATTTCCTAAAGGGTATCTAAGAAACATACATACATACTTACAAAGGTGTATGTATACAAAACAAAATGCTCGTAACGATTGGTCGACAAAATCTTCCGATTTTGGCACCGAAATATCACCGAAATCGAAACAATTTTTGTATGAAATGGTTGACACGACTTCGTAATGATATGTCGGTACGAATTCGTTACGATAAGTCGGTACGAATTCCTAACGACATGTAGGTACGATTTCTTTTTGCTTTTATAGCAGAGTACCGCTTCACTGTTATGTTGCTGCTATTGTCGAAATAATTTGCACATACTCACGTTTTTTAATATTTGTTACAATCCTTTTTTATCAACATATACATACATACATATGTATTTATTTAAAAAAAAAATTCACAAACTTTTACTTATGTACTCAAAAATCAAACTTTTAGGGTCTTATGCAAAAAACTTAATAAAGCTTTGCCAAGCAATGTTAAGTAAAGTTGTATTCTAAAAAAAAATTATTGCATAAAAATTCTAAAGTAGGCACCCACGTTTGTTAAGACTACTTTAAGTTGATATTTCCAAAATGTGTGTTTTGTACCTCAAATATTTTTATTAATGTAGCACATACTGATTCATGTTACATCTGAAAATGAAGCTAGAAGTGCCTGCTCTTATCTTAAATTTATTAATTCTGTCATGTAATGGGAAACATCACCAAATTATCCAACTGATTCGAAATACATAGCAAAATCCATAAAAAATATTAAAATAAATACAATTATACAAAAATGTTTTAGTGATGTACATACAATCAAAACAAATCGAAAAAAGCTGGATATTCAAATACTCGTTTCATTCGAATACAACAAATTGTGATAATTTTTCAAATTTTTTACTTTTACTTCATAGTTGTGTTTATCTGTTTTATTACCATGTCAGAAGCTCATATTTTTTAAATTAGGTTGCTTTACTTCAAAATAATGAAAATTTATTTAATAAAATAAAAAATTATTTGAATACTCGAATGAAATTGTATTCGATTTTGTACATCATAAGCTGTGAAGTGGTTGTTGAACACGGTGGTGTTACCAGTATTTATTATTAGATAACAAAATAATTAAAGTTGTCTTTTGCATATGATTTCTTAACAAAGCTATGTTAGCCTTAAAGTGCTTGGCAACTAATATGAACTTTAAAGCTAAAGTAAAATATTTTTTTGCATAAGGGGGCTAATGTTTAAAAAAAATGTTCAGAGAAACTACCGAAATGTCTTAACGAATTCGGTACGACAAGTCTAACTTCAGAAAAAGTCGAAACATTTTGTTTGGGGGTACTCATTATGTTTATAAGCTCATACTACCATACATATTACTATACATACATATATGCATTTATTATTATAAAATAATTTATTTCAAATGATTGAATACAGTTACACACATATGTACCTATGCAGGAATGTTATCTCGTGAGAGCATGATAATTCGTGCGTGATTATTAAAAAAAGCTCACGCACGATCACGCACGAGTAAATTTTTTTCAATCACGCGTGATTAGTTATAATATTTGATTATGAATCACGTGAATCACGCATGACACCATAAAATCACGACATTTGCACATCTCTAGTAAATACTATAAAACAATACAAAAATTAAAGGTAAAACATAAAAATTAACTTCATATACTTATGTATAGTACATAAATATTTATATATAATATACAGATGAGGAATAAACTCTACATACAACCATCATTTTTAGGGTTTGTGGAAACTTGGGAAGAAATTCAAAAATATGCCAATATTTAGGTTGCTAATAAATATGTTTATACAAAAAATAAAAAAACAATTATAACACCTACAGTAGCAAAAATATTAAAAATACATAGGAGAAAAGTCTACATACAGGCATAAAATACATGAAAAAATACGTGCAAAATGTTTGATGTCGTCAACTTGTTTGAAAATTCTGTGATTTCCGGTACGAAGCCGTCAACAAATCACATCCAAATATGGTCTATTATGTTGTTATTATAATTATTTTTCTATTATTTATTTTTTGTATAAACATATTTATTAGCACCCTAAATATTGGCATAATAATTATTTTTTTGAATTTCTTCCCAAATTTCCTCAAATCCCAAAAATGATGGGTGTAGAGTTTATTTCTTAATGGTATATACATATGAATGTATGGACAAGGTGGATAT
This sequence comes from Tachina grossa, assembly GCA_949987645.1. Taxonomy (NCBI): domain Eukaryota; kingdom Metazoa; phylum Arthropoda; class Insecta; order Diptera; family Tachinidae; genus Tachina; species Tachina grossa. The sequence goes on along the minus strand of OX465274.1, from coordinate 234,344,197 downwards.
CTACCTCTATATAAAGTATGAAGCAAAATGGCACCAAAACTAAAAAACACTTTTTGCAACTGTATTTTGACATCCATTGTACACCATAAGGCCAATTAAATTCGCCTCTGCTTTTACCTCATCAAATAATTTCTCTTAAATTTCATAGTTCAGCAAATGTTGCCATTTCAAAAAAAGCTTAGAGCTTTTACACTAAAAAAATACTTACGAAAATCAACAAAACATGCAATATGTTCAAACCGAAAAGCATTCGACTCACAGCCGGTTTTTAAATTGTAAAAAACCGGACTATTCGACATTCGAAAAATCAACATTTTGGAAAAACCGACAACCGTATTTTGAAAAAACCGGGTTTTAAAACCGATTGAAAACCCGAGTCGATCACCCTAGTACATACACATCCATACGTAATAGCAAACATTCTGGCAAACGCATTCACTCAAACAATTAAATACACATTCAAACATGTGCACATGCACTATTGCGTGCGTGTGTGCGTGTGAGTGTGTGTGCTTTGATGTTCGCAAGCACATGTACATACATGCACAAGAGTTGCCAATTGAATTGAAATTATATCGATAAAGATCTTTCAATCCAGTTAATATAACTCCTCTTGACTGGTAAAGAACAAAATAATCATTTATTGCTTACTTTTCAATACGATTTTCTGCTTAATAAATACAATTTTGTTGACGACACAAGCTGTGGCAACACCTCCTCTGGTTGGATGGATGTGTTCATGAAGTATTTGTTGTTCAGAGCATGTACAACATATGAATGTATTGAATGAGAAATTTTTTCATTTCTTTATTATTATTATTATTATTATTATTATTATTATTATTTTTTGTTTTGTTCGCTACCACTCCCTTCTGTGCAAACTTGAAAAATGAACTTTAGTGTGTTTTAAACAATAACAATTTTTTCTCCTACCAACCCCTCCCCCCATCCACCACCTTTCAGCAATTGAAGGAAAATTCACCAAATAACAACTAAAAGTCAAACACATATAAATCCTGCATAAAATTACAACAAATAAACACGAGCAAGCAAAAAAAAAAATAACTAAAATAGCAAACGTGAAAAAAGTCCATTTCAAATATTTTCACAAACAAACATAAAGATATTTAGTAATGTAAGTTTGAATTCTGCTTTAAGCATTATTTATTGATAACAATGCATGCTTATACACGTAATAGAGGTATAACATTTCTCAATCACTGTCAAATATTTAACTTATGGCCATTCTGCTGTTCAATCCAGATTTTACATATAAAAAAATCACGCTAACTTGAGTAGAGTGGAATATTTTATAAGACTTTACATTTTTTCTAATCAAAAATTGCAAATAAAGCGTAAAATGTTTGCTAAATTTTTCTTTCTTCAACCACGCAGTTTTGCACAAAATGGTTTAACTTTTTGTTTAAGCGTTTTTCTCAAATCTCCAGAGTAATGGTCTGATTTACCCATAAACTATCATGTGAAAGTATGTGTGTAAAAGCACAAGGTTTGAACGTAAAGTGACATTTTTTAAGAGAAGCTGCAGTGGGCAAGTAAAAACGTTTAGGGAAGGAGTAACTCGAATATTTTTTCGCAAAAATTTGTATAGTTTTTATACCTGTACACATGTGTGTAAGAAGTTTTAACTTATTTTTGAACTAGGGTTTTTGCAAAGTTCTATAGATGATTTCATCATACGTCATTTGGAGGAAAAGAATTGATTTGGTACAATTATTCATTCACTTACTGCAACAACTATTTAGTAATAAATAATAAAAAAAAGGAAGATCAGAGGACATGCTAGTAGACTAGCTATTCCCTATAATAACTTTGGTTGCATCTCTCCAGAACTGTAAAAAAGAAAAGACAGTTATGATATGCTCCGTGAGTGGGTGGTATTTAAAAAAATTTAGGAACACACACTGAATGACTTATCGGAGGTATTACAGATTGGTATAGGTTACTTTATATGGTACCTCAATACCGCGGGGTGGACGTAGTAGATTATAACTTGCTTCGTGCAAGTGTTTGCCAAGTGTGACAGTAGCTTTAGTCAAGCAACCACCCACCTAGAAACGCGAATTTCTACAAATTTGAGTTGTTTTAAAAAGTCGATGATTCTGCTACACAACGAAGGAAGACGCTCTGATGTTACATTAGGCTTAGTATCTGCTGAAGTCGGTATAGTTCAGTGACCAGTGACTACGCCTTCATCCCTTGAACTTTCCTACAACTGACACAAAGGGACACTAATGTATATCAGAAAAATACGTGGGGTTGTTATTTAATAACTGTCTGATACAGAAATTAAACCCAGTACCTTCGGTTTTGTAGTCAACGTATTAACTACTTTAGCCAACGCCACGAAGCACGAGCTTGAAATTTAATCAGGACTAATTACTGTTTTCCCTATTAGTTTTAAATGTTCCGTAACATAAAACGCATTTCACATTGTCAAAAGCACTTTCAAAAATGTAACATTTTTCAACTTCCACATTTAGTTTTTTTCTAGTTAAATTTATTTTACTTTCATTTCGGTCGGTGTGTTAAAAAAAACTAAACAAAAAACAACGAAAAAATTCATACATACGTGCACAACTTCCTTCGTCGCTTCCTCAGTGACGACACAAGGTAAACAGAGATGCCACGAGATGGAAAATAAGGATATTTTTCTATTTGTCTTGTTTTTCTGAAATTTTGTCGGCGTTTTTGTTTTTTCTAGTGCAATAAAATTACAACGCATTTTATTAACTATATTAATTGGTAAATAGTAATATACTACAACATAAAATACACTATTGTAGTATTCACACCAGTTTCTTAAGTATCCTAAGTGTCATAATGCTTATAACATTTTAAGATAGTTTAGAAATTTTTAATTGTGGCTCAAAAAAAAGCTCAGAGATTAAAAAGTCTTTCTCAGCTATGTTTATTTTTTTTTTGGGAAAATTTGAGATTGAGAGATAGAGAGAGTAAGCAACCCTGCAGGAAATTAAACTGACACAATATTAGTCACGTGACCTGTACCCAAGTGATAGAGATTAGTCCGAGTTCTAACACTTCCCATGAAGCGGACCAATCACTTTTGCATGGCAATGGCCTAGGATGAGGTTAATTGATACTTTTTATGCACCTTGTGACTTATTACTGAACTATCCCATAGGGGCCTATTCCGTGTAGAATAATACAAAATATATATAAATGTCATTCCGACATTTAACTGTAACAATAAAAACTTATAATTTTTTTTATTGTTACAAATGAAATTATAATTGATTTTTAAGCAGAAAATTTTTTGAGATTCGAACCGACAAACTCGCTCATGACAGGCTTGCACACTATCCACTCCACCACAGCACCACTCATGTTTCAAAAGTATAAATAGCACTTAAGCTTGGGTTAATATCTCAGTATGGTAACGCGACTGGTTCCAGAGTCACATTGGAGGCAGTAATTAACATTATATTTACACTATTTGATAGGTCCATGTATTCAACCACATCGAACATGTTCAGTGCCGTTTACTACAATATTGCACTGAGTCCAAATTAAATTGGCTCAAGATCAAGACGATACATCACGAAAATTGTGAATCTGTAACCATTTACACGATGTCTTTTTTCACCATACACTTCTCCGTACTTTTTATAACACTCGCATTTTCTCAAATCATAGGACGAGTACCAAGACACATTTAATACAGGTACATGCATTAGACAGAACGCTGTGTCAACTCTGTGCACCTCACATAGTTTTACAAAGTCAAAAAGTATCACAGCGGTCATATTTTTTCGTTTTATTAGTTTAAAACATGTTAATTTATGAGCATCATTTGATTGGAGCTTTGTTTACCTGTCACTTTATGCACACCTGTATGCATTCAGTGGTGACGACTACATGAAAGAGCGAGCATAAGCACGTGTGTGATTTTGTTGTCCACAATTGTGGTATGGCTGCGTTTCACTGACATATATGTACATATATAAAATCTATTGGATGTATACTTACGTATTGTATAAATGCCTTTTTATGGTGCTTTAGTGTAAGAAAATGTTTTAAGAAGAAATAAGCTAGATTTCACGCTATGAAAATATTTATTAAAAAAAGTTACCCTCCTAATGCACACATGTGTTTTTTTCCATTTCCATTTTTCCATTCCATTGTATTCCACATTTGCTGTCAATTGTAGTCCTTTTTGTATTTTGATACACATGCACACAACCACACTTGCAAATGTTTACATGTGTGTATTGATATACAATCATACACATACATAAATACACATCATCATCATCATTTTCCATTGTCATGTGTAAGTATTTTTGTAAATATGTGCATATGTATGTATAACAAAGTCCTTCGACTCGTTTCTGCTTTCATTTTCCTCTGTATAAAAATTTTATTGGACGACTAAATATAAATGCTAGACAAAGTAACAGAAAAAAATAATAATTCAGGTCAATTTGACAAACTTTTGAATTGAAGAAAAAAAAAACACAAAACAATAACAACAACAAATAAATAAAGTGTGCACTTGTGTAAAATTCTTTTATTCCTAAATCACATTTTAGTCCATAATAAACTAATTATGTATGTACATATGTATGTATGATAAGAGGATATGGAAGAGCACAAATAAATGTATCCTTAATTTTTAGAAACATTTTTCTGTGATTTCATTTAAGTTCAAGTGCGTGAATGTATTCTTCAGCAATTACAAGTAGAAAAGCTTAATTTAACTTTCGCTCCCAGATTGTAGCAAACAGTAACAAATGTATATACACGTGTACATACATAAATACAACCATAAGTATGTGGCATTGCCTCCAACCATTCTGCTTATTATGTGCATATGTATGTATCTATGTGAATATTATATATGTGCATATGTATGTGTGTGTGCCATACATGCATACGTACTTGTATGCAGTGCGAGTACGTGGATAAATAATGTTGTTTGCTTGCTTTAAGACTGTAACTTTTTCAATACCTCTGCTTATTATTGGATATTTTTCTAAGATTTGAGGATCTAGACAAACTTCAAAGTTTACAGCCACTCTTAGCTCATATTTTATTGAAGCAGTTATTTTCCGCAACAAAAAAAAAGCTTGTTACACCCCTAATGCGCATTCCAGAAAATTATTTAAGTGCCAGAGAACAAACGAGTAATACACTCCACCAGCTCCTGCTGTGAACTCGTGTTGCGCTGTGATGAATAAATAAAAAGTTCTGTTTTTATATTTAAGTACGAGTATAGTTAAATTCACATGTTTTCTTTGTGCCTAATCCAAAATAATTGCCAACATAGCAATTTCTTACAATTTGCTGCAACAGCGTAATTCTTGGAAAAAAATTTAGTTAGTTAAATTCACTTGCGATTTATGTATTGATTTGTTTAAGTTTTCATAAATCTGTTAATAATAATATTTCTGTGGCAAAAAGGAAAGACTGCTTAAGTCGAGATAAGCGAATTTTCAGTTAATGCTACCTCCGTAATCTGCATATTTGAAAGTACCCTTGGTCAATATCTCAATTAATTTGTATGATTTTTCAGGAAGTTATAGCACTATGAATTTGAACTTATCTTTTTTAGACTTCCTATCTCATTTGAAATAATAGCTTAATTTAAGTTATACGTTAGTACATTTCAACTTAAATGTATTACTTATAGTGCGTAGAACGATGTTTGCTTAAAAAAATTAAGCTTAACAGAGAATTTCCCAATTTAACCGTTAAATAAACTAATTTCTGAAAATCGACTTGAAAGCTTAAAAGTGCTTTCCTGCAAAACAATAAAATATGACTTAAGCACTTTTTCCTTATTGCCACAGATTTTCGTTACTTAATTTTCTTAAAATTTCTGCAAGAGCTTGTAGCATGTGTAAATGTGTAATTATTTCTAGCCTTAATTGAATACATATCAAATAAAATTGTCCTCAATTTTCAGACTAACTTTGCATATTTTCTTGTGTTCAACTGACTTAATAAGAATTCAATACATTTTTTTTTTTTTTTTAATTGAAAACTTCAATATACTCATTCTTATATCTTGTGCTTAAACGAAAAACCATATATTTGCAATTTTTTTTTAATTTAACATTAATAAATATTTCTTTCAATTGATCAAATTAGTGTGGATTGATTTTTATTTTTAATGTTGCATTTTTTTTTTTTTTTTTTTTTTTTGATGAATTTAAAAACTTAAAGACGCAATAAATTTTAATGTAATATATTTTTTTAAGTGATATTTATTTGCTGCTGTTAAGCATTTATATATATGCATTTCATTGGACATTCCCAAATCATCAGTAAAAGAAACCCGTTCTGAATTCTGGATTAGTATATGATTTCCCATTTAAGCTCACGATGTAGTTTTATCTGCCAATTCTTTCACTATACTTTCAAGGATACATTTAAATTCAAGGTTAGCCTAAATTTGACTTTTTGTAATATTTTCTAGGAAATTCGTAACTAGACATTACAGAAAAAATAAAAACTAGAAAAAAACGGTATGCAGAACATAAATAAAAGGCGTAAAGGGAATTATTCTTAAACCACTTACTTTATGAATATATTTTTTGTTTTAGATTTAAGAACTTCAAAATAAGGTAAAGTCATGGCATCTTAAAGTAGCATAGTGAAGAAAAAACTATGAGGCAATAATATGGAAAAACAAAAACAAAAACGAAATAATAAATAAAATACAATTTTTAGGAGACTGTTATATCTGTGGTAATAAGGAAAAAGTCATATTTTACTGTTTTGCAGGAGAGCACTTTTAAGCGTTCAAGCCGATTTTCAGGAATTAAATTGGGAAATTATCTGTTAACCTTTACTTTACACTTGAGCTAAATCTAGTAAAAACTTTTAGATTATATATACAAAACGAAATCTACTTCGCCGTTAAATTTGTCAAAAATCTACTTAAAATCCAGTAAAACTTAGTGATGCAACCATGTTTTTTCTTTCAAATTTGTACAAAAACCTCAGCATGTTTACTTAGAAAGGTGCGTGAATTGGCTACATTGCAGTTGTTTGGTTGAAGTTTTTGGAAAGTTTTCAGTTGATGGGACTTGTTTTGGATAAAAAAAATTTTGATAGGTATCAAAAGATATAGATATAGATATAGATTTTTATGAAAATTTAAATTGAAATCTGCTACAGTTTGTTTAGCTGTAAATGATCTGTTACATATTTTAAAATTTTAAAATAATATAGTTCACATCATATTTTTTTCCTTTTTGTTCTATGTTAAGTGAATTTTATCCAAATACGTTCAATAATATAAATAAATAATAATTTGCCCGCAAAATTTTACTGGAAAAAAGCTAAACTGACAATAGTGATCATAGCCAATGGCGGATTTAGGCCTAAGGTCGTTAGGCCCACGAACAGAGCGACATAATTTGAAGGGCGCCAAAAATTTAAAGGTAAAATAATGCAAGAGTAATTAAAAATCGGAATTTGATTTGGCTAAAGATTAATTCAAGCAAATACAAAATGTCTTTTAAATTAATGATAAAATAAGATACTTTCAATTGGTCAAAAGATTGGAATACGCAATCATTTATGTATATTAAGTTATTTGTACATTTATTTTAAGTAAATTCTATGCAATAAAAAAGGGTGGTATATCAAGAGTGCCCAGGGCAAGAACAGTCAGAAATCCCTTTGAGTATGTAATTATATAAGATTAATTTAATTATTGAAAATTAACGATTACTTAGGCACATACACTACCGATCTAGAACCACCCGAAATTCTTAATTTTTTAAATTTTTTTGCCGACAACAAAAGTTTTACTATATTGGGAAAAATTAATATAGTAAAAATATCAGCAACAACAGAATTTTTAAGTATTTGTTGGTCGCCTGAACTTTGGTACGAGTAATAATAATAGCCCGAGCATCAAACTTAAATCAACAAAGTCAGGATCTCAGCCACAGTCAATGAGAAACTCTAACCACTAATTGTTGGTATTTTTAATCCCACTTCAGTATACTAGGAGTCATCTAATCATATTAAATATTCACAGGCAGATTTAATGTGCATTCTATACACAGACTCGCAATGTGGAACATAAGAATGTTGAGGCACGAATGCAGATTAAAAACTTGCCTATTTATTCAAATAAATTCTAGCACTAAAAAGGTATAAAAACATATTTTAATACTATTTGTATATAAATATTTGTACATGCATATGCATGTATGCAATCTGAATAATTCACATTTAAACTTGGTTATCATCATTAGCCTTAAAATACGAACATTAATAAAATCAAACCAAACATTATGCTTAATATTCTCAAACAGTTTTTGATATTGACATACAAATGCAATAATTTTTAACTAAAAGGAATCAAAATGAACATGAAATAAAAATCATTTCTAAAGGATATTTCAATTTTATTAATAATGGTTGACTCTGGATGTGGATTTTGAATGCTAATAAAAGATACACTTTGAAATATTTAACATTATTTTTTACTTACTCATTCGTCTGTTTCTCCTCGTGGTCCTCCTTCTCCTCCTGCATGCTAACAATATTTGTCAGACGAAATGTTTTATGGGAGGAGGCTGCCCAATCAATTCAATAGTAAGGATGGCCTCAGGTAAATGAGAGAAAGGTATACTAAAATTGATGAGTATTTTATTTTTCCTTTTTGGCAAATCCGATTGGGATTACTGATACACTTAAACTCACTTAATACTACTGACTGGCCGAATGGCTGACTAACTGACTGACTGACTTGTGCATTTTTTTTTTCAATACTCTCAATAATATTTACATTCCAGTAATCGTATGTGTGGGTGTGGATCAATTTAAGATTATAAAGATTTTCAGACCTAAAAAGCACATTTTTCAAATCCAAGTAATGAATAAACTACGAAATAAAACGAATATTATGATACAAATTTGTATTCATAAAAAAATCAAGGATTTTTGTCAATGAATCACTTTTAGATTTAATTAAAAAGAAGAAGAAAACAATAAAAACAAAAATCGCAAAAACACACAAGAAGCAAACAAACGTCGCTAAAAGAGAAAGTACAAAAGCAAAAATACACACATTTTCATATAAATAAACTTACTTATACCTGATTTACATTAAGCATTTTTTCGTGAAATTTCATGAAATTTGTTGCATGCAACTTTTTTTATTTGATAATATCAGCACTGTAGAAGAGTGATGTTTAAAAAATTATGTATCATGAATCTCTTAAGCATTTCTGGCACTTTTTTAAATTTGATTTGCTTCTCTAGGCTTGTTATTGACAAATGAAAAAATTTTCATGCATCTTATTTCATGAAAAAATGCTTAATGTAAGTCAGGTATTACTCGGTATAATTCAAAGTAGAAAGTCATGTTAACAAAAATAAGCCATTACAACTCACACAATAACGCAATTCAGAGAAACATCAGGAATTGTACGATGATATGAATAAAAGCATAAATTTAATCTTCATTTATATTTTTTTCGAACAATGCTCTGCAGCATACGGTTGTTGGAAACTTCTGTGTATTTTGAAAAAAGGTTTGGGCTGATTCTTTAAATTTAGTTAGAAAAAATGTGATTATGAAAAATATACAGGATATTCTATTTATCGCATTCAAACTATTTTTAAACTTACACAGATTCATGCTTTCTATGGAACGTTTATTTTTTTTTATTTTATTTTTTGTTTTTTTTTTTGTATGAGGAAGTTTTTGACAATCGTACGTGTCTCTAATGTCATATACCTCATTCTCATGACATTTGTCAAATTTATTCTAAAAGAATCCTTAGTCCTTAGCGTTGACCTAACGCCCGACTACTAGACCAGTACACTTTCTGGTTATCTATGAGAGCATCCCACAATTTAAATACTATCCATCGACGTACATATTGAGTATTTATACAAATACTTAGTACATACATATTACTTATCTGAAAAAATAGGTCATATATTTTTGGCTCTAGTTCAATTTATAGTGGGTGATCTATGGCATTGTTTGACAAAGAATTTGGTTCATAGCTTTTATTTCCTAAAAATAATCCTAGCATTGCACCTCCATACCAACTAAGTTAACTTAATTCATATTTTCCGGTATTTAATGAAGCTTTATAATACCAATCTGCTCAGTGTCTCAAGTATTGCACTTTCATTTATATCGCGGTATCATATAAACAATTTATTCCCAAAGAACTTTTAGATTTTGCTTTGCAGAAAAGAACAGTTTCCGGGAAATGAAAAATAATATATCCTTTGATTTATTTCATAGTTATGACTGTTCTTTAGCGATATATTTTATATTATCTCCATTTACTAAAAATTAATAAGAACTCGTTAAAAACTGTCAACATGTTACTTGAAACATAATTGTACTGAGAGTTTAATAAACAATATTTCACAAAGCTTTGCAGGACTAATAAAATTTGAACAAATATGTAATACTGTGAGTAAAAGTCTTCCTAAAACATCAAATATCTAATTAAAAAGGAAAAAATCGTTTAATTTGTTGCTTTTATATATCAAAAAAAAGATTAAAGTTTTCCAACCCTTCAACAACCATATTTTGCATATATATGATTGTGAATTCTAATTTATTTCTTTCTAGAATATAAAATATATTTTATTAACAAAGAAAAAAAAAGTTTTATTTATTTACTTTATACATCAAAGAAATGTTAAATTTCCCAGCTCTGAAATTCTTTTTTTAATTTTTACTACCCATTTAGTTATTTCCAAGATATAAAAATTTCTAAAAAAAAAGATAAAAAATTATTTAAACCCTCTTTCTTTTATGTACCACAAAATGTGTAAATTTTACAACCCTGGATAAACCTTCCAAGATTTTTCTAATTTCTGCACCAAATTTATTTCTTTTATAAGTATAAAATATATTTAATTTGTAGAGAAAAATACAATATTATTAAAATTGTCTAAAAAAAATTCCAACCCTGGAAAGTCTCTTAGATTTTATTTACTAAAATATAAAATATATTTATTTAAGAAAAGAAACAAGAATAAGTTTCAGCTACTTACTTTTGTATGACAAAAAAAAAATAACTTTGCCAGTTTTGAGACCGTCTTCTCGCATTTGATGATTTTCAATGCAAATCTATTTTGGACCTTTTTTTACATTCAAATTCAAGATCTAGGTCCCTAACTGTTCTAGTAGCTTCGGAAAACGAATTTCATGTACAGACAGACTAACAAACGGACGGACGGGTAGACGAACATCGCTTATTCGTCATTCCTATTCATAAGTACCCAGGATGTATACATATATATGAATGTTGTAAGAATTACACACGGAATTACAAACCTATACATAAATACATATATACCCTTTACCATTTATTGTCGAAGGGTATAAAAATAAAACTAACTAGAATGTATCTTAAAACAAGAAAATGCATAAAGAACTCATATATAATACCAGGAGACTATTTCCAAAAACTTACAAGTAAAATAGTTTTGAAAATATATACATACAAATTGTTTATGAAAACAATTGAAGGATATTCAAACTGTTATCTTAAGTGTCATAATCTTATAATATTTTAGATTATTTTAATAAAGTGAATTGTTTTAAAATATTATGATACTATGACACATAAGACTACCGTTTGAATCCCCCAAATACATTTTCAAAACTGTTTTATTTGTACGTTTTGAGAAAAAGGTCTCAGATTAAACCAAACAACATTTCAAAACAATATTTTAAACAAAATTAAAATCTGTGATCTTGTGTTTTACTAACTATATTAAAAATAATCTTAACCTTAAGTTGTTAATCTGCCACAACAAATATATCATAGCTACTCGTATCCTTGATGACATCGTGAATGCGACATCTGTGTTTGATGTTTCATGTATACAAGACACTTTTGTATTTAAATATACCTTCACACATAAGAAATAAAAATTTAATCTACAGGATTTGCGGTTGTTATCACCAACGAAAACTCAAAACAGATTTCAAACTCACTACTTTCAAAATGTTAATTTAGCTTCAAGTGTGGTTGTACACTGCCACAGTTCTATTTTCAAAACAAATTTATTTATAATTTAATTTTTAATAAGTTTAATTGGAAAGTAATTATTCTAACTTTGGTTTTTTTAGAACTTTATGACACCTTAAAACACCCAAAGGCCTAATTAGGGATTATTTTTTTTTTTATTTCATTTTCTTTATATTTTGTACTCACTTAAAGCAATAATTAATACGCAAAGCTATGTGTATATCATAAATTTTAATAAGAAAAAATAAAATTAAAAAAAATATATCCACAAAAGGTGAATTAAAGTTATTTACAACATTTTCCATTAACGCCATTTAACGCAACCATTTTAATGTGGCAAATGTAAAATAATTTTGAAGGAAGCACTTCTCCGCACTAGCAGCTTAGCAAGCAGGTATTTATTTACAACTTCTGAAACAAAAAGTGCACGCTTATTATTTGGGTCTAAGGCAGACAAGGAGATAAATAAACAAGAATTACAAAACAATTTCATTTTACCAACTGCGTACAAGTTTAGTTTCTTTTTTTTTTTTATTTCATTTTACTTTTTATTATTCCTTTGCTTAAATTGTAGCACTATATATATCGCAAGTAGCGGCATTTAAAGGTCCTTGGAGAAATTTATAATAAATTTACACTTAAATATACATACATACATATTTGTGTATGCTTTTTTACAAGTTAACATACACTTACATGTGCACACATACATACAAACACAAACACACGCTCACGTTAATGCAATAGAATTTCGTGCTTCTGTTTGCGTTTAGTTTGATAAAATCTTTATTGGCTTTAGAATTGGATACTTAAATTGGTGTGAAATTTAATAAACATCTACGAGTTGGAGGAAAACTACTGAGATTTTCTCGGATGGTTTTTAGTTCTTCAGATTTATATTTTTAAAGGAGAAATTAGCTATTAAACATTAAGTGATATTTACCAATAGAGATTTTCGCAAGATCATTTCGAATTGAGGAACAGGATTAGCTCAGGATTTACGAGTTTACGAGATTTCGAATTTCTAATTTCCAAAGCCTTCCAGAGCCTCAAGTGTACACTTATGTTATATATAGTGTATGCATTAGACGAATAGAACTTTATTTATTTATTTTTTTTAATTTTGTTTATATGATTCTCTAAGATTTGTAAAATAGAAAATTTTTAATAAAAAAAATAGTCCGTTTCATACAAATTTTTTACTCAAGTCGACCGTCAGTGTTGTGGAAACAGGGGATTAGCATTACTGCTAATTAATGAAAACGATATTTCCCAACTTTTTTAATTTGAAATTTATTTGCTGGTGGTTTAGCGTTGTCTATATGCATTTCATTGTTGCTGTAACAAATCATCAGCAGACCCCAACCACACACTTTGAACAGTCACAAACCTCTTATCTTATGCACAGACTTTCAAGAACTATTTGAGAATTCACAAATAATAATATTTTTGAAAATCACAGGAAAAATTAGCGTAGTAGGCTTAGAAACTAACACAAAAAACCCAGCAAATAATTTATATTCGATTTGAATCTATCTTATTTTTCTACACCTTTATACAATTAGAAATCCATTGGATAACAATAAAAGTAATTATAAGGCAAAATGAAAAATAAAATCTAAATTTAATTTGACTGTTCAAAGTGTGTGGTTGGGGTCTGCTGATGATTTGTTACAGCAACAATGAAATGCATATAGACAACGCTAAACCACCAGCAAATAAATTTCAAATTAAAATAAACTTCTGACAATATGTCGGTTAATAAATATCTCTGATATTTCCCAACAAACATTTTTATGTCATTAATAAATAAACACCATAGCATTAATCAACAACTTGTGGCTGTGCTTTTGTCTGCTCCTTTGCGATGAAAATTTCTTATATTTTCTTAAGCATTCGGATATGCAAGAGATACGAATAATTGCTTAAATAAGCACTTGCTTATATTGTGCAAAATATTCATAATATTTTTAATAAAAACATTTCACTATATTTAATTGTATGTAAATCATAAGTAAAACACTGCAATATTTACTCATATTATACATTTAACAGAAAGGACTAAAAAAAAATAGATTTAAAAATAAACAAAATGTTATAAAAGCACAAATCTACTTTAACGTTCTTGAATGCGGGTTGTTGAAGGAAGTAAGTTGTTACTAGATTCTTAATACTTAAACTCACTCCCTCCCTCGCTGTCAGTCTCACATACACACATTCACATATAAAAGTTAGAAAATTCTTTACGAATGTACTTAGAAACGTTGTGGAATTAACAAACTTAAATATGAAAAGAAGAGATTACACTTGTAACAGGTAATTGAAATGTAAATAAAGAGATTGAAAAGAAACTGAAGAAAAGTGGGAGCAGAGCATTATATAATTGAAATAGTCCTTAAAAGCTGAAATTAATATATTTTTAAGCACTTATATTCATTCCGGTCTGCGATTCATTATGGCAGACACAAAAACTTACACAAACACATAATTTCATATACACATATATTTATATAAAGATACTGGCAAACGTTTATATATAGATACATGCACATTATTAAAATTAAAACAATTTGGTTTCTATATAATTAGGCTAAAAGTTTTAACTCCCTTTATTTTGACACTGAAAAATTTGTCAATGACTTGAAAGAAATGTTGGCAATTTAATAAGCCTCGAATGAGTCCAACGTAGGAACGTGTACATACATATGTTTCTGTTTATTACGATATTTAATAATTTTTCTGTTCGTTAATTTGTTCTTGTTTGTGTTACAAATAAATAGTGGTCATTGTAAAAAAGACAAATGACTTGTTTTAGTAGCTGCAAATAACAGCATTTAAACAACAAACTTCAAAAAAAAAAAACAAACAACGCGACGATTTATATGCCCCCATAAGTAACATAATTTTTAAACGGAAGGAAAAAAATGGCCGTTAACTTCATGCTCATGTAGAATGCTAACTGTGTTTATGTGTGTATATGCTGCCAGCGAACATTTTTTTGTGGAATTCGGTTAGAACATCTCTTGTTTAAAAACGTGGCAAGGAGCATCATGTTTTATTTTTGAACGAAATGAGAATTTCACTCATTTATTCGTTATTGTAGAAATATTTATAGAAACATTCTATCTTTTTTATATAAAAAAAGAAGATCATTTCAAAACCTGCAGATTTATCGATAACTTTCCACTTTGAGGGTGTAATCGAATTTCTAAAATTGCAGAACATTTTAAAGGTCATTTTCAACTGTCACAATGTTGTCGTTAAACGAATAATTATGAAAAATTTAAATATTAAGAGACTTATTAATTATTTTTTTTGTTGATTTAAAAATAGAATGATGCACATTTAGGGTTTTATAAAAGCTTAATGAAAATCACTATTTACTTAGACTAGCTAAATATGTAAACTCGCAAAAGTTTTTCCCAAAATTATTTTTTATTTCTTTAGCCCATTTTGTACCAGTGGTCGAGATATCGACTACAAAATTTGTCTGTTTTTCATTAAATAATTAAAAATATTATGTAGCGGATTTAAATAATTTTTTTTAACTTAAAGTTAAATTTGTGGTATTCGCTTTCCCAACTGAACTTTTTTATCCAATTTCCTCCTTCTTAAAGTTTGAACTGGGATGGCACAAAAATATGCTAAAAATAGCCTATTAATAAACTAGCCAACAGTTAAAATAAATTTTAATGTATACCAACTAGTTACTGCAGCTTTTCCATTTGATAGCTACACAGCATTGAAAATGGCTGGTCGAGATCTCTCTCGTGCACTTCTTTGATTTTCCGATGAAGCCCATTTCTGGTTGAATGCGTACATATATAAGCAGAATTGTCGCATTCGGATTGAGGAGAATCCGCAAGATTTTGTCGAAACACAACTACATCCATAGAAAATTACTGTTTGGTGCGCTTTATGGGCTAGCGGAGTCATTGGCCCATATGTCTTCAAAAACGATGATGGTCAGGACGTTACACAATGGTGAACGGTAAAGGAACATGATTTGAAAATTTTTTCGTACCGCAATTACGTGACATTAATCTTGCTGATATGTGGTTCCAACTATAGGTCTGCACATATGTACCTGTTTGCACCAGTTTTGCGTTTATTGGTTCTGATATGTACAGATACATATGTTATTCAGCGTTTCTGTTACTAGTCATAACTTATAGGTACAAGCAAATCAGTACCCGTCTTCTTACTTCTTTCCTCTCTCTTCCCCATAAGCTCAGACTTGATCAAGAAAAACAATCGAGTCTAAAACATGACTAGTAACAGAAACGCTGAATAACATATGCATATGCAGTGAAGAAGTGGTGCTGGCCACTTTGGGTTACCTGAATGGACAGCGTCAGTGTCAATGCAATGAAATTGAATTGCATAATTCCTGAAAAAAACGAATTAACTCCGTCCGATGAAGAAAACGAAAGTGAGGACGACTTCATAGATCGACCAACATCATTGCCCAAAATAAAAGGCATGCACATGTCTGTGTATTTCAGGGCTTCTATTGGTGCTGCAAAATATGCAAGAAGCGTACAGCCTATACTTACGCTAAGTGTAATGGAAATTTATATGTGGGTAATTGATTCGAGGCCTACCACAAAAGTTTAGTATATATATATATTTTTCAATAAATAAAAATAATAACTAAATTCCTTGATTTTTTATTTATTTGTAGCTCTAACTCCCATATTTATTTACCATTTATTTTATTATATTTTATATCACACAGAAAATTTATTGCTCTAATTATCCCATACGGACTGTTTTTATTTCCATGATACGAATTTTTGCCTGGTTTGAATAGCTGAAAGTAAAATAGTAAAAATGTGTTGGCTGTTGAAATCAGAAATCATTTTATAATACTCATACTCATACATACAAGTAAAACTGATGTCACTCCTTCACATAAATTTAATTAACACAGATACGTGTATCGGAACAAAAATGTTCACTGGGTATTCATACTTTCCAACATACACACACACACCCACACACAAGGAACTTAAAAACACAGTACCAAACTAAATACTAGCAGTGATTTACTTTTGGGTACCACACTAACGAATAATTTAGTAAAACCCCTTGAACAAGTTATTTTTTTATTGAAATATTCACTGCAACAGAGTTTAATAATATATATCACCGGTTGCTTTCTATTCCTAAAAAGTTTTTCATATCTTAGGTTTTAAGAAGTCTTATTGCAAAGTTTCTTTTTTAAATATTCTTTAAATTGGAGAAATTTTATATATTTTTGGAATTGTGCTAAATTGTTCAACTCGTCTGTCTAGATAATGAATGTGTCTCAGTTTGACTGGGAACAAAACATATTGCTTACAAGCTGAGTCAGCTGTGGTACTGCGAATGTCCTTTATTTTCTGCTAATAATTATTTTAATGTCTTATTTTCATATTATTTATGACATATAGGCGGTATGTTCTAATAAATAAATGAATTTGTTGGCAACATTTTTATTCGACTTTATTAAGGATTCTTCATCTCTGTCCGATACGCACAATTCACACAGAAACTCGTGATAGTAGAGGAGCCAGTGGAGTGAGCAGCGAGTGGGTTCATAAACAGTAATTTAGTAAATTCAACAATACATTTTCTGTGTAACTTGGCAATTTATAAATGTCCTCCGTCCGTTCTGCTTTGCATCTAACTGTCTGATAGTCTGTCTTTTTAACTGTCTGTCTGCAAATTTTGTCTATCTGCGCTTTCACCATGAGTTGATTTGATAAAGAACAGAAGAGAGCAGAGCAGAACAGAACGAACCAACCGATCTATTTGTGTTCGGTTTATGCATAAACTTTTATTTTTACTTAATGTACTTTAAAAGACTTTGAATTTGAAAGTAAATATTATAATAAACACAGACGAGGATTGCATGCAAACACCCTTAAAAGAAGTAGTCGATGGGCTGCAAATGCATGCTGTTAAGCTGAGGTGTGGGCAGCAAGTTGCTTCGTTTTTAGATTTTTGCCTAAGAGGAAACATTAAAAGTTTTGTGTTTTACTTACGTTTAGTATCTCTCATCCAGCCATTGCAAATAAATTGTGGAAATGCCTTGGTTTCAAACAGGGCAAAGGATTGGTATATCGCTTAAAAGCAACTACTTCATTCATTGCATATTCTCCGCAATCCCGCGTCTCTTGAAAAGGACAAACTTTGAAGAAAAAGTTTCTCTAAAAATGAAGATTGACAAAATGAGAGGGTGTAGTGATGTAGTCGTATTCAGCCAGCAACTAGCAAATTTCAATACAAATGATGAACTCTGTTGGGGAGCATGCTGCAGCAAGAAGGGATCACAACAGCTGTTGTCAGCTGCGTTTCTTTGTGGGTACTTTAAAGTTTTACTCAATGTGGCCATCTTTTGTCAATATTTATTTTATGCTGAACAGAAACTTTGACCAAGCATTGAAATAACTTTTAAAGGAACTTAAGTTTTGTATAATAAATTTTAACGCTGAAGGAAAATAATATAAAGATTCTGCAGAATTTTAAGCACTTCTTGTGTAAATTTAACATTTATTATTTGTTACTAGATTTATTTCTCATTTATAATTCAATTATGCAGGCTACTAATACAAATCAAATACAAAAAAAATATATTTAACCTAATGAAGTTCTTAACCAATGGATACAAATTTTTTTTATTATTTATCCTATTAATAATCCAGATTTTTGCAAAAGAGTTCAAAACTACTATTGTTATTAAACTTGTCCAAATTAATATTATAACCGATCTTTTCATTTGATGGCAATATGTGGGTAGACCCTGCATGATATTAAAATGAATACTTTTGCAAGGATGTTGAAAGTTTTTAAGTTGAAGTAGGAACTTTTGTTATTTTAGTAGATCATTGTAAAACTCAGTGCAGATATTTTTGTGTAAAATTTTAACAAAAAGGACAGAAATATCCAATCGCAAAAGATTTGAATGCTTTTTTTTAATTTGCTTTCATAATAATGTTTAAAGTTTTCTACAATGAAATTCAAAGGTTTTACATTCCCATTAACCTTAACGATGTGCAAAAAGGTAGAGGCCCCACCATAGTTACTCTTATTTGTTAAATCCCATTTCAGTATGATATATAATTTTATCAGAGTGCATATTTGACATGTTCCGAAGACTTCTGGTTTGTAACAAACAATAAAAGAAATAGTGTTGATGAGTGTATGTTTGTTATTTTGCATATTGTACGTTTGAGAGTTTGTGTAAAGCGGACCATAATTATTAATTAGCAGTTTTGTATAACTAAAGTGCTATAATTCTGTTTTCCATTGAAACAAATTATGTTTCTACAAATTATATTTATTAAATGCATCAACTGAGCTAATTTTACCATATACCACACCAGCAAGCTGGTACCATCAGCAAAATATCAAACTCTACTTGACATCGCTACAGCAAACCGTAAAATCGCACAAAACGCCCATACACGACCAAACCGCTGGCACAAATGCTTGATTGCGCATGCATGCTGTTGCAGTATAAGGTAAGCTGTTATGTGTTTAATGGTAGGTACAGACTTAGCAACGTGTTTATGCAACCAGGCAGATTGCATTGTCGGTCGCATAGTGTGTAGTCTTGTTTATGGTTGCATTCGAAGTTGCTTTCGAAGTTTCAAAAATATCAAAATATTTTGATGTTTATGGGTTGCATTGGCGGTTGCATTGTAGGTTGCATAGTCTGTATCAAAATATGCAACATGAAATATAAACATATTGCGTAAATATGTTGCAAAGTGTGTAACCACTATAAGGATAGTTTTTTAAAGCAAGCCCACACAACTAATGTCAAAGCATGTGTGCGTTTGTATGTGCGCAGAAAAGTAAAAGATCATACACACAACGTGTGTTGGTGTGCACATACATGACGTTTGTATGCGCGCCTGTGCGTATGAAGAAGCAAGCATCACAAATTCTTCCGTCATGAAGTATTTTCTTCTTGACTCCTATACCTTCAATAACTAAACAAATTTCTTGCAAACATTGTTATTTAACTTTTGTTTTAGATTTCGCTGTAGTAAGGCATTTGAAAAATTCTTCATGTTCTTGTAAGTTGTCTTGTGCAGGGTTCTAGTCAGAATCGTCTGTCAACTAAAGTACATATTGGAAAACTCTATAGTATATAATCACTGAAATACGTTTGTATTTATGTCTTCAGTATGTATGAATGTATGGTAATTTATATAAAAGGTATTTTTCACATAACTGAGAGTGGTTTGACCGATTGGTCTTTAGAAAAATTACTACAGTAATCTAGGATAAGGTTTGTATAAAGAAAACAATTAATAAAATATATTTCAAAAGTGTAAAGTTTCCGTACGCTAAAAAAAGGAATATTTTAAAACGAAAATATTGTAACACGACAAAACTAATGGAATACTTACGGCTGATGTGTTAAAAAAAATTATAGAGCTATCGAAGAGAAAAGAAATGATGGATTCGCATCAACTTGAATCAAAACATAGATTTTCTATATATAAAATTTTTTTTTTCATTTTAAAATAAAAAATGTAATCCTTGGAGGGGTGGTGTGTCAGCTTATTTTATTATTCAATTGTAGTATACATACTTTGCATTTCAAAAGAATATCCTTTTATTATAAATTATTTGAAAAGTTACAAAAAATTAAAATTAACGAGAAGTCTTATACAAGATGTACAAGCTGCAAAATTCTGCAGTAAACTTCTTGATTCAGCTTTATTCCAACTGTTGAAATTTTATTCCTAAAGCTGTAAAATTTAAAACAGCATATTATAAATTAAAATTGAATTAAGGCGTTCATTAATGGATTTTGACATCAACCACATTAAAATTGTGAGTTTCAAGAAGAATGCATTATTCAAGCTATTTCAAGACCAAGTGCACAGCAAAGAGCATGTATTAAATAAATATAAATTCTTTTAAAGTAGTTTGGATTGTGCTTGATTATGTGCTAGAAGTGCTCAAAAAGCGAAATGGCAACCCTACAGACATATTTACTCTAATGCGTTCATCGCTGATTGTATGTATTACTTTCTGATTTCGTTTTTTTTTTCTTTTTTCTTTTTTTGCTTTATTTCGTTCGTATCTTTTGTTTTATTTCCTTTGGTTCGGTAACGTTTATTGCTTCCTGTACGATGGCGGTTGGCAATGTTTGTTCCAACATCTGAACTTTTAGGTACGTCACATATAAAAATATACGTATTTCTATTTGAAAATGTGCTTTGCACTTTTTTATGCATACGTGTGTGTATAGCCATTGTTCATATTGCATGAGTGTTTGTATTTATGCATGTACAAAGATACGAATATATGTATATATATACAGAGATAGAAAATAAAAGAACACAACAATACAACATAAAAAATGTACAATAAATATTGTTTATCTGCAAACGCCAAAGACTTGTTTTCATTAACTTTAAGTGGTTTTTGCAAGTAATCAAATGAACAATATATCAAAACCATTTGTTTGACTAACGAAACAACAACAACAACAACAACAGCAGCAGCATCAACGGCAACAGGAACAACGGCAACAGGAACATCAACAGCAAAATTAAAAACAAGACTGAGTTGAACAGTTCTGTGAAAGAAAACGATACAACTTTTTAACAAATTAATTTACACTGCATTTTAAAGTATTCTGTTCAAAACAAAACTGCTAGAATATTATAAAAAAGATGCGATTAAACGTTTACTTCGTGCACATAAAAGCATATTCATACACAAAAACACAATCTACACACTCATATAAAATTTATGTTAAAAATATTTTATACTGGAGTAAAATGTGTCAGTACCCAACAAAGAAAAGCTTTGAAAGAAATACTTAGGGCCATTTTCACAACTTGCCTTTAGTTAAAGGTAGGATTTTGTCTGCTCGATAAATATCTTTGCGTTATTACAAATTAAATTTTTTATTGCTATTATTATGAATAATAATAACATTTAGTGGATACAAAAATAATATATGAAGGTTTTATAACGCAAAATCCATTTATCGGGCAGACAAAATCCAGCCTTTAGCTAAAGGCAAGTTGTGAAAATGGCCCTTAAATGATGATTTTTGGGTTTGACATATTAATTCACATAGGTGCTTTTTTCGGAAGTAAATTTTGGACGAATAGCACTTTTTTAATCTGATTTTCCATTAATTGCACTCAATTTCAATTAACAAATTTTTTCCTGGTAAAAAGTAGTTCAAATTAAATCACTTTGTATCTGTTGAGAAAAAATCATTCTCAAGGTGAGATCACACCTGTGTGCTCGCTGGATTAATTATGATGCATACATTTGCTTTATATGAAACAGATTAGCAAAAATCATCTCATATTAACTCTTCTACACTTTTATTCTGACTAATACGGGAAAAAAGTAGGCAAAAACTTCAAAAAATCTACAAATGAAGTTTTACTTCTCTCAACACAACCCAGTGAAAAAAATTGGTATTAATTACTCACTAACTTCTTTTTCTCTACTTCCAAAACATATATATCAAATCAGGAATCGATTATTAACAACATCCAAGTAACTAATTAAGAAGCTTACGATATGTGTTGATTTGCTTTGAAAATGATATTAATGTCATATTATTTATTGATCTAAAAAAAAGTTTAGGAAAAGAAAAAAAATCTAACAAAAATCAGATTTACTCAACATGAATTTAAATTCACTGAATATGAATTAAATAAATTCAGTATAGTGCGACTCTGACTCGCGCACGAATGGTTCCGTACGAACACTAGATATGTAATTTAATACAAACTTCATCCTATATAATATATAGTTTTGGCACTTTTTTAGTTTTTGTGGTCTTTTCGGTTTTTTGTTTTGGCGTTTTTTGCGTTTTTTCGGTTTTGGCGATTTTTTTAAGTTTTGGCTCTTTTTTTAGTTTTGACACTTTATTTTCTTGTTTTGGCGATTTTTTTCGAATTTGGCGATTTATTTTAGTGTTAGAATTTTTTTTTTTTAATTTTGGAAATTTTTTTCGTTTTGGCGATTTTTTTTTAATTTTTGGCGATTTTTTTTTTTTTTGGTTTGGCGATTTTATAATTTTCGGTTTTTTTTAGTTTTACCATTTTTGAAAATTTCAAGTGTTTGCCTCCTACCGTTTCCAAGATATAACAAATTGTCAAAATTACATAGTCAAAATTGCATTAACTGATGGACCACCCTTTAATTTAAATTTTTTTAAATTTTAGTGTTAATTGTTGTAGTCTGTATAAAAATACAATAATTTTACAAATTTCAAGTTTCAATATAATATGTTCATACAATTGTGTGTATATTACATGGGATTTTAACATTTTTCGTTACTCGTTTTGGAACACCCTTTAATTTTTAATTCTCATATATTTGTTGTTGTAGCGGCCAAGGTTCTACATACTCTGTCCAAATTTCAGGTCCGTAGCTCTTACGGTTCCTGAGAAAATACAGTGTGACGGACAGACGGACAGACGGACAGCGTAACGAAAACAATAGGGGTCCTTTTCACCTTTGGTGTACGGAACCCTAAAAAAGAACTTCTTGCAATGACAACGCTATGAAAAAATCATTGAAAATTATCCAAACTTGCACTAGTTCGGGATCACAATTTCAGAATCTTATTGCTTTCCTTGGAAGATCTCTTTTTATTTGGAAGTTTTGTCAACTTTCTATCTAAAACTAATGTTTTCGATGCGCTAAGCGTTATTGTGATTTGTGGC
The DNA here is from genome assembly GCA_949987645.1 of Tachina grossa. NCBI lineage: Eukaryota > Metazoa > Arthropoda > Insecta > Diptera > Tachinidae > Tachina > Tachina grossa. The sequence goes on along the minus strand of OX465274.1, from coordinate 234,320,475 downwards.
TTGTATTAAATCAGTCTTGGCAAAAGTTTGTATCTTTTTAATGAGTAAAAGTTGACAATTAGAAAGATATTAACAATTAATGTTTAAGTTGGATTAAAAAGTATACACCGGTAAAAAATTTTCGATTATTCATAGCAAAAAAGAGAACTAAACAATTGTAATTTTACTTTCAATCAAGAAACAAAACAAAAAACATGCAAACTTTTGATAACTTTCAATGCTGCATTTTAAAAATTTTGGCATTATTGCTGTAAACTTATTCTAGTCAAAACAATAAAGTTTCGTTCTTTTCCATAAATAATCGTATAAAGCTTGAATATACATATTTACAAATACAAATACAAATGCATCCATGTATTTATTCTTACATCCACATCATACACTAGTACATAAATAGTTTTTGTTCTAAGCAAAACAAAAAGAAACAGTAAGTATATTATATATTCTGCTAAATAAACAAAAACTACAAACAATTAATAAACACAGAAATAAAACATAATTTTTCCAAAAAGTTGTTTACAGCAACAACACAAATATTTATTTTTGCAATGAACATGAAATGGAAAAATTTAAAAAAAAAATATCAATGTTTTTCGGTAAATAAAAAAGTGTCAATTTCATCGCATAGGACTAAAGCGGGAATGATTTAAAACGAAATTTTAATACTCGTATTAAAGACTATTCTGATTTGAGGTATTTTTACAAAAAAAAAAGCAATGTGAGTCCGATCACAGAGGAGATGTGTAAACATTAGTGTGGTTAGAAAAAATTAATTTTGGATTTTCCACCTTCTCATCCCCCTTAAATATGCCAATTAGTTAGAAAATGTGATTGACAAAGTTTCAGCTCATTCTGACAATATTAACACGTTCCGCATTGAGGTTAAACTTACGAAAAACAGTGGTTATTCAAAAAAAATCCCAGTTTTTCGTTCATAAAGTCGAAACAGTTTTTTTCTAGGAATATATCTCGAGTCTTATTTAATAGGAAATTTTATTCTTATTAATTTTGAATTTAATAATTTTTTGGCTAAAACTGATAGATTTAGTGGCATTTATCATTTAATAGTTCAGGCCGTAGTGAATATCTTCAAATATTAATTTCCATGGAAATATTAAAGAACATTGTAATAATCCATTATATCTATTTCAAATAAAAATTTTTTAATAAATCTATTGTTGAATAGAGTTAAAATTTTATTAGTTACAATTTTGAATTGTATATCATAACATTATAATTATAAAAAATAACATTTCACGGTGGTAATGGCTTACATACGGTAGCTTTTGAAGAGTCCGGAAAAAGATTCCTACATTCAGATACAACTTGTAATAAAAACTGTCGTTGGTCTTCATCTTTTGTCAAGGATGAGTTGAAGTCTTGGCTTAATTTGACTCCTCTCTCAGCTGTGTCATTAGCTACTCTTAAGCCGTTCACTATTTTTTTAGCTTTCAAATAATGTTGATTTTCACATCATACATCACGATCAGTATTTAAAAAATATGTATCGATTTCAAATCTCTTGAAAAAAGTTAGAGTCCTTGAAGAAACAAAATAATCAATTTCCTTATAAAGCAAATTATCAACTTCTTGGAAATTAAGTTTTGCTTTGAAATCCCTGGTATCAGAATTAGCTTCATTGTTTTCTTCTTCGGCCCATAATTTTCTAACCATGCTTGTTTTCACATTTTTTTTTAAAGTATCATCAAAAAATGAAAAGGCAACCAGCTCCGAACTGAGATACCATAGATGGTTAATTATTTTAGACAATGCCTTGTCTGCAACTTCTTTATCAATTATTCTATATTGAACTAAAGATTTTAATAATTGTAGATCGTGGTTGGAGGCCAGGGTGGGCTTGTGTGCGTTAAACTATGCTTTTAAATAAATATTGATTATAAATAAGCAAATATCTTCAATGGCCTTTCTCTCTAAATCAGTTAATGAAAATTGATCCCTGAAAAGATAAATTTTGAGGCAATAAATGGCCTTTGCCATCCATCTGGCGTGATGAAAAGCTCCAGGTACTCTAAACGTAATTTTCTCCTGTGGCAGGTGTCCTAAATAAATTAAGCAGAGTTGGATGAATTCTTAATAATCATCCCTGGGTTGGCGAATTTTTAATTGTTTAAAAAGATAATTCGAAATTTGTTCCGGATTACTTATTTTATTTCTAACATGTTTATCTTCTACAACTGTTTTGTATTTATTTTTGTCTAGCTTAGACCACCCAGTCTGAAATTTTTGAAAAATTTCTGGGTGAGGAGCAGTGGATCTGCCCATCTTGCAATTAAAAACTTCTTTTAAAAGAACTTCTAAAATATGGTGCCGACATGCCAAATAAAGAAGATTTTTCTCTAATAACTGCTCTAACACAATGCAGGTTCCCCTATGGCGACGAGTATTTACTGCCGTGATATGAAAACACATTCCTTGAATTTTACCAGCTGCTCCCCACTGCTCAATTGCTGATAATACAGCTTTTGCCTGAGTAGTCCCCGTACTATTTTCAAGGAATGGAACTCCTATTAACTGTTCTTCATCGCCACAAGTAATTAAAATCGCTAGCCTCTCTACATTTTCTTTACTCAAGATTTCTGGAAGCAATTTTCCATCCCAATGCACAACAGCACCTTCTAAATCGGAGTTTTTGAATCTACTTTTGATCAAATTAGTTCGTTGTTGTCGAAATTGTTGTCTGCGGTTTCCTATGGAACTTCTGCTTATAACAAAATTTTGTGGGTCATGCCCTAATGCTTCTGCTGTGGCTACAATAATTCGCACCGCATCTCTATCAGAAATACTACATCTATCCAACAATACAGACAATTTCTCAGTAATAATCTCTTCGGTACCTCGATAATACCTCCTCCTTTTTATTTCTGGACCTGTTTCTGAATCTGTGGCTATATTTTCTTGCATCGGCTGCTGTTCCTCTGATGTGCTGCTAAAACTGGTTGTAGATTCCAGTTCTACATATTTTTCACCTTGTAAAACTAAAATATTAGTGTTATTTAATAATGTTAATAGTTAATAAACGAATAATTTTTGAAAAACACGAACTGACCTGTATTTGTTTTTGATTTTTCAAATCTTGCCGTCTCAGCTGCTCGCCTCAAATCTTTTCGTCGTTCTGCATTAACAGATTACATGTCGACGCCTCCCATGCAGCAAGTGCGTCCTTTTTTTCTCTGGAGTAACAGAAAATGCCTGTCTTCTTCAGCGCAATTGGCAAGGGCATCCTGATGAGCAATGTCAAATAGGTCGTCGAATCTTGACTTGAATTCCTCCTCTTTTTGAGTTTGAGTACAGCTTGCTGATCTGTGAGCGCTTTTTTGTAGATTTTTCCATTCATCATACAGTTTTATCAGCTTTGCGACACAATGTTGAACTTCTATGGTTTGTATTTTAGCTTTCTCCCAAAAAAGAAGAACCTCCTTTATTGTAAGTCTAGCAGCTTCTTTATTGTTTAATTTAACCTGGCGCATATTATAAAACAAACTACGTAAGACTTGACAATTAGAAGGTAATTTACTGCCACTTATTTGATGAGACATGTGACCAATTAAAAAAATTGTGTCTTTCTGCCTTGATGTCACCCTCATTGATACTGTGGAACTCATACTCCTTGATGCTCTGGAACTATTAGAACAGGTTTGAAACAAAAATTATTTCGTTGTTTAAAAAACGAATGCAATAGTTAAAATAAAGCCATCGCAACAATAAAAATTTACCAAACCTTTTTACGAAGGATTTACCGACTTGGGCTGATAAATGATAACTGTCACTAAATCTATCAGTTTTAACCAAAAAATTATTAAATTCAAAATTAATAAGAATAAAATTTCCTATTAAATAAGACTCGAGATATATTTTTAGAAAAAAATTGTTTCGACTTTATGAACGAAAAACTCGGATTTTTTTGAAAAACCGCTGTTTTTCGTAACTTTAACCTCAATGCGGAACGTGTTCATATTGTCAGAATGAGCTGAAACTTTGTCAATCGCATTTTCTAACTAATTGGCACATTTTAAGGGTCTGAGACGAAAGATAATATCAATTTATTTTCTCATATACTTTGTAACCATCCTAGTAAACATCTAGTAATGAAATTTTTTTTTAAGTTGGAAGTACTTATGATTTTAGTATCTTTTTTTAAATTAATTAATTAAAAGTATCAAAACTTTCAATATTGTAAATACATATGAATTTGTTGGTTTTTGTTTGTTTTATGAAACTTATTTGGTTAGTAAATGGGCACACTGCAGTATATGTATACGTACTGCATTAAAAATTGCAGTAAGCAGTAAATTTACTGATTACTAAAAAAAATTCAGTAAATTTTTACTGCTAATGAAATTTAATTTGCATTACCAGTAAAATCGTAGGGCCGTAATCATAATAAAATTGTAACAATTGGCAAAGTTTTTTCATTCAAATTTTGAAACTTTTGTATGAAAAACATTTAGCCACTTGGTAGAATTTCATTATGAATACTGAAAATTCAATGCACCTCATCATATAACAAATCATTTAGGCAATTTATAAAAATTGTAGAAAAAAATTTTAGTAATCATTAAAAATTTACTTGTTAAACATTTTTTATTGTTTTTACTGAAACTTTAGTGGTACTGCAGTGCTCATCTATGGTAAATGCCTTTACTTTTACTTTTTAATTTTTAATTCCTGTTGGTCATCGTTTAGTTGTTGCTGTTCTTGTTGTTGTGTACGCTTTGCAATTAAAATAAATTCAGTAAAGTGCGACTTTGACTCGCGCACATTCGGTTTTGATGATTTTTTTTTTTTTGATTTAGCTTTCTTCCTTTTTTAAGTTTTTTCAGTTAAAACGATTTTTTTCAGTTTTATCGCTTTTTTCTCCTTTTGGCGTTTTTTTTTCTCTTTTTGGCTTTTTTTAATTTTCGCAATTTTTTTCATTTTGGCGATTTCGTCATTTTGGCAACTTTTTTCTGTTTTTTGGGTTTTTTTTATTTTGGCGATTTTTTTCTGTTTTTGGGGTTTTTTTATTTAGGCGATTTTTTCATATTGGCGATTTTTTTGTTTAAGGATTTTTTTCATTTTGGCGATTTTTCCGGTTTGTCGCGATTTATTTTAGTCCTACAGATTTTTTTTTAATATGGTGCTTTTTTCGTTTTGGCGATTTTTTTTTTGTTTTTGGCGATTTTATATTTTTTTGATTTTTTAGTTTTGCTGTTTTTGAAAATTTCAAGAGTTTTGCTCTTACGGTTTCCAAGATACAGCAAGTTGTCAAAATTACAAAGTCAAAATTGCATTAACTGATTGAACACCCATTGATTTAAATTTTTAGTGTTAATTGTTGTATTCTGTATAAAAATACACTAACTTTTAAAATTTCAAGTGTATATATGTACATACAATTGTATGTATATTACATGGGATTTTAACATTTTTCCTTGCTCGTTTTGGAACACTCTTTAGTTTTTAACTCTCATGTATTTGTTGTTGTAGTGGCCAAATGTCTACATATTGTGTCCAAATTTTAAGTCCGTAGCTCTTACGGTTCATTTTCACCTTTGGTGTACGGAAATATACAGAAAAATAACCTGCGGCGGCGCACCGTCGGCTTCGAGCCGGTCGACTCGTTTCTCTGCTTGGTATTGCTTCTTTCAAACACTAATACACTCATACATAGCTCACACGGATTTGACAATGCTGTGTGCATCTCAGCAAAGAAATCTCAGCAAAGAAATCTCAGCAAAGAAATCAAAGTCAAAAGATTTTTTCCCCCTAGCGTATAGATGTTTACACATCAAAAACATTTTATTTATTTCCGAGGATTTCGAGCAAAACTGTTGAGTATAAGAGAGAGTGTTGTGCCGTCGAAAGGAAACTAGATTACAAAACTAAAATTATTAGAATTTAGACCACGGATCTAATCGTCGCTTTCGATTACGAGCTGATTCGATCACAATTTTTCATTTTGAGATTATGACATTCACTATCGAACAATGTAGTAATATGGTTTGATATCGAAAGCAATAATCTCAAACTAAAAAAAAGTGATGGAATTAGCTCGTTATCGAAGGCCACGAACCAGGTCTTTGACAGCATATACATTTATATATATATACACACTAGTGATTTTTCATGAAACATTTCTACACCCGATATAAAATTTCCTAGTGAATAATTTTTCCTCGCAGTGGTCTGACAAAACCAGACTGACAAGTCTGATATCGCGCAAATCTTGCTCATGCGATCATACTTTTGAAATGTTCTTCGCTTACTATGAGATTTGCTTAAAAAATTGCTAAATAATCAAAGTAGAAGCACCAACAATAATATAATATTTAAGTGAAGACTGATAATGGCACAAAGCCAAAATCTGTATGTTTATATGACAAATTTGAAGTTGGACCCAACTAATAACTTTTCTAAGAAATATTTTTGGTATGTATATTGACGGCTCCATGAAAAATCGCCCAAAACCAAATCGCCCAGAAATAAAAATCACCCAAAATTTAAAAATGAAAAATCACCCAAAAAAATTAAAAATCGCCCAAAATTTTACAAATAAAAAATCACCCAAAATAATTAAAAATTACAAAAAAAAAATATTAAAAATTGTAGTAATTTCATTTTTGTATTAAAAAAAAAGAAAAGTTATAGAGAAGCGTAAATAATATTCGTTCGTTCCCCGACACGGCACTGCCTAATAAAGATTTTCTGCTTTGCAAAATTTTTCTGTTTACTGACATTTGTCTGCACTGCCGGCCTTTGGACCGCCTTAAGAATTTTCTCCATTATGGTAATTGGGTGTATTTTTCCCTTTAGTTTTAAAATATCTGAAAATTTTTGGGCGCTTTTGTTTTGGGTGATTTTTCATTGAATAATTTTTCATATAAAAAATCGCCCAAAATTTCAAAATAAAAAACCACCAAAAAAAAAATTCAAAATTGGCCAAAATTTTTGCATATACAAATTTTGGGCGATTTTTCATTTTTATTTTTGGGCGATTTTTTATGGAGCCAAATTGACATTAATCGGTATAATACGATACAAGCAGTTTTATTTGAAAACTGTAAAATTTATTCCTCTTGATTAATAAAAAAAAATAAAAAAAAAATCCTTTAATAGGTTTGTTCATTTACTAAAATTATAATCTTGATTGGAAAGAAAGCCCAAAGAGAGTGAAAAATTGCAACACAAAAAAAATTTTGCAAATTCCTATGGTAGGTACACACTTTGCAATGTGTTTATGCAACAAGTTAATCATTCATAATGCATGTCTAGACAAACACGTTGCAATTTAAAATTAAACCATAAACGCAACATCACTTCTGTATCTTATACTTGCATTAAACAACGCCCAAACATCGCAGCAATTATTTTTGTACAAATTATTTTTCGTTTTGATTCACACATTTAAATTTTTCTGTGGTTGACAAATTTAAAAAAATTTCAACGCTTGCTTGTTTTTAAATAAATAAACCATTAAAAATAATTAACAACGGTATACACTATGCAACCGGCATCAATGCAATCAGAAAATATTAATATATTTTAATATTTTTGAAACCTTGAACACAACACGAAATGAAATTATAAAGGAGACTTGACATGACATGACCAATAACGAAACATACATGGTTGCATAAAAACGTCGCAAATGTGTACCTACCATTACTGGTAATTCTATGTTTAGACGACGAGTTGAATCACATGCTTCGCTCTCTGAATCTTGTTTTTGAATCTTGCCGTTCATACGACGCCTTCGTGCTTCGTGTGCAGCGTGCCAATTTAGTGCTTTTCGCAATAGATTTAGTGCTTTTTAATTCGTAACCGTCCGGAATTTTTCAACTAGGTGCTTTTTTTTAAATACCCGAAATTGGTGCTTTTTCACCTTTGACTTTAGTGCTTTTAGTGCGTTTAACAAATCCACTAAATATGAATTTGAGATAGTATGGTGGCTTTACACATAACAACAAATACACATTTTCCACTTTTCTCTCTGATTGTCATAAGTAAAGAATGTGCTACAGTAAACTTCTTGGTACGCTTTTGTAGAAAATTTAACGAAAATTAATTAAATTTAAATTTAAACTAATACCCGTATTCTAATAAATTGTGACAAACTTTTTGTCATACATTTTTGTCAAATTTCTTGTCATATAATTTTAAATAAAATTGTCATGGTATAATGTTGCTCATATGACAAGGAAAAGCTTAAAAAGCTCAAAAAGCTTTCAACATGCTATGCTGAGATTTATTTCAAATTGACAACTATATTTATTTATTTAAATAACAAAAATTAAAAATTTTAAAAACAGAAAATATGTTATATCTTCTAAACGGCTGAACCGATTTTTTTCAAACATAGCTAAGAACCCTCTCGATCAAGTCATCTTTCAAACAGAAAAAACTAAATGAAAATCGGTCCAGCCGTTTGGCCTGTACGTGGACACAGACAGACACACAGATAAACAGATACAGAGATACACATAATAAAAAAATTTATTATTAATGTAAAGAAATGTATTTTTTTTATTTCTTTAGCCGGAGTGTCTTGCATTTACATAAGTAATTAGCAAACGATGGTCGCACACATAGAAATGTACTAACAATGCATTTTGAAAAACACACGGACAGGACAGTATAGGTTCGTAGTTTCTCCAAAAAAGGGTTGATTGTGAAATCTGTGGAAGAAAAATTGTAATGGTATGAGGGTAATAAAACCCTCTACCAAACAAATCTTGTAAGCATCTTATTCCAAAAAAAATATTTCTTGCACTTTTTTTGCAAAAATTAAGGAACAAGACATGTTCAAATTGTATAAATATATTCGCAAAAGTTGTCCATTTTACCATAGCTACAACTACAAATATTGTTGGCAAAAAACCAGGAGTCCCGAAAAAAATGTTTCCTTTACTTTTGCAGAAAAAGTGCACAAAGCAATTATTTTTATTGGCATAATATTTCAATAATCACGCTTTTTTCTCTTTAATTCTCACAACTAAAAAGTAAATTAAAAGGTAAACTAATAAATTTTTATTTTGTTATGTGCTTTTCATTAGGTGACAAATTTTTTATATTTTATTCATGACAATATTTTTCAAAATACCAAAAATATACAAATAGTCATTCACCTCAGTTTTGTTATAATTTTGTCATTGTCACAGAGGTTAGAATATTGGTATAAATCTGAAATAAAAATATTTTTAATTTCCATTCCATTCACTTATTACAGCTATGACTAAAATAAATTGAAAAACTTATAAAATTGTTTTATATTTCTCTATTATAACGAAAAACACTTCTTTGGCACTTTTTAAGAGGCCTGTTTGTGTTTTGTATGGAACTTGGTAAAATTGTCTGGAATAACATAATATTTCTGTTATTTTCTTCAAAAATCGTAAAAATTTAGGGTAAATTTTATTTGGACTGTAAATAACTTTTGATCCAGCTAACTTATCAAATAATTTTTTGTAACTTTTTTTATAGAGCGTTTAATTTTCTACAAAAGCGTACCAAGAAGTTTCCTGTAGGACATTCCGTTCTTTACTCATGACAATCAGAATGAATAAAATCAATTTATACCATGTAAATCGTATGGGAAATTGAAAAGTGCGATGCGCACCATCTGACCATTAATATTATGAACTGATATTTTAACAGGCCTATTTTTTTACCTAAACTAAAGTTTCAAACCTGGTTCTGAGAAAAACAAAGGAATTCTTTTTTTTTTTTTTTGAGAATACCCTAATGTATATACATACATAGTAAATAGTTTTTGTTAATTCATTGACACATACCTACATATTTATACGCATGTACATATACATAAATACATACAAATTCTTTCGATTTGTATGCTAATTACAATTACTGGAGTTACAGTAACAAATTGATGGACTCGATATCGACAAAAATCCTACATTTCCACATAAATTTTAATCAAGTGCTTTGATATTTCGTCTATACGGAATGATTTAATTTAGGCAGTTATATAAAAGAGTACAAATAAAATTTTAATTGAAATCTTTATCCTGTTTATCCTACTTTGTTTCTGAAGCTTAGTTTTATGGATTATACAAGCTTACGAGTTCTACTTTATTTTTTCAAAATTATTATATCAAATATCCCATTACTTAATTGTCTAATATGTTTTTGTCTTGAACTTAAATTATTTTCCTACTCATATTCTACTTATAACTGAACAAAATCGAAATATGAAGGCATAGTGCTTTTTGCTCTGAAAAAGTTGGCATCACTATTCGTGTGGCATCTTTTTATTTATATTCACACATTCATAAATATCATACGCACGCATATACATACCCAGTGGGAAAAGGTAATGAATAGTAAATTATAAGGTAATGCACATCATGTATAGTTTTTCATTTCTGAATTGATTACCGTTAACACAGAACATGTCATAGGAAAGTAATAAATTATTTTAATTGTGTTTGATCAAATTACCCTATCGTTTCTAAGGGATGCATTGTTTTGCTTCGGAAAATAATACTTTATGTAATTAATGCCTACTTTTCCAGCTGGGTACTTACGTATACACATAAGCATACATACTTACATACATTCGACTCATTCAAAATTTTGTTTTTGAAGGCATACCTATATTTTATTCTTATTTTTCCTTTTTTACTATTCATAACTTAATTAAATTTATTTATATTAAACTGACATCTATGTTTTTTTGGTTTGTTTTTATTTGTTCAAACCCATCCATACACATATACATATGTACATATTTTGTTTTGATAGCTGGTTCAGCTAAACTGCCGATAAACTGCTATAAAAGTTAGAGAAGATACCAATTTTACGTGCTTCGCAAGTAGATTAATATTGAATCTACTTGATTCGCTCTCATAATTTTGTATGGCGAAGCAAGTTGATTCGGTCATGATTGGGGTGCGAAGCATGAATAGAGAGCGAAGCAAGTATCGTGTAAACATACTATAAGATTTTTTTTTACTTGAACGAATTAGCCAAATAGCTGTTCTCTGCCTTTGTTTACAAATGAATTTTAATTAAAACGTCTTTTCTCAAAAATATGATAATAAAACATATTACATTACTTTATTTTTGTTTTTCTTTGATTGGCATGAATATATTTAGTTTATGGTCAAAAAATACAATTCGAGACTCGGTTTTCGTAATTGATTAGGGATGGAAAATGATTTTTTCATATGTATTAATAACGTATAATAAAAATATAAGAAAAATTCATTAAGTTAGTAAGAGCCATAAAACCATATAAAAATATTTTAAAGTAAATATCGGTTTTAAAAACATTTTAAAATTTTGTAATATAAAATATCAAGCCTTATTTTCGATTTAATCGTAAGCGACAAAAATTAAATTTTTCAGGAGATTTTTTTATAATATTCAAATTTGTTTTACAAACGTAAATTGTCGCTTACGATAAAATTTCACAGAATCCAGGAGATTTTTGTACAATATTTAAATTTATTTTACGAGCGTAAATTGTCGCTTACGATAAAATTTAACAGCCCGTTTCCTAAAAGTTGGGCATTTTGGGCCCATAAAATTTTAATTTCAATAAAAAAGTATATTTTCGATAACATGTCGCTTAAGATAAAATCGAAAATAAAGTCCGATATGTTTGATAATATTTTCGAAGTTTACAAAGAATTTCCAAATTACTTCATATAAATAAAATGTCCTTTAAAGTTTCTGGGGGTAAGGAATTCATTTAAATTTTCGTATCTGGAGTAGTAATTTTGCAAATGTCTTCCTTACTGTCTAGTTGCTAGTTTCTGCTATAGAATTAAAAGAATAGACAAAGTATTATTAATCATAATTCACTGAATAACTTAGAATGAAATTATCTGAATAACTTGGAAAAAATAATAAAGACATAACGCTCCAGCTTGAAGAGTTTGGCTTGATTATACTTAAAGTAAAATAATATAATCAAAGATAAAATCATTTGAATTACCACAAACACAATAAATAAAATCAATACATACCAAAAATCCAATAAATATTATCCTAAAAAGCGTATAGAATAATTTTCATTTACAAAATAAATAAAGACATGCAGTAATATTTTGCATCCTGGGGGCACAAACAATTTCTGACTTTGATATGAAATTGTATAAATAATAAGTCCTTAAGCCGCGTTCAGACTATTATACTTTGTATTTATACTTGTCAAAAATTCAAATAACACGTGCAAGTGTGATAGTCTGAACGCAAAATGTCATCAAAGTGGCAAATAATACGATACAAATTTTGACATCCCATAAGACTTTTTCGTTTTTAGAAAATTTTCTAAACGATAGTACTTTTCATTAGATCAGGGTTGCATTTTCACACAAACCAAACTTCCAAGTCGGCTGTTTCGCCGCCGATAGCGTGTAATGTTTTGTCATATGTATATCAGCTCAAAATTTTGAATAAGTGAATCGTGTGGAAGTATATTTCGTTGACGTAATTTTTAACGTTTTTGTAATATATTTTCTTAAATTTTTTCTGTTATTTACATAGAATATTTTTAACTGCTGAATTTTTTCAAGTGTCGGCACGTCCCCGCCTGCATGAAACAGTTTTGCCGCCACTAGTAAGTGAATAGCGCAGACATTTTCATTGAACAGCTGTTTTGTTTTTTACTTGTATTACACATTTGATTTGAAGTGTGATGGTTTGAACACAGTATGTGATTTTACGTTAGATTTTTTTGACAGTCGCAACGAATGTATTTAGATTTCTGTATCGTAAAATGTGATGAAAGTATTAATACTTGTATAATAGTCTGAACGGGGCTTTACTAATATTATAAATGTGAAAGTGAGTTTGTTTATTTATTTATACTCGTATGTTTGTTTGTGACGCTTTTACAAACAAACCGATAAACATATTTTGTACATTCTTTCGCCAATGGAGAGCTACATTACTAGCGTTAAATATAGGATATTTTTTATACGATTCGGAAAACACATTTTTAAACTGGTTAGGGTAATATTCTTTTCGGATTTGATTGTTTAACCGGTTTAAATCCAGTTCTTATATACTTTCAAACAGATGAACGCGAGTAGAGCCACGGGTAAAAGCTAGTTAATAATTTAAAAAGAACATAGCAAATTCTAATAAAAAATCATATTTATTCTTATAAAAATTAATTACGAAAGTGTTGTAATGTGAAAACATTATCAGCCTGACCCACAATATTGACAATGTTCGACTTGTCGCACACTTACATTGGAAACAACATTAAAATATTAAAATTTGTTTTTGCTTTGAATGTAAGTAAGTGTGCGACAAGTCGAACGTTGTCGACATCATGAGGTTAACCCTATATTTAATAGCTAATAAAATAATAATAATAAATAAATTAATTAATTAATAATTAATAAATAATTATCATTATTGTAAGCAAATACTAGTGAAATTTACAACATTATACGTACAATTCAAAAATTATATTTTTAATCAGATTTTCACCAAATGACACGAATGATGTAATATTAAATTGTACAATATAATGAAACTGTAACACTCTACTATATTTTTTTTAAGTAGGACCAGCACTAAAGGGATAACTCCTACCCATGCAATGCATTGTGCTAGAACTAGGAAAATAGGTTATGGAGAGGAGGATAAAAGCAGTAGTGTCTGTGGACTTTCGATTTACACTTTCCCACGTTGATAGTTACAGGAAAGGCCTCCGCAGGTAGTTCATTCCGCATAAAAAAAGTACGGCTAAGAAAGGAATTCTCTCTGCAATGCGTAGTGGAATTTATTGGCAAATCGACCACAAAAGAATGTGCCCTGAATGAAGCACGTATTGTGCGTAAAACCGTTCGGATTTCGGGAACAATTTTCCAAATTTCATTACAACACATTCCATTGTAGTAACGATAGAACTGTCACCGATAAGCAATGTATTCCATTTTCAGTCAGATATAAGTGGTATAAATAAATAGTAAGAAGATCAGATGGGGTGAAGTATTGCTTGCACTGTTTCGAAAATTCTAAGCAGTTGAATGAATGCTTCTTTTAAGATTTGAAAAATGTATTCAGTCCATCGAACATCACACTAGATTTTCATGCCAAGAACATCAAGAGCTTCCATTTCTTTAATATTTATACCCTCCATAGTTATAGAGGCAGCAGCATTTTTGCACATAATTCTATGAATAATCATACAACATTGGGTCTTACGGGCGTTAAAATCGACCCTATTCGCATGACGCATTCAGATATTTTTTCATACATAGTTTAAAGTCTCATTCATTGTTTGTCACGTTGCTTCAACCTACGGCAGGCTAGGTCTATTGCTGAATGAGAACGAATGCTATCCTTCACCAAAGAATAGATAGGACTGAAAGTTTTACCTAAAAGGCCATTTAGAAAGATAAGAAAGGGAGTTGATGAAAGAACGGAACCTTGCGGTATCCATGAGCTTCAATTGAATTCATTTCTATAACAACTCTTGTAGTGCGATCTCTTCATAATAAAGTTGTAATTAAAATACTGCAGAAACAGGTTTCAACTAAAAATCGTTCTTAGTTATTATTTTTTTTTTTTAGAAATAATTCTCTCAAATAAAATATATCCATGTTGACTGTTGTTGACAGTGGCCATATTTTTTAAGCTACATCTGTTGAATTGTTTTTAATTTATAAGACCTGCTCCGGTATTCTGTAACTCACTAAAGCTAAATCTCTATCGCTAAAAATCTATAAAATCGATTTATAGATTTTCGGCTAGGAATGAAATTTTAAAAAGTGTATTGCTAAATCAGGCAACGGCTTAAAAATGTAATTTGCCGAAATTTCAATGTTTTATGTGATTGATATAAAATTTAAATTCCCAGCTAAAAAAAAATATGTATGGAGCATATATGATATCCCATATATGGTTCGGATCTGAAAAATGAGGGTATATGGGCATATATGATTATATATATTCATACATTTTCATACATGTAATTATGTGTAAATATTCCCTCTACAGTATGCAAAGTTCACAAAATCGCACTGTTGTGCAATAAATTAAGTTACTAAAATTACTTTTTTTAGATTTTAAACAGGGAGGTTGTATTTAATGATACATTTCTTTGGACAAATAATTCAAATCGAACTAAAAGTCATTTCATTCCTCATTTTAAGTAAAAAGGTGAATCAATTATTTAAAAAACACAAAGAAATCAGATTAAAAACTAATGCAGTTAATTATAAAAGAAAAAATAATTCGTCTAACAATAGTTTTCAATATATTTTTTCAGTAATATGAACTTTGTTTCTTATCTACAGAATTCTTTTATTTTCGATAAAATTAATGACTGGATTATCCTTTTGATTATTTGATCCACTATGTATAAAATCATGCAAGAATGGTTTTTTTTTTGTAACAAAAGTTTTTCGTTTTTAAATGTTGAGGGCACGCATACCACATGTATTTTCTAATGGATTTCCAGTTCACCAGTGATAAAATACCAAGCTTTTTTGATTGCAAAAACGATCTTATGTGAAATATCATGTATGCATACATTCTTATATGGCTACATATATTAAATCTTATTTCTATATATGGATCCACATATGAACTTCATAATTAAATTTCCATATATGAGCTCGTGTATTATAATACGTTTCATATATTAGTCCATATATTAGTTCATATATAATAGTTTTGCCATGTATAATCCCATACATTTTCATACATGAACTCATACATATTCATATATAGTTATATACATTCATATATATATTAAAAATATATGGACCATATATAATTTTTTTAGCTGGGTTTTTTATTTGTTCAGCATTTTAGCGATCGAATTTAGCTTTAGCTTTAGCTTTAGCGAGTTACGGAATACAGGGCAGGTGCAAATTATGGCATTCGATATTGATTGAAATTTTAGTACATTTACATATAAACTATTTTGGGATATTTTGCAATTTTACTCGATAACGAAGGCAGTAATGTTCTCCCTACTTTTCCAAATATCCATAAACACATATAGCGCTCAATATCTTAGGACAACGTTCCGCACGTTTGGCTTATTTTAAGGCTATCGTAATCGTTCTACCAAGAGAACTATTTGCAAAGCGCTGGATGAACTTGAGTCCACTAGTTCAGTTAGTAATCTTTCACAATAACTCTGCCCTTGGCAGACCATAAACTTGGCAAACTTTGCATCGTTACAAATATTTGCATAATGCTTAATTCCATATTTTACATACAGTATATTTTATTTTAAATTTAAAGAAAGAAATTGGTTAATTCAAGGCCCTTTACCTAAAAAATTATTTTATTTCTTAAATATTCCAGTACATCAGTTTTGCTGGTTTGAACAACTTGATTCAAGATCTCTTTTGACAATGCAGAGCTAATATCTCTACATCGCTAATTTTTATAAATATTAATATTGAAAAAATATAGAAAAATCCATATGAATCCACACACATACATACATAATACATATTATATTCAAAGGTCATTACTGATTTTTTTTTTTATAAAATTTTAATTTTTCATACATCAGGATATTTGTTTCAAATAAATGTCCTTCTTTTCATCGAACATGTCCTGACAGTGTGATTTAATTTTTTTATGCAAATACATATATGTACGAGTATAAATGAGAATATCTTGTCTAAGATAGAATTCTTTATTCGAACGTCACCTCCAGTCACACAAATTCTTTTATACACACAAACTAACGCATACACATGCTTTGAATAGAATGTGATTGTTATTTGTTTTGAATGCTTGAGGTTATTTGACAATGAATTGCCAAGTATAAAAAAGGAAGAATAGAAAAGGCCACATAACAGCAAAAAGCCACTTCAGAATTATGGCCTTTAAATTTATATTTTTAATATACACTTTTTTCGTTGTCATAGAGGTTTATAGAAATGGAAGATAAAAATATTTTTACGAGTACTCATGTTAGGTTAGATTAGGATGCACATGTTGCCAGTTAAAATGATAAAACCAGCCCACTTGGGCTCTTATTGGTCCAGTTGTGGTTCCTGGAACGGACACGTGAGTAATTTTTTTTATGTTTCTTCATTCAGTTAACTGTTTAATCAAGCGAACGACCATATGCTAAAACAGTGGACTTTCCAGTGACCTGTAACCTTCTTCTTAGTGACATAGGGTTGTATAGGAAGAAGTATTCTACAGTCTCTTCCTCCACTTCATTATGACAACTTCTACAGAAATCGTTGTATGGTGGATACGAGTATAAGCTTCTAGCACTCTTGCTCAATTTATAGTTACTCGACCCACCTTATTTCTAAAAGATTTCTTACAAATAGATGTCGAGGAAGATAGACTGTCATGTTGTAAAAGTTAACACAAAAAATTCAATTTCAAAATTTGAAATGGATTTCGTGGCATGGTGGCACGAAGCGCATTCTGAACTTCAAATTGTATATCAGTGTTTTTAGGATTGCTGGCCGTATGTCATGCATAACATGAGCAATGTTGGCCACTAAATCGTCAGTTGTCTATTAGCATGAGCCAGTGATTTCATATGGGAGCATAGGAGATAGTCGGAATGTGTCAAATTGCACGACCTTGACGGGTCCAAAAATCAACTTCTCGCCAGATTTTGATTTCAATCATTTAATCATTGCATACATTTAATAAAATTTTAAAGTTTATTTCTAATTGATAATCATTACTTCCATTTAAGCTTTTATTTTAAATAACTTTTTGTTTCTTTTGAAAATGCAAAACAACCAAATAGAAAAACATCTTTGCCTCCACACCTCGAATGTTGATAAGAGAAAACAACTTTCAACCATAAATTGGTGATTAATTTTATGTGAACTTTAGTAAGTAAACAAGATAAATGTATTGCACGTTTCACATTAATTTATCATGATTAAATACTATACACTCACTCGTACACCGACTCATCAAGTGCAGGTAAATACAGTGGACGTTTCCTTAACCACTGCAGGAATAAAATCAAACATACGAGTACTTTATACATTCTTTTTGTAGGCGATGCATCTGCTTCAACTGGATTTATACGATATAACATATTTGCTGTTCACATGCAATTTCATGTGCATAATTTTATATTCACATTAGTCTTAATTGCTTGCCTGAAATCTAATGTGCATCTAATTAGGGAATATGTGGTTAAATGAAATAACGCCCAACGATATAAGTCCCAATGAAATAAGACTCAATGAAATGGTACCTACCACAAACGAAAAAAATATGCAAGAGTTAAATATGTACATAAATAAAAAAAATTGCAAATATTAAAACTAAACTAAATTTAAATTCAATAGTGAGAAATATAAGTCGGGTTCGGGTATGCCGCCAATTATTAAAATTTTTTGTCACAAGCGGAATTGTGACAAGGAATTTACTCGATTTTTGGGCACACAGCAACGATTTGAATGTTGAAAATTTTATTTGTTTCAGGAAAAATTTTCAAATTAAAGAAAGCAGAATAAGTCCCAAATAAAATAATGGAAGAAGAATTTTTTGGTTTTATTGCATTTAAGAAGGTATTTTTATAAAATAAATAAATTCAAACTGAATATGAAACTAATCGAAAGAATACACTTGACACTAGCGGCCATATGTTTAAGCAAAAACTGGCATAAAGTTAGCATAAGTGGCAAAATTTAACATGATCTGAAAGAGTTTTGCCATGAAACTTCACATTAAAAACTACGCTAGGGCTTACTAGTGGATTAAAACTACGTAAGGTCACACATTTTTAATGTCAAATTTTATAGAGGAACTCGTTAATACCCAATTCAATTTTGTCAATTATGCTAATTTTCCATGCCAAATTTCGCTTATACATAAGGCCGTATATATGCAATACTACGAGTATACGAACTTTAGCCTATATAATATACCTATACAGTTTTGAAATTTTTTTCGTTTTGGCGACTTTTTCGGTTTTTGAAGTTTTTTTATTTTTCAATTCTTCAATTTATTTTAGTTTCAGAATTATTTAACAATTTTTTTTTCTTTTTGGCGATTTCATAATTTCGGGATTTTTTAGTTTTACCGTTTTTGAAAATTTCAAGAGATTGCCTTTTACGGTTTCCAAGATACAACAAATTTTCAAAATTACATTAACTGATAGAACACCCTTTAATTTAAATTTTTAAATTTTTAGTGTTAATTGTTGTAGTCTGTATAAAAATACAATAACTTGGCAAATTTTAAGTGTCTATATATAATTATATGTATACTACATGGGATTCTAACATTTTTCGTTGCTCGTTTTGGAACACCCTTTAATTTTTACATATTTGTTACATACCCTGTCCGAATTCCATGTGCGTAGCTCTTACGGCTCTCGAGAAAATAGCCTGTGACGGAAAGACGGCCAGACGGACTGACGGACAGCGTAGCGAGAACAATAGGGTTCCTTTTCACCTTTGGTGTACAGAACCCTAAAAATTAAGAAATAGCTTCATATATAATTATTTGAATCTTATTAAAGATCAGTTTCTGTAAAGACAAATATACATTAGTTCCTTTAAATTATTGGGTTCTTTTAGGCAATGTTTTATATAGCATTAAAAGTTTCTTTCCTGAGTAAAATATCTGAAAAAATAACATGCTTACATATTAATTACTAAGACATTTGAAGCATCCAAAATCAGACTTAAACCGGTAATAACAGACATTCATTTATTTTATAAAGTTAATAAATTGGAAAAATGTCGATCTATCCTTATTAACTACTTTACTAATTTTGCATACATACATATATTTATTAGATTGTATGCTTGTGTGTTCTAAGTTTTGTTTTACAAAACTGTCCCTATAACAGATGCCTAGTATTTTCATGTCTATGCCTAATGTTAAGCACTTAAATATATTTAAGTTTCATTCAACAAGCACAGCCTGTAGTGAGTGACAGTATCGTAGTTTTAAAAATTAATTAGTTACTCATAGTAAAAATTCACACAATCTCTTTTGCTGCTTACTTGAAATTGTTCGAAAATTTAGTTTGAACAAAGAGTCTTTTCATGAAAAATTCTATTGAATTTTTAGCAACAACATCTGCTTTTTAAAGGGTCTATATCCATTTCTAGACGAGCATTGATGTTGTATGTACTCGTATATTTCAAATGCACAAAGACACACTGTTCAGGTTTGTTTTTCTAGTCTCATTTTGTCGTGGTATTATTTTATATGCAAAAAAGCAGTTTGTAATTAGAAATCATTACCTTCCGGCAACCATCATGCATTTCATTTACCAGCTAAGATCCTTTTAGATATTTAGATACGTATATATGTAAAGTATATTTTGCTTAAAAACAAAATACATCTCCAAAATGCACACATACACACACATCCAACTTTAAAGTGCACATGTGTAGATACATATAATATACATATGTATGTATATTATATACTCAAGTGAATAACTATATGTGTATAAATTAAATATGTATGTATGAGCAAACATATACCAGCTGGTGGCTGCATTCCATAAATTTTACAAAAAAAAAAAAAACAATCTTTTTTTATACGTTGCAACATACCACCAAGTAATTATTCTAATTTACATACTTATATGAAACATATCGGTATTGGGATGCAGCCAAACCCTGCTAATTTCTTTTATAAGATTAGAAATTTGATTAAAATCTGATTTCGGATTTAGTAATAGATGAACGCTTATGAATATTACAAGTTCTTCTAGCAGAAAAGTTATTTGATACTTTTAAAGAATCACTTAAATATGAGAGAAACACTATTAGCACAATTAAGGCTGTAAGAGCAAAAGTGGTCTAACCCACAAAAATATAAGTTAAAAAATCATATTTGTAGTTTCATAGTTAGAGCACTCTCACTCGCTTTGACTCAATTGTGCCATATAACTCATTCAAATAAATAAGATATTTGAAAAACTAGTTCTTTTTTGTCATTAGCTAATCCAATTTTTTTTGTTTTCTTCATATTAAAGTTTCTAGAAACTAATTTAGAAAAAACCAGAAAAACAATAATAGTCTATTTCACTGAGTCTATGTTAATATCAATTCATATTTAAAAGTGATTTTTTCATTGAAAAGAATATATACACACATGTATGTATATGTACGGATTGCCGTTCGGTTTTGACCGAAACCGAAACCGCGGTTTTTAGCCCATAAAAACCGATACCGAAACCGACAAAAAAACCGTCGGTTTTTAAGTTTTACGTTAACATTATTATCTAGTTTAAAAATACAGCAAATGTACTTTACATTGAAGACTTTTATAGATTACTAAGCATTCTGTAACAATGAAAGGTAAGAAAATTGTAAAATTTTAAGAAAATTATAACAATTCTTTGCAGGAAGAATTGTAATTTGTTATCAAAAAAGCTTTAGCAGATGTAAAGCAAAACGACGATAATTTTAACGTTCTTCGACAAGAATTTGTACTTTATACAAAATTTGTACTTTGTACAAAACAACCAACCAACCAATAACACAATAAACCCCTCTTCAACTGAATGCGAAATAGTGTTTTCTGGTAACTTCTGCACAAAAATAAGATTTCGTTTAAACGACTCTGCATTGAGCGCTTGAACGTTTCTGAAATTTTATTACTTGAATAATTAAATGTCAATTTTTTATTCTTAAGCTTTTTATACACATACTAACTACTAAATGTTCTTTTTGTAATATAAGTACCTGAATTGAATACAAACCAGAGAAAGTCTATCACCCCTATAGTAACAATTTTTTCCCTCGAAAATTTTTTCCCAGAAATATTTTTCCTTTTTTTGTTCCTGTTAACATGAATAAGGCAGAATATTTTTCACGTAAATTTTTTCACTTTTCCCTTGGTTTTGTTTACTTTATTTTTGCAGGCCAACTGAATTATTACAACGAATAATTTCTATATTTTTCTTCGAATTATATATTGAAAGTTATAATTATTTATTTTTAGGACAATAATTCCCTACAACACATTTTTTCATAGAGTATGAATCTCTTTGCTTCATAGACAGTAAATTTCATGGTGGTACAACACGGTCGTATACTTAATGAAAAAAATAGCTAAATCAACAGAAGCGCCTCCATGAGTACAACCTTAAAGTAAATAAGTTTCGTTTATAACCTAAAATTTGTGTGATCTTTTTATTCAACTTAAATTTATCCAATTTTTCCAATTTATTTTTAAGCTTTACAAAAATTCTTCCCTTTTTTACATTCACGGGATATTCAAGATAGCATTTTTCTCTTTGAGGGGAATGAAAATTTCACATGAAGAAAAATTCCATTTGTTTTTCATGATAGAGATGATTATTTTTAAATCATCATTTATCTTTCCAGCATACATACCTACTTATATACATGCTTAAGTAGTAGCTTAAAACCGGAAACCGCGGTTTTCTAATTTTCACGGTTTTTGGCAAACCCTATGTATATGTCTTTGGTCCCAAATAGAAATGCCCTAACTGAAACAATTGTAACTTTACAGGAGAAGGCAAAAACATTATGGACACTGTACAACTGCTTGTACAATTTTTTTGCACAACTGGCTGTAAAAGCGTTACTTTTTTACACTATTGCAATAAATTTTTTTAACGAAGTGTATTTATGCAAAAATGTATTGGAATCACTGAAAAACTCAATTTCGTAAAAAAATACGATATGAAAAACGACTTTTAAGTAGGAATTTATATTTAAACTAGCTGCGCGGCAAACGTTGTCTTACTTAACTGCATTCACAAAAATTCATTCAGCCGTTTGGTTGCAGTACAGATAAATAACCTAGACACCGACTGCAGCACTATCTGCCGGGCTAATTGGTGAATCTAAAGCATCCAGTGCGCCACCCAAATGCATAAAAAAAATTAATTTCAATTGGTGCCGCCGATTAGAAGGAACTCAGTGACATACACACATACAGTATAATTATATATATAAGGATAGAATTGGTGAAATAGGCCTTAAGAATAAAATATTAAGAACAAGGCGAAAATATCATGTTAAAATTTTCATTTCATTATTTTTTAAATGTTTCCTTTACCCCTAGTTTCAAACTTAATATTTAAGTACGTAATTAGCTAATTTTTATATTAATTTAAGTTGTATTTAAGTACGATTTAATTTGTTCAGTGGTTAATTAATTACATTGAAAGTACGGCAAAACTGCATAATTTCCCAGTATTATGGGAGGATGTTCAAAACACGGATATAGATTGCATAGAAACACATTTTATGAAACCGAACGAGCTCAGAACTCATTTTTCTATTTATTTATTTTATCATATGCAATTATGTATTGAATATGTTTTATATACATATATGAAAATTAAACGAAATTCTTTTAAATACGGCCACATGATGTTTATGTATTTATTTCCAATAAACTCACACACGCACAAAAACATATGGTACCCTCATAAAATTTAAATAATATTTAAATCCGGTGTAGATTGTTCATTTAAGTATTATTTAAATATGAACTAAAAACGACTGTTTTGTATTTAATTAGAACTTAAAATTAATTACATTTTGATTACAAAGTCAAAAATTAGCCCTTAGCCATAAACTTTATACTAAATGTTCAAAGTTTTCTTTCTCATAAAATCTTTGATATGCTCCTGTTTCCAAAAGTCATTCAGTTAACTTATTTTAAAAAACTTATGGAAATCATTAAAAAAAATTTATTTTCATACAAATTTTGTATTCAACTCTGGATTGTGGAAACATGAGGTATACCATTCGTTAATAACGAAAGCATCTAAAATTACATTAAAAAACAGCTAATTACTAGGTATATTTATTTTTTATAAGCACTTGCATTTTATTTCATAAATAAAGTAACAGATGAATGTTTTAATGTTGTTATTTTAATGTTAGTGTAATACTCAAAAAAGTTTAAATAAAAATGCAAAAGGGCTTAAGCAAAGCCGGTAGTATAAAACACAGATCGCGAGGTAAAAAGAAAAGTAAAGAGATTCAATTTATACACTGAATTAGATTTCAATTAATTTTTTTAAGGCTTTAGTATATACGAGGTGTAAATGCATCTTAAATCTGTTGCAATATTCATTGCCTTTTTTGTGATGCAATCTGTCGATAATCATAACATGTCTTTATTGTTTGCTAATTAAAATATATATCAAATCTTCGTAGCCTTCAATGTTCTTTATATGAAATATTATTATATTATTTAATATATTCTGTATCTGTGATGAAAATAAAGAAGTTTTATTCGTCTTTAAGCTCATGCATAAATGTTTTCAGGTGTAACATTTATTGCAATAATTTCTAGGTGAATTATCTTTGAAATAAAACACATTCTCAATGCCAACCACAGCTAAAAGGTGACTTATGGACCTTTGCAATGGCAGTTATATTCGTACTTATTTTGGCAGAGAGGATTGTTTAACTTCACTAATGATGCACACAAAACTCTCTTTTCTTTTTACTGCCTATAAAAACAAACACTGAAATATACTCTGGCATAATGAAATACTCGAAAGTGATTCGTATTAATAAATATTATTCGAAGATTAATTCGAATCGTCTTATAATTATATTTTTTATTTTTATTTTTGTATTGTATTCTTGCAAAAGCAATGAATAGCTGTTGTTGTTTTTCAATTTATTTTCTTTACATACTTCTTACAACTGCAATTCGAGGTAGAAAAATCCAGCCAATGTAGCAATTGTAAAGTAAAAAAAAAAACATCTTGATTATTGAGTTCTTGTTTCAATTTTATTTGTTTTTGAACTTCTTATACATATATGTATTTAAATGAAAGTTTATAACATAATAATAACTCTAGTTGTTCTAAGAAACTTTTCGGTAAAGATTCCCTGATGATCTGTATTAGCAACAGTGCAATGCGCATAGGATCTAGATTAACAACTCAATAATCAATTTAAATAATTAAAAATAAATTTACTGAGTAAGTAAAATAATAATTTGGATTTTGAGTGCGTTAACAAATTTTAAACTTAAATTGTAACAATTCCACAAGAAGACACTAAGAAAATGCAAATATTTCATTTTGATTTTTTTTCTCATTAAAGGCATCGAAAGATATCTATGTATTTGCGTTTCTTTTCTCAGTTTAAAAGAAAATTCATTATATCCAATAGACAATTTGTTTGGTACGTTAAATTGTGAATTCGCCAAACTGAGTATTTGTTCAACGGGGATAACACTGTATTTCTTTCATTTTAGCTCAGATATAATATAAAAAAAAATATATTAGATATTAAGCACACCAGCCTTAGAAAATGTTTCATTGTCATATCAGAAAAATTTTAATTTTTTAATTTAACTCACTTAAATTAAGATTAAATTAAACTCTTAATCAATTAATTTACAAATTGATTATTCGTATATTTTCTAATTAAAGTTGTTTATAGCAAGAAAAATTTCCTGTATATGTGAATGAATGCCTTAATTTATATGTATATTTTTAGCTAAAATGCAAAAAGGCGTAACTAACAAAAAATCAAAATCGAGTTTTTCAGTGCCTATTATGAATGCCAATGAACTAAATGTCTTGAAAAAAATTTCACTTCTGCTATCAAAATGACAATTTTATTAAGAAAAAAGAAGGGGATTTAACTACAAGTTGGTTTTTTCTAGTTATTTGCTCCTCCAGCAAAATTATATTTTTGTTAGTTACGCCTTTTTGCATTTTAGCTAACGATATACATATAGTGCACACATCCTTACATTGCAAAGCTAAAATTTTTCTTCGTGTAATCTCTACCAAAGGAAAATATTTAATCTTACCTGGGAATTGCTCCAAAGCTACAGATATTCTAATTTTGCCAACTAACTAACTTAATAAGAATTATGAAATTGTTTTACCACACTAATTACCATCCTAGTCATTTGTGTTTTAATTTTGCTCCTTGTTTGTGTAAAATTATTTCTTCTATCACGGAAACAAAAATATAAATATATTCGAATAAATTTAAACTCGAATAATTGACTTCACAGCAAATACGTACGAATGCAAAATTGTTCTTGTGTATGTTTGAATTTTTTTTTTTAAGACAGTTAGTAGTTGCCAAACCTTAGACTACACTTAAACTAAATGCCACAAGTCAAAGTGCTCTTGATGCCTGCTTCTGTTCTTGTAACCACTTCTTTAAGGTTGACTACCAGAACAAGAAGAAGAAATCATGAAAAGCCAAAAAGTTACACTTATTTTGGTATCTTGCAGTTTTTATATTTTAATTTTTCCATTTTTTTGTCTGCATTTCATACCACCTCCAGGCAATTCTTGAAAAAATCTTAAGCATTTAAAATAATTTCATTTCTTTTCCCCATACAACGAACGTTTCATGTGTTTTTCTTTTTTTTTTGCGAAATTCTCTTGTATGCAATTTTGCTATTTCTCCTGCTTCTGCAGTTCCATTCATTTTATTATATTTGTGCTATATTTTTTTATATGTCGTACCGACAATAATACAATCGTAGAAACAACAATGTGAACTCGAAGAAGGAATATAATCTGAAAGAAATCTTATAATGGTTCTTGTGGCATTTGTTACACCGTTGTTGTATATCTTCCATATGCCACATAAGAGATGCTCTTTTGCTACGTTTTTTACCCGAACCCATTTGCCTGGTTTCTTCTTTTTTAATATTTATTTTATGTATTTGCAGAGTTTGTGTGGTCGTCGTTGAACATTACTCTTTCTTTGAAAAGGCGTAAATTTTCTTAATAGTCTGAAAATTGAGCAATTTTATAGCCTCATGAATAAAATATAAAAGTGTTCGTTCGCATACTGACTTTCATATGTATGTATGTATGTATGTGTGTATATGTAGATGTATGTACATGTATCCATACTTACAAATATTTCTATTTTAGCAACAATTACTGTTAATAAATTCAATAAATTCACTGGGTTTGAGTTAGCAAAGTTTTAAAAATATCGAAAACTACAAGCTCCTTAAATTTAAGTCTCATAACAAATTTCATTTTGTATCATGATCAGACCGATTCAGAATATTTTACTTCTTAAAAATTACTTACTTTTTATTTCATTTGCGGTATTTGGGGCTAAAATATTTTGAAGATTCCTTTAACGCGGTGGTTTGGTAAGAATGTGCTCAAATGGCCTAGTACAAACCTGTTGAGGACACTGATTTTACTTTTCTATCATTTAGCAAGTATATAAATGTATGCAGTGCTCCAAAGGGGCTTCAGGAACTCTTACACTAGTTCTACTGATTATTTTTTCTTTAAATATTTAGTTTATTCAAAACAACTAAACTAAACTAACAAACATGAGAAAATAAACTAAAAAGGTCAATTAAAATATAATATCAATTTTGCTTTTGCATTTTCTATATGCATTTCGTTCCCACTTGTGGAGTTTGTTAGTAGACTTTAACCTAAAAAATTTTTGAGTTTAGCAACAAACTTCTTATGTTTATAGTAAGACTCTTAAAACTTCATTGAGAATCACATTATACAAACAGAATAAGTTTGAAAGCCCCAAACAAAAATATTTATAAAACAAATATCTTGATTCGATTTTATATCTATTTTATTTTAAAACAAAATGATTAACCATAAAAATAAGCAAAACTTTCAAATTAAATAAAGACTTTATATCAAATAAATATACTTCGATATTTCATATGTAATTTAAATAATTTATTTTTTTTTTTGTTTTGCTGAAGTATGCAGTGCATCAACTACAAATCAAACGACGTCACGACGGTTTTCGGAGCCCGAATTCAAACCCTGGCCAGACCCACTCGTATCGACATTATTGGTTTTTCTGATATGCGTTACTTTCTAGGCTAATGTATGTATATCGCAGTAAAATAACTAACAAAATGGCTATAAAGATTAAGGTAAAATGCCTACTTAACACCTAAGGCGTTGCAACGATTAATTAAAAAATTAAATTATTTTCGATGCAACGGAGTACGAACTGTCGGGATTCTACTGTATTTACAAAATAATATTGTGTATGTAATGTCGAATATGTTATATAGTACGAAATTTTCAATTATTAACATTAATAATATTCGAGCTAATACAACTATGCTTTGTTGAGAAAATACAAGTTTATTTTGATGTTTTCACTGTTCTCACCAAGAAACAAACATTGTTACCTAATAGAATATTCAACAATGATTTTGATAAATTTTTTTAGTTAATTTTCTTGACATTTCTACCAATAGTCATCAATTCATCATTGCTTTCCCCTTTTTCATTTTTCAACTCAGTCAAAAACATTTCTTCTAGTGAGATAATTCCAGGATGTTTTATGAAAGAGACTTCTGATAATAAAAAAAATCTATTCTCTTCGGTAAATATTTCACCATTTACGGCTATTATTTAATAATTACTTTGAGTATCCAGAGTTCTTTTCAATTATAATTTAGTTTATGGTTGGACATTAACACTGTACTCTCAATATTTTTCTTTGAATACCAGAGAAGCAAGAGAATTACATAAATAGAAAAGTGCATTTAAGTACCTGATTAAATTTATTTTAATTTCATCGAATTAATTCATACTATAAACTCCCACTTAGCTCGAAGCCGTAACCAGCACAATATAAACACTTGAAATTACCATTCCACAGAAATCTCATACTAACATTTGAAAACAAAATGTAAAAAAAAATGCTTAACAAAATATTATAAGAAACACTTCACTTCAAAAATAGAAACACTCTTCATTTTATTCTAATTTTTATTTTTTAGTTTATTTTATGAGTGCAGTAGTAGAAGTAGTAGCAGTAGTTGTTGTTGTAGTGATTTAAAAGTTATTTGCATCAAAAATTCATGTTTTACCTACAACAACACATGCGTGAGTACCCTGTCGGGATTTGAGCTAACTTAAAAGTAACCAATGGTTAATCAGAGACGAGTGACAACTGACTCAAAAGCTTTCTCATTTTACATGTTAAATGCTATTCAGTTTTTCAACGTAATGTCCTCAGAACGAGTCAGTACTCACTCACGCTGCATAAGTTTCAAATAACCACAAGTTAGCTTATTTCGAGTAAGTTTTTGGCTGATAAAATAC
Source organism: Tachina grossa (assembly GCA_949987645.1). Lineage (NCBI taxonomy): Eukaryota > Metazoa > Arthropoda > Insecta > Diptera > Tachinidae > Tachina > Tachina grossa. The sequence continues at coordinate 234,291,479 of OX465274.1, read as the reverse complement.
AAGTGCACTATTAGTTAGCTGTGAACTGACTAACTAATGGTTAGCCCATTATGACTTAATTTGTGGAGCATCAAAAAAGAAGAAAAAAGGTCTTTTTTTATATAGCTATTATTTTTAACTTACTAATGATTGACATTTTTAGTCAACATAAATTAGAAATAATTTAATATTTCTTAGAGAGGAGAATTGGTATCGAACCGTGATCACTTTGTTTGTCAGCCATCATACTTAACACTTTACTATTGCGCCATATAAAATGTAGATGGCACAGAGTTAACATAAACATGAATTTTACTTTGACATATTCTCGATAAACTTTGACTCATCTCTGCTTCAGCTTTGAGTTAGCTTAAAGTTAGTTCAAAACTTATCGAGGAGATGTTAGTTGTACAAACATAACTCACTAATCTCAGCATCAGTTTTGAGTTAGCTTAAAGTTAGTTCAATACTTATCGGGACGAAGGCAGTTCTAGAAAAAGCTACTGAATCACATCTGCATCATTTATAAGTTAGTTCAGAAGCTAGTTGCAAATGAGTTAGCAAAAAGTCACCTATGTTTTGAGCTAGCTAATAAAAATCCGACAGGGTATATGGCTTCACATGCACACACCCGCATACACCCACATACACACACACACTCATTTATAACTGCTAGTAAGTAGGCGAAAAATATTACAGCATAAACTACAATAACTAAGCGAAAAAAAGGGAACAGAAAACAGCAACAACAACAGCAACAACAAATACATAAGTATAAAGAAGTGACAAAGTGGTGTGGCAAAAAAAAAAGAAACCAAGAAATTGAATTAAATCATGCTCTACATATGCCACAGAAATAACACTGTTACTAAATGCTTGTATGAATGAATGTGAGTATGTAGCTGCACGTTGCATTGCATTAGTATTTATGCTAGATGTGGCACTGGCTGTTTAGAATTATTATGTACAAAAACACACTCTCTTGTAACTATTTACAGACCCAGTCACAAGCACACTGACATGAATGGTGTTGAAGAAATGACAAACAATAAGAAAAATTATTTTAAATTTAAAAAAAAAAATTATAATAAGAGAGAATAGAGCGCATTGAATATATTGAAGAAGTGGGACCTGCGATAACCCACTATATAAGTTTTGACTTTGTTTCATATGAACATTTGCTGCAGCAGACCCCAATTCTTTTCATAACTACTCATGTCTGAAAATTCGCAAGACATATGAATTCAAGCAATATTCGTAAACATTATTAATAGTTTAAACCCTTAAATTTAGGGTTAATAAATAAGTGTAAGCTTAAACGTTCCGTTAATTGAACTAAACTCAAATTTATATTTCGTTTAAAATCAACCGGAGTAAATCATTGAACCATACGTTATGTGTAGATTAACAAATAATGTTGTGGCAGCACTAGAATAAATCGCACATATACTTCAATAGTGGCATAACTCAAAAAATGAGTTTTTTGAGTTAATAATGCAGAAAGATGCGGCATTTTGTATTTTATCTTGTGTAAAAATTTCATGTAAACAGCTTGTACCATCACCTCCTGAGAGAAGAATTTTTTTTCATTTCTCCATTGAGTTGTATGCAAATTGAAAACTTAAAACGCGTTTTCTGCAAAACTGTTTTTTTGAGTTATGCCACTATTGAAGTATATGTGCGAAATGTCAAAAAACAGCTGTTTTCTATCAGGCTATTAATTTTTCGCACAATAAAAAAGCAAAAAAGGCAAAGAATTTAGAAAAGTTTAAGTAAAGGTCGCCAAATTTTACTGAGAAAGAAATTATATTTCTGCTTGGCGAAGTAGAATAGTATAAATAAACACTAGAGTGAAAAAAAGATCACACCGGATCTGAAAGAAAAGTAGAGGCTTGGAAAAAAATCATATGACCTGTATTGGTACTCGTAGTTTAAGCTCCCAAATTTACGCATTTAAGGGCCATTATTACAACTTAAACTTAGTTAAAAATAGAATTTTATCGGACATATAAAAAGCTTTCCATTATTGCAAAGTGGAATTACCTTACCAGGTAGGTTAAGCTTGCTTGTTAGTTATCGCTCAATTTAGGTAAAAGTAAAATTTTGAAAATGATAAAGTTTTTATACGTCCGATAAAATCCTACTTTTAACTAACTTTAAGTTGTAATAATGGCCCTAAATGGCTCAAATACTGTAATGATTTATAATTCTGCTGGCTTAAGCAAACTCTTTAACAGCTACACCTTAGACGAGAAATATTGACCATAATAAATCTTCGCAAATTTTTTACCTAAGAGACAAATAAAAATAAATTGAGTTTTCTAGACATGTATGTGAATTCATATGATCCTTTGAAAAGTTTAAATTTTATCCCTTGAGGCACCAACAAGCTAAGAAAATTGGACAGTTGATGAACTGAAATATATTTTAATAATTAAGAGCAAGGCTTGCTAAGAATTTATCGAGAATAGATACTATTGTGTAGTTGTGCGAGTGCCCACTTTTCCAACACAATCACATATTTGTTAATTGTGAAAGATTCTATTTATGTATATCCGACTAGAAACTTATCCAAATATACGAGTTATCACATCTTTAATATCAGCAAGGATGACTTTCCCTAACCTAAATTCCTAAACATGGTGTTCTACAACGGAAACTCTGCTTCAGGAAAGTCCACACTGTCGAACCAACCAAAGCTGACAATATAAAGCTACTAGCTGATTTGCAGCACAATTCTGGTATGGTAAGAAAGTTTTCTGAACTCAAAAGCACCCTTTGTGGTACATTTTTTTTATTTTTCCTCTTACTCCTGAGAGTTAGGGTAAACCATTTCATTCTATATCGGTAACAGGTTTAGAAGCAACTCATTGCATCCGTAGGAGTATTGCAAAGAGTACTACTTATATACCGTCGGGCAAATTTTTTAACCTTGTGTAACATATATAGATACATCTTATTCTCCGGGAAAAGCCACCACAAAACCATACGCACCAGGAGTTGTAATTAATCAAAAAAAAAAAAAAAATAAAACAACTTAACAGCACCACACATAGTGGACCAAATGCAAATAACGATGATGATGAAGGTGTAGTTGCCTTCGAAAACATCTAGTTGTTCTGTTCTATAAGGTGTTTGTCAGAATACTCGTACTTGGTGTTATTTTTTCATTAATAATTATCACATGTAATTTGGCTTACAAAGCGATATAAGCTTTAGCATAATCAAATAATAAATATAAAAACAAATGAAATTGGAATAATAATAATAAAACTAACTAAAACTCGTATCGCAAGTACGTGCTCAAGACTCAAACCTAAGATTTTAATAAAAAAATATTCTATCATCCTTAAAACAAATTCATGTTCCATATCCATTCCTGATATATTAATTTACTGAAAATTTTTCTATTGTCCATTAAATTGAAATAAAAGATACCTGAGATTTGATTTGTAGTAAGCCTCAATAATTCATTATGCTGAAACAACATTAGATTGAGAGCGGTGTAAGGAGGCGGCAAAATAGTAAGACACTTGTCACATTACATTAAGTAAACTTTACATCCGGTGCAACACAAGTGCACACGTACATACATACATACATGCATACATACATGCATACATACATAATACATTCATACGTAGTTCTTAGTGGCTGAGTTGTTGCTTTTGAATGAGTTATGTTTTGAGTGTGTCTTGAGTTTGTTGAAAAGTTTTTGCATAAAAAAAGAAACTTGCCGACTGGCTGACGAAGCGACTGTGAGTCTGACTGAGTGAGTGAATAAAACTACATAAATGTATGACTGCACTTCATGTAGACTTTGCACATAAATAAACAGTACATATTTGCATGCATTTATAAATATTTAGATACACATAGATCTCATGCGTGTGCTTGTGTTACTCGTGCTCTCAAGAAGTCTTAAATAAGAAATGCTGAATGCACAAGTGAATGTTTCGCATTCCATGAATGAATGTATTGCCTAAGTTATACACTCGTATGTGCACAAGATAAGAAATTTGTTTACAAACAAACTTCTTTTTGGAAAAGCTAAGATGTAAGGCGGGGGTAATACCGGCTACTTTATTCATATAATACAAAATTCTTTTGCTTTTTAATTAAATCTTTATTTCAAGTACAATATTTTGTTAATTTATCTTAAAGATATTTCAAATTTGTAATTATAACATGCATAACTGGGAGTCGTGTGATTTTGCGTTCCCGTCGTGTTCACCAATTTTTTGTGAAAGAATTTTATATATAGAAAGCAAAAATATTTTCGGATTAAATTACATGTTTAACAGTCAAATTCATTTTAAGGATATATTTGTACATAAACTCATACGTTAAACTCAAACCACACACTTGACTAGTTTGATGATTTATCGAAGTTAAATATAAAATCTTAAATAGAAATTAAATTATTGGTGGTTTTCTTAAATATATTAACTACGCCAAATAATACCATGAAATTTCAGATCATTAATATTTTTCAAATGTATTTAAATTAGTCTCTTCTAAACTAGTTTTGAAGCCTCACAAGCCTTCAATTAGAAAATAATTTAGCTTTAAGCCTGGTACTCTGTTCAAAATTACACGTGAAATGATGCCAAAATACAGACATATAAAAAAACTCGAGAATAGAATAATACTCTGTTCAACTTATACTAAATATGTGAAAAATATCTTCAACATTTTAAGTTTTCCCGTGAAACAATATAAGTGGCTTATTTTTCCCAAGAAATTACAACAAACATATTGTTAATAATGGTTAATATGGTTAATAAGTTTGCATGTAAAATTTTTTGTATGAAAACCACAATGTAGCTGAACACTTTTCACTAATTTCACTCAGCTTCGCAAAAAAAAAAGATGTAAAAAATTTTGTAATATCGATTAAAATATTTTAATATCAATTAAAATTTTAATATAACATTTTTCTTGTCAAAAATGAAGCAATGAAAAATTTCAGCCCAAGTCTAGTACAATTAAACATTTGTGTACCATTCGTATTTCAAAAGTAATAAGATACATTAATTTTCGTTACAATAAAATATTTATAATTTTTTGGTATTTTTATTTTTTTTTCATATTGTTTTCTGAATTTTTACATGTTCATTGAAACTATTTTTTTTTAATTAATATTTTAATTGAATCGTGAAGTATTTTTAAATAATTTTTTAACCGAATCTTCAGAAATATTTCAATTAACTTTTTAATTCTATCTAAAAAATATTTCAATTATTTGAATAATTGAATCCTTAAATGTATTTCAATTAATTTTATTTGAATTGAATTTTCCTTTTTAATTAAATCTTGTGTTTATCTGTGTATCTGTAGTGAAAAGCATTGTAATGTTTATACGTCATATACAAATGAAGAAAGATATAATAAAGTATTCTGTTATTAAGACTTGCATTAATTTTTAAACAAGACCAATGACGCATTTCGCTGCAATTTTAACCATAAGATTGAATTTTTTTGATGTGTAAACATCTATACGCTAGGGGGTAAAAATCTTTTGACTTTGATTTCTTTGCTGAGATTTCTTTGCTTTTGCTTTGCATTGTCAAATCGGTGTGAGCTATGTATGAGTCTATTAGTGTTTGAAAGAAGCAATACCAAGCAGAGAAAAAAGTCGACCGGCTCGAAGCCGACGGTGCACCGCCGCCGGTTAATTTTCTGTATATTTCCGTACACCAAAGGTGAAAATGAACCGTAAGAGCAACGGACTTGAAATTTGGACACAATATGTAGACATTTGGCCACTACAACAACAAAGACATGAGAACTAAAAACTAAAGGGTGTTCCAAAACGACCAACGAAAAATGTTAAAATCCCATGTAATATACATACAATTGTATGTACATATATACACTTGAAATTTTAAAAGTTAGTGTATTTTTATACAGAATACAACAATTAACACTAAATTTAAAAAATTTAAATCCATGGGTGTTCCATAAGTTAATGCAATTTTGACTTTGTAATTTTGACAACTTGCTTGCTGTATCTTGGAAACCGTAAGAGTAAAACTCTTGAAATTTTCAAAAACGATAAAACTAAAAAATCAAAAAAATATAAAATCGCCATATATAAAAAATCGCCAAAATCTAGGACTAAAATAAATCGCGAAAAATCGCAAAAATCGCCAAAATTAAAAAAATCCTTAAACAAAAAAATCGCCAATATGAAAAAATCGCCAAAATGAAAAAATCGCCAAAATGAAAAAAACCCCAAAAAAAACAGAAAAAAATCGCCAAAATTAAAAAATCGCCAAAATGAAAAAAAAAATTGCGAAAATTAAAAAAAAACCAAAAAGAGAAAAAAAACGCCAACACGAGAAAAAAGGGATAAAACTGAAAAAATAAATCGTTTAAACTGAAAAAACTTAAAAAATTAAGAAAGCTAAATCAAAAAAAAATGATCAAAACCGAATGTGCGCGAGTCAAAGTCGCACTTTACTGAATTTATTTTAATTGCAATGCGTACACAACAATAAGAACAGCAACAACTAAACGATGGACAACAGGAATTAAAAAGTAAAAGTAAAGGCATTACCCATAGATGAGCACTGCAGTACCACTAAAGTTTCAGTAAAAACAAAAAAAATTTACTGAATACTAAAATTTTTTTCTACAATTTTTATAAATTGCCTAAATGATTTGTTATATGATGAGGTGCATTGAATTTTCAGTAATCAGTAATGCCCGTATTCGTAATGAAATTCTTCCAAGTGGCTAAATGTTTTTCATACAAAATTTTCAAAATTTGAATGAAAAAACTTTGCCACAAATTAAATTTCATCAGTAAATTTACTGCTTGCTGCAATTTTGAATGCACTACATATAAATATACTGCAGTGTGCCCATTTACTAACCAAATCAGTTTAATAAAACTAACAAAAACCAACAAATTCATATGTATTTACAATATTGAAAGTTTTGATACTTTTAATTAATTAATTTAAAAAAAGATATTAAAAGCATAAGTACTTCCAACTTAAAAAAAAAATTTCATTACTAGATGTTTACACATCTCCTCTGTGATCGGAATCACATTGTTTTTTTTTTTTTTGAGTCAATGATTTGACTTTATTAAATTAATTTAAGCATATTTGAAAGCAATATTTACTGTAGAAATCTTTTTTTTTTATCATAAAATTAAGCTTCCATGAGTGAAAATTCGAAGAGCAGCGCTCAAAAGCACTTAAATAAACAGGCTTATAGAAGACTGATCTCAGGAATTAATTTCTTATTTCAAATAATTTGTTATTTTTTATGAGAATGTCAATTTGCTGCATTATTTGCAGTCAGCATATTTGTAATGTCGTACTATTTGTAACATTGATATTTAAGTATATTTCGCAGATGTAACAGCGACAGCTGTAGAAAAGATTGCAAAATTGAAAAAGTTTCTGTTATCACAAAAGGTCTGCACTGCTTTCGATGCTCTTTTTCCCTAAAACTGGGTATCGAAAACCTGAATTCATTTTCAACATAAACTTAGTTTTTTTCGGTTTATTAAAATTCTAGCAGAATCATATATTTTTACTAAAAACCCGGTTTTATTTGACCATAAAGCATAAATATTTCATACGGTCGAATATGATGGTTTTAATTGTTTAATTTATACATGATGCACAATATTTATGTAAAAAAAAATTAAAAAATAAAAAAATACATACGTGCATGTGTATAAATGAAATATAAAATTTCAGCGTTAATCAAATTAAAGCGTGAATATTGTTTTATTTGCTGGTTTTATTTTTATTTATATAAAGTTTGTTTATTTGATTTGCTTTTTTATGTAAAAAGCATTTGTAAGTGTAGGCGTTAAATAACACAGTGCAGCACTAAAATTGTGGCATTCAATTTGCTGAATGTGAAAACATTTCAATTTTTCTACCTAAAGTAACACAAGAAGTAAAGTTTTTTATGATTAATGACAATTATATGGACGGAACCATATATCATTTCCTTCAAAAAGGCAAAAACTTGGCATCTTTTATTCAATTGCCATGATCTTTTAGCATAATGTCATTTTGTAAATGGGCAGCTATTAAAAATATTATTGGTTTTTTATTGTAAAAATCTGCATTTGTTTTTATTTGTTGTTTTTTTTTCTAGTACTTTAAAGTAAAAAAAATCTGTAAATAAATGTCACTTTAACGTAAACGTGAATGCATTTAAGCATATGCAAATTACATATAAAAGCAATTATTGCAAAAAAAAAATATAATACAGAATATAAAATGCAGCCTCATACAACCAATTGTAACATCAACAAACATTTCAAACGTTAAGCTTTAAGCGTTAATTTTAATTTTCGTTTAAATTATTTTCGTTAGACATTAATACATGCTCACACAGGCACACAAAAAGCTCATGAGTTATATATCTTAAAATTATGATACAATACCAACTAAAGCTTAAGTTTACACTTGTGCTCGAAAACACAACAAATACCTGATTTACATTAGGCATTTTTTCATGAAATTCCATAAATTTTGTTGCACGAAACTTTTTCTATTTCCTAATTGCAGCGCTATAAAAGATAATGTTATATAAAAAAGGAAGTATAATGAATCCCTGGCATAAGTTGCTCCTTCAGGTTTTCCATTGACAAATAAAAAATTTTCATGCAACGAATTTCATGCAAAAAAAAAATGCTTCATGTAAATTAGGTAAAACATTTTTTTAAAACTTAAAAAAAAAATTTTGAATGGTATATACATATATAGAGCCTTAGTTTGTAAAACGCAATACATGTATAGTTTTTCAAGGCTTAGAAACTACACATGTGTTTTTCGTATATAATTTTTTTTTCCTAAACAAGGTCCATAATGACGAGTTTAATTCATAGATATATTAACATGATCTAAACTATTCAAATAAGAACAAACAATTTTATATTTATAAGTTGATTTTTATAGGTTGTTTAGAGAATACGGATTTTACTATTTCCATTTCATAATCATGATGACTAAAGAACTTTTTAATAACAATAATCAAGATAATTATGAAACAGTACCCTTAATTGTTCTTATTGACTTGACAGTATGAATGGGGGAAAGATGTGGTCCAAAGGCCGACACTGCGACACCTGATGTATCATTTTTACTGAGACATTTGTCTCGACATGTTCCAAAAAGATTCTATTCGAAATGGAAATAATACCTGTTAGTACAGTTAGATACGAGTAAATAATACAAAAGTTTGATTTGGTCTCGAAAAGGTATCTCATTCGAAAGACCAATCAATCCATCGCATTAGCATTTGAAAACTATTTTGGGCACATAGTAACTTCACCGCGGCGAATCGCATTCTGAACATCCAATTTGGCCGATTTTTCAAACGCAAATAATGTTGGCCTACAATGTATCAGTTATTGATGGCTTATCGCGACTCCATAAGAACTAATTGAGGGGACGCCCATAATTTTTATTTCAATAATTCAATGTTTATGGTCATCTTATGGCACGTAACCACATATTATTGGGATCAATAGCATCCATATGTTTAACTAAATGATCTGCTGCATCATTTAAAAAAAAAAAAGCTGCAATAACATCACTAACGTGTAAACCGCCCAAACAGTGAATTTTTTCATTACATATATTTCTGTTAATTTCCAATTTTACTCTAACTATTTAGGAAATGGGTGTGCCACTTTTTACTTAAGTAAATATTTATTCATTACAAACATGTTTGAATTCAGTTAAACTTCAGTTGTTAATTGTCGACTGCATGCTTGGAATACTCTTAAACATTTAACCATTTTATATCAATGTACATATAAAATATTTAATTGAAATAGGCAAAAAGTTACTGCAGGCAAATGTTAACAAAAATATATAAAAAACTGTTAAGGTGTTTAATTGAATTAAACATTTCCTATCAGTTGGCAAAAAAATATAATTTTTACAAATATTTCAATAAGAAAAAAACTGCGTATATTCAATTCAAAGTCTCGTATGAATAAATAAAAAAATTTTTAGTTTAATGGAAGGTGTTGTGCGAGTGCAAGTTATTTTTTCAATCCATAATGTGAATAGTTTAATAAAAAATAGGAGCGATTGTAAACTTTGAAAGTTTTTTTTTTTTTGTAGATTGAGTCTACATGTCCATATGTACATATTTATATGTCATTCAGCTTGGAGTCGCTTAAATCAAATTTTTATTATAATTAACTAATTATATTATTTACGATAAATGAGACATTTTTAGTATTAATTGAACTATACTGAATTTTAATCAGAAATTATTTCTTATTCGGGCTTAAGTTCAGTAATTTCAATTCTTATTGAATGAAATATTTTTTATTAAAATAAGAAGAAAAATTATACTAGACTTTTAAGCTGGGAGAAATACCGATATTTTTCTGGGCAGCAACGCACTTCACTTCACATTAATTAATAAAAAATATTATTATTAAGCCCGAATAAGAAATTATTTCTGATTAATTATTTATGATAGTAATATATTATTAATTATTCAACATATTGTCATAATGTTATTTTAAATGAAATTTATTTCTTGATGGTTAAGCATGTCTACATGCATTTCATTGGTGATGTGCTAAATCATCAGTAAACTTCAACGATGCTTATTTTATTGTTTTGTAATTTTCGAAAATATTATTATTTGTTAGTTCTCAAATGGGTTTCGAAAGTCTGTGCATAAAATAAAAGGTTTGTGGCTGTTCAAAATGTGTGGTTAAAGTCTACTGACAATTTGGTAAAGCACCAATGAAATGCATATAGATATGCTTAAATATCAGCAAACAAATTATTATAGCACTATATTGTCACAGACATTATCTTTCACTTAGTACCAATATCATCAGTAGATGAGTTTCAAAAGTAGAAACAAAATATATACAGACGTGGCATTTTAGCTCTTTTATATAATAGTGATTTGTTTTATTTTCTTTCTGCCTTTCGAATGCATTGGAGGTAACTAATAATAAAAAGGTACCAGTAAAACATAATATATAAGTATTAAAAATACTTATACAATTAGTATAGTATAAAGGCCAGTAACAATTTATATTACATAGAGGAAACAGATTCATTCAGACAACCAAATTTTTTGCCAATCGAATTTTGGCCATTGCTGCCACATCACATCATCAGCTCGGTTGTTAAGCTTTTAATTTTGCCGTTATCAAACTGTGCTAATGAATTTAATCATCATTCAATTGACGCAACCGATTAATGGTCCTTATTTTGAAATGAATTTAGAATGATAATTTTTTTTATTTGCAAATACTAACAATTGGCACTAAAATCTAATTCATAATATTTTATTCGGTTGTTCTCATCATATTTGTTATTTAGTCATCACAAAAGCATTCGATCGGTTGATCTAATTAATCTAAGAATTGTTATTGAACATGGATTAATTTTGGATTCATAGAAAATTTATATAGTGACTTCAAATAAAGTTCATTCAACTATTATTTTATCGGCCTAACCATTTTTCAGCCAATTCTTTTTCGGTTCAAATTCTATATTTTAAGGACTTTCCCGAGTTTTTTTTACTGGTTTTGTAAAAATTAATAAAATTCGTTTGATACGTTGAAGAGTAAACGCTATTTGAAAGTTTTTCCTCTTTTGCATTTTTTTTAACAGTTTTCCAGCTCTGATGTTGGACTTTTTGCTAATTTTTATACCATCATTGCAGCGCCTGTGATGTTAATTATTTGCTTACTTCGATAACAATTCATTGTTTCAATCCATGATGCTGATATGATTGAGCCTGGCCAACGAATAAACGCAGTCTTTCAAAGACGCCCATTTGCTTTTTGATCAATTCATCCAAGTCCTGCAAAGAAGCAAATAATATATGATTTTCTATTAACTTTGAAGCTTTATTTAGCATTGATTTTTTCAGATGAGCTTTTTCATGATTACAAGCTATGTTTAATTTTAAAATTCATAATATGGCATATAAAATAATGAATTAAAAAGGTAAAATGTCCACAAAAAAAAGTGATTTAAGTGCTTAATTTAACAGATCACACAGTGAAACATAATTAAATGTAATTCGATGGACTATATGCATCACGGATCATGGCCATTAAATTATGTTGTTCCCAGCATACAGCTATTAAAATTTGAAGTATATTTATATGACATAATGTCTTTATTTAACTTCAAAAATTGGCTTGTCTTTATGGTTGCATTTCGTTCCCGCTTTTAGAACTCATCAGTAGACTTCAACCCAAAAAATTTTCTAATTTAGCCAACAAACTCCGTATGTTTATAGTAAGACCGTTAATACTATATTGAGAATCACAATATACAAAAATAATACGTTTGAAAACCGCAAACAAAAAATTTAATATATTAGCTTAAGAGTGCCAAATAGTGAATTTTATTAGTTTTCGTCATAATTTATTGTATTTGTGTTTTCAAATAAAAACATTTAAAAGTTAAATAAATTACAAACAAGGATATACTACTTTACTGCAGTTTTATTTTCTTCTCTGCCCTGAAATCAATCTAAATTCATTTTGTGTCTCTATTTTCATTGTCCTTCTAATTGTTGCTTTTAATTCAATATCATCATAATACATGCTCGTATGTACATATGTCGTTTGTTTGTTGATGTTTTCAGTAATTGACGGCAAAATGTCTTGATTGCATCTTTATTGGTAAATAGCACATTTGTGTTATTTGCGACAGTAAATTGCTTAAAGCAACATTTACTACAAAGACAATGATAATTTCTCAACAATGAAAACTGAAGAAATCCTTGAACGTGTAACACATTTTTCTGTCATTGTTTGTATTTGTGCAGTATTGAAGCATTTGTGAAATGCAATTATAAAAACATCAAAAGCATTTACGCGATACCATTCATTTCGCCCATTCGTTTGTACATATTTATTTATATATGTATATGTATGTATTACGCTAGAGAAACAACAACATCGTCAGCAACATTATTATTAAAAGTATTCACGACATTATCGTCATCATCGTCATCGTCATCATCAGATTCATAGTTGTCGTCCTAAAATATCGCATCTGGCTTCAACTCTTTCTTTCTTTTTTTTTTTTAATACTCGTATTATTTAGTCGTTGTTGACGCTGCTGCTGCTGCTGCTGCCGCTGCTGCTGCTGCTGCCGCTGCTGCTGCTGCTGCTGCTGTGTTGTTATCAAGTACAATCACAGGCAATGCTCAGGAACTTACAACAGTAGTAATAAAAACGAGTTGGATTGTTGTTGATGGGAAAGAGATCTACTTGAAATTTCATACCCGCCATAATATCAACACAAGAACAAGAATTGTTTTCATATTTTGTACTTTATAAATTTATACTTATTATACACATACATACACATAGTTTTCTGCTACCAACTTATACACACACACATGCATATACAAACATATGTATGTATGTATACGTGTGTAGGTTTGCATGCATGTGCGCGATTAAGCGTGTTTGGTTCTGTTTGTGTGGATAATTTTGTAATTGTTGTACATGTTATAATTAGAGTATTATCTCCATTCATCTTTTGCTTTTAAATTGTAATAAAAGGGTTTAAATTTATATAAAAATAAAGTATTTTTATTGCCTCATTATGAGTGAATAGCTCAATTCTATTATATCCCCATCAAATAAGAGTTAACATTTAATAAAACTAAAGTATTCGTTTTCGAGATCCAATGATTCATTTTGACCTTTCTCAATAAATTTAAATATACATACTTTAATCCTTGTACAAGATTATAATAAATTTTTGGTTTTGCATAGCACTTGGTCTGGGAACATTTACACTCAAAACAGCTTCGGTAAATATTGAATTTTTATAGAGAGAAAAAAATTTACTTAAATTATCCAATAACATCGAATACATTTGTACATGTTAAACCATTATTTGGATTGTGGCAATAACATGAATGGAATATAAACCTTCAACCACTAACCCAACAACACATACTCATATGTAGATACATACATACATGCCTCAGCTGTACACATACATTATGACAACCACACACATATATACATACATACATGCATGCATGCATAAGTGATGGAAAGAAGATCGAGGTGCGAACAGAAGGAGTAAAAATGTGTGCTTGTGCTTATTGAAAAAACGAAAGAATCAACATCAATATTTCAACTCATGTACATATATGTACACATTTGCATTTGTCAGAAATTTCAATATGAATCTAGTCACGCCATATTTGATTTGTTATGAAAAGTTCAAAAAAAAAAAAAAAAAAAAAAAAAAAACACCAAGTGTGTGTACCAACCAACCAACAGAGTCACCATTTCCATCCTGCTTAAGATGACAGTGCGTGTTTATGTATAAAATAACATCATTCACTATGCAAGGCACTCACTCACACATGAACATACCGAATCACACAATTTTTTTTATATTCTAAAGTATGAATAAGACTCCCGCATAGCAAAACATTTGCATTTCCACTTAAATAGATTTTTTGTGTCTGCTTCAGTCATTCCATTACACACGTCATGTTCACTTGTTTACTTTTCACTAATCTTTAAGTCAAGCCGCTTTTTAATTCTAATAAGCACCTACTCACGTTTATTGAATTTTGTTTGTTGCTCCAAGAAAACAATATGCCACATTTCTGGAAATTTAACATTTTCAATACCTTTTAATCGGAAATTTTAAAAGCTTTTTATTTCGTTAATATCTTGAAATTTATAAATTATTTATTAACATTATTTTTCAAAGCTAAGTTTTGAAATGCATAATCTTTAACATCTAATATCCAAATGTATGGATGTAATAACTGCCACACATGTCAATCAGTAACATATATATATATATATATATATATATATATATATATATATATATATATATATATATATATATATATATATATATTTTAATTTCCTTGTTTAGAAACATTTGCACAATAAAAAAGTTTAAATCCATTTTGCAAAGTATTTGTTATTTGTCTCTGCTAAAGGAAGCATAAGGGACATAAGTTTTCTGTCTAGTGACCATATGTGACACTGGCAAAAAAATAAAAACAAGCAAAAGAAATCAAACAATGTCAACAAAACGATTTATAAAATTTCAATCATTTATATTCCCAAGCAGTGTGAGAAGGGAACCCCAAATAGTTGTAATATGAGCATGTGGTATTTGTTTGTATATTGAAAAAATATTACGAATTCCATTAAGTTAAAATATATCATTTTCAAAGTGTTCTTAATGGATTTCAACAGGCTTTTTAAGCAAAAAAGAAAAACCTTATCCAGTTCACTTGGGTACAAAAACTAAGAGCTTCTTTTTGATCGGAAGAGTCTTATTATTTAATTGAGCTCGTTACAGTATAGAGTTGTTATAATTTTTAAGAACTACAAGTCTAATATCTGTAATGAAAAGAAATTAACGTAATCCAAATGCTCAGAAAACTAAAGTAGCTTAACTCTTATATGTATATGCAAATTGTTTAAGCGATTACAATTTTTTTCTTAAGCAATCAAGTTAACTAATAAAATCTGTATGGAGTGAATTGCATATAATTTTAACTCATTTCAAAACAGCTTGCCAAACTTAATGACATTCTATTCATAATCCTTCACTTGTTTTCAGTAAGTATAATTTCTGTGGTCAAAAACAATGAGGTCCCAAAGGAAAGTAATACCTCTCACAGCGATTTTTGTAAAGTTTATAAAACATTTAATATTTATATTATACTTTAAGCGAAATAATTGTATATTTATTTAATTTTAAAGAAAATGATATGTTATTAATAGTGAAAAACAATGTTAGCCAAATTGACGCCATGACCATGTTTGCCAAACCATGGTTTGCATGGCTGCCTTCTACGCGCAGGCATTCAAGTAGAATTTAGAAGATTCCTTTTTTAAAAACCATATTCTTTTGATAAAATTTTCCATCACCAATTAGCACATTTGTGGCCATATATTCCTCCTTCAAGATCTTGAATCGATTGTGAATCATTGACATAGATCTATTCTTTCATTTTGCATAAATATCAAATTCTAAAGATGTTAAATCACAAAATGGATGTTTGGCAATTGTTTTCGCCTCTTTGAGAAATCACACGGTCAGAAAACGTTTCACAGAAAAGAGTGATGTTATCGTTACTACTGAGACACAAATACCTATTTTGTTAAAAATAAACATCATTCACATCAATAGCTTCTAATTTAGGCCATAGAAAATCCTTAACCATCATTCGATAGGGCAATTTCTTCAACGTAACAAATGCTCCAGCTTATTTTTTGCAAAAATAATGTCCAATCCCGCGAGATCAAAATTCACACCAAACGGTCACAAGTTGATGATAGAGAGGTATTTATTAAAGCATAATTTTTCCATTTTTCGAGCTCTCAATGTAATAATTCTTCTGGTTAACGCAAGATCTGAGAAGAAAATGAGCCCATCACTCAAGATGATCTTGCGATGAAATTCCGAATCAGTTTGATATATATCAAGGACCTACACACTTTGTTCTTAATGGTCGGTAGAGAAGATTTCTTATGTTAACAGAACTTTAACAGCCTTTAAAACTTGAGTTTTTTTAATACTAAAGGAGTTTTCTCTACACTATGAGCTGCAACAGCGATTTTTGTAATTGTTCTTGAGCGTTCACGTTGCTCCAGAATTCAACTCTTGTTAGCACAGCTCAAATTTGTCCACAAAATTCAAAATTGCTGGCCGATAAAAATCTTCACGTAAAATTTTCATCATTTATTTATTGAATTTTTGCAATTACCATGCATTGTTGAAATGCCCATCATTTCATTTTTGTTCATGCCGCAGTGCTCACTTGCCACCTATTCAGTAGATACAGCTTGAGTCATTTTCAACAATACCTTGTCGGAAAACCCTGCAAAAACCAAAAGTTTGAAGTTTTATCTTGAAAAAATACATAATCAATTTTTAAAAATTTTATTGTATTAATAGATATTCAGTTGCACCAAACCACACGTATTACCAATGTGATTGTGTAGTAAAATATTCGAGTAAGTTTTCTTATAAATCCTTCCCAGGATTAACTTCTTGAACATTTTCAGCCAACTAAATTGTAGAATGGTATCTTAAATTCGAAGGCTCTAGCTAAATGTTAAATATATGAAAATAACATTTCAATTTCAAAAAAGTTCTGGCCAAACTCATGCGACAGAGTACGGGATAAAAATAAATAAAATCAGGAAAACTCCTAAAACCATTAAAATGAAAAGAAGCAAGTAAGAGTGCTATATTCGCCTGTGCCGAATCTTATATACCCTTTACCAAAGCACATAGTTACTTTTATGTACAAAGACAAAAATAATAATTTTCAAACCCTAGAGTCATAATTTTAGATTTTTCTGATTACTTATACCAATCTAGTAGTTCTTAAAAAGATATAGAAAGTGTTTTAAGTGAAAAAAAGGAAATTAAAAAAAAATGTTTTATTTAGTTACTTTAATGTCCAAAAAAAAAATCATAGTTTCCAGCTCTGGAGCTGTGGTTTTTATTTTTATAATTTTCTTTACCAAACTTTTCTTTCCAAAACGTAAAATATATATAATTTATAAAGGAAAAGATAAAAATTAATTAGACTTAGTTAATTTTATATATCAAAAAAGTGTAAGTGTCCCAACCGTGAACGCATCCTTTTTGATTTTCTGATTTCTTACACCAATCTCTTTCTTTTAAGAATTTAAGAAATCTTTAATTTAAAAAAAGGAAAAATTTGTTTTAGTAACTTACTTTTGTACAAAAAAAGTTAAAGTCTTCCAACCCTGGAATCGTTTTTTTAATTTTTTTAATTGTTTTGTTTATTTGAAATATCAATTTTATTCGTTATCAAGCATAAAATAAGTTTATTTTATAAAAATAGATAAAAATTAGTTTTCGGTAGTTAATTTTTTATATCACAAAGAGAGTAAGTCTCCCAACCCTGGAATCCTCCTTTTTGATTTTTTTTTTATTTCTTACACCATCTTTTTTTTAAGATAGAAAGTTTAGTTTTAGTAAGTTACTTTTGTATAAAAAATAAGGTTTTCCAACCCTGGAAACGTCGTTTTAATTTTTTTAATTTATTTTATTTTGAAATACCAAATTCATTCGTACTGAAGTATAAAATAAGTTTATTTTATAAAAGAAATAAAAAATAAAAATTAGTTTTCGGTAGCTAATGTTTTATATCACAAAAAGTGTGGGTTTACCAACCCTGAAATCAAACTTTTTGATTTTTCTGATTTCTTAACTAATCTCTTTCTTTTAAGAATATAAGATATCTTTAATTTATAGAGAAAAAGGGAACATTTGCTTAAGTCAGTTACTTTTCTATAAAAAATGTAAGTTTTTCCAACCCTGGAAACGTGTTTTAAAGTTTTTTAAATTGAAATACCAGTTTAATTCGTACTAAAGTATAAAATAATTTTATTTATTTAAAAAAAAATTAAAGTTAGTTTTCGGTAGTTAATTTTTTATATCACAAAAAGAGTAAGTTTTCCAACCCTGGAATCATCCTTTTTAATTTTTCTGTTTTCTTACACCAATCTATTTCTTTTAAGAATATAAGATATCTTTAATTTATAGAGAAAAAGGAAAAATTTGCTTTAGTAAGTTACTTTTGTATAAAAAAAGTTAAAGTTTTCCAACCCTGGAGACATCTTTTTAATTTTAGAAGGTTAATTTTTAATTTTATTCGTACTAAAGTATAATAAATAATAAAAATAAAATTTTATAAAAAAAATAAAAATTAATTTTCTGTAGTTAATTTTTTATATCACAAAAAGTTTCAGTTTCCCAACGCTGGAGTCATCCTTTTTGATTTTTCTGATTTCTTACACCAATATTTTTTTTTAAGAATATAAGAAATGCTTAATTTATAAAGAAAATGAAAAGTTTCTTTTAGTAAGTTACTTTTGTATAAAAAAAAAGTTAAAGTTTTCCAACCCTGGAAACATCTTTTTAAATTTTTTAATTGTTTTTTATTTGGAATACCAATTTTATTCGTGGTGAAGTATAAAATAAGTTTATTTATTAAAAATAATTAAAAAATTAGTTTACAGTAGTTAATTGTATATATAACAAAAATCGTGGGTTTTCCAACCCTGGAATCATTCTTTTTGTTTTTCTGATTTCTTATATCAATCTTCTTACTTTAAGAAAATTACATATGTTTAGTTTATAGAAAAAAAGGAAAAATATGTTTTAGTAAGTTAATTTTGCATAACAAAAAAAGTTAAGGTTTTCCAACCCTGGAAACGTCTTTTCAATTTTTTTAATTTTTTTTTTAATTGTTTTTTACTTAGAAATACCAATTTTATTCATACTGAAGTATAAAATAAGTTTATTTAATAAAAAATTATTAAAAACTAGTTTTCGGTAGTTATTTTGTATGGCAAAATGAAGTTTAAGTTTCCCAGCTCTGAAACCGTGTGCTCGATTTTGCTGATTTTCAATACTAATCTTACTTCGACTATTTCTGATGCACCAGTCTAAGAACAAAGTCTCTATCTTTTCTGTGAGCTTCGGAAAACCGATTTCACGTACAGACAGACGGACAGACGGACATCGCTTATTCGTCATCCCTATGCATAAGGATCCAGAATATATATACTTTATGGATCGCTTATTAATATTCTGGAAATTACAAACGTAATGACAAACCTATATATACCCTTTTAGCATTTTTTGGTAAAGGGTATAAAAATCAATAACATAAAATTAGATCAACAAACCCAGCTCCGAATATCAATTTACTTTTACGATATTTAAAAAACAATTGATGTAAGTTAATAGCAAAAGTCAATTCCCTATAATTATTTATTTTATTAACACAAGTGTATATTCCAGAGTCTAGGAAAAAACTTAAATTTAAGCTTAAAGGAATATCATAAAAAGTATTTGTGAAACGTATAAATATCTAACACATCATTCCCAATAAACACACACACAGACATGTTCCAGATAATAACGTTCAACTGCTTACTTTTTAAATATGCGTTTACACATAATGATTTCGCAACTTTATAATTTAAATAATTTTTCTTCATTTTGTGCCTTTTTCTCGTTTGAAAAATAGCCATTATTTTTAACGATGTAAACATTTTGGCTACAGTCTCGCATATTTTGCAAAAACAAGTCCCATAAAGGTTAAAATAATTAATCAATTTTCTCCTCAACAATATTTGTTGAGGCTTGAATTTAGCGAAATGAGAATAAAAAATTTATTATGAGATATTTAGGAAACAACATGCATAAAATATCATTTATCCCTTCGCATATATGAAATATTTCATCGTAAAAGGTAATTTACAACAGTGGCACAAGGATAAGCAACCGCTTTCACACACATACAAATGTGCAAATGTTTGTTTGTTTGCTTATGTATGCAAAAAGTATGTTAATGTTTAACTATTCTTAATGAGAGCTAATATTTGGGCCATCTTTTATCGTATGTTAAACTCCAGTTTTTTTAATTTTCTGCCCCTTTTTGGTATTTTATTTCCCTTTTCTTTTTTTGTGTATATACTCGCAAGACATGTAGAATTCTTAACAACCCATCATGTTAGAAACACAACAATCCCTTAAATCATTGACATTACCATCATTGCCATCAAGAACATCAGCATTTACATTATTATTTTGTATAAAAATGAATTTAAAACATCTCCTCACCACAAATTCTGTTACGTTAACTTTTCATTTATTTTTAATACAATTTCAAACGCTTAGCGTATACACATACTCGTACAAACATATAACTTAAGACATTAAAGCAAACGGTGGAATTCGTTATTGTGTATTTCATACTTCATTTATTTCAAGTTTTATGATTCTAATTCAAAAAAGGCTAATTGTGTTAGAGGCGTAATTATAAATAATTGTGCTTGAATTAGACTCAGACACATAATAATTTCCTAAAAGGTCTAATTCAGAAAAGAGTAAAAGAAGTATGTCTGTGATCTATCGATTAACAAACTAAATTTTAATAAATGTAAATTAGAGAACTGATTGATTATCTTCATTTTATACAAAGTTTACATAATACATCGAAATGTTTTTAAATATCTTGAGTATTACCATAAACTATTTAAAAACATAAATAGAATGCACTGAAAAAAGAATTCATTTTATTTCACTTAGACATACTAAAGTTATATTTCGTGAAGCTTATCTGCCAAAAAAAAACATTGCAAATTATATTTCCTTATTACAGAAGACGCGGCCTCATTTTTAATCCAGGAATTTAAGGACTGAAGATAGATAATAGTTAGACATTTTACCATTCTTTAGAAAACGTGTAAGTACTTCCATATAAATTAAGATAGAGCGCATAGTTTTGAAATTATCCTAAAATTCTTAACCATATATTTTCACTTAGTTTCATGCTAGAAAGATGTGAAAGGATATAAAAATACGAATCATTTGAAAATATATTATTTTTTTTTCAAGTCAGAGGCTGTAAAATAAAACACCCACCATAAATAAAAATAACTACAATGTAAGTAAAATTTTAACTTTCGAAATGACACAGAAAAACACCGAGACAACCCAACATAATTTAGGGCCGAAGAACGCTGCTTTTACTCCATTTTAAAGGATATGATTAGAAATTATCTAAGATATGATACATTAAACTATTTTTTGAGCTTTTAGTCAGTTTATTTTTTATTTTACTAGTTCCTTTCAATTGAAAGGAAAAAAGAAAAAATTAAATATAATAAAAACCAAAAAGAATATATATCCTGAAGAATTCAACCGAAGGTTAACGAAATATAAAATAATAATAAAAACAAAATATAAACTGACCTAAAGCTCAAAAAATAGTTCAATTTAACATATAAAAAAAATGTCGAAAAATTAGATTAAAATATTTGATAAGATATGATACGTATGAGTTATATTTAAATACCACGCACAGTTTCGTTCATCATACGCAATAAAATGTACAGCATACTTTTTGGGTAAATATTTAGTGGCTGAATAATGTGTAGAAGGGAGATATAAATACAAGTTATTATTAGTCAGTTTGAGCCCAAAGTTATTTTTTTTTATAATCATATACGTAATTATATTTTATAAAACGTGCCATTATATAATTAAGATTATCGATTTATTTTAAATATTTTGCAACTTCTGTTTTGTTTTTCAAGATTTAAAAAATTGCCACTATGAATAGTATTCGATTTAAGAATTTAGGACGACAAAAATTATAAATTTGTAAATAATTAACATACGAGTCCTAATTTTTTGTATTTTCATATTAAATTTGTTCTTATTAAATTTATTTATATATTTGGGGTATTCACAAAATATGTACTTTTAACTTATTTTCACACATATTTTATATATATAGAAGTAAAAAAAAAATTTCATAAATTAACACTGATATAACAAAATTATTTATATATTTGTGATATTCACAAAGTATGTACTCTAAATTTATGTTCACACATATTTTACAATAAAAAAAAGTAAAAGAAATTTCATAAATTAACAATAATATAAAAAAACAATAACTTATTTTGAGTTGCTGTTCATATAGTACTTTCGAAAAAAAAAAAATTTATGGGGCAGCTGGGGGCAGCAATTTTATGTAAAGTCTATAACAGTAAGGCTGAAAGATTACAGAAACGTTTATGGATGAGTTGAAACGGATGGATATCAAAAGATTTCCTCTGACAAAGTTAGTTTCTTTGGTAATAATTGTAAAAAAAAACTCACTTTAGTTAACACTTAATAAAAAACTTGCCATTTATTAAAAAAAAAATAATGTGTTTTTGTGTGCTAGTTAAAAAGAAGTCAAAGTTACAATTGAATTTAAAAAAAAAAATTAATTTCGCATCTACAACGCCTTCTATTTACTTTTGAAATTGCCCAAAATGCCCATAGTATTTTTTTTTGTTTTTCTTTTTTTCTTTTAACATGTCATTTAGAGTACCGTTACAAGCATACAAACTGAAAGATATACAAGAATCATATAGTTTTAAGCTTTCTGGGTCTTCGCTTGCAAATAGTGTCGTCAATTTAAATTTTTAATTAACTTAATTTTTTTATTTTTGTCGTCCTATTTTCTGAAATCGAACACTGTGCTATGGAGTGAAATTTTGCTTCCACAAATTTTGCTTTCCATACTTAATGAATGAACACCAAAGGTTTTACCAACTAAATCTTATGATTTTATGATGATATCGGATATACATATATCGTCTATACCATAAAAGTTATTTTAAGTGATATTGTTTTCAAATCATAAGTGATAACGATTCGCAATAAATGAACATTTTCCATGATTTTTTTGCTAAAATATATGAACACAGATATAATGTCATCGCAATGCAACCAACCAACAAAACAAGTTGTTAGCATTTTATTTAAAAATTAACAATCATCATTGTTGATATAACAAATTTATTTATTTATTTGCTCTTTATCTGAGAGGTAGTAGGCACGTTAGTCTATTAGTCAAGAGGTTCAACTTTTACCAAAGACATTTAGTTTTAATGGCACCCAAGTGAAAAATCGTTTCCATTGTTGTGTGGAAATAATTTTCAAGTTTAACAAAAAACCAAATTATAAAAAAAAAACAAAAAAACATAAATTAGAATTTGGAAAAAAATTTATTAAAGAATTTTGTCTTTTGTTAACAACTCAATTGTGATAAGAAAAAAATTTTTAATTGGAAATAATTGATTGGATTTTATTTTTTTTATGTTACAAATGCATGTTTGTATTTATAAAAGTCGTTGTACGTGATTTTTTAAATAATATTTTGATTTCATTCGCAAATAAATTAATTGTATTTACTTTATTTTATTTATTTATTTTATTAATTTATTAGCAATAATACATATAGCCGTCGGGCCAATTTTATTCGTATTATATGTAGTATTCTATGAGTAATTATGAATTGAATATACAGCAACATACCATTTATATCAGAGAGACTCCTCCATCACTGATTAGTAAGCAAATAGTAAAAATATAAAAAAATATATATAAAAGAATAAATTTAAATATATATTTTTAAAATGTTTGTGTAAATTATATGCATTAGATCATAGCTGTAATAAGTGAATGGAATGAAAAATAAAAAATATTTTTATTTTAGTTATAGTTTTATTTTAAATTAGAAATAATAAAAATTCAAACAATTATTTGTTATGTGAAAATTCAATACAATTTATTTGTTTTAAAACGATTGGAATTTTTTAAATTTATACATTGATCAAATTTCTTCGATCTTTTTGTTTTTAACGTGTTTTTATATTTATTAAGGTAAAGATCTTGTTTTGTATAATTAACAAATTTTATTTATATTTCGTTGGGTAACTTCTTCATATTTTCCCTGAAGAAGTTACGCATTATTGGCAACGAAATATTGGAATATAAATAAAATTTTTTAATTCCTTTATACAAAACAAGATCTCAAGCTTAATAAATATAAAAACACATTACATTGCTCAAATCAATTTTTTAGAGTATTAAATCAATTTACAATATTTTTTAAAACAAAAAAAAAATTATTGAATTTAAATATTCAAAATTTGAATAAAATTCATTTCAATATTATTTGACTACGAAAAAATCAGAATTTAATTTGAAAAAAAAAACAATAAATCAATTAAATCAGGCTATTATTTCTTGAATAGAAACTATTTCTGAAAAATAAAAAGAAATATTTACTAGATTTAAAAATATATAAAAACCATTTATGATATATTTAGGTCAGAGAGTTCTATAGTTGAACTTTTTTTTTTTAAACGGACTCAGCAATGAATAAGAGCACTTTTTATACGAACGCGTTTTTCTTATCTCTTTTCTTACTACTGAGCCTCTGGCATTCATTATATTTTTCACTACGAAATAACCTTAGGTGTTCAATAAAATTTGAATTTCATTTAAAGCTAGCACATAATGATTTCCCGCAAGTTTTGCAAAAGCCCAATACCTCGTTATTTTTATTGAGCTAAATATTTTGTTATATGAAAATAACGTTAAAAGTAGACTAAACACGGATAATTGAGGGAATAGATAATTGAGGCAATAGGTGCATTCCTCTAGAGGTCTTCGCAGGAAAAATTTTCATTACTAGAAACCATTTTCAATAATAAAAGAAAATTTTTTTATTTGTATACATACGTTTTTACAATTTAAAACTATTTGAAACAATTTTCTATGATTTTGAAATAATCAAAAAAGTTTTTGTTGAATAATATAAATTTGACTTATTAATATAAAATTATTTGAATTTCAAAAACTCAAATGAAATAAAATAAAATTTCATTCAAACTATAGAAATATAATTTAAAAACATTTCAGTCGCTGAATTACAATAAAGCATTAATTTTTTATATTTTTATTTGAATTTCTGAAGGCGTGATTTGTTTTAAATTTTCTGACAAAAAAATAAATTTACATTTGAAAAATTTTATTTCAAATCAATAACAACAAATTTTAATTCATTTCATGAGAAATGTCAATGATTTCAATGAAATTCTATTTCTTAAGGGGCTTAGACACGATCAAAATGCTTGCTGCGATTGGTTATAGTATGAGTGGAAAATTTGTTAGTATGTGTGACACCAACGATGCTTGATGGAAAATCAAAAAAATTTGATTTTCGGCATGCTTGCTGTTTACCCCATCAAGCGTGTACAAATGTTCATTATAATTATATTTCCATTGTGAACGGTTGCCCAAAATATTGGAATTAAAAAATATAAATTTGACTGGTGAAGAAAAAAGAAGTGTTATAACTTTCTTATTTTGCTTTGTTCTTTTTTTGTTAGCAGTCTGCCATTATTGTTATTGAATTTCTTTATTTATACTTTTTTATAAAATTTTTTCAACCAACCGAACAGCACAAACTCAAAATAAAAATGAATGCTTGGTGGGGCATCAAGCATGGTAAGATCAAGCCGACAAGCACACGTACACGAACTTGACAGCAGGCATTTTGATCGTGTCCAAAGCCTTTTAAACAGAAATAAAATTTAAGTTTAATTTAATTTTATGAAAAAATTCAAATAAAAAAATCATATTGAACAGCTATGCATTAGATGTATGTATTATCTTTAATCTTTGAAAGCTTTACTATTATAGCATACTGTGATCGTACTTAAAATGTGTGAATACGATAAGAAATTGAGTTTTTTGTTTTTTTTTTTTTAGTTTTAGATTATAACAAAGTTGTTCTCTTGACAATGCCCCTTATGGTTTCTGAATGTTTTTGCATATTTTGCTATATTCTAATTCATACAAATAAGTATGCAGAGAAGTACATTCTGTTTGGAATTATTAAAAATATTACAAAATTAGTTTAGAAAAAAAATGGGAAATAAATTGAGACCTGTTTTCTTTTAAAAGCAGAAATATGATTTGAAAACTTTTGCGACGAAGTTTAAATCACTCGTGTTCTTTATTTTTATTAAACAAAATAGGAATAACAGGGGTATAAAGTATTGTTACGTTTTACTCTCTATAAAAACGCTTTTCCGTAGATCCGAAGATTTGCAAATGAATACAAGAGCCGAATGTAGTAATTAGGGTTAAGAATGATACAAGTTTTATTTACAAATACACTTCCACTAAATTACTCAAGAGCTTAAATACACTAATACAACTTAAACTAATAAATTACACACAAATATTCACAACTGGTTACCACTATGCCTTCCTCGCTGTAGCTTACGCACATTTCTTAGCTGGCTGCACAAGTATTCACGTGACACCTCTTTGTCTGCTGCTCGTCACTTACGAGACTCACTCTGCCATCACTCACAGTTGATGCACCAATACCTCTTTGTCTGCTGCTTGTCACACACGGCACTCACTCTGCCGACACTCACAGTTGATACACCAATAAAGACTCACTGGCTTTAGTTACACGCTTACACACGTCTATTCGCTGTGCTGTTCCCTTTACTCCAGTCGACACGATAGACTCCACAATAATCTCAATTCCACGACAGACTTTGCTGTCACTATAGACTGTCCGATAGTTTCTCCTTTACTCCAACTCACGTGTAAAGCCCAGATTGCTCTTAACTATCAACTCACCACTGTATCGCAAACTATTATTAATTCACAACTTAATTATCAACTGACTTGTTCACTCGCAACTGATTGACTGATTGCAACTCGTTCACAACACAACTATAACTGACTCGCAACTAACTAACTCATTGGATGCGTCACCTCTTTTTATATTTCACACAAATACCACTAGAAGTTTCAAGCAATGTCTAGACGATTAATTAAGTTCATGTGGTAACTATGTACATACATGTGTATATGCATACGTGTGTGCATCATTAACTAAGCAATACACGGGGGTTGTTTATCTTTTGCTTTTCGTTTGAATTAGCATGTATGTATGTGTGTAAATATGTGCATCTTCTTAATAAGCAGACGCTTTTTGTTGTTGCTTTTTCTTGTTTACGTTTAATGCTGCGCATGCTTATTTAGTTGTTGGCTACTATTCTAGACTATTCCTTGCTTTGATCCTGTAGGAATATTTTCGCGTAACACTTACATTAAACATGTTGCAATATTTTTGTGTAATGCTGCTTAAACCTGTCGACGGCTATTTTCGTAACAGTATATTACTTGCATAAATCAGATCATGTTGAGTGTATTATATCTAATTTACCACAGAAAATAACAAAAACAATTTTTAGCTGAGAAATAAGATTACCTATCTTTGTGCAATCACGTGGAACTATGTATGTACGATTTTAGCTTATATTCTGTAAATCAGGTATATAGTTGTCTTTTTCTTCAGTCATATACTTCTCCTCTTTTTTTTATCTGTTTAATATATATCATGTTTTCTTAAATTCTTTTCCCGAAATCGATAAACGAAAATTTTTATTTAATATTAAAATTTTTATGGCATAAATTTCAAGTTTTCTAATAAAAAGAAATATATGCTTAAATTTCTGTTAAGAAACTGTTATATACCAATAGCTGAGAATATAACTTTCTATAAGATGCTCCAGTTGTGTAATATCATACAGTATAAGGTTTTGTTTCTTTTCATAAAGAAGTGTAAGAAAATTGTAGTATAAGGCCAATAAATACACAATGGGGAAGTAGCAAAAAAGTAAATAGTTTACAAAAGTAATTTTCCATGTCATTCACCTTAAAGGCGTTTACGTATGTTATTCAAACAACGCCTTCTTGTAATATAATATAATAAAATGAAACACCCACAGATACGCATAATAGTATCTGGTAAGTGTTTCTCCTTTATTTAATGCTAAGGAAAAACATATAATAATATTCAGTGGAAGAGAAGCAGAGATTATGAGCAAATATAATTTTTTTGTTGTCACACTACATACAAAAATTGAAGAAAACATAATCTGGCAGTAGGAAACACTAATGTTATTTCAAGAATTGTGGTAGAAACATCTACTTATTTTACATTAAAGTTTTAACCTTGAGGAGAGGGAGTACATTTTATATGAATTAGGAAAGCCTTAAGTTTGCACTTTTTTTATTGAATACCTTGGATAATTATATAGATAAAGATGAAGGGTCAATTATAAAAATTAAATTCATGTTTTGTGTCACTATGGCCAAATATCTTATTTGATTGTTTAACCAGTTTAAAGTTATTTAAAAATATTTAAAATCATCTGAAGTATTGTTATTTTCCCATTAAAATGGAATCTCTTACTACTAGTCACCTTAGCTCATAGTGTAAAATCCACCTATTTATGTGATTTTATAAATACTTTTTGTGTTCCTCGTAAAACTAAAATTTAAAAAGCATAAATGTATGGACAGTAACCCAACAAACCAAAATCAGTAGTAAAACCAAATATTAAAAAAAAAGCAGCAAAGCTATGAAGTATTAATATTTTAAAGTACCTTCTTTCTGATAGGATTTGTTTAACTATAAAATTAGTTTGTTTGCTTAAAAGGGCATTTTTGTTTGCACAAAAACTAGCAGATTTCCATTAAAGCCTTTGTGAAAATCTGCACCGTTTAAACCAAGTTTTTTTTGATATTTATCAAGACTTTTTTATCCAAAACAAAACCTTTAAACTGAAAGTTTTTCTTACCTAAAACCAAAAATCTGCAATGTAGCCAATTCACACACCCTTTTATGTTCAGAGGCTCACTTTTTAATACAAATTTTGAAATGAACTATAGTTTTTTTTTATTAAAGAGAAGTAACGCTCAGAAAATTAATGCCTACTACTATTACTCTATGTATTACATTCTTTACGAAAGAGATAGTGATAGAAAAGAATGGTGTTGAACGAAGAGATAGCGGAAAGCTTCGTTCTTTTACAACTCTGCTTTTTGCACGTTTTTCTTAAATGCAGTATTGCAGCGCCTCTGGTGTTAAATGAGTTGTATTGATTTTTTAAGCTGTTTTTAGTAGCCATTTATTTGTTATTTTACTTTGCCGATGATTTTTCTACACAATGAAGGAGAGCGCTCTGATGTAACATTAGTATTAGTATCTGTTGAAGTCGATATAGTTCAGTGACCAATGACAATAACACTTGAACTTTCCTACAACAACAGACACGAAGGTACACTAATGCACATCAGAAAAATGTGTGATGTTATTATCTAATGATGTTGGACCTTCGGTTTTGTAGTCAACGTGCTAACTACTTCAGCCAACGCCAAATCAATTATAGTTGATTTGCTTTAATATCTTTATTAAGGTTATTTTCAAGATTTGGTATCAAAGACAAAATTCTTTGTATAAAATTTGTCTTAAACTGTAACCCAAGAAGTGTCGAGTTAATTTATTCACACACCTGCAATAGAAAATTTTGTTGAGCATAGCTAATTCACTCACCTTTTATATCTGTACGTTGTACAGGGCAGTAAAAAATAAATAAAAATATTAGATTTTGAGTAGATTTCTTACAAATCTACTGACAAATTAAATTTCTTTTCGTATGGCAAATCTAGTAAAAAGCAACTGAATTTAGCTCAAAATCTAGATTTCGAGACAATGTAAATGCCCTATAAGTTGTAATAGGTTTTAAGTAGTTTTTAACGAAA
Source organism: Tachina grossa (assembly GCA_949987645.1). Classification (NCBI taxonomy): domain Eukaryota; kingdom Metazoa; phylum Arthropoda; class Insecta; order Diptera; family Tachinidae; genus Tachina; species Tachina grossa. Next base: position 234,261,480 of record OX465274.1, on the reverse strand, counting down.
CCTTGTAACGATGTTGATTTTGTTTTGTATCGGAAATAATAATAACTAAATTTTGTTCAAATGTTAATGCACTGTAAGAGGAAATCACTCATGATTGGTAAAATGTCAGGAAACTATTTCGGGAAAAAGTTTCACCACAGGGATGAGTTTCGAAACTAATATTTTCTGTCTTTTATTTCGAAAATGGCGCGCTTTACAATCTCGTCTTACTAACAAATGAAAAACTTTACTGGATAACTCCAAATAGCATAAAGGAATAAGGAACACTTTCTGTTAAAAATATATTAAAAAAAATGTTTTCATTAGAAATAAAAAAAAAAAATTGTCTAAAGTTTTTAAACAAAGCTTTTGCAATTTCTTATAGCAAAATAATACAAAAATTTCAAGAGAAATATTCTGAAATTATCAAGAATATAATATTTGATTTGTAGTGTTATTTAATTTGAAAATTTAAAAAATTAATAAATTTTTCTTATGGTACATTTAGGGCCATTATTACAACATAAAGCTAGTTAAAAGTAGGATTTTATTGGACATATAAAAACTTAATCATTTGCAAAATTGGACTTTAATCTAAAGTGAGCGATAAATTACAAGGAAGTTCGTCCTACCTGGTAAATTAAATCCAATTTGCAATAATGGAAAGCTTTTTATACGTCCGATAAAATCCTACTTTTAACTAACTTTAAGTTGTAATAATGGCCTTTAAAGTATGAGCAAAACAAGTTGTTTTGACAAAAAAATTCGAAGTGAATCTATTATCCATGTGATAATTTTTTGATCGTACGAGTTTCCAAAATTAACTTGACGTCTTTATTATAACTAGTGTTCGCCCAGTGGTTGAAATTCAACCATTATTGCAATAATACAAACCGCTCAGATAAAATGTCATATATTTCTTCATTTCTAATAAAATATATTACCGTACTTACTCCGGTCTTTAATAGTTGTATCTATTAATGTGAGCTTTCCAAATAAATAATAGAAACGGTTTTGATGTTCATTTTTTCTCCGGTTTATGTTTTTCAACTTTTTTTCTCCAAAATTGATTCTATTTCATTTAATTTTTTGTCGTTTTTATTCTGTCAGCTGTTCAGAGATACCACTTGCTTATTACCTACTCATATCAAATTGCAGCAAAGTTTTCGAGATTTTACTCATCACCCACTTAAAGCTGATTCAACTTAAAACCGGTTCTAATTTTGACTATAGTTGAAAGAAAGCTAACAACAGATGTTAAAATTTAAGTTGTCGCTAAAAAGAACCGACTTTGATGTTTGTCTATGGGTATTGCCCATTATTTTTAAGCATTTAAAGAAAAATAATACAGTACCGTAAAGTATTTAACTTACTCGTTATTTAAATATCCAAATTTTATTAGTTTCAGCAATAATCGTTTAAGTACATACAAAAATGGAAATAAGAATAGAATGAACAAATAAAATAAATATTTCCTTCTGAGCAGTGATGGAAAAGTTGGTACAATCGTACCTTTTTTGATACAATTTGACATGAAAAAGTACCGTAGTACTCCCGCAATACATTTGATTTTCTCTCGGCCACCCCAGAAATACAGTCATAAGACGCGAGTACACATATATTTTTGCCAAGAATTCAATTTCTTTTTCGACAAACGGCACGAAACTTTATTAGTAAAGATATTTTAGAAAATTGTAACCCTTCACAATTAAATATATGTAAATAAAAACCATATTTCTTTCAATGATATTTTCTGTGGTAAGAAGTTGATCTATGTTTTAGATCAGTTTAAAGAATATTGTAAAAAGTTTATATTAAATTCTGTCAAGTTCTAAGGGCAAAAGTGGACTTTGACAATGAAATGTTAACTTAGCTTAGTAAGTTTCCCTTGAAAATGATTTATCTGTTAAAACCAATAGCATTATATCGCTTTGAATAAAAATGTTTCCCAGCGAAAAGCAAAATTTTGAAAATATTAACAATCAATATAGAGCATTGGCTGATTTGGAAGAATTAAAACAATTAACAACAGAAAATATCGGCTTTTTCTAAAAATCACGGTGATTTAAATCACGGTGGTGTTAAAAACAAACTACTAATAAGTAGCTGACTTGTTCGTGGGTATTTATTGTATTTTAAGTTAGAGTCATATATAAACCATAAATCGTGAAATTTTCAAAAGCAATAATTTAGCTTTTATTAATTTTTTGAAATCACCGTGATTTGACATATCATGATTTGCAGAACTGGCCTGTATATGCAGTTCTTGGTCTACCGATGCTAAAACTAAAAACGCATTAGATGAATACATGTTTCCAGGTAAATCGACAGTAGCTTACCGAATTTTGTCTATACCTCACTCCTCTGTAAATGTCGAAAGGATTTTCTCTTACAAAATGTCATGAAAACAACACAAAGGAACATACTTTATGTTCCAACAGTATCAAGTCCATATCCAGGCCTAAGATTTATTGAAATCTTAAAACACTTCTTGTTATAACTTTAGCACTTGTACTTATGAACGAGTACATACATACATATGTGTGTATGCTTATTAGGGTAATTCTAAAAAAAAATCAATTCAATTTTCTACAAAAGCGTACCAAGAAGTTTATTGTAGAACATTCCGTTCTTTACTTATGACAATCAGAATAAATAAAATCAATTTATACCATGTAAATGGTATGGGAAATCGAACGGACCATCTCACCATTAATATTATGAGCTGATATTTTAACTGGCCTATTTTTTACCTAACAAAAGTTATAAACCTGGTTCTGAGAAAAACAAAAGATTTTTTTTAGAATCATCCTATCCATATGCTTTGTGTTTCATTTTTATTTCTTTGTAAATTAATTTTATATAATTTTTTGTTAAAAAAAAGTACTAAAAAAATTTTGTTTTGATACCGAAATGAAATCTCATTTCCCATCACTAGTTCTGAGTGTTTACGGAGTTGCCAAGTCAAATTTAATTTATTTAATTTTGAGGTTTTTGTTGTAATTTTTTAGCAAATTAAGAGAGAAAGAGAGATTATGGCTTTATGATTGGCTAATATTCGTAACTGTTTTTAACTATTTAGACACAAAAATGTAGAAGAAAAAATACATTCCGCACTGCTCCTATTGACAATCTATCAACCAAAAAAAAAAAAAAATCAAGCGAATACGTTGAGTTTAAGTCAGTTAAAATGGTTCTTAACTTTTTTCAATTGCCTATTTATATATAGATTTGAGAAAAACTTATCACAACACGTTCATTTGACGTTCATTTTGACTAATTTTGGAACAAAACCTGGTTTAGAACTAATTTTGCTTACTTGAAAAAATATCTTTAAAAACTAATACCAATTCACGGATAGTATATGGAAATGCATTACTAATTTCAAGAATATTCATTTCCTACAATAGTTGGTGTTTAAAAAAAGTTTTTAAGCTTTAGCAACAAATAACAAAAAACAAAATAATCATAAGAAGATATGCGACAGGTGTTAATGCATGATATTTTTTCCTTTTAAGTATGTTTACATTTTTAAAAAATTAAAAAAGTACTGAAAACTAATGAAACAAAATAATTGATTGAATTAAGGTTTCAATAAACAAGCAGAAGTACTCAAATTGACGCCCGCTTAATAAATATTGTGAGATGAAATGATGTCTGTTGTTAATTTTGTTAAATCATGACAGTTTTAGAAAAGCTGTCATTCAGGAGCAGCAGCCCCATTACCTTTTTCTGCCCCACTCTAAGTGGCAATAACATTTGCATTTGTGCACAAAAAAAAAAATTAAAAAAATTGTTTTGTGTCTATAATTGATTCTTCAAGTAAACATTTAGGAAATTCTGAGAAATATGTAATTATTTGATTAGTCTCTTGAAGAAGGAATGCAACAAATCAAAAACAATTCAAAGCTTTTTTTTCATATTTAAGCAAACGAATACACAAAAAACAAAAACGAAACACACAAATTCTTCGAATGTCCCATATTTGTTCTCAGATAATTGCTTAATCGTTCACTTTTTATCATTTCTTATAGTCTATTTACTTATTTAATTCTGATATTTATTTTCAAAAGAACGACTAATTAAATTTTTAGTTTATGAAACAAACATGCAAATGTAAAAGTGCACACAAAGCAAATATGTAGGCAACAATTTATGCACAAACGTTTACATGTCTCTATATACATATCAGTTTTTTTTTTTTTTTTCATTGTATAATTTTAGATTTGTCTTTAAAAAGTTCAGTTGAAAAATTTAAAGAATGCAAATAAAACTTTATTAAAACAAATATTTGAATGTTCATGCAAATCAACACATTCGCATATGCCAGTACATATGTACATGTGCCATCAATATGCATACGAAAGCATAATGCAGAGCAGGTTAAGGACAATTACATACATACATACATACATACATGTATTTGTGCTGTATATATGTATATATATGTATGTAGATACATAAATGTATGTAGTTTTATATTTGCTATTATTTATTTAAACACACATACTTTATTATATATTAATAATGCTTTATTCAAATTGCAATTTAAATTTATTTAAACATGTGTCTGTAGGTAAACAATGTCGAATGAAATGACACATGATTTAAGCTGACACAGACATATTGCAACACATGTCTAACAAAAGCAATATATATGCAGATGTAAACGATTTTTAGAAAATAACTCACTTGTATAAGCCAAATCACAGCACGCATTCAATTAGGGCAGTACTTGTTAAAAGTTTTTAATTATTAACATATTTTTTGGATATACCAGTTGGAATGGAAAAATTTTCGAATTCATACAAATTGAACTATAGAGTAGGATCTTTGAAAATTTATTTTGTGAACGTTTTAAAATAAGGCTTTGGATCGGTACACATTTTTCCCATTATATAAAGAACAAAATTATATTAAATCTATAAATTAATAGGCAAACATGTTTTTTGTAATCCCTTTTACGCTGATACTACTGCACCGATTTTAAAAAGATTTAATTTTTTTAAAGGTTTTTCTGTACAGATGTGCAGAATCTATACTATATTGAAATCGGTTTAGTATTTAGGGAGCTATAAGCGTTTAAAGTTGCTACTGCTACATGCACACATATTACTCACGCATTCAATATTCAGAAAGTGCGAATAGTGAAATTGTACTGATTTACTAGTGATATTGTCAGTAGTACTACTGTCCAGGTGTACCCCAGCCAATGTAATGATCTTTTAACATTTAACATTAGCTTGTCATTGAAAATCTCTTGGGTCAACATGGAGACATTGACACCAAAGATTCACTAGTAAATTTTAGGGGCTCTAGTCTACAATATCGATATTTCCTCGCTCAATAGTAAAATTATAGTGATTTTCTATTGACATTGTCAACAGTGCTACTGACTAGGTGCACCCCAGCCAATGTAATTGCCTATTGACATATAACATTGAAAATCTACCATATTACTATTACGACCATATGGCGATATTTGAACCAAAGATTTACTAGTAGATTTTAGTAACCCTCGTCTACATAAATTTTTTTAATATTATTGCGCAGCATAATAAAAGAGAAAAACAATCTATTGACGCATTCATTGACAATATCACCAGAAATACACTAGACCTGTTGTCTCTAACGTATCCTTACTCGCACATAAAAGGAAAGTTGTCGACATTCTAACTAGTGCAATTGTCTATTGACATAGAGACATGTGGTTCTAGGCTGGCTAGAGGGTAGCTTACAAGTAAAATAGAAACAAAACATTAGTGTGTGTGTGTGTGTGTGTGTGTGTGTTTGTAGTATTTCTCTTGATCTAACTATTTTTTTTCTCTTACTTGCGTTTGTATTAAAGCCATAATACATAAGGAAGGAAGGAAAGGAAGAGAGTTCAATAAATTTAAATAGTTTGGTTAAAGGGATTTTGTTTATGTTTTTTTTAATTACATGTTTTATTGAATTATGGTTGCTTATGTATGTAAGTATGTGTGTGGCTCTGTTTTAATGAATTTTTGATGACGTGTAGATAAATTTTCTTTCAATCTCAACAAAATTATTTACATTTGGATTCTAGAATACGGAAGATTGTGTCTTCCGTTTGGTATATCTAGTGATATTTTAAAATGCGCGGTATTGATAAATATTGTATTAAGTTAATAACAAATATTATTGAAATTAAATTTTGTTGAACATAATTCTTTTTTTTTATATCATAACAAAAAATACTAACGGAAAATTGTCCAAGACTACAACACATGAAGTGCAATTTAGCCTATTCACACACCTTTTTAAGTACAAAGGCTGACATTTTACTACAAACTTGAAAAAAAAACAATAGGTACATCATCAAGTTCAACTAGATTTTAAATAGATATTGTTTTGTATGGCAAATCTACTAGATTTTGCCCGAAATCTCGTAAGTACTAGATTTTTCTTCAATAGAAAAGATATCATCGAAATGCAACCAACAACACAATTTGCTAATTTTTATTTTAAAAATTAACAATCATCATTGTTGATACAACAAATTTACCAGTAAATTTTTTTAGTCAATTAAATTATTCAACAAAATTATTTGTTAAATTGTATGATAAAGGAATGCGCACACATAGAAGAAACATAAGAAATCATGTTTTTTTTTGTATTCTTTTGCGTATATAGGAAAGTGCTAATCTATTAGTACAGGGGTTGCCGGTGCGGCTCTGCCCAAAGACACAATTTTTTAAAATTTTCCTTTAACTTACAATTTTATTAATTGTGTGTAAGAAAATCGTTGTAGATTCAAAATTAATTAGTTATTTAATTGATATAAAAAAAAATAGTTGTAGTTACAATTTTTTTTGTGATTATAATGCATTTGTTGCTTATTTTGAAATATATTTAAATAAATATAAAAGACATTTTATATATTAAATTAAATATTTTAAATGAGACATTTTTAGATTTAGTTGAACTGTAGTAAATTTTAATCAGAATTAATTTCTTATTTCTTATTTTTATCAATAATTGTACATAGGGATGCCAAAAGAGACTAGGTCTTATAAAACCCGGGATTCGGGATTTTGAATTTAAAAAAACGGGATCCCGGGACGGATCGGGATTTTTCGGGATTTTATAATCTAAAAAATATTAGATAATCTTATTTATTAGCTTTTAGAATTATAAATTATTATTGATGTAAGTATAAGTATTAAAAAAATTCTTAATTTGTGAAGAAAGTTAAATTCATTACAGAACCAAATAAAACATTTTTAATGTATTATTGGTAGGAATAATTTAAAGTAATATGGAAGTAATATTTGTATATTAAGTCGTATCTCTTAAGAAACTCCTTAAAAAAATCAATGCATCTAGGGTGGCAGCCGACAATCGACATCTTATTTTATTGAAAATATAAGCTGCTGACGAAAAACAACGTTCGGTTCGTGCTGTTATTGTGCATATGAAATAAGGCCCAAAGAAATAACGCCCAAATGAAATAAGGCCCAATAAAATAAAACCCAAAAAAAAAAATTAATTGAGTCCCAAGATTAAATTTATGAAATAACATCCAATGTAAATTAAATAAAGCCCAATTAAAAAATCCCAATGTAACCAAACTCAAAATGAAATAAAGCCCAATATAAACGAAATAAATTCCAATTAAAAATTCCTTAATTTTATTGGGCTTTATTTCATTTTCTTATTTGGTGGTTATTTCCGTGGGCTTCATTTGAAAGCGTCAATCTCTTTGTGGGCCAAGAAAGTTAGTAATTTTTAGTATCTTTGGTTGAGGTACAACCTTTTAGCTGAATGTCATGGGTCTATAAAAATATTTAAAACATTTTCTTTCATATATTTATCTGACAAAGTATACTTACATTAGTATGTGTCAAAAGACCTTCGGTAGAACCTCCCTAAAGTTTTTAATACTTTTTTGCTAAATTTGCTTTTTGCGTGCGCAATTCCATTAAGAAAAAACACCAAACCAAGCTTCCGACTTTGTTTTGTGTGGTACAAAATTCATTACTTATAATTTTTTCGCCTACGACTTCTTTTTATAACCAGTAAAAATATTTGATTCATGGCTACTACCCTGCAAATAATGCGACTAGTCCATACATGCATGTAAAGACTAGTCCAAAGAGGAGTAGGAATACCACAAAACTACTCCAAATATATGAAAAAGAGGTGGTCGATTTAACATTGCGATATCCTAGGGTTAGACCACAAGGTCCAACTTTGCATTACATCGGACTAACCCCCAAAACTACCCCATATGGAATACTTATAGACTAGCCGCATACAATTTGTAAGTGCCTAGGCAGAACGATCATAATCATTTAAATACGAACACTTACCATGCAGCATTGAATGCTTGAATGAAAACGACATGATCCATGACTTCATTACATGGGACCATGATGTAACTAGTCTGTTTCATTTAGATTGGACCACGTACTCCAATAGTATTTGCAGGGTATGATTAAATTTCAAGTCATGTTTACCTACAAACGTAAACATAGTTGCATTTAATAAAAAATTGTCAGATTTTTAGTGTTACCAAAATCCCGGGATTTCTGCTTAAAAGTCCCGGGATTCGGGATTAAGTGTTTTAGAATAATCCCTGGTTTTCGGTATTCGGGATTTCGGTATTGGCATCCCTAATTGTACACAACAATCATTTCTCACATTCCGTTACTTTAAAATTTACGTTAAATAGCTGATGTTAATAATAATCTCCTCCCTAAGTAGATAGACTAGGGTGCTGATGCAATGCGTTGCTGCACAGAAAAATATCGGTATTTCCCCCAGCTTAGAAGTCTAATTTAATTTTTCTTCTCTTCTTTAGAAACTCACATTAATCAATAAAAATATTTCATTCATTAAATATTTTGTTATCCGTGCTTGCATTGAATTCAAAGTTTATACGCAACTCCTGACAACTTCTGCATTAATATTTCAGTAATGCCTAGTTTTCTATACACATAAAATTTGGCATCACTTTTTTAACATGTCAGTTGTGGTGCATCATGTGCGAATAAATTAGGCATTAACATTTTGTTTTCGAATCGGAAATATTTTTCGGAAGATTTGGTTTTCCTACCGAAATTATATACTAATAAAAACTTTAGATGTACTTTATAGGCAGGAAATGGCATTGTTATATTACTTGTAAAATGTTTGCTAAAAAAAATAGCATTCACTTCATATTACTTACAAAGAACTTACTCGTTTTTTTTTTAATTTATTAATTAATTCAAATGCAGTTGAATAAAAGAATAAAATACAATTGAATCAAAAATGCTGTTTTCTTAATTACACTTATGTACGTATGTACATATTTTATTCATTTATTTTACCTTATTACCTGACTGCCTGGTCATTTGTTATCCAGCTTAAAAAAAATATTGTTAATTCATAAAATTGTTAAATCAAAAAAAAAAAAAAAAAAGGAATAATAAATTAACTTCTGTTCAATGTTGTGGTTGACCATATGAAATTGTAACATTAATATGAAAATAAAACAAATTGACATTACTCGCAATTACTGCACCACCCCACGTAATTACACACATACGAGTACATACACACACCATCCATCTTTTGCACAATTTTCACATATACAGTGAATACTTATTTTAACGAACGCATGGCCTCAAAATGCAAAAGAAAATATTAACCTCTTTGTGGTGGCAGACTTCGTTTGCTGTACTGTAGTTGCGATTAATATTTACAATAAATTCAATTGAGATTTAATTAGCACAAATACAGATACATGTTTGCATATATTTTAATACGTAACACTCATTTACTCAAAGAACGTCATAACTCAAAAAATTAAGTTTTTGAGTTAATGATGTAGAATTCTAATATCGTTCTTGATATATGTATGTACGAAAAATCATATTGAGTTAATAAGAAACATTAACGAAAGTATAGTCATGTTGAAATTTCTTACTTCAATATAAAAAAACTATTAATTTACAATATTAATTTATTAATTATAGTTATTTTTAAGTATCTCAATATACATTTTCTATTATATTGAAAATTATTGAATTAATGTGACGCGTTCTTATTTTTAAATTGCAGCTTTTCCCTGAGTGTATACATATGTTCCCGTCGTTCCCACAAGGAGCATAAGGACTCTTTCGTTCTGCATATTGTGTATGAATTTCAAACATATAACTTGTTTACTCAACTCTTAAAAGCAAAATAAAATTTTCTTTTTCCATTAAGTAGTGTGTAAGTAAATTGAAAACTTTAAACTCCTTTTGTAGAAAACTTGTTTTTTGGAGTTATGAAGTTGCTTGAATAAATGAGCGATATGTATCTATGTATGCATGTGTTAGTAACTGTAAGTAAATTTAAATTCTCACAAAAACATAAATGTGAAAGGTTCGGCCAAGTTCCTATAAAAAAGTTCGGCCATCAAAAGCAGTGAGATATAAATTTTGATCAAGTTCTTGTTTGGTGCAATACCTATCACTGAAATATGCTATGCATTATATAAATTTGTAATCGTAAGGTTGTCATATAATTTCTAGATAATCTGCTAACTTGACAACAGTTTTACCGATATAAAGAAATGAACAAATATACATTATTCTCTCCTTTTCTAGAAAGTTAAAAATATTGCCAAGTTAGCAAATTATCTAGAAATTATATGACAACCTTACGATTACAAATTTATATAATGGTTCATACCTATCAGTGATAGGTATTGTACCAAACAAGAACTTGGTCAAAATTTATATTTCACTGCTTTTGATGGCCGAACTTTTTTATAGCAACTTGGCCTTTTTTCACATTTATGTTTTTGTGAGGATCTGACTACTTTTTGAAAAATTTACTATGATAACATTTTTTACACTTAAAATTTCTAGTGTATTTTATTTCTATTCATGATCACTTTGCCAGTTAAAAATGGCAAAGTTATATAAAATAATGGGTTAGAGCGTGAGTAAAAATGAATTATTGTATTACAACGGGTCGCCCGTGTGTACGCAATTTGTTAAGAGTCGTCTGGAAAGAAGCATGTAAAATACAGCGTAAATTTTAAATTTAAATTTAAATTTTCTCAATATATTTACATACTAAAGTCTGCATAGCCGAAGTACATAAATCAAAAGGATATGCCCAATGTGCATGCAAAGATTCAATAGGGTAGGTGGTGCATTAATTTTTGGATTTTCCGATTGAATAAATCAATTTGGACTATTTGTCTACAAAATGTCAGCTTTCTACAGTATAATATTACGTAAAATTCTTATGGACCGGCCCCCTCCCCCTCCCCGACTTTTATATCTACTAGTGCTTATGGTTCATGTAAAGTTTTGTACGAAAAAGCTATTGAGAAATACATGAGTAATAGACTAAAAACTGATAAGCCGAAGTACATGAAAGAAAAAGCTAAGATTTATGGGTGAAGTCACGACCACTTTTCAAAACAGGAACTTTTTACTTTGGATAAATGCAATCTGCTTGAAAAGTTTCAATAAAATTGAATTTAATTTTAAGTTTACAGTGCTTGTTCCCAACCCCTGATTGAAACTTCTGATTTCTTAAATTTTTCTTAGTGATCTCTGATCTAGATTAATTTGTGTACCAAATTTCAGCTCTCTAGTGCGAATTAGAGTTTTAGCGGATAAAAGTTCTTTGTTTTAAGATTTTCCTATTGGCTTACTCATCTACACTTGCTTGCGTATAAAATTTCAGCTTTCTAGTGTGAACTATACCTTATAATTTTATGAGCATTACCCCTGCCACTATTTTAAACTCACACTATTGCTGTGAGAAGCGCTTATAATTAATGCTAATTTTCTTCTAAAATATGCTAGACCGAAGTAGATTAAACACAAGGCCAGTGATCACGCCCGCTTTTTTAGGTGATGGTTTAAAGAATTGTATACGTGTAACGTATATGCAAGGTTTCACTAAAATGGCTTGAGTTAAAAGCTGTATATTAATAGACTTATTTATATAACTTTTTAAGGCTTTATAAAGGGGTTTTAAGACAAATTTTCATAAGAAATTTTTCTTAAAAAGCCTTAATAAGTTTTATAAATAAGGCTGTAAGTTTTCAGGTTCAAACAATAGTAGCGTGGCCCCGCCCATTCTGGTGAATTTTTTTGGTTTTTAAGAATTTTCTAGTTGGTTTCTCACCTAGACCTACTTGTGTATCAAATTTCAGCTCATAAGCGCAACTTTAAATTTTAATTTTAATGGGCGCAGCCCTGCCCCTCTGACTAGGATTTCTGGGTTTTCAGGTTTTTTTGTTGTTTTCTCACCTATACCTACTCGTGTATCCAATTTCAGCTCCCTAGCGCAACTTTTAATTTTTAATATTTGTGGGCGTAACCATGCCCACTTTTCCAAACTTAAGGCTTTTTTCGGCCAGTGTTTATTATTTGTTCCAAGTTTCTTTGCAAACGGATAATAATACATACAGAAGTAGTATATCTAAATATGCTGAGGCGTAGTACACGAAAATGATGTTGAAATGGTATGGGCGTGTCAACGCCCACTTTTTTAATTAAAATTTTTTAGGCTTACCCTATCGCAGTATATATGCTGAATTTCAATAAAATAGCTTCCATTAAGCGCCTTAGATATGCTTTTTTAATTCTAGCCTTTATGGGCGGAGCCCCGCCCTCCTAGCCAAAGTTTTCGGATTTTAAAATTTTTTTAGTTTATTGTCCACCTAGACCTAGCTCTGTAACAAATTTCAGCTCACTAGCACACATTTAAATTGGTTAAAATTTTCAGGTTTTCAGATTTTTCTAGTTCATTGCTCACCAAGGTCTACTTGTGTACCAAATTTCAGATCTCTAGCTATAGCGGAAGTGCTTCATAATATTGATGAGTGAGTCAGTAGTTCAGTGAGTCAGTGAGTGTGTCTTAAAATATGCACTTTTTGCACCTCCGTATCTCCAGAACCTTTCAGTGTAAAACTTTCAAACTTTGCATATGAGGTTACATGAATTTATTCTAATTATGATTTAATTTCATAATTTTACGGTCGCGGGGAACAAAGTTATGAGGGGGGTAAAAACAGCTCGAAAGGCTTCCTGTAAATATACACACTACGTGCATTGGCCAGAACTTGGCCTGGTGCACTGCCGTGCGTCTAGATATTTGCTTGTACAGTTCAAATGCATGTATATACATTGTACATACGTATGTACATACATACGTGTACTCGCTAATAATCGTACTGACTAACTGCCGTATTTTGTAAAATGCAACACTAAGGGTTGAACAGATTAACATAAAACAAATTTAAATTACAGAACCGAAAAACCATTTAAAATCTTACAACTCTTACAGTATTTTCACATTGACATGGTTTTAATAAAAGTTGGTTTTAACGTTAAAACCAACTGTTAAAACCTGGTTTTACCAAACAAATTGTTTTTGTTAAAACCAAATTAAAATCATTTTTGAATTGGTTTCAAGTTGGTTTTATGAAATGCAACCTTGTTTTCACTGTGATAAATTCATTGCTACCAAGTTGAAATGACCGACAGCAGCTGATAATGTTTATGCCAGTAAATAACAATAGATAGCACTTGAAAGATTTTCAACTTAAAAATGGATGCAACAGCAACAATAATCAAAAAATTATGGGAGAAAAAGAGTTTTTTTGGAAGGAAAACAAAGAAAATATTTTCATTGAACACTGGAAAGTGAAAATAGACAATATGACTGCCATTCATCTGCTTTTAAAAAAGGTTTATCTTATAATGTATTTGTGCATTTTTATAATATTAACTTTATTTCCAAGCACTTCTTCATTCTGTATAAGAAGTTCCATAATTTAAAAAAATTTTATTTACCAAATTATAAAATAATTTCCATTTTAGAGCGCATGGTAAAATATCTAAGTTTTTCATATTAAGTCTTGTTTTAGACTTGGCAGTTTTTTTTTTTTTGAAGCAGTTATCTTCAATTCTCTTTTAAAACTGCTCATTTGCTTACACTCAGACGGTTTCTTGTTCAATTTTGCTATTGTTTTAATGCTGCGAATGAAATAACAAAAGAGAATTGAAGTAACTTTTCTGTACAAGCAAATCAGTACCCGTCTTCTTACTTCTTTCCTCTCTCTCCCATAAACTCAGACTTGCTGCAAGAAAAACTGCCGAGTCTAAAACATCAGTAACAAAAACTATTGTTGTATAGTTTGTCCAACAAGTGTTATTAAAAAGTATAAAAAAATGCAACAACAAATACATGCATTTCTGCAGGAGATTTATTTTATTTTGCGCCAAAGTTATTAGACAGCCTGTGAGTTAAAACCTGAATTTAACAAACTTGCAGTGTGAATGCAAGATCAGCTGTTTATGGTTTTAACGTTAAAACCAGGTTTTAACTTTCAGTGTTAAAACACTATTAGTATTTCGTTTTACAAAATAAGACCCCAAATATTGTACAAACAGATGTATGAAGCGCTTATGTATGAAGCGAGTTCAGAAATTTAATTATCAGAAATATTCTTAATTCAAATTTGTACTTTAAAATGATTGTTTTTTACTAATTTTAAAAATAACCTACAATTTTTTTATAAGTTTCAGAACTTTCTAGAATATGGAAATTTTCGTAATGTTGAATATGACCATCATATGCATTTTTTTAATAAATAAACACAACCACAACACAACAAAAATATTATTTACTACCATTAGGGCTCTCTAAGTGTTTTTGAATAATGCTTGAAACATACTGATAAGCTGCAGCGATGCAGTCATAAGCAGCGATGAAATCCATATAGATGTGCTTAACCCCAACAAATAAATTGTTTAAATTCAACAAATAATTTTTTTAAATTCCGAATAAGCCTGTTTTTCGAAAATGAATAACAACTGTATACCATTAACTTAATACGAAAATGCCCTAACTCATGTATTTAATAGTTTACAGGAGGAGGAAAAAACTAAATAAAAAAAGATACAGTATTGATACAACATTTTTTTAAACGCAATTTTTATTAAAAACACTTTACATAAGAACATAATATTAAAAAAATTTTGTATCAATATTGCATCTTTTTTTATTTAGTTTTTTCCTCCTCCTGTAAACTGTGAAAAACATGAGTTAGGGCCTTTTCGTATTAAGTTAACGATACGTTCTTTAAAATAACTAACGAAACCATGTTTACGTTTTGTCGAACGTAAACCTGTAGATATTTGTAATAAGAAAAAGCTGTTTTTCCCAGCTTCTGTTGCAACAGGGTATCCACAAAGACCACTTTTTAAAGCTTAACCCCCTTATGCAAAAACGTTTGTTAAAGTTAAAGCAAGCGTTAAAAAAAAGTTTTACCATACAAAATTCGTTTGTTAAACCAACTTTAAGTTTTTGCATAAGGGGGTAAGTCTTTTTTTTCTGACTTCTACAATCAGGATCGAAACTAAAAAAATATACAGCCATTTATTACACACGGAGTTCATTAAATTGTTATAATTTCTAATTGCGGCATTGTTGCCATTTTGGCATTTTCACTGCCAGATCTGGCAAGCATTCAACTTTTAAAAAATTCTGCCAGATAAATGTTAATTTGTTAAATTTTTTTTTAATGTACCGAGTATTTCTATTAATAGATGTAAATTTTTTTATAATTATGTATTTCCTTCGTAATGTAGATGCAACGAATACCTATATATGTATGTATTATATGCTATGTATTGTATACATACATACATATGTATATGGAGCCCTATTTTCAATTATCCGTAAGCGACAAAAATTAAAGTTTTCAGAAGACGGGTTTTTATAGTATCCAAATATATTTTACCATACATAAATTGTCGCTTAAGTACAAATTTTACAGCCCGCATTTTAAATGATATCAAACATTTCGACATTTTGATAATTCTAAGCAATGGGTAAGCCATAGTTTTAATTTCAATTACAAAAGTCTATTTTTTACAACATCTTGCTTACAATTAAACCGAAAATAAGTCTTGATATACAGACATACATACATATATGTATATATCCTGAAGAAAATGTCGACGGTAAAATGTACTGATTCGCTTTTGACTTTGTCACCAGTACAACTCTCTAATTATTCCCCATGAAATATTTTGTGCTATTACATTTAGCATGTGCTTGTCATTGAAAATCTACTAGTAACACTAAAATAGCTGACTAGGTAGGGACTACGTAGTTCTTAAGCACCCCATACACGTTTCAATTCAATTGTGAATTGAGTCTTTCAATTGAATTGATTCTTGGCCACACATTTCATAAACTGAATTGAAAGATTTTCAATCAACTGTCAAATTTATATTTTTTTCACAATTAAACATTTTAAAATTTAAAACTTCTATTGCTTTTATTCATTAATTTTAATATTTTTTATTTAGAATTCGATGAAATTAAATAAAATTTTAAAAATACATAACTTTTTCTATACAAAATAAAGCTACAAACATAAATTCATAAATTCATAAATTCAAAATCTTTTGATTTTTCTTCAACCAGCTCGACAACTGCCAAACTAATCAATTGATAAAGCCATACACGCTTTGATTTGGACAACAACCGACTCAATTGAAAATTGAATTGAATCGTGTATGGGCTGCTTTATGGAGACATACCAACTAGACTTTACTGGTACATTTCTATACTTTACGTACATGCAAATTTATGTATATCAACAAGTTGTTGAAAAATTCACCAGAAATACACCACATATGTTTTCTCTATTACCTTTATACTGATGAATAGAAGGAAAACTATAGACAATGTGTTGACAATGGTCCCAGTCCGAAAATACATAAATATTCATATCTATGGATAATATCAAGCACATACATACATACTATGTATGTATGTGCTATAAAAACACCTGTAAATAATAAGTTTGTATAAACGTGAAATTCAAAGCTATTTCAATAAAAAAAAATTTTAAATTTAAATCTGGCATTATACATTTGTTCTGTAGAACATTTTAGCAGAATTTTTTTACAGATCTAGCATTCTCTCATCATCATTTTCTGGCAACACTGAATTGCGGATTTTAAATATTCAACAGTTGAAATATTTAACTGTTACAGTATAAGAAATATTCTTACATTTGTATTGATTCTTGTCCCAGGAATGGCTCAACTTTATTCTACGAGTATTTCTGCATTTCAGTATTTCTTCCACATTTTCCTAATTCTCTTTTTTTCTTCGTTTTTAAAATAGATATCAAGGTTTTACTGATATATTACTTCTGATCTTAAGATTGTTGCTGCAAACAACACTAATTTCTTAATAGATTTATGGCCTAGATTCTAACGAATTCTTAGTTTATATTTACAATATTTCTTATAATACACAAAAAATTTAAATTTTAAATTTCAACTGATGTGATACTCTGGAATTGAAATTAAATTTTTTAACTTTGATAATAATTAATTTTAAAGCAACTTCAAAAATAAGAAAGAACTGAAAAGGGAACGTAATGCTTCTTAGCACATTAAAATTAATTACTTCAAATTTAACAGTAATAATAGACTACTTTGTTCCCAATTTGTTTTCTGTTTTGTTTTATTATTCGAATAGAAAATCAAAGAGAAAAAAAAACAATCCATAGTTTATTCTTTTTGCGTTGTCATCACAACCAAATTAAACGTCCTTTTTTCACCGTGTCTATTAAAATACTCCAAAATGTTAATTAAATATTTATTTCTGTTTAAATTAAAATTAAAAAAAAAACAACTAAATTATTAATGGAAAAAGAAAGTTAACCTTAAAAGCGGATTATCATTGTAAGCTCAATGATAAGCCACAAAATGCGTGAAGTCGATTTGAAATTGTTTTCCTAAAACTTGCCCTCCAGCATTCCTCTTCAGTCTCTTCACAATTTACACTTTTAACCATCTACTCTACTATACCTTCGTCTCTGCCTGCGGCAACACAATTACCCAAACGAATGGGAAAAGGTCATGACAATCAGCTTAGGGTCTTAAATAAATAAAACTCAGAAAAGGTCCGGAATAATGGGAGAAAAAACGATAGATAATAGAAAAACAAAACGGAAATTATTGTCAAAACAAAAAAAGCAACACAAGAATAAAACAATAAATAAAGTTCTGCTCTTAATACAGAGTGCGACGAACACAGACAAAACTACAACCGCACAAGACCAACGCAAATTCGATTTTATTATTTTAAATAAAGTAAACTTCAAGATAAGCGAGAAGAAAACATTCAAAAGTTATAAGCCGTAATGAGATGAAATATGTATGAATAAACGAGTAGAGAAAGAACGGAAGACGAAGGCAAATATTAGAATATAAAATCAATTCATTTTTATTATACGCTCATTGAATTTAATAATGCAATAATGAAATAAATAATAGAAAATCTCTAATGCGTCCAAAGACACGCATAACGACTCTTTTGTTTGTGTGATTGCACATTCTAAAGGGTTTCTTTCTTTCTCATAAAGCAAAACAAAGCAATAATGGCACATGAGGCACATCTCTGTCCACTTCAACTAATGCAGTGGCCAGCCATACTGCTATAATTCCTGATCCTTCTCTCGTTAATTTTAAGAGTACAGTAAATATGAATATATGTTGCTGCCTATTTTTTATTTTATAAATTTATTTTTTATGGCAATAAAATACTAGAACAAGAACAACAACAAATTGAAATAAAAGAAAATAGAGAGATTTAGAGGCAACAATTTCAATTTAATTCATTGAAATTTTCAAATAAAGAAATCAATAAAATACGTGAAAGATTATTTGAATTTATCTTTATTTTATTCCTAAATAGCCACCATCATCATTCAAGGCACGTAACAGTTTGTTCTTCTTTATCATCCAAACATTTTCATTTATTTTTCCCCTGTTATTTGAAGTCGGCTAAAGCAACATTGAAATGTTCAAAATTCTTTTAACACTTTTTTTTATTAAGTAGCAAATGCCAGAAGAATCAGAACGGCTTTATTTTGGAAACTTTAAATTTTCTTAGATATTTTATTGTCTTTTTATACACAGAAAAAACTTAATTTCGTTTTCAGTAACCAAATTCATTGAATCAGTAAATTTTTTGTATGAATGCGGACCTACAAAGAAATTTGTAGATTCTGATAACAATTTTGTAAAAATTTAACTGAAAGAAAAATTTTATTTTTAGTTAACTTATTATGTCATTAGAGAAAAAAGTTAACTGAAACTCAAAATATTTTCAGTCAAATTTATTAATAGGAACAGAAAAACATTTTTGCAGATTTTTTTTGTATTATTCAGCAATTTTTTTTATTATAATTTACAAACACATTCACTAAAATTTTTCGTATTATCAGAAAATAAATTACCTGAATCAATAACAATTTTTAATTTTTTTTTCTAAATTAGCTAAAATTTTATTTGAAAAAAAAAATAACTGAATCAAATGAAAGGTTCAACTATTTTTTTTTTACTTTAAAAAATTGGCTTGTTTTTATGATTATGCATTTCGTTCCCGCTTTTGGAACTCGTCAGTAGACTTCAACCCAAAAAATTTTTGAATTTAGCTAACAAACTCCGTATGTTTATATTAAGACTCTTAATACTATATTGAGAATCACAATATACACACATAATAAGTTTGAAAACCGCAAACGAAAATCCTTAAAAAAAATTAAATGTTTTTTATATCTATAAAATAATTTGTAGAAAAAATTAAAAAAAGTCAGACAAATTTTTTTATAGTATATAAAAATAAATTTATCTGAAAAAATTTAAAAAAAATCAGACAAATTTTTTTACAGTATATTAAATTTATTTTAACTGAAAATAGCAAATTTAAATATATATAAAAAAATAAATCTAAACAATTTTTTACAAATTTTACTTTATATAGATAATTTTCATTCTATACAGTTTTTTTACATAAAATAAAATTAGAACAAATAATTTACTGGAACAGTAAAAAATATTTACTGAAAATAAATTATATTTTAAAACACAAGTTTGTTTGAACATTTTTTGGGAATAATTTTTTCTGTGTAGTGAATTAATTTGGTATATATTTTCAGGGAAAATTTTACAGTTTTAATATTTCAAAAATATTTTTTGTTTTTTTTTTCAATTTAACGCATTTATTAGATGATGGCATTATTTGTTTTTTTTTATAATTGGTCTGATTTGCTATGAAAGAAGAGTTTGGTAAAAGTAAATTTGCAAGTCATTACAAAATGCTAAAAATTTACTTGGACAAAATTATCGCATTACATATTTTTTTAAAAACTTTTTTATGTCGACGTAACTTAAATCCAAGGTTTTGTTGATATAAATATTTAGCCAAACATCTGCTGATTAAAACTTTGCGGCACTTATCCCGGTAAAGCATTTAACTAAAGAAAGAGTTGTGAAGAAAAAATTAAGGTAATTGTAAATTTATTCTCTAAAGTTATCCCGAGGGGTAATACCCGTATTCCTTAAAGCATGACAAAAGTATCTTTGTGAATCCCCTTTTAGTATAGGTTAATATAAAAGAATACCCTCATACGCAAACACACACAATATTTTTAAACCAAATATTTACGTATAACTAATTAAAAACAACCAACAACTATGTTCAAACACAGTTTTTAAATTACGCTGTACAAACTACTACAACTAATGTTTATAGACTTTACGAGCTGCATTCATATGCATGAGCATTAAAATAATCTTAGTATTAATCGGCTTTGCATGCGTATATACAGGGCTATTTTATTTCCACACAAAAAAAAACCCTTCTTTCAAACAGCCAAAACACATTTTTCATTTCATTTCATATACTCAAATGTATGTATGTATACGGTAACGAATGATGAGTGCATATCCCAGGTATCATGTGTTTTTTTTTATTTTTTGTCCGACTAAATATTCATACTCTGAGTATAAACGTATTTCGATTATAAACATAACAGATACTTACGCTGAATACTGACAGTTGTAGCTTATTTTAGTTTTTCGCTTAAACGAAGTTGATATGGTCTTGTATGTTGGATTAGGTTGTAGTCATAGTTGCTTGAGAGAAAATATTTGAGCGCATAAACTATATACGGAGTTACTCAAATTAAGACTTTTTATTTAATTATATTTTTTTTTATACTTATTGCCATTCTTTGATATGCATTTAAGATGGGAATACAACCCTTTCCTGTTTTTTTTTTTGTGAAGTGCTCTCCCGAGTCTCTTCCAGACATTATTTAAAAAAGTATTCCTGCAATAAACAACTTTAGTTAAAGTTTAAGATCAAAAATCAATTAAAAATGTAATTGAATTAAATTTTCTAAGTAATTAAGTTTTTAAACAAAAGTCTAATTGACTTTTGGTTTTATTTTCAATTAAAACCGTATATTGCATTAAAATTTTATCTATGCAGAGAGATTGAACTTGCGGTATACCTGTTGCTTCATATAAGTTAGAGTCGTTAGATGACTGCTTTAACCAAAAATTCTCTAGAGTGGTTGCAAACTTGCATGTTGCGAAAAATTTTCTAAAATATCTGATGACTTTAAAGTTGCACCATAATGTGAAGTAACCTCAATAGTACCTTAAGAGATATAGATGAATGGAAACTATTGAAAAGTTTGTTGTTATAAAAATTATATTTACAGCTGATGTCGCTAATATTCTTTGCCAAGCCAACTTTTTTTTAAGAACAGCATCAAAATACTGGATAATTGCATTCAAGATTATTCAGAAAAATAATTCTGCCAAAAAATTACTGTCTTTGGCCTGACTGCAGCACCATGATTTTCAACTATAAGTTATTATTTTTGAAGTCGTAGAATAACATGTACATATCGCACATTAAATCATAAACAATCACAACTCAAACATTTTCAGATGGTGAGTTGTGGCAAACAACATAATGGTATTTTATATTATTCAAGAAGACTGTATTCCAAAATAAATTGTTGCTGTCGCAAGAGATTTGTTCTATTAACTGATTTATGAAAAAACAAACCCACTTTGATCATTTTGAGTTGTGACTGTTTATGATTTAGTGTGCGATATATTAATTTTTTTATTAATTAAAACAAAAATTTCGCAAATATTAATTTTTTTCTACAACGCATCATTTACAAAAGTTAGAAAAAGTTATTATTCGGTTGTCAAAGAAATAATCTGTCTGGTCTGACGCTTAAAATTGCAATTCTAATGAGTTTCATAGAACGACTTTGATTACTTTTAGTATCCCTCAAGTGAAATCAGTTTTGTTATTGTTGAGAAAACTCCCTAATTATGTTCATCAAATTAGTTGAAGTGTTAATAGAAAAAATCATAAATCACTTAGAAAATATATTTGAGGAACTTTGTAATCATGTATGAGTAACTCTCGCCTCTGTGCCCAATTTCCTTCGTTTAATATTGTTTATAAACGTGATTCTTAGTATTTCCTTTTTTGTACAAATTTCTATTTTTTTTTTCTGCCTGTCTGTCTGTGCTTTTTTCACTTTAATCTATTTTATTCGTGTAGATTTAACAGGTCAGTACAGACAGAGTGCTAAATTAAAATTTATGGTTTCTGTATAATTTATTAGCACATTTTGACTTTAAAAAGTTTCGAAAAACAACTCATATTTAAATCCATTAAGCCAAAATTTATCTCTGTCTTTTAGCTCATTTCTATTATCTTTAAGGGTGAATCAAATTAATTCTATTTAAAACGAAATCATTTAAATTTGATAAATTGTTTTTTATAAAGATTTTATTATTTCAAAATAAATAAATAATTTGCTTTGGTGTGATAAAAAAAAACCTTTCAACACACGATTAATAGTTCTTTATAATTTAATTTCAAAAAGCTGTTGCCTGCCTTTTACACAATTTCTTTAAGTTGAAGTTAAATACCTTCATTGTAATTTCCCAGTTCGTTCTTAAATGAAAAGCTTAACAAGCAACAGCAACAGATAGACAGCAAGCAAGCTTAAAAAAATATCGAGATCTACAATGGCAAGAAAATTTAATGCTCCCATTATAATTTTTACTTTATGGGACTTAAAACTTTCCATAGCCCAGGGATATTTTATGGTATTTAAATTGCAAAAAAAAAAACAGAGGTGATGACAATAATTTAAATATAATATAAAATAAATATAATAATGATGACAATTATTTAAAGTTGATTTTACCAACAAAAATAAATAAGTAAAAGTTTCGAGATAAAATAAAAGTCGAAAAAATTTCAAAATGTTAAATTTAAGCAAAGTGCTGAGCTTCAATTTGAATTGCATATTTATTCTGTTATGCAAGACTGAATGCTAAACTTAAAGTTGGTTTGTATGGCGAAACCGGTTTAAATGAATGTTTTAACTTTAACAATCGTTTTAGCATAAGGCGGTTAGACTTCTAGATCCCAAAATGCTCGAAGCTTTAAGTGAGAAAAACTATTGCCAATTCCAATTAATTTATTTAAATCTTGATTCATTATTAAAGACAATTTAATAATAACACAGTGCAATAAGTACACGTGAGTGGTCGTTATGAAGTCCATAAGTGAATGTATTATATAATTATCATACGAACATGATGTCGGTCGTCCTATTCAACCGTTTGCAAAATTCCAATCAAACTGAATTTAGCCGAGTATATTCGTTTTCTTATCATGTTTTTTTTCTTTCTTTGTTTTGTTAGTTGAGACCTCATTAATTTATGGAAATCACATTCCCTTAGCACTTTGTTGGTTTGGTACTTCAAAATAACTCGTTTTTTAATCAATAAATATATACTTACGTACCTTCTGATGCATACAGTACGTTATTTATGCACATAAAAATAAGTTTTTTTTTGGAAAAACAGATAATAGAAATATTGGCAATGGCTTTATTTTCATTTTTTTATAATTAAACCGTAAATAATAAGCATCGTTACTGTATGTTGTTGACATTCATTATTTTCAATAATGATAATGATGTTGCTTTCCATGTCATATTGGACTCGTATCGTGTGATAATGAGTTTTGTGGTGCGTTGGTCGTATGCTTAAATATATAAATATAAATACATAAATACAAGGGGTACTATGCTAGACTGGTATTATAAGTTTCCTGATTTTGGGACTTTTAAGTATTTAATTTAGGGATCCTGGGATCTTACGCAATCTGGGGACTTTTTAGATTTTAAAATTATGCATGAAAACTGCTAGAAATTTATAAGAAAAGCATTTTAAATATCTTAAATTGGAAATTGGAAAAAAATTTCGTCCATTCACAAGCTGGTAATCGTTTTCTTATTATCTAATTAAACAATATATGTGACGCGCAAAATAGAAATGGACCTAAGGGTAAAAACCGGTTTTGTTCAGGAGAGCCATTTTAAAGATTTAAATACGTGTATCTTTGGTGTACCATCACATCATAAAACGCGCATATCTCTAGGAGGGAATACTTTTGGGGCATGGGATCGGTCTCATTCGATGCTCAAATGTTGTCCACATCAAAAAAAAAATGAAAATTTATTTTTTTACCCTTAGGTCCCTTTCTCTACACGCTGTCACATATATGTATCTATATGTTCTGAGTATACGATTGCATTTGATATGTTTTTAGAAATTCATACACATTATTTTCACAACGATGTCCGTATGTCCATCACAGGCTGTTTTCACGAGAACCGCAAGAGCTATGGCCCTGAAATTTTTACAAAAACAAATATATTACAGTTAAAAATTGAAGCGTGTTCTACGGCGATCATTAACAGTCTGTTTTTAGAAAACATAAGCCCTTTCGTTTTTATGTTTCGTTTATAAACGGTAACGTTTAAAACTTGATTCTTGTAAAACATATTCTAAAGCTTTCGTTTTGACATCAAAAAGCTTTTTAGGTATAACGAAAAAATCACACTCACAAAATTATTACAGTGAAGGAATACAAAAAATAATATCTATTAAAAAAATATTCTATGAAAAATTTTAAATAAAATTCATTTCAAATAAATTTTAAATTTTATCAATAAGGGGGTAAGCAATTTAATTTTTAATTGATTTTAGCATTCAATTGGATATCAATTTACCCATTAACCCATATCGTCCCAGAGAATTTTTTTTTTCGAATAAACTTTTAAAACTTGTTTGTTAGAAGGTAATTGCCACCAGAAAATACAAATCTGAAGTCAAAATTTTTTTTTAAATTTTTTGTTTTTGAGAAAAATGGTGTTCGATTAATCGAACACTGGCCACTATTTAGCATAGTGGTTTTATTGCTCCTATAAATTGTAAATAATAAAAAGACAATTCTTTTTTAACTCAAACTAATTTATTTAATTCATTTAAATCAAAAATTAACTGAAAATAATTTTTTAATTAATTTTAATCAAAAATAAACTTAAACTAATTTATTTAATTCATTTAAATCAAAATGAAAGAACAAAGTTATTTATATTAAAAACATACTTATATGTATTATTTGTTTTTCGTGATATTCCTCGAAACAATGTGTGTGAAGTGCAACCTTACACTTTTTGCATAAAAAGGAGCTTGGTTTATGACAATGCTTGCATTTCCACTTCTTGGTTCCCTCTATTTTAAAAATTAGATGCTCAGTTTTTCCTACAGGAAGAATATCTATTGGAGAATCAAAAGCGCTACAATCACTAGATGAATATATATTTTCTTGTTGAGTCATTAAAGAATATGCAAGTTCTACTCGGAATTCCTTTTGGGATCTAATTTTTTCATTTTTATGACGACGACGGAAACAGTCAAGTTTCCAAGCATTTACCATTGAAGAGTTTAAATTAGCTTATCCATAAAGGCCAGTACCACTTCTTTGCTTGAATTGCAACACTATAATTTTGCACAGCATTATCGTGCAAATCCACTCCATGTTCTATAATGCTGCCATCATTATTTTTCTTTTGCTTTTTCCATCTTTTCGCTGAAACAGTTAGGTAGATTTGATCAAAATTGGTGGCCACTGTGACTTCTTTATTATCCTGCCAACGGCAAATTAAAATTTTATTTTTGCTGTCAAACTTGATCATGATCGCCTCTTTCCAAAGCTTTTCCGGATTTCAGCTCAGCTCCTTCGATTCTATTTGCCCGCACAGTGCCTGTTGCACACAATCTAACATTATGTAAATCCCCTTTTTATAAAAAAAAAGAGCATAACAATGTTACCATATGTGTATTTTTCTCTTTTCCCTTAGTTACATTTAGAAAAAAAAAAATGGTGGAATATGGTAATTCAATGTGTTTTAGTAAAGCCCCGTTCAGACTATTATACAAGTATTAATACTTTCATCACATTTTACGATACAGAAATCTAAATACATTCGTTGCGACTGTCAAAAAATTTAACGTAAAATCACATATTGTGTTCAGACTATCACACTTCAAATAATATAAAATAGAAATCAAAACAGCTGTTCAATGAAAATGTCTGTGCTATTCATTGACTATCGGCGACAAAGCGGTTTCATGCAGGCGGGGACGTGCCGGCACTTGAAAAAATGCAGCAGTTAAAAATATTCTTAAATAATAGAAAAAATTTAAGAAAAGATATTACAAAAACGTTAAAAATTATGTCAATACTTCCATACGATTCACTTATTCAAAATTTTGAGCCGATATACATATGACAAAACATTACATCAATGACGACACGCTATCGGCGGCGAAACAACCGACTTGGAAATTTGGTTTGTGTGAAAATGCAACCCTGATCTAATGAAAAGTATTATCGTTTAGAAAATTTTCTAAAAACGAAAAAGTCTTATGGGATGTCAAAATTTTTATCGTATTATTTGCCACTTTGATGACATTTTGTGTTCAGACTATCACACCTGCACCAATTATTTGAATTTTTGACAAGTATAAATACAAAGTATATTAGTTTGAACTAGTGCCCAGCGTTCGACAAATCGAACACCGATTTTTGAAGGTAGATCATAAGAATACATATGAAAACCAAAACGATTTTTTTATTGTTTTTAAAAGTTTGACTATTTTTCAATAAAACTATATTTTTAATTTTTTTATTTTTTTATATTTTATACATAATTTTAAATTTTTAAAATTATGCTAAAATTAGTATTTTTTCTTTACCCTTGTAATAAAAAGGATGAGTGAAATATGTAGGTCCTTTTATTTTTATATTTGTAGCTAACCTATCACAATATATAATCGTTAAAAGAAATAAGTTCATAGTCTTCCCCGAGAAGAGATTTTTTTTTTTCAAAAACGCTTGAAATTTACTATTTAAAAAATCGAACAGCGGTACGATATGGGTTAAAACAGGGTTTCATTGCATTTCGTATTTTCCGTTGTTTATTAGAACTAACTATGTATGTTTTTTTTTCTATAACCTTTACTTTATTTTGACTCAATACTTAAATTTTTTGTGATTTTTTTGACAGTTAAATTGTGGAAAATAAAGCAAAAATTATCTGTTTATACTGAATTTGGCATTGAGTCTTTCACAGAAAAATTAGAGAAGCAAGTTGAACATCTTTGCTTTGTACGGAAGTCAAGATTCGTTCTTGTGAAAGCTAAATCAATCCGCTTATAGAAAAAACCATTTAGATTTTTTCGTTTATTTAATTTTTAATAATTTATAGTAAAAAATAGAAGGAAAAAATAGTTTTTCACTGTTTTAAGTCAGTTCAGATTCTAACATTAAAAATTAAATAACATTTTCGTTAAAGTCAAATGAAAAATATGTAGACTGATTTTTAATTAATTTTACATAAAAAATTTTATGAGTGTGGGAATCTGAAAGCTCTTTTGTTGTCACACACATAAAAATAAATAAATGTTTTAAAAACGAAAACATGGTTTCATTCGTTATTTTAAAGAACGTATACACTTATTCATTTTCGACAAACAGGCTGTAAATCCTAATGTAATAAAATTATATACATATGTGGGAAAAATGATAAAATGCTTAAGTCGAGATAAGCTGATTTTGAGTTAATGATAGATACCTCCGTAATGTACATATTTGAAAGTATCCCTAATCGATGAATTTTGTGTGATTTTTCCGGAAGTTATGGCACAATAACTTGCGACTTATCTTTTTAAGACTTCAAATCTCATTTGGAATAATAGCTTAATTGAGGTTATACTTTGGTATATTTCAACTTAAATGTATTACTTAGAGCGTAGAACGATAGAACGACGTTTGCTCAAAAAAATAAAGTTAAACAGAGAATTTCGCAATTGAACTGTAAAAGAAATAAATTTCTGAAAATCGACTTAGACGCATAAAAGTGCTCTCCTGCAAAACAGTAAAATATGACTTAAGCACTTTTTTCTTATTGCCACATATATATAGACACTTGAAACTTTAAAACGTCGTATACATATTTTTATGCAGACAACAATAATTAACATTGAAATTTAAAAATTTAAATTAAAGAGGGTTTTATCAGTTAATGTAATTTTTACTAAGTAATTTTAAAAACTTTCTGTATCATGGAAACCGTAATAGGAGAACTCTTGAAATGTACAAAAAAAATCGCCAAAAACGAGAAAATCGCCAAAAACCGAAAAAATCGCCAAATCGACAAAAAAAAGCCAACATTAAATAAAATCGCTAAAACCAAAATAAGTTGCCAAAAACAAAAAAAAAACCAAAATAAAAATAAAAAAACACCAAATACACAAAAAAGTCCCAGAAACGAAAAAATGCCCATATCACCATATGCACCAAAACTGAAAAAATTGCAAAAAACTGAGAAATATTTATCGTGTACTTAAAGCTTTTTTAATAAGATTTCTACATCAGTTAAGCTATTCGATTATTTAGGCTTAATTTTATATAGTCTTACATATGTAGTGTCCGTACGCAACCCTTCTTGTAAGAGTCAAAGTCACACTTTACTAAATTTATTTAAATACGTGTAATGAGGTCAGGCTTGTGAATATTCTATTTATTTGATTAATTTGTAAAAATCTTTTAATTATGCGATAACTAACATAAGAAAATAAATTAATCTTAGTGATTTAAATTTAATCAATACAGCTTATAAGAAAAAATTTTTTTTTCAAATTAAAGTTCCCATACCCGGTTAAATGTCTTGCTATCAAATGAAATGAATGTTAATTTCAATATCTGACATACATACATACAACAAAAAAGCTCTTAAGAAATATTGTTCTTTTCTTACCATAAACCATGTGAATTGAACTAATATGACGTTTTGAAAGTTTTAAGTGCGGAAAATGCCGATATTGGTATCCCTAATACACACATCGCTCATTTATCCAAATAACGTGATAACGTGATAATTTTCAAGTTAGTGCTGCAGAATTAATCTTGTTATCGTTCTTCATATTATGTAAAAATTTCATATAAATATCTTGTTTACTCAGCTCTTGAGAGAAAAATAAAATTTTATTTTTCCATTAAATTGTGTGTAAATTGAAAACTTTAAACTTGTTTTCTGGCAAGCTGGTTTTTTTTAGCTATGAAGTTGTTTGAGTAAATGAACGATATCTATAAACTGATCCCAGTTGTCCAAATCGTCCTAGACGACATTGTCTTCGACGATTGATGTACGACATGTCGTCTGTAGATTAAGTTTTCTAATCGACAATTTAAAAGAAATCGGCGTTCATGACTATCTGAACGACAATGTCACACGTTTTCTCTTCAATAAAACTTTGTTGGGGACCATCTGAGCGGCAGTGTCATACGTTTTGTCTTCAATAAAGCCTTGTCGAGGACAATCTGAGCGACAATGTCCCTCGTTGTGTCTTCAATAAAGCATTGTTGACGACAATATGAGCGACAATGTCCCTCGTTATGTCTTCAATAAAGCCTTGTTAATGACAATCTGAGCGACAGTGTCACACGTTTTGTCTTCAATAAAGCCTTGTTTAGGACAATCTGAGCGACAATTTCACTCATCTGGTCTTGTGTGACCTCGCCGCCATTTGTATGAAAATTTCGTCAACGATTTGTATGGAGTTGTCTTTAATATGTCTTCTACGACTTACCATTGTCTTGTACCCGTCGTCAAAGATGTCTTAAAGACGTGGCCAACTGGGGATATAAGGGAAACATGCACACATACAAATGCATCTGGGTGTGTATGTACACATTTATTATAGACTATAAAAAAATAAAATAAAAAATAATAATCATAAAAGTAAATTTATATGTTTTTTTTATAAAAACAATAACAACAAGCTTAAATGTGATAAGTCTTTTAACGAAAATAAATATAAAAAAAAATTTAACAAAAACTCACGTGCTCAATGAACATT
Organism: Tachina grossa; assembly: GCA_949987645.1. Classification (NCBI taxonomy): domain Eukaryota; kingdom Metazoa; phylum Arthropoda; class Insecta; order Diptera; family Tachinidae; genus Tachina; species Tachina grossa. Next base: position 234,231,340 of record OX465274.1, on the reverse strand, counting down.
CACACGCTCAAGTAATCACCCCACAAACAGACACAATTTAATCTTTATAAAGAATCACCCACATGTTTTATTCATTTTTCATGAACAAAACAAAATGGAATAAAACACGCATATTGCGACTTCAATGGCGCCATAAGAATTGCATCCACACATTCATTATATGCATCATATGAACCAGTACATGCATATAATACGCACATCTGTAGTATGTATATATAAATACATACAAACACAATGATAAATACAACGAATATGTGTGCAAGCATAGAGAAGGATGTGCGGACATTTAGCAGAAAAGACTATGTCAATATAGCTTTCGATAGTCAAATTAAGGCAACTTTAAAGTAAACTATTCAATATTCATTTTCATACGAAAGAAAAAACAATAAATGCTCAATACCGAAGAGTATTTATATTCATGAGACGTTAAGTCTAATAAATAAATATGAAAAATTTATGTTTTGTTGTTGTTTAAGCTTGCCTATCTGTCAGTAGAATTCAGTAAAAATAAAAAATTGGAAACTCCAAAAAACTGCATATTTTTATAGAAAAATTCCCAAAAAATAAATGGGAATTACCAAATATACAAACATATTTTATTTCCTTTTGAATCAATCTTAAGCAACAATAAGCATAAATTTTTCATATTAACACGTTAACGACGAATAGGTAAAAAGGTACACAAAAATATAGCAACATATTTCAAAAAATTCTAAATGAAGTCTACTAATTTAAGGGATACATAGAAACTTAATCGTAATCTCTGAAGACATGTAGTTTAATGACTTTCATAATAATCAATCAAAAACACAATTTTGAATTTTTTGTTAATTACACCTTTTTGCATTTTAGCTAAAAATATGTATTTTTTAACAATATCGATACTTAAATAACCACTTCAGCATTGACGTGTTATAAAATACACATATTTTTTACACTGAAAGGACACCCCTCATTCAGACAATAAAATTATTTATTGTATCTATAAAATTAGTCATTGTAAGTCAGCTAATAAAGCCCTTCATCGGATGAATGAAGAATGATTCAATGTATTTATGAACTTCATTTTGGTGGTCATGTCACAAATAGAATAAAACTATGCATTCATTAATGCAAACACTCAAAATAAAAATCAATCCATTCGTACTTAAATCAATCCAAAGCGGTGTCATAAGTACGGTAAGTACGGATTTACTTAAATCAAGTACAGAAGGCTTGATTCAAGTACGGATAATTCAAGTGCTAAATACTTAATTTTATCCATATCTAATCCTGAATCCGTACTTGAAATAAACCCAAAACAGGAGTGATTTCAGAAAACCTGAGATTGAATCAAATTCAAAATGCGCTTGATTCAAGAATTTTGTAATTGCGAATCCGTACTTGAAATAATCCTAAAACGATATTGATTAGGGAAAATCACAGATTGAATTTATCTAAAAATGGTGTTGATTTAGTGCCGAATCAGTACTTGAAATAATCCAAAAACGAGATTCGTTTAAGAATAAATTAGATTGAATTAATCTCTAAATGCACCTGTTTTAAGAAATCCTATCTTGATTTATTGAATAAAAAGATTTAATATATTTTTTAATTAACGTTATAATAAGTTATTCGACCTTTTAGTTTAATATATACAAGTTTTATTTAAGCTTTAGGTCCTTTTTGTAAATAGTTGATAAAAATATTTATCATTTTATCGATATTTCGCTGCAGCATTGTGTAGAAGTTATCGATAAAATAATAAATATTTTTATCAACTATTTACAAAAAGGACCTAAAGCTTAAATAAAACTTGTATATTTTTTAATTAACTTTTTACAGTCCATATTAATATTTTATTTGTTTTAATTAGTTTATTCCACTTGAAAAGGTTTCAACCAAACTCCATGCGAAGACCAAAAACGAGCATTGCTTCCTTTACGTCGCTCTGTTACATGTTTCGGCAGAAAATTATTATGGAAGAATGCTAAATGAGACCAAAATTAAAGTTCTGCGGAAGGAAAAAATTATAGATTTTAAATTTATATACATAGTTTCTCTTAGCAGTTAATTGAATGATTTTTTACTTAATAATAATAGGCACTTTACCTGCACAATACTGCCTCTATGTCATCAATAAATAATTATATATTTTGCTCTCAACTAAAGCCCACGTTTCTGAGTTGATTACATTTATAATCGTTATCGCTCCAAAAGTACAACCCCATCAGTGCTCTAAGGGAAACTATGGCATTAAGAAGCTAGGGGTTCTTGGTCACCTAGAGCGATAACATATTTCTGAGTCCGGTTTTACAGCGAGAAATTATGAGGCATGCGTATGCATAAAGTTTTCGTACCTACTACTATTTTTTTACTTAATACATATATATGTATGTATATTTATAAAATATAAAAAAACTACACATTAAAATATACTTTTATATATACGGACATTTTCATAATGTTAGCAAAGTGTATATTTTGTTTTTTTTCTTATTATTTGCAAAGACTGAAGCGATAGCAATTATATATTGGGTTCACAGACGACAATTTCAGTTGAGAAAAAATTTTGGGATTATGGAAGATGAAAGAGAAGATAATGAAGATGGGAAGTATCATATTTTCCTTGCTCGCCGATGAACTAAATAGTTGCTCAACTAATATTGCAGTGTGTGCAACGGCACTTGCTAAATACAACACGCATAATCGATAAAAAAAAACTCATATTTTTACTTACGCCTTAAATATTGAGAAACAGCTCCGCAATCTAAGCACCTTAGAGCCTTTAGTAGTTTTCCTTTGCTTTCACATTTTATTTTATTTATTTATTTATTATATATAGTTTTATTTTTTCCACTTTTATATTATTAAAAACAAACTTTTTGACACGATAATAATTTTTATTTCAATGTATTGATTTTCTCACTATATTGAATTTCAATCACAAGCACACTAATGAACTTGAAATTGTTTTTGTTCAAATGTATTTTTATTTTTCTTTTCACATGTGTATAAAGTAAGTACACAGCCGTACTTTAAATAAGTTTTTTTTACTCAATTTAAGAACTTTTTACTTGATTCATATTTTTTTTGCATAATTTAAGCACTTCATACTCAATATAAGAAACTCCAGGATTGGTTTTCTAAAGTAATCCCGTTTTTGGTTTGTTTTAAGTAAATGTTAGTGCTATTCGTACTCAAATTTTTAAGTACGATTCGTACTAAAAGTAAGTAGAAAAAACTTGAAATTTTTTCTTTCTGTGAAGAAACTATTTCATGAATTAAATGTAATTATTTCATTGATTTAATGAAGTTGATTCATTAATATAAAGAAACAATTTTCATATAATAAATGATTGTTTCTGCACCCAATTTATTTTATTGCTTTGCTCATTTAACGAATATATGTATTCCACTAAAGTAATAATGAGATTTTCATAACTACAATGAAGCAAAAGCTGTTATTAATAAAAATTTTCTTTTTCCTTTTTTTATAAATACATATAGAATATATATACATTAGAGTGTGTCGATTTGTTCGTGTGAGAAAAAAAAAGCACTAGGTGTCTAGCAAAAATGAAATCTATACAAAATTATAAGAATATTACTCCAAAGCTGGGGTAACACGATTGGCACAATGTACCGATTTTCGTTGGCTCACTGCGATAGAGTGATAAGTAATAAGCCAAAATGACATTATTACTTAATTAATTCTTGAATAAGTCTATATGGCTTTATTACTAATGCAATGTGGTGCAGTTATGTAATTACATATCAATTAGTTGAGAAATAAGGTAAATTTGTTCCAATCGTGTGATCCCAGCTTAAGAAACTAGGTGTCTAAAATCAAAACTTAGCTACTGCCGATAGTCATCAAAATTCCAGCTTTTCATTAGGTAAAAACATTTATAGCCATATAACTAAAGTTACATTTTGAAAAATTTCGCTACCGTTAGTGCAAAAATTTTAATATTGATTATACATCCTAGTTTGCGAAATATAACGACTTCAAAATGAGAAAATTTAGCAAAAACCGACTCTACAAAATTATCTAAATATCTATAACTACTTACCTTAGATAATCTATTGAGGTGTTAAGGTACGAGTAAAGAGCAAAAAGAAGTCGTTCAAATGGGTTGCGTTGTGACTTGGGTTTACGATCTCTAGAGTCAAACTGACCTTATGTTTCCGGGCAATTTTTTAAATTCTTAAAAAAATATATTTTGATAATTCATTTATTATCTTTATCTGTGGGCAAGTTTAAAACTTGAACTCGCAATAGTGCATGAATTTTGGCTTAACATTTTAAGGCATTGAAGTATTTTTACAAAATTGAAAATTTGTTCACCATTTCTGATAAAGACAAGTCTAATAAGTCCTTGCCTTGAAATACAAACACCTATTGTCGTACAGAAAAACTTTATTATGAATATTTATAAAAAAAAAAATGGTACACTTAATGACACTTTTACACTTTCACATCTTAAAGCTGAAAGTATTATAACATGAAAAAAATCAAAAGATGCTCACAAATAATTCTCCATTTCCCTTCCCAAAACATTAAACTTATTCAATAAACTGCTGTTACATAACAACACACATGCAAAGTTTCTTAAACAAATACTAATACAAAGAAAGTCACACACACACACACACACATACACACACATTTGTCCATACATACAAACATTCGCTTATCCAAGTGCGAAGAATAAAAGGCTATAAAAATATTTGTATCATGTAGCAAGTTGAAGCAGATGAAATGTTAATATGTTGCAACATATATTTATGTCAAGAGTCATAAAGTCACGTAAACATTCAGCGACAAAAATCTCATAAATTAATGTAAAATAGCAATGAAATCAGGCGATAAAAAAAAACTTTGGAAAATAAATTAGAATGATATTAAATTTAATGACTAAATATGTTTATATAAAAAAAATCACTCACACGCACACGCACACGCACAGTCACAATCACAATCAGTTACACATGTAAAATAATATTAAGAAACCGTAAAGAGATATTTAAAGATACTTTATGTATTTCTTTTATTTAGTATCTAGAACCATCAAACAATTAAGTCTTGTAATAAACATTTAATTTTTTCCCAAAACAAAGCTTAAAGCTTTCTCATACGAATGCAAAGAAATTAATATTAATTTTAAGAAATAAACATCAAGCTGTGCTGCGTAGTTTTATATATTCGTAAGTTATCTGTAAGAACATAAAACTAAATAAATTTTATTTTTCTACAAAAAAAAATGTGCAATATATTTATGTGTGGGTACGTGCCATCTTGGTGTCGTAAAAGCAGTCCTCTTTATTTATTTTAATTTCCTTAGAAAACATATTTAAATTTTATATTTTATTAAGAAAAAAAACTGGCAGACACATTTCCTAAATATTTTTATATGTTAATACAGACAAAACATTTGTAAGACCGCTGTTCGACCCCTGCATAAGGAATTTTAGCAATTCATACTCTTAATTAAAAATAAATTTTAAGACGCTCTCAACATTTCAGTATTTTTACTGTCTATAAAAAATCAGTTCGGGAAACAGAATCATCCATTTACAAAATTATTACTCAAATTATATTTCTTCAGCTGCGGCAATTTAACTTTATTGCTGACTGATAGAGAAACCACACGACCTGATATGGTAATCAGTCATTTGATAAAATTGTAGCCAATAATTCAATCGATTCATCGATTAAAAAAAATTCCTTTTTACATATTTTGCTTAACTTCACAAAATATGAAGTTAATAAATTGCTTACACATCCGTAGACGGTGGAAGTACTTTAAGCAACTCATACATATACTTCAATCAAAAAATTTATAAAAAAGCTAAAAAAATATAAATTAAATTAATAAATAAAAAGCTTTAGTTTTTCACTGAAACTAAAAAGTCATTGGGCCTCACTGTTTGCATTCAACAACCAATTACTTTAAAGCTTAGAATACTCGTATAAGGCTTGGTCCAGCTATTATGATTCTTACTTCGACAAAGCGCCAAAATTTGCAACAGTTTTCTTTATTTTTTTTTTTTGCTTGTAATGTTTCTTATGATATTTGATAAAGATATCACTCACGGCTAATTGAATTCTATTGATTTCAATGAAATATGTTTGCAGGGTAGATGTGCTAGATATATATTTCTTTGTTTGGGTATGTGATTGTGTTTGTTTATTTATAAAAACAAACAACCACAAAATACAATCATTGTGTGGTCACTACTTGAATGACCAACAAAATGTCATCGTTTATCTGTGAATTGCTTAAGACATCTAGAACTTTTACACAAAGAAGAAACACGTCTCCTCGTTCTAGTTCTAACACTTATTTATGTGCGTTTGGGTGTTGTCTCTTGCATGTTTGGGTATGTCGGTTGTAACCACTTGTATGTTTTAATTGATGTGACAAGTGTCTGGTAGATGACCTCCTATAGCAATAGAATGCTTATGTGTGACAATTTAAGATGTTGCTGGCAGAAGAGGAGGAATATAATAAAAAGAAATCAGGAAAAGCAAAAAAATTTAATGGCAATTACAGCAACAATCAATATAAAAATAAAGATTTCACTTGTTGTTATTCCTTTGGTATTATTTTAACATTACACTAGTATTGTTGGAGAAATAAGGAATTGCTTTAGTTGAAAATATCTCACTAAGGATTTGTATCAAAATTAATTTTATATGATTAAATTTATCGACTGCAATTCAAGTATTAAAGCTAATCATTTATAATGGATGACATCGACAAACGTTTAAACAATAATATTTAAAATTAAAAATTAATTGTTGCTCCAAGTAAGATTAATGTAAGAACTTAATACAAAAAGGTTACGAGACCTTATTGATAGATAAATATTTCTTAAATAAAAATTTTATAATATTATGTAAATACCAGAAATATTCGGTTTTTTCATTTACTAAAAATTTTTTAAAATTTTTAACAATTGTTACTGAAAAGTTTTCATTAAATCAAAAAGTTTGCAAGGATAGAGCGTCAAAAGAGAGAAAAAAAGTCCTTAAAAATGTTTACTAGTAAAATTTTTACTTGCAAGAATTATCCAACCACATGTTGTATGTTTTGTTTTCAAATTAATTAGAAAAAACTCAAAAATGTGAATTTTTTTTATTAAAAAAACATGTATAGTATGCAAATAGAAAGCATATTTTCTTAATTTATTGTTTTTCTATCATTAAGTCACATAAGTTCAATTTTATTGTCAAGGCATTTTGTTTGTTTATCATGTCTGATCAGAGATGGAAAAAAATTAAAAATTAATGAAAAATGCATAAAAATAGTAAATAATACATGAAGCTGTGTAAAGTATTGCATATTAAATGTCGACTTGTTAACCAAAATACATTAGATAAGTATAATTCTATCAAATTTTATTGCAAGTTCTTACGAGTAAAGCGTTCATTTCCTTTTTCTTATTTGGGAGAGTAATTTTGTAAATTTCTGCCCTACTCTCTCGCTGGAAGTTTCTGCTGGGAAAGTAAATGAACACACCTATTTTATTGAAAGTTCATAATTAAAAATTTAAAGTAGAATCAGACTTCCTTCTTGGTTCTTAATCCTCAGGCAACGTTTGCTGCAAGTTTTTAAGATTAGTTTCATTATCAGACAGCTAGCATTAATACCTAATAATGCCTTAAAAATATCTTACCTACCATTCGCACATGAAACTAATTGCAAGAAAGTAGCAATACAATCAAATTTTTTTACTACCACATTCACATTGTTTTTGATTTCCACTCAGCTTTCAACGATATTTTCAAGAAAGTAAATTTTTGAAGCTTTCAGAAAGTAAAATGAAAAAAGGTTAACAGTGTTACCCACTTTAAATATTTGTACACATATAGAGGATTGTGGCAAATAGTTATTATAAATTATACTTATTTGGTATAAATATTTAAAGAATAATAATATCTTGTGTTCAAATATACATGAAGAAGATAATTCATGCCTTTTGAAAACAACAATATTATTGCAATATTAACAATAATACTTATTCCCAATTTATTGCCTTGTAAATTTGTGTTTGTGATATTCTGGGTAAATCTAGTTAAGAAGTGAACAAAACATTTTTTTTTTCAACTTTACTTTTCGACGACATTTTTAAAATGAACTTTCACCTTCCTATGAAAATTAACAAGAAATTTTCATGAAAGTCATTTATTTCATTAAAATTTTTATTCATAATACGTATACAAAAATTTCAAGAAAGTAATTACTTTCATGTGTAAATGTAGCGTTAAATAAATGTAAGAAACTAAAAAATGGCATTTTGGTTCAGAAAGTTTGTTCTTAATTATTATTTTGATTCTGGACATTATAATAAACTCAAAAGTTACGCGCTAGCTTGGACTTCTTCGCTCATTGATTAATTTTTTTTTATAATCTCGGCACTGAAATAGCCTAGTATGGCTTTCTATTGGATCAAGTTTTGGGGAAATTTTACTCGCTGAGCGCAAAGCAGTTAGTTTTAACTCCAAGTTTTCCCTGATCACAAGTTCTCCCTGAGCAATATCTACAATTTTCAATCAAGCAATCGCGCGAATTTTTAATTTACAACCCATTTGCACTCAACCAGTTTTTTTCACAAACACTATAATGATTGAAGTTTTATCTACATAGATAACATTATTGTAATTATATAAATTATCTTTTTATATAGTATGTAAAAAAATGCGTTTTAAAACTTTTCGGTTTTAGTGTTAAGAACTTTTTAATGTAAGTGGATTAAAAATTAATCGCTAAAAATTTATTAATTTTGTATGTAAAGAAGTTATTTAATATAAATACAATAATATTACCTATCGACACTTGCCTGAATCACAACAGTGTTTCTATTTCACTACATATCTTCATAAGCTTTAAATTAATATATAAATCTCAAAATATGGTTTCTTAATTATAGGTTTCATTTCTGCCAGGCAGTTAGACGAAATGTGACAAAACATAAATCCTTATTAGATTTTATTAGGTCATCAAAATATGCGTCAAGGCTTCACCACAAAATTTTGGCACTTCCTTTATTACCGCCTGATTTAATAGAAAGTTCTTTTGTGGCATTAAGATCCAAAATACTATTGATGGATACCTTGTGCTTATTTTCAAAATTTTTAGAATATTTTGAAAAACAATGGATTAACAAGGTAATATTAAATATATGTACGGTATAATTTACATATATTTACTTGTCTGTATGCATACAATGTTGTTATACATAGATTGGCTGTGAAAGCTTAGCTGTACATAATCAGGATACAAGAACAACATCTGCAGTTGAGGCTTACAACGGTTTCCTTGGACGATCTGCCGAAAAGTATGGACACTTTTTTAAATTCGTGCGCATAATTCGAGACGAGGAGTTTTTTAAAAGTCGTCATTTTGATATGTTGTGTGACAGTGGTGGATCCCTTGCAAAAAAGAAAAGAAACAGCAGCATTGAAAAAAGTAGAAAAATTAGAGAAGCAACTCAGTTATTGATAGATGGAAAAATTACAGCGTCATCATTCCTCTCCCGAATGGTGTTCACAGATAATAATATATGTATTAATATGGTTCCGGAAGAAAATATATTTCGAAAAGAAACATCGGAGGATGAACTGCTTGAAAGCCTGGATGAACCACCATTGGACAGTGCTCAAAACGAGTGCATTATTTGTCTGGACAAACGGGCAAATACAGTTTTGATACCTTGTAGACATTTAAAAATTTGCAGCGAATGTAATCTCACATTACAAGCTGATGCAATTTCAAAAAATAATCAAAATTATAATTGTCCGTACTGCCGAAAAGTAGTACAGAGCTCTATGCAAGTTTATGTGTAATCTATTTTTTTAATTTGGATCTCATTGTGCTATAATTTTCATTGAATATACATTTCTTTATTTCTCAAACTTTAGTTTAACTTACATAAATATGTAGATATATGTATACATGTTACTTTAATTTCACTTTAATATCGCATTTTTTTAAATTAATTTCAATATAATTTTTATTTATTTTGAATCAAAAGGTGGTCGTTATTTGGAACAACTTTTTATTTGGTTCGCTTTTTGCTTGGGGTACTAATTCATTATATTGGGGACTTATTTAATTTTAAAAATTAGGGCGCTGGTTCACCATGAACTAAGTCACCAAACTTTGGGGGCTTAGTTCATTGGGGACTTAGTTCCCAATGCCAGTCTCGGTAGGCGATACATCTTTAATGACCAAACACCCCAAAACAGATATGAACAAAGCCCCCAAAGTTTTATATGAAAAAAAAACAACGACTATTGGGGAATTAGTTCTCTTTTAGTTAAATTTTTGGGGGCCAAGTTCATTTTTATGTTTGGGGACTTAGTTCATAGCGAACTAACTCCCCAAACTTTAGGGACTTAGTTCATTTATGTTTTGGGGACTTAGTTCATTGGGGACTTAGTTCCTACCGCCCATAGCGTGTATCTTGGCCAAGAGAATTATATTTACACCATTATACTTTAAAAAAAAATACAGAAAACCAACACTGAGAAGGTCGAAGGTGAACAATTCACCCAAAAAAACGGTCTATGATCCCAGAAATTCATCAATTGTTTTATATTAACTATTATTATTTTTTTAGGTAATGTCAGCATTTTGTAAACTATTTGAAAATAAAATTTATGTCTATAAAATGAATTAGGAAATACCCTGGACAATTAAAAAACAAAATTTCGCTGTATTCTTGGCGAATACTTTCACTTCCTTTACTGCAGACAAAAATGTGATTCATCGTCACCCTCATCCTTATCAAAACGCAAAGGCCTTAAGACGTATTTTATAATTAAATATTTTAGCTAAAAATGGAAGAGACAAGCATAATAAAACAGCTTGAGTTCAAATTGAAAGGAATGCTTGCTTGCACTCACATTGCAGAGAAATACATTCAATTGAACAAACACAAAATAGTTGGTGCTTTTCACTTTTAAAACAAGTTAATCTTTTCTTATTTTCACACGAACACTGCAATTTGTATGCTATGTTAAATGTTGGAAAAGAGAAAACGGAAAAAAATTGGAATAAAAAAATATTATACGTATATAAATATTCGTATTCAGAGGAGTTAAGGTCTATGATTCGAACGGAAATGACTTTATGCAACATTAATTAAAGGAAATTGCAGCCACACTTTCTGTGTTCAAATTGAATTGAAATTCATGCGTTCACGAAATGAATGAAATAGATACCGGCAACAGCAAATATAAATATTTAAAAAAAATAATAATAAATATTGCTTTCTATGTTAAAGTCTTTTAAAAATTCATTTGCTTTCTCCTCGCCACACAAAGTTATCCACAGGAGAACACATAAGTTTGCTAAGCCCTGGTTAGTGACGCGACGTCTAGGAGTCCGAGTATTGCTAAAGACTTTCATTGTTGCTGTTGTTATTGCTTTATACGTTTACAAAATGTATAATGACAAATGCAGAAGAGAAAAGATATATGTATGTGCATAAAGTTTGATTTTTATTTCTCTGTGAATAAGAAACAAAAACTATTTTAAATTGTTGGTAATTTTCATGAAAATTAAAGTTAATAAACTGGGTAGATATAAAATGTAAATTTATTTACTTCAGCAGCAACTTTATTAAATTTGAAAGCTCTGTGTTACGCTTTTCTTTCCCATTGCTCTGAAGGAAAATTGCAAATAATTAATAGTAAAGAAACGTAAACTATAGTGTCGAGGAGTGAAACCATGTGACGTTTATACTCACATTCACACACATAATGCATATACCCACTTGATCAAGACTTTCGTTATATATATATATATATATATATATATATATATATATATATATATATATCGATTTCGAATATATCTCGAACATTCATCTTGTAAAACTATCGAGAGCGATACTCAAGAATGAATCGAAAAAATTTAATTTGAACATGGTACCTCCATTCTAACAGACTGACAAACATCCACTAGGCTATTGTGACAAATTTTTTTCTATTCAATTATTGCACATATGTAGAGGTATGTAGAGCTGGAAGTTTTAGCGAACATTCCAATTTTCTTAGATTAGCGAACAAATATCGAAGAATTTTGTTTCGAAATTTTTTCGCTTTAGTGAGCATTCGTTTTTATCGAATCTCAGGTCAAGTGGGTAATGTGGCGTGACTAAATGCATGTGTGTATGTGTGTGTGCGTGTGTCTGTGTATGCGAGAGAACTTGCATATGTATGCTATCATTATGCAATTAGTCTCATTAAATAAATTGCAAAATTACACACACGTTAAGCTAATGGGAAAATCATACTCCATATATAGACAGACCGAGCGACCAATCATAATAACTATGTTCATGATAATGATGATTACATGCTCGTGCAATGATCATGCTGCTCCTGATACGCACATATGCACACATACATTCGCACATAAGTGCGTACACGCGTGCATGAGGAGTGTATTGCGTGAATGTGTTTGTTACTAAAAAAAAACACAACATAAACATAAAACGTGATGAACGAAAGTTACGCACATATGTATAAACTGAATCAGTGGAAGAAACCGAAAATGCACGCGACATTTCACGCATTCAACATTTATGCAAACTCATTGTGGCATTTAAAAAGCCACACATCGACACTCACAAACACATGCATTTACATACTATGCACATTATGTGTTAACGATTTAAATGAGTGCAGCTATTACTTGTTTGTTTGTTTTTTTTTTTTTTTTTGTGGCATGTGCATATACATACACCTCCTAATTCATGCTTATTTATGTCTGTATGTACGAATGAGTGCATGAGATTGTGTGCGTGTGTGTGTGTGTGTGTGTGTTGCGGTGGACGAATAATTAATAAATAGCTTCAATCGACTTGAATTTGTGAAGAATTTTCTACTACATACTTTAAACTCCTTCATTACTTAAATACTCTCTACCAATTTAACGACTTAAATATTAAAATGCCTAGTGTGCGTGCACGTAGCAGCGACAACTTAACGTGTCTATACGTGTGTGTGTGTGTGTGTGTGTGCATTATTACCTCATAATAGTCATAATTTATGGGTCATGTTACGGATAAGTTTTGCGAGTAGGGATCTTTTGTGTGTGTGATGCGTGTGTGTGAGCACAATTATGTTTATATTAAAGTTTTAATTTTCCTATTAATTTAATTGTTAATATTGACAATATAATCAGTGTTTAATTAATATCAGTACATAATCCTATTAAACTGATTTTATGAAAGGATTTAAATTATGTAAATGACAAAGATTATAATCGGTTGCTGTTTTATTTTTTACACGTACACTTCTACGCAACTACTTATGTATGTAAGTATGTGTGTAATTTTTCAATTTATTTCTTACTTTTTTTCTCTTTATGTAGATTCATTATAAAAAAAAAATGATAAACTCTTATTGTTTTATTCTAAAAAAAATGTTGCTTTATAGAAGGCTTATATAATAAATTTTGTAATGAAAGTAGTTTTATAAACCTTTCCTAACTCAAATAAAATTTGCTTTGACTATTGTCTCATCAAAAAATTGCTACAAAAATTATTTATATAAATTTTTTTATGGATTTGCTCCCAAGTAGACAAATTTAAATTATTTAGAGATTGAAACATAATCGTTTATTTTCTTAACTCTCAGCACTTTTTATTTTCGTGCAATGTGAAATTCTTAAAGCCTTTTTTAAATATTCTAAGTACCATAGGAAAGCTTAGTTCAATTCAAGGCACATTCATCAGGTGTTAACGGAAATGTAGCTGAGCTATTTTTTTTTATTAAAGTTCATCCGAAACTTCAAAAATTTTGTACGAAAGAGAAATTTAAAAAAATTTCAACATGAAAAATATTTTATTAAAAAAATTCTTTGAAAACAAATTTAAAAATATGAAAAAACTATTAAAAAAATTGTGAAAAGTGCTAAACGTTGCAAATTTTGTTAGTGGTAGCTGCCGTGGAGAATTTTGTTCATCTTTATGTGAATAATTTTTATTATTATTATTTTTCTCTATTTGACATTTTAAATAAACTAAAACAAAGCGATAGGAACTTTAGCCTGTTAAAATCATAACTATAAAAGCCATGTTGCTCTTTTCATTGCTTTTGTAACTCTGATATTATATGGAAATAAATATGCCTTGCTTCAATTATAATTAAAAACAAATTAGGATTTTCAAATTGATTATTGAACTCTTTTATTAAATAGAGTTAGAATGAAAAAATAATTTTAATGAACCATGTAAGAATGTTTGAATTTCGCCTAGATAAAATTGGTGTAATTAATTGCTTCATATAGCTTGTGCCAAATAACTTTGGCCAAAAATACTTTTTTTCCATCATCACGCTACGTCAGCGTGCAATTAAGCCTATTATTTATAGCTACATATGTTGTTCGATTTATTCCTATCTTTTACTAAATGTACAGCTAACTAAACCAATATTCAAACAAGTAAGATTGCTATATTCGGCTGTGCCGAATCTTATATATCCTTTACCAAAGTGTTTTATGTAGTATAGAGATACATACATACATAACCACATACATAAAGTATAAACAAAAAGAAAAAATAATTTGACCTAGTTACTTTTATATACAAAAAAATAAATTTACAAACGCTAGAATCATTATATTAGATTTTTCTGATTCCTTATATCAATCTAGTAGTTCTTAAAAAAATATAGAAAGTGTGTTAAGTAAAAACAGAAAAGAGGAAATTAAAAAAAATGTTTTATTTAGTTACTTTAATATGCAGAAAAAAAGGTCAAAGTTTCCAGTTCTGGAGCTGTGGTTTTTATTTTTATAATTTTTTACACCAAACTTTTCTTTACAAAACGTAAAATATGTATAATCTATAAAGGAAAAGATAAAAATTAATTAGACTTGGTTACTTTTATATATCACAAAAAGTGTAAGTTTCCCAACTCTGAGATCATTCTTTTAGATTTTTCTGATTTCTTACATCAATCTCTTTCTTTTAAGAATTTAAGAAATGTTTAATTTATAGAAAAAAAAAAAAATTTGTTTTAGTAAGTTACTTTTGTACAAAAAAAGTTAAAGTTTTCCAACCATGGAATCGTCTCTTTAATTTTCTTAATTGTTTTTTTATTTAAAATACCAATTTTATTCGTACTCAAGCATAAAATAAGTTTATTTAATAGAAATAAATAAAAATTAATTTTCGGTAGATTTTTATATCACAAAGAGTGTAAGTTTCCCAACCGTGGAATCCCCCTTTTTGATTTTTCTGTATTCTTAAAAACAATGTTTTTTTAAGAATGTAAGATATGTTTAATTTATATTAAAAAATGGAAAAATTTGTTTTACTAACTTACTTTTGTATGAAAAATAAGGTTTTCCAACCCTGGAAACTTCGTTTTATTTTTTTTTTAATTTGAAATACCAAATTCATTTGTACTGAACTATAAAATAAGTTTATTTTATAAAAAAAATAAAAATAAGTTTTCGGTAGTTAATTTTATATATCACAAAAAGTGTAAGTTTCCCAACCCTGGAATCATCCTTTTTGATTTTTCTGATTTGATACATCAATTTCTTTCTTTTAAGGGTCTAAGATATGTTTAATTTATAGAAAAAAAGAAAAAAATTTGTTTTAGTAAGTTACTTTTGTATATGAAAAAAAATTAAAGTTTTCCAACCCTGGAAACGTCTTTTTAATTATTTTAACTTTCTGTTTTAATTTGAAACACCAATTTAATTTGTACTGAAGTATAAAATAAGTTAATTTAATAAAAAATATATAAAAATTAGTTTACTATAGTTAATTTTGTATATCACAAAAATTTTAAGTTTTCCAACCCTGGAATTATCCTTTTGATTTTTTTGATTTTTTAACCCAATCTCTTTCTTCTTAGAATATAATATATATTTAATTTATAGAAAAAAGGAAAAATTTCTTTTAGTAAATTAATTTTGTATAATTTTGTATAAAAAGTTAAAGTTTTCCAACCCTGGAAACGTCTATTTAATTTTTTTAATTTTTTTTGATATTTTTTTTATTAAATTAATTAATTAATTTTATTCATACTGAAGTATAAAATAAGTTTATTTAATAATAAAAAAAAATAATAATAACTAGTTTTCGGTAGTTATTTTGTATGGCAAAATGAAGTTTAAGCTTCCCAGCTCTGATACCGTCTGCTCGATTTTGCTGATTTTCAATACCAATCTTATTTCGGCCATTTCTGACACACCAGTCCATAAACGAAATCTCTAGCTTTTCTGGGAGCTTCGGAAAACCGATTTCACTTACAGACAGACGGAAAGATGGACAGACGGACATCGCTTATTCTTCTTCCCTATGCATAAGGATCCAGAATATATATACTTTATGGCTCGCTTATTAATATTCTAGAAATTACAAACGGAATGACAAACCTATATATACCCTTTTAGCATTTTTTGGTAAAGGGTATAACAAGAAAATATAAAACATTCTCGTTTCTTTGATAAACAAACTATGTCACCAACGTATAAAAAAATTGATTTTTCTGTGGAAATGCCCATATAGTTAGTATTTAGTCCATTTGGGACTAGAAAGCTTCTGTTATATAATATTTAATATTTACTATATGTAACTGCCGTACAAATAAGCAATTAAAATTTAAAAAAGAATAAGAACACAATTTATAAATCTCTCTCTATCGTATTTAGATTTTGTATCAGAAAAGCTCATTTAATGTCCGAAATAGTACGTATGTTTATTCTAACCAATATGCCTTGCATAACAAATTCATTCATAATACGAATAAAAAAGAATGAAATTAAAAAGGGGGCAAATTTAGCGAATGGAATAATAAAGCCAGACTAGTACTCGCTTGAAGCCAAATAACTGACAAAGTCATAAATCACCCTTGTGCTTGCAATGATAGATACATCATACCCAGTTATTGCTTATTTGTATGGTTGTGAGCCAGATACACTTTAAACAATACAAAATTCAACCAATTTAAATTAATGCTAAAAGTATCACTAATATAAATATACTCACAAATATATGTAAGTATGTACTTGAAATGAAAATTTAAAAAGCCTTAAAACAACATTTACGCTTTCAATTGAACGTAAGTCGTGGAGTGCTGACGTATGTATGTCGTCGTATGTATCAAAACACATAAAACTTTAATATGTGTATAAAATAAAATATATTAGGAGAAAAAAATTATTTTTAAGCCTCAATGGAATATATTTAGCTTTAATCCTCTCACAAAAGCCAACAATACTCAACCATTACCAACCTCCCACTCTCTCCCTCTCTCACTCACTCTCTCTATCTCTCTCACTATCTTTTTATTGCAGTCAGTATCATTCATACAATATTTAGTTTAAAACTTTAAAATTTAAAACTATACATACATATATACATATATATTTTTTTATTACAAAACTGAGCACAAAAAAAATTAAATAAAAATAATTTTCATAAATAATTGGAAAATGCAAAGTGCTTTTGTGGTATCACACATAAAACTCTATACAAACGTCCTTAATTACTGTGCCTGTGTGAGTGTAGGACATGGAAGTACATAAATATTTACAACCATACACAAATAGATGTCCTCTCATATGCAAAATGCAAAAAAAAAACAAAAGTTTCCCAAAAAGAAGGAAGTACTCATAAGTCCACAAATTAGGCGTATCCGACTGACCGCTACAACAAAGAGCAACGACAGCAACAACAACAACAACAACAGCAACAGCAACAATGAAAATTTTAGCAACTGTAACAACACTCACATCACAACTGCACAATATCTACAAGAAAAACGGATGTCACAGTACAGACGATTTGTTGCTTTTTAGTTAAAAGTTCCTAATTTCAGTAGATTTATGTTGTGTTTGTGCTGCATGTATGTTTCTCATTTCTGGCGCGGTAAAGAGACAGACGATGAAGTCCGATTAATATGAATTGCTTGTACATTTTCTAAAGCAATAATTAAAACCAAATTAAATGTTCTCCTTATAAAATATCACTTGCTAATTAATTTTAAGGCTCATTTTAATTCAAACATATTGTAATCTGACATCCGTCGTTATTCAAAATATTTTAGTATAAAAATATAAACCAGTTCGTTACAACTATGTTTTTCTGCAAGTCTGTTTTAGGAAGGGATAGAGTTTTATACTTGTTAAAACAAGCTAAAATTTTTGCTAACATTCACTTCATAACCTCTTACATAAAACTAGTCGTATTAATTCATTCATACACATACGGGCACAATCAAACAGACACCCACCCACCCATTCATTCATTCATTCATTTATCAGTGTCCGTGTGTAATGCAAAAACTATGTTTAGAATTTTTCCTACATTCATTGAAGTATCGGCCTACTTCCGCCATTAAGCCAAACAACTGCACTTTCATCTATACATATACATACACACAACTGTATATATGTAGGTATATGTGTGTGTGTGAATGTGTGCAAGTGCTTTGTTAGTATTTAGCTCTAACTTTATTCCTGCAAAAATTTCAAAAAAAAGAGTTATATCCTCCTTAAATGTACGAAGCTGAGGCGCACTAAGTGAATATTCACACACACACACACACACACACACACACACACACACACACACTCACACAAACGCGACCAGACGTTTGTACTACGTTATAGTTTATACCATTCCAAATGCATTATTCTTAGAGCACGCGACTCCAACACGTTCCATATGTTTGATGTAACCAGACATAAATGTGTGTACTAATGTGCGGCATGTGCCGCCTGCTCATTTTCTTCCACAACTATGACGTCCCAGAGCGGATGTGGTCATTTTAGAACAATACCCTCAAAAAAAAAGCACTAAAAGAGCCTGTTGATATTAGTTCATTTTTTCCATGTGACTGGTTAGTCAAGGCTACTTTATAGTTTATAGTTTATAGTTGTTTAAATTATTTTTCCCCCCAACTGCTTCCTGGTTGCTGAGAAGCCTAATGTAGATGTGACAACAAAACAGAATTTGCTTTGTACACTTGAAGAAATATCGTATGCAACTTGTTTGAAGTTTAAACTTTAGAAATTTAACTTTTAAAATTAAAAAACTTACTTGCAAACACATTTTTAATTGCAGTGTTTATTTTCGTCTGGTAATTTATATATCTTGTTATTTGTTGCTTTTTCTTAATTAAGCAGTATCATGCATCTCTACAAACATAATATTTTGCACGTGTAGAAATTTCAAATTTATTATAAAGGATGTTAATTACAATATATGTGTTACTTGGAAAGAAACAAAATGGAAACACTCTGGTGAAAGCTTATAAATTACAATATATTATTAAGAGTTTGATGAATTTTTTTTTTAAATTTACGTCTACACATAAAGTCTTTTTTTAAATTTTATGATTTAGTTTTATTTAATGCATTAAACCCATTCATCGCAGCAACATGTCAAGGATAGAATACTCATGTTTATATGAGAATGATTCTTTTGAAGACAGCAGGGCAACAGGGCAACAGGGCAGCAGGTTGTTGTAGTCCAATTAAACTAATTTCTATTATTTAGGGCTACAAAACAAGAACCGTGTTGACAATATAGAAAAAAATTAAATCATATTAGAAATATTTTTTATTGCAAAATAAAAAAGAATGTTAATTACAAAAGTAGTTATACTTTTATAAACCAAAAACCATGATAACTCGCGAAAAGTTACATATTGAATAAAAATCGCTACAACTCTATAAGGAATGCAAAAAATTCGAATCGCGAAACTGCCTTGAAGTAAAGTAGTGAGAAGCCACAAACAAATAGTTTGAAAAAAAGCAAAAAAAAAAAATTGATAAATATATTAAATAAATTTCTAAACCTGTAAATAATAAAATTCGAAAAAATATAAATAAATAAATTGATTAATTTTTATGTTATTTACGTGACAAAAGTAAATTTTAAATAACATCTTTCATTTCTATAAACGTGTAATTTTGAAAGTGGTACCACTGAAATATATATATATTTATACTTTTTTAGGGTTCCGTACACAAAAGGTGAAAAGGAACTAAAAAACTCAAAAACGCTCATAACAAAAATCTAAAAAAAAATGTGAAAACTATATCGATGGCTTAATATAAAAAGGGCCTAACTCAATTTTTTTCGAAATCGCATTTTTAATGTTTTCTGAGCGACCACGTATAATTACATCCTCCTTGAAGATCTTAGTACGTTACAGTTCAAAATCAAGGACTTATGGCAACTTAAAAAACTATTTCTGCATGTAAATGCTTTATTTTTTCTTCAGTTTTTTGCTTCTCCTGTAAAATATAGAAAATTCGAGTTAGGCCTTTTTTATATTAAGCCATCGATATATAATATAGGCTTAAGTTCATATATATAACCAGTGTCTGTACGGAACCCTTCGTGTACGAGTCAAAGTCGCACTTTACTGAATTTATTTGATTATGCTGCTGCCGTCTCCAAAAAAAAAAAAAAATAAGTAGTTGGTTACGAGACGACAAATGAAGAAGACGTGTGTTCATGTAGCCTGCTGCGGTGAATGGGTTTGATGAATAAATGTGAATGAAATTCATTAATATTCAGGTTAAACTAAATTGCACTTTTATAATTCGAATATACCTTTAAATTGGTGTCAGACAAAGTTATGCCAATTTTCGGCTTTAGCCTAGGCTTCGACTTTTTCCATACGCGCAAGTTGTAATATTGAATCTTCACAAAAACATAAATGTTAAAAAAGACCAAGTTCCTATCCAGAGTCTCGGCCATTAAAAGTAGTGAGGTATAAATTTTGACCAAGTTCCCACAATACCTAACAGAGAATATGTTATGTATGATATAAATTTGTAATTGTAAGGGTATCATATAATTTCTAGATAATCTGCTAACTTTACAACATTTTTACCGATATAAAGAAATAAACAAATATACATTATTCTCTCCTTTTTTAGAAAGCTAAAAATATTCTAGTTGGTTTCTTTCAGATCCTTAGCACAACTTTTAATTTTTAACTTTTATGGGCGTAATCCTGCCTACTTTTCCAAACTCAAGATTTTTTTTAGGCCAGTACTTATTATACTTGACACGAAGTCAAGTATCGTTGCAAATGTAATAAATAAAAATAAAATTAAAAATTGCCTTTTTTCGATTAACGGTTAAACCGGTTAATTTCAGCCGATTAACCGAAGTAACAAATTTTTAAATATTTTATACTATATAACGTAGTTTTTGTGTGTTTAATTATTTATTTCGTCTCATATGCAAAAGGTAGGTTTGCCTGGCTGCCTTCTACACGTACGCATTCAAGTAGAATCTAGATGATTCCTTTTTGAAAATACAAAAGGTGTGTTTAGAAATTATTTTTCATACAAATAAAGAAGTATATTCAGTGATTCTGACTTAAGTAAAACTTCAAAAGCTTTCGAAGTGGCTATAAAAGGGTTTAGTAAAGACTCTGCTACTCTAATTGAAATATTTTTAATAATTTAAAAAAAATCCACTAGAAGTGTTAAGAAATTAAAAAAAATATATAAAACAGGACTCTATTGGCATAATGAAGGATTTTATATGTTTAGAGAAATCCAGAAAAGGACTGAGAAACTAGATATTCTGTACTATCGATTGCTTATAATTTCCGCAACGTCTACGATAAGTGAAAGCATTTTTCCAAGTCAAGTTTTATCAAAACAAATTCGATTAAATCCCTAACACTTACTTTTCTGAAAAATTGTGTTAGAAGATCTCTTTAAACTATTGACTATATTTTTCTTGATTTAGTGAAAGAGTTCTTATGCGTATTTTTTTGTTTTACTAATAAACTCAAATTAATAAATAATTTACATTTATGAACTTTTACTTGTACAAATTACTTGATTTATGAAAAAACTTGGTTAATCGGTTAACCGGTTAATACCGAAATTAAAAAAAAAACTCGATTAATTAGTCTCGATTAATTATTCTCGTTGAACCTTCATAGTGAAGAGACATTAAAGCGGATTTTTTTACATACATACATACGAAACAAATATAAAAAACAACAAAATCAAAAATCATACAAAAAATATTCGTAATACATATTCACCTTGATAAATAAGCTTATTGGCTTTACTAATATTTTTTACATAGCAAGAAATAGCAAAAACAAAAAAAAAACGTAAACACAAAGTTCCCTTGAGGAATAATACTCTGTATGAGTACCTCAAAGGAAAAAAATTTTGAAGTGAGTTCTAACGGCAGAAATGCTTATTTTACTGTGAGTTCTGAAACTCTTAATGAAAAAAATATAAATAATAAATCTGATGAAAATCTTTTTTTAACGGCAAAGCCAATTTTTCGTCAGCGATCAACTTCGCTTTGCCCAATGCCAACTAGTGAATCGTTAACATTACCATTGCCTAGTACTTCTTCATTTAAGTCTGCGATATCATCCGCATCGGGCTCACCTTCATCACTAAACCAAGTTATCACTACAGATAACAGTAGCTCAAAACCCAAGGTACAAGTGGGAATGGACAGATATATAACAGTGGTAAAGCGTGGGCGAAGCCCAAATTCTTCAAAAATTTCATCTGCCCCAAAGATGTCTAGGGATAACAGCGCATCATCTACCAATCGTCAAAATCGTTTTTCATTATTGCAAGACACCGACGACAAGCCCTCTACATCATCGCAAAAGTCTTTTAAGCCACCACCTATTTATCTGAGAGAGAAAAATTCTAACGCGCTTATAAAAAAACTACTGTCGACCATTGGTGAAAATACTTTTCACATCATTCCAATTAAACGAGGTAATATTGATGAAACTAAAATCCAAATATATAATGAAAAAGATTTCCGAAAAATTGTTAGTGAATTCGAAAAAAATAAAACAAATTTTTACACATACCAACTTAAGAGTGCTAAAGGCCTACAGATAGTATTAAAGGGCATAGATTCATATGTTGAGCCCGAAGAAGTAAAATGTGCACTTGTCGACCAAGGGTTCAAGGTAAAAAATGTTACCAACATATTTAATAGAGAAAAGGTCCCCCAACCCCTATTTCGGGTTGAACTGGAGCCGAATGACATACAATTGAAAAAAATTGAAGCCCATCCAGTTTATAACGTAAAGTATCTCTTACATCGAAAAATCACAGTTGAAGAGCCACGTAAGCGTTCAGGTCCCGCACAGTGCCATAATTGCCAAGAATATGGCGATACGAAAACTTACTGCAAGTTACCTACAGTGTGTGTTATCTGCGGTGAATTGCATGGTACTGCTAGCTGCACTAAGCCAAAAGATCAAGCAAAAAAAAAATGTAGTAATTGTGGAGGTAATCACACAGCTAACTATAGAGGGTGCCCTGTATTTTCTTTCGTTAAACAGGCTATGGGTCAAAAACCCAAGTTAACTCCAGCTCTACAAGTAAACGCAAACTCCGACACTTTTGCACAAAGCAGCCAACCAGTTACTTCACGTGTATCGTATGCTGATGCTGCTAAGACTAATTCAATTCCCACGCAAAATGTTCCACCGCCAAATAATTCAACGAATTCAAACTCAAGCTTTAACTTTAGTCGCCTTGAAGCTACTATTGAGAATCTGGTGCTAACTATAAACAACTTTACTGCAAATATGAAAAGTATGATGCAAGAAATGCTGCGAATGCAGAATACACTGCTTCAAGCATTAGTTAATAAACCATGAACACGTTAAAAATATGTTTCTGGAACGCAAACGGCATTCGCCAACATAAAAATGAACTTGAGCACTTCCTCATGGAAAAAAATATTGATATAATGTTGGTTTCTGAGACTCATTTGACCTCAAGAAGCTTATTTAAAATAAATGGTTACATTTTATATGATACAAAGGACCCGAGAGAGAGAGAGAGCATGTGGTGGATCAGCAATTCTGATTAAGTCAAGACTCAAGCACTATGTCCTTGACAACATTAGTGAAGAATATTTGCAAGCAACGAATATTTTCGTAGAAAATTTTTGTGCGAATTTCGTGATATCATCAATTTACTCACCTCCCAGATTTTCAGTTGGCGAAGATCAGTATGAGAAGTTCTACAAATCGCTTGGATCTTGTTTCGTGGCAGCTGGTGACTACAATGCAAAACATACCTACTGGGGATCGCGTCTTGTTACACCTAGAGGTCGAGCCTTGTTCAATACAATTTCAAAAATGGGCTTAGATGTCATTTCGAGTGGGGAGCCTACTTACTGGCCTACTGACGTAAGAAAAATTCCAGATGTTATAGATTTTGCCGTCACGAAAAATATTCATAGGGACTTAATTCATGTAGAGGCCTCTCTAGATCTGTCCTCCGATCACTCTCCAACAATAGTTACAATTTTCAACCCACTAAGGAGTGATTTAACTAACTCATATGTGAAGATGATTAATGGAATCAACTGGCTGGCATTCAAAAAATATCTTAGTAGTCACTGCGTAGAAAACATTCAGCTTAGATCATGCGATGATATTGAATTTAACATTGCCAATCTTAACGAAAATATTGAACAGGCTGCTGAACACGCCACTACCTCCTATCCGCAGACCGGCTTTAACAGAATTTATTCTACGGAAATTTAACGTCTTGTATGTGAAAAAAGGAGAGCTAGAAGAGAATGGCAACAACACAGATCACCCCTAAATAAAATCAGACTTAAAGAATGTACTAAACGACTCAAAGAGCTGCTATCTTCGGAAAAAACTGCACTACTGGAAAAGTATTTAGAAGGTCTTGATGTAACGTCCGCATCTAATTACTCTTTATGGCGCGCTACTAGAAATCTTAAACGACCCGTTGATCTTAAATCACCATTGCGTACTGCGACCGGAGGCTGGGCAAGAAGTGATAGTGAGAAAGGTAACTTATTTTCTGAGCATTTAAAATCTGTATTCCCTCCCAATTCATGTACGGGTGCTGCTGATTTACCGTGTGTAGTTTCTCTATCCCCTCGTCCCTTAAGGTTTAAGATGCGTGAAGTACAAAAAGTAATTGCTGAACTCAACCCGAAGGAAGCTCCAGGTATTGATGGCATTAGTAACAAAATGCTCATGAACTTGCCTCATATTGCAATAAGAATCCTGCTATTTACTTTTAATGCTATTTTAAGAATGCAGTATTTTCCACATAACTGGAAACTGGCCAAGATCAAAATGATTCCAAAGGCGGGCAAAGATCTTACCAAGACTGAGTCATATAGGCCTATAAGCTTACTATCTACAATCTCAAAGCTTTTCGAAAAGCTGCTCATGACTAAATTGTCCAAAATTTTAACTGATAATGGGTGCAATCCTGACCATCAATTTGGCTTTAGAAGTCAGCACAGCACGATTGAACAAACGCATAGACTGGTCCAAGTTGTAAGAAGAACATTTGAAGAAAAGAAGTATTGTTCTGCTCTATTTATTGATGTTTCTCAGGCATTTGATAAAGTATGGCACGAAGGCCTAGTTTTAAAATTGAAGACATATCTGCCAATAAACATTTTGGAAAGTTATATTATTGATAGGAAGTTCACTGTTGTGAAAGGAGAGTTCACGAGTGTGCCCGAATCTATATCTTCTGGTGTGCCCCAGGGTAGTATTCTGGGTCCTGTCTTGTATTTAATATATACTTGTGATATGCCTGTGAGTAATAATAATTCTACTTTTGCCGATGATACAGCCTGTATGAGTGTGCACGAAAACCCTTATGAGGCATCCCGCAATCTCCAGGAACATATCACTCAGCTGGAAATATGGTTGAACTTATGGAGAATTAAAGTCAATGAACAAAAGTGTGTCCATATAGCGTTCACCCTAAGAATAGATACTTGCTCCCCCATTCGAATCAACAATCATAATATTCCTCAACATTCCCAAGTGAAATACCTTGGTATACACCTTGATCGAAGACTTACATGGAAACATCATATTGACTCTAAGTTAACTCAGATGAAACTTAAGTTAACTCAAATATATTTGTTGATTGGCAGAAACTCAACACTCAGCTTAGACTGCAAACTTTTACTGTACAAGTCGCTTTTGAAGCCAATATGGTGCTACGGAATTCAGTTATGGGGCACTGCTTCAGCTTCCAATGTCGAGGGAATCCAACGAAGCCAAAACAAAATTTTACGGTTAATAACATCGGCTCCATGGTACATCCAAAATTCTATTATACATCGTGATTTAAATATGCCACTAGTGACTGAAGAAATTGCAAAATACGCAGGCAAATATTTAACAAAACTCGAATCACATCCTAATCCGCTCGCTCGTAATATTTTGAACTTTACTGGACACATCCGCTTAAAAAAGAGGGACACACGGGCTCTTATACCTAACACTCCAGATGGGACTACTTGAAAATACTTTGCCCCCCCCCCCTTTTTTTTTGATTATCACTACTAATGTATTATTTATAACTACCACTAAGTTTATGTCCGACACTGGTCGGGCCTAATAATTTTTTTTTTTTATAGATTTAAGATTTGAATACTTATTGTTAGTTCACATATGAAGATACAATAAATAAATACATGCATTATAAAAAAAAAAAAAAAAAAATTAGTCGATCGATTAACCGATTAAAGCAAGACCCCGATTAAATGAAAAAAAAAATTTAAAGGCTTGCATTATCGCAGTATATATGCCAAATTTCAATAAAATAGCTTCCATTAAGCTTTTTTAATTCTGACCTTTATGGACATAGCCCCGCCCTCCTGGCCAAAATTTTCGATTTTCATATGTTTTAAGTTGGGTCCCCACCTAGACCTAGTTCTGTAGCGAATTTCAGCTCACTAGCGCAAATTTTAATTTTCATGGGAGTAGTTCCTTGGAGCCCCTTGGTTAAAAATTTTGGGTTTTCAGATTTTTCTAGGTGGTTGCTCACCACCTAGGTTTACTTGTGTACCAAATGGCAGCTTTCTAGCTAGCGGAAGTGGTTCATCAATTTGATGAGTGATCAGTGAGTATGCACTTTTTGCACCTCCATATCTCCGGAATCTTTCAATATAAAACTTTCAATCAAATTTCGCATATGTGGTTACATAAATTAATTATAAATATGGTTTAAGTTTCATAATTTTACAATTGCGGGAAATAAAGTTATGAAAATTAATTTTTAAGAACGAAAATTAATCTTTAAGAAACGACTTACCGCGCAGACACGCAACTAAATTTACGTAATTAATTCAATATGATTATTATAAATTAATTGAAATTACTATTTGTTTCTATATTTATGATTTTAACAGGCTAAAGTTCGTATCGCTTTTTAAGCCAAATTACATGTGATAATTATTAATGAACAAATAACACCAAAGCTAGTTGGAAATATTCTGACAACACATAGTAGAACGGAACACTCAGCCGTTTTCGAAGGCCACTAAACCTTCATCATCAGCGTTGGTTTGTGTTTGGCCCACTGTGTGTGGTGTCAGTTGATGTAGATTTTTGTTTTATATACTTAGCATTTTATTGCAAATGGAATATGTGAATTGTTTTGATTCATCGTATTTCAATTTGGTGAAAGCTTTTTTGTATTGTAAGCTCAATTTTACCATCTCTATATTTACAAACAGTCTTACCATTGTCGTTTGTTCTTTTTACTAATTATACACATGTTAGTTAATTTGCTTATATTTGTTCTACTTAAGACAAACCTTTTTGGTTTGTTACTATTAATACGAACTTTATATAGAAACAAATAGAGTTCGAATAATAATTAAAATTAAATTAAATTACTATTGTTTCCCATTTGCTGCTCCTCACATTCAAGTTTCTAAGTACAATTTACTTGTTGAGTTAGAAAAAAATATATTCCTCAGCTTTTAATGACATCCATCATTAATTCTGAGCACAAGGTGCAAATGTGTAATTACGTTTTTGATGATTTTGTGGCTCGAAAGCACTTTGATTAAACACGAGTCAGCAATTACTCTCAAAAAAAAAAGTAATAATAATTGACATTGAAGTAACGTCATTCATTCACGTACACACAAAATACATCTTTCCTAAACGTGTGTGTGAGTGTGTAAACGAGAAAGTATGCTTTAGCTGTGCAAACCACAGATCAATTAAATACTTACAACCACACACACACACATACTCACTCATATGTAGACATCTGTATCAATCATGTCATACAAAAATTTTCGATATTTCCATTGGAGGATTATGTCTCAGCTGTAATTGAATGACAAACTCGAATGGAAAGCTTTTAATAAAATAGAGTTCCGTTTTAATTCGTTTGGAATTTAAAAGGTAACACATCGATCAAATCAAAGTAAAAATAATAATATCAAAGGCATACATACATACATACATACATACATACATATACATATATACTCGTAGAAGCAAATGAATAGAAACTATCTCTAATTTAATTAAATAAAACGTTGAGTACATTAATTTGTGGATTTATTGGGAGGCAAAAAAATACATCTGCGCTCCGCTCCCTCTTTTGCACAAGCATTGAAAATAAAATAAAATCAAATAAAAATACATACCATATAAATACATACATCTTCTGATGACATCTACTAGTTTATTTATAACTAGTTGTATGTATAAGTTTATAAATTTTCCTTGCTGCTGTGATTAATGTCACATAAATACCTGATGCCATGTGCGTCATTCATGCAAGGAAGAATGAATATAAAAGCCAAGCAGCCAACATATGAAAAGAGCATCATCCATGGTGCACAAAAGAATAAGTCCCTTCTCTTGCCTTCTTGCTGCATGTTGTAAGAGGGATTTAGTGTTGAGAAAACCTACAAGCGTTGTAAATACAAAAAAAGTACAAAAGAACAAAGAGGAAAAGATTATCAAGTATTTTAAAAGATTTATACGATAAAAGTTGAATTTGAAATGCATTTATTTCTTTGAAATAAAAATAAATATGTGTGCGATTTATATTACGATTATCTCTTACAATTTAGACGCTCAAGGTACAACTCTGAAAGTGTGTGTATGTGTGTGTGAATTTGTGTACATGAGGCCAGATAATTTAAAATATCATAATGCAATTATATTTAAATGATATGAAATATATATTAATGGGATTTGTAGTGTTAAATGTTACGCACACACACGCTTCGAATGCATTTGCATCTGCACTCACAAATATATTTTCAAATAGTTTATGTATTGAAATAATATTAATAATAATAATAATAATAAATAAGTAAGCATATGCAATTGCATTTAAATAACTAGAACCTAAATGTATGATTCAGCATCGAATATCATTTGTTTTACCTCTCTGTACTACCGGCATTAATGGAATCTGTTAACCAATGGGAAAACTTTCATAAATTATTTGTGTACATGCTGTTCACACTTATTTCATGGACTCATAGTCAGTTTAATAAGTTTGTGTTGTTTCGAAATATTGACGTGCTTGAGTGCTATCTGCCTGCCCAGATGACCATTCTCCTCTGTCAGTTTATGTATCCTGTCGGACTGTTTGTTTTATAAAACCAGAAATATGCCCTAGAGAAAGTGTTTTATGCGCATTCAATATGCACTAAAAACACGAAAACATGCACAAAAAACATAAAAATTTGAGTCGTAAAGCAGCTCTGGACGAGTTAACATTAAGCCGTTGTTGGCAATTATTCCTTAAATGCAACCAGCCCACTGTTATTTATTGGCCTTCGGGAGTTTTGCGTCTCACTCGCACTGGTTGACCGATCTGCCACGGACTTCATATAATCTTGTGGTTCTTTTGTGGAATTTCCTTAACAACCACGTTGCTACTTCCGATGTGAAGGCATAGATCGTGTACAGTCAGTCACAAAAACATTTTTAAGAATACTGTTAATAACATCATGGACATGTGATCTTAGTCACCCGTCCATTTTTGTGCAGCCATATTCTGCAAATTTACTTTGTAGAATATATACTATAAATAAATAAATAAATAAACAAAGATATGCTCCTAAAAAAATAAGTTTGTTTATTTATAAATATTCATAAAAAATATTTCAGGTTTATTGAAAGCTTATTTGACATATTTCTATGGGAAATTTGTCAAATAAACCTGTAATAAACCTAAAATATTTTTTATGAAGTAGACCGTATATGTTTAATTCAACAATTCAATAAAATTTTTATATAAAATAAGAAAAAAATAAAATGAACAATAAAAGGAAGTAATAAGAAAACTAACAATAAATTACTGCAGTATAAAAAATAATAATTTGGGGTTGAAGTGTACTTTAAAACAAAATGGCAACAACAACCTCAAAAGAATCACGATATTAGAATTAAAGCTTGGAAACTCTATTTTGGATAACTAAGTCAAGCTTTTTATGTATAAAGAAAAAATTTTGAGCTATATTTTCAAATAAAAGTCGTCACCTGTCATATCTAAATAATATTTTATACATTGACAATGTTCCTTCCACGTCTACTGAAACTAACGTCCCTGACCATGAGCTAAATGTATACATACATTGGAAATGAGATTTAGATGGTGGAAAATGGAAGTACAAGCTTTGACCAAGAGATAGATGACGTGTAAGCATATTAAAATAAAACAAAATTTTGTAAAGTATACCCTAAAAGCGTCAAATATGCTCTAAAAATTCGTAAATATGCTCTAAAGGGTAAAATATGCAAAAATATGCACTAACAAATGAATGCCAAAATTCATGAAAAGTTCTCAAACGGATAAATATTTTATCTCTGCATTAATACGTCACACATACGTCATATATTTGCGGTTTCCCTGATAATTATATATCTGCATTTACTAGAATTCTAAATAAATAACATGATATTCAATTGCAGAGAAATTTTTGGATTTGAATTAGAATTGCACACAGTAAAACTTTGCACCTCAAGTTAATTTAGGAATATTTTTGTGGATTTAGTAATGTTAATTGTGCCTTTAGTTTATGAGAAGCAGAAATATTAGCTAATTTTTGAAATATTGTATTCTGCAAGGCAGGAATTCTAGGAAAAGTAAGACTAACACAAAATTCTTTGCAATATCAACTTTAAGCAGTATTTCATAATACATTTTTAGTCAGAGAGTTAGTTAAGCGGGTTGGTTTGTTCAAGGAAATCCTAAAGCGTAATGTTTGTATCTTATGTATGTAATTAGTTTTGGCAACAGTTTTGAAATTAATTTCCAAAGGAATCCTTCAAGTAATAATCCCAGTTTGCATAAAATATTAAAAAGCGAACGGCACTTTTTGACAGATTGTCTTTATTTACATTTCCTCCTTAACATCTAATAATAAGAAACTGTTTTTTTTTCTGAGCATAAATTAAAATGTCATTAATCATTTAGATTTTGTGGTGTGTTGGTGTGTTCTTTTTTTATTTCAAACACATTTAAATTTATGAACTTCCGCAAATACTGATTTTGATTAAGCATGTCTGACAGTTTTAATTACCGCTGTTGAAAACTGATTTATTATGAGATTAATTACAGGGGATGATTTCCAAAGTTAAATGAAAATATTTAAAGGAAACGGAAAGGAGGAAAACTTTTTTACATTGATGTGATTTTCATTAAAAAATACGAGTATTAAATTTTAATTTTTTCCAGCTTCACAAGACAAACTAATAATAATTTTTTGATGCTTGAATAAACTCTCATAAAAAGAATCATGTCACGTAAGTTGTATAATGTCCGCAGACATGATTTAATTAGTTTTGATTAGAGCCACTATCACCATACAGATACAATTACAGCAACAGATATCGTATTGAATGATACAGATAAAGAAAGATACTCATAATCAAAAAGTATCTGAAATGAATTTAAACTATTCAATACAAAATTTGCTGTGTTACGAAAATTTAAGTTTAAATTAAGAGAGAAAAAAACCCAAAACAAAATAAAAAGGAATCTTTACAAATACAATACAATAAATTTCATACAAACATATGATACAACACTATCGCACCCTGGATACTAATAAAAATTAAATTACGTCACACATACACAGTTATACAAAAACGACATACGTACCCTGAAGGAAATGTGGGGTTAAGTGTCCCCAAGTCACCACTTTTGTCTACTATAACAATCCATATTGTATAAAAATATAAAATGTGAAAATTAAAAAAAAATTGTAAGTGAAAGTGCCAATTATAGAAATTTTTTACCCTGGGGAAGATTTTGTGTCATCAGTTAAAGATTTGTCACACTTGCAGATTCATTCGTAAGTGTTTGATACTAATTGAGCGAAACATAAAATTATTGATTTAATAGAAAAGACAAACAAGATCCCTACTTGCTGGTGATATGCTCAACGAATAAATGAATTAATTCCTATTATTGTATGTTTTTAACCCCCGACTAAAAAAAGGAGTCTTATAAGTTAGTAGTGTGTATCTGTGTGTCTGTCCGTATCCACGTACAGACCAGACGGCTGAACTGATTTTGATTTATTTTTTTTTTTTTGTTTGAAAGGTGACTTGATCGAGAGGGTTCCTAGCCATGTTTTAAGAAAATCGGTCCAGCCGGTTAGAAGATATCGCATCTTCTCTAGATATATTCGGGGGGTTTTAAAATTTTTAATTTTTGTTATTTAATCACAAGTTCCATTTTTTTATATATTTGTTTAATAAAACACCAAAATGTCAACAAAATACGCATTATCATTATAAAGAGAGTATACTAGAATTACTAAAATGTGCTAGTGACTACTTGTATCCAATGTCTTCATTTGGTCCCTTCAGAACTATCTAATCAGTAGTTCAAATGTCAGTAGTTGCCTTACAATGACACGCACATGTTAAATGTCTATAGCAAAAAGCATTGTGTGGGGTATAATTAGTGAGTAGTACTGGCGACAAAGTCACTAGTGAATCACTACTGATTTACTAGTGACATTTCCTACAGGGTATGTACACAGACTTACAACACATAAAAGTTCACTTATAGCGGCTTCATAAACATGACATTCGGTTAAAATTACTTTAAAAAAAATAATATAAAATAAACAGAGCCAACGATAAATTGTATAAAAGTGAAATAAGAAATAAAGAAAAAAAACGAAGCAAGTGAAATTTATGTAATAAGCATTTTATTTGTTTAACAAAAAGTAAATAAATAAACGTGACTTAATAAGCCAAAAAGTGCTTTGATTGCTTCTTTTTTTTAACGATTT
Source organism: Tachina grossa (assembly GCA_949987645.1). NCBI lineage: Eukaryota > Metazoa > Arthropoda > Insecta > Diptera > Tachinidae > Tachina > Tachina grossa. Next base: position 234,198,262 of record OX465274.1, on the reverse strand, counting down.
ATTGTTATTGTTTTTCATTCAATACTGCTGAGTCTCAATATTCTTTCTGCTGGTTGTGCGACACATTGTCTAAATTACAATCAGTCAAATGCGAAATTTTCGCTTTTCCGATTTGTTACTGAGTTAATAAAAATGAAACCCTCAATTACTGAATAAGAGGTTGTAATTTAAATTGACTTCCTTTGATTGATTGTTTGGCAGAAATGTTTTGACTAGCACATGACAACTTTCAACAACAACATATTTTAACCCAAAAAAATTATGTTACTTCTGCACAAGCACACAATTTAAGATTTTTTTTATTTTTTTTTTGTATCATTAAATTACAACATTTTAATTTAAAAGTTTTAAAATTTATTGTGTATGAATTGAAATTGATTTACTAAATTAAGTAAGTCAACAAGCTTTTGAAATCAAAAAGATTAATTGTTTGGATGACTTGTTTGGTTTAAAAAAATTTCAACTCTTAATACTCGTATTATTGAACCAAATGATGGAAACAGAAAATTTCTTGAAAAAAAAATTGTTAAATACAAATTGAAAAAAAACTAAAATTTTACTAAAAAAAAAGGAGAAGAAGAAACAAGTCTTGGAAAATTCATGCAAAGGCAAACACTTTTTTATTCAACAATATAGACTCAAATTTGTATACATATATACATATGTATGTATGTATGTATGTATGTATGTATGCATGTATGTATGTATATATGTATATATCAATATGGTTATTAAAAATGATCGCTGCTTCATTTAATACAATTACACACAAATAAATTATACACTCACTCCACTTCATTGAATCGTATTTAAACTGAATATTTTAAATTGATTCACACACATTTTTGCCTCGATATATTAAATAAATCTTATATAAACTTCAATATATATTAAATAAATTTTCAATGATTCGATACTAAATACAACGTTAAATTAAAACGTTTAATAATATAATAATTTTTTCTTCTTATTTATTTAAATGAAATATACTACATATTTTGAAATAATAAATACGACTATATGGCGTAGATCAACCACTCTCATAATTACGGGCTCATGTGTGAATGTATGTAAAGTAGATAAACGATAAATCGATGATTGTGTTTTAAGAGAAGCATATTTTACTTCGCCGATAATTCTGCTACACAATACTGGCGAAGAAGGGCACTCTGATATTACATTAGTTCAATGAACACTGACAATCAGAAAAATGCGTATCTTTGTCGGTGAGCAGTCTCGGACCGAGGACCTTCGTCCTTGTAGTCAACTTGCTAAATGCTTCAGCTTACCCTACCCTCAAAAAAAAATTTGTATTATTTGATAGAATTATGAAGACAACTACTTTATACTAATGAATAGCTTGAATGGTTTGTAACGTTCCGTCTCAAAAATTCTCCTATATAATACAAATGGAATTGCATACACCTTGATTAAGAGGTACACACCAAGTAGTGAACACCACATAATTGTTTTGTTGGTCAAGGTACTCTAGAATTCTCATTTGGTTGCTGAGTAGGACTGTCTAAGACCTCAAATTTGAAAACCAATCCAGTTTAAATACCTGCGGTAGTTGCAGGTTAGTTGGTTGAACTGCCTTCCGAAAGCTTAATAAAAATATTTATTTTTTAGTTAATTTTAATTATTATTCGAACTCCATTAGTTTCTATATTTGTGATTTGAACGGGCTAAAGTTCGTATCGCTTTGTAAGCCAAATTACATGTGATAATTATTAATGAACAAATAACACCAAAGTCTGTTGTAAATATTCTGACTAACAACACATAGTTGAACGGAACAGCCAGCCGTTTTCGAAGGCCACTAAACCTTCATCATCAGCGTTCTTTTGTGTTTGGTCCACTGTGTGTGGTGTCAGTTGATGTAGATTTTTGCTTTATATACTTAGCATTTTATTGCAAATGGAATATGTGAATTGTTTTGATTCATCGTATTTCAATTTGCTGAAAGCTTTTTTGTATTGTAAGCTCAATTTTACCATCACTATATTTACAACAGTCTTACCATTGTCCATTATTGGCCTTCGAAAACGGCTGGCTGTTCCATTCAACTATGTGTTGTTAGTCAGAATATTTACAACAGACTTTGGTGTTATTTGTTCATTAATAATTATCACATGTAATTTGGCTTAAAAAGCGATACGAACTTAAGCCCGTTCAAATCACAAATATAAAAATATTTATTTTTAACATTTTTCGTACAGTCATAAGCTCAAATTTAGTTTGGTGGACAAATCTCCAACTTTATTGAGCATTCGCTTGCAGAAACGGAGTTGTAGAACATACGATCATTCGCATCTTTAGGGCTCCGTACACCAAAGGTGAAAAGGAATCATATTGCTTTCGCTATGCTGTAAATCTGTCCGTCACAGGGCTGGATTCACCCATAATTTGTTAACATTATGCTGAAGAGCAATAAGTTTTATTAAAAATTGCCTGATTCGCAAAACTTACTAAATGTTTGCAAATAAATTCTAAAGCCTTAAAATTTTAAAAGAATAAATGCTCGAAAACATTTTGTTTTACATACTGAAAAAATTACGCAAACTAACAAATATTTTTCGGATACAGATAGAAGCCGTTGAATCGTTTTCTCTTAATTTTTAATTTTCGAACCAAATATTATTTTATTTTTGTAATATTTTCTCTCATTTGTTTTGTATCATCTTGTTTATGTTTCAACTAACACATTAAAATATGAGGGGTTGCTCACAGCGGTCATAGTTTAAACTAGTTTAAAATTTTAGGACATTATGACCTTAACACTGCCGTTTGAATGTCCCAAATGTTTATTTTATTGTTTATTTTTTAACTACAGTTAGTTGTATTATTTTTACTGCTTTTTGACACAATAATAAGACTATTAAATGAAATACACATGTATTTATGTTAATCCATTGCATAGAATTATTTCAATAAGTATTTGAAGTACTCAAATAAATAAAGATACTCGAACACACAGAAAAATATACCAATGCAAAATCACCATGTAAAACTTTTGATTTAAATTTACAAGAAATAATATGTTGTTTAAGTGCGTTGGTATTTATTTGCTTTGTTCATAGCTGCAATACACTTTTGTGCTTAGTTGTGTGAGTTGTTTTTGTTTTTTTAAGTTTGTAAGCATCCGACAAACTGCTGCTGGCTGGTAAGCAGTGTACTAGTCTTGCACTCTGAGAATCGCAGGTTTGAATCCTAGAGTAAAAAAAAAACATTTCCTTAAAACTTTGAAATTTTTCTGTGTGAATAGTTTAAAAATTTGACTTGAATAATTGATCAGCATTAAATCCCAAAATCGAACAAAATCAAAAGTCAGATAATTGGATACTCTAATGTAAGAGACCCTGTTGCTAATGGTAATAATAAAAGTGAGCTAATTGACGCGTGGACCATGTCACCAGTACTATTGTTTTGTTAAGCCCCAACCAATCACCCCTATCGTGAACAGTTTTTCCCTCGAAATATTTTCCCTTTTCCCTAAATTGCAATCGTGAATAATTTTTCCCATAAAATGTGTTCCCGTTTTTGATTCCCCTTATCGTGAATAATATTTTTCACATGGATTTTTTCACTTTTCCCCTCGTTTTGTTCACTTTATTTTTGCAGGCGAACTGAATTAATACACTGCGTAATTTCAATATTATACTTGTAATTATATAGTAAAACTTATAAATAATTATTTTTACGGCAAGCTCAATAAATAATACCCACGATTAATAACAATAATTCTTTGGAACAACTTTTTTCATTGAACACGAATCTCATTGGTTCACATGCCGTAAATTTTATGGCTGTGGTATATTAAAGAAAAATTTGCACGGCGCCTAAAACAATTAAAAACGCAACTTTACACTCTATAACTTTTTATTTAAAACTCAAAATATGTGTATTTCTTATTATTAAATTTAATTTGTTTTATTTTTAATTAATTTTGAAGCTTTACAAGTCTTCTTCCCGTTTTTTACATTCACTACGCATTGATAGCGGAAACGAACGTTCCCATGACATTCACGATTGCAAATTCCCCTTCATGGGGAATGAAAATTTCATGGGAACAAAAATTTCACATCTTATTCCCGATAGGGGTGAATGATTTCATTTTATCGATGTTTAATATGGGAATGTAATTGTGATCTTAGAACTATTAAATACACAATTGTTATGGGTCCTAATTGTGACATTGGAACAAATATTTGTTTGTATAATTTTATGATATTTTATTTTATTTTTTTTTATAGAAGTCTTTCCACTTTTTACTAAATTTTCATACTATTGGCACTCGAAATGGGACATATAATATATAATTTAAGTTAAGACAGATGCATATATTTTTTATTAACTAAATCTTTGAACACGCTTTTATCAAAATTGAATGTTTTTCGGATCTTACAAATGAACTCGTCAAATCAGTTCCACGAAAAAATCAAACTAAACCCAGCAAAAAAAAAATCGGAACTAGTTCCAAAGGTTAAACACTTTAATTGCATACCAATCATTGTAGGTACTGAATTTAATATTTTAAGGCTGTTGTTTACATAACTAATGATTGTATTGTAATTTTTTGCTGGAAAGTTTTGTTCAATTAATTTCACTCAGTTACTAATAGAAAATATATACAAGCCGGTTAAAAGGATTTTTGATGTGTAAACATCTATACGCTAGGGGGTAAAAATCTCTTGACTTTGATTTCTTTGCTGAGATTTCTTTGTTTTTTGCTTTTGGTTTGCATTGTCAAATCGGTGTGAGCTATGTATGAGTGTATTAGTGTTTGAAAGAAGCAATACCAAGCAGAGAAGCAAGTCGACCGGCTCGAAGCCGACGATGCGCCGCCGCCGGTTATTTTTCTGTATATTTCCGTACACCAAAGGTGAAAATGAACCGTAAGAGCTACGGACTTAAAATTTGGACACAATGTGTAGACATTTGGCCACTACAACGACAAATACATGAGAGTTTAAAACTAAAGGGTGTTCCAAAACGAGCAACGAAAAATGTTAAAATCCCATGTAATATACATACAATTGTATGTACATATATACACTTGAAATTTTAAAAGTTAGTGTATTTTTATACAGACTACAACAATTAACACTAAATTTAAAAAATTTAAATCAATGGGTGTTCCATCAGTTAATGCAATTTTGACTTTGTAATTTTGACAACTTGCTGTATCTTGGAAACCGCAAGAGTAAATAAAACTCTTGAAATTTTCAAAAACGATCAAAAAAAATTAAAAAAAATATAAAATCGCCAAATACAAAAAAATAGCCAAAACGAAAAAAGCACCAAATTAAAAAAAATTTCTAGGACTAAAATAAATCGCAAAAAAACGCAAAAATCGCCAAAATTAAAAAAAATCTTAAACAAAAAAAATCGCCAATATGAAAAAATCGCCAAAATGAAAAAATCGCCTTTATAAAAAAATCCCAAAAACAGAAAAAAATCGCCAAAATGAAAAAAACCCCAAAAAACAGAAAAAAATCGCCAAAATGAAAAAATCGCCAAAATGAAAAAAAATTGCGAAAATTAAAAATCCCAAAAAGAGGAAAAAAACGCCAAAACGAGAAAAAAGCGATAAAACTGAAAAAAAAATCGTTTATACTGAAAAAACTTAAAAAATTAAGAAAGCTAAATAAAAAAATAATGATCAAAACCGAATGTGCGTGAGTCAAAGTCGCACTTTACTGAATTTATTTTAGTTGCAATGCGTACAGAACAACAAGAACAGCAACAACTAAACGATGAACAACAGGAATTAAAAATTAAAAAGTAAAAGTAAAGGCATTTACCATAGATGAGCACTGCAGTACCACTAAAGTTTCAGTAAAACCAACAAAAAAATTTACTGATTCCTAAATTTTTTTCTACAATTTTTATAAATTGCCTAAATGATTTGTTATATGATGAGGTGCATTGAATTTTCAGTAATCAGTAATGCCCGTATTCATAATGAAATTCTACCAAGTGGCTAAATGTTTTCCATACAGAAGTTTCAAAATTTGAATGAAAAAACTTTGCCACTTGCTACGGCCCTACGATTTTACTGGTAATACAAATTAAATTTCATTAGCAGTAAAAATTTAATGAATTTTTTTAGTAATCAGTAAATTTACTGCTTACTGCAATTTTTAATGCAGTACATATACATATACTGCAGTGTGCCCATTTACTAACCAAATAAGTTTAATAAAACAAACAAAAACTAACAAATTCATATGTATTTACAATATTGAAAGTTTTGATACTTTTAATTAATTAATTTAAAAAAAGATACTAAAAGCATAAGTACTTCCAACTTAAAAAAAAATTTCATTACTAGATGTTTACACATCTCCTCTGTGATCGGACTCACTTTGCTTTTTTTTCAAATCAACTTTAAAATTTAATATATTAAATGGTTTGATAGCCATTACTGAATGTTGCATTTCCTAACATCTTGCTCCAAAAAAAAAAACAGTATACGACATGCAACAAACTACCAGAGAATAGTAACAGACAATAATACACTTTTTAATTTCAATCTCGTAATATACGGAGGTCTTTGCACTAGTTGCTTTTCAAAACTGTCCAATTATCTACCTTAATTGTTGAATAGTTTGTGACTTCTTGTGCATCATACAGCGTATCTCGCAAACAAAATGTCCTTTAAATAATTGTCCAAGCGATATAATGCGATAATACCAACAAATTAAATACAAAAATTAAGATAAAATAAATTTTTGGCTGAAATGTCTAAAACAGAATTCCAATTCATTTGGATCTTTGTGTATTCGTATGAGAAACATTGGTTTGTGTATATTGTGTGTGTTCGAGTGTGTGTGTATGCGTACGCTTGTGCTTGCGAGTGTATGCCATTATGTGCCTATTAATGTACGTGTGCAAGTGTGTTCTTATTCAGCTGTGTGTTCGCATTTGAATTTAAGTGTGTGTGTGTGTGTGTGTGCATGTGTGAACGCCTGCGAATGTACGTTTGCAAGTGTTTTCCTGTTCGTGTGTGTGTGTGTGTGTTTTAATGTGTAAATTCATACTTTATATATAACACTGGCTGTTGCACATTATTTTCTCATTTTATAAATTAAAGCGCAAAAGTTTTGTTTCTTAATACAAAAAAACATTTATGAAAATTATTCTAAATATAAAATGCGGCTTATTTGGTAACATTGTAGAAAGTATGTTTCGTTGCGATAGTTGTTCTTTGTTGGCCTAATTATCCCCCCAGTTGCATGAGATGTTGTTGTTGTTCGCTTTGTTTTGTTTCAGCATTTGGTCTAGCTGCATTTCTAGGTTTTAGTTTATTGCATTCGTTTTTTATTATTTGTTTTATGTTGCTGCTGCTGGTTTTGTTCACTTCGTAACAAACTCACTGACCGAGATTTTGCACCCAAGTTCAATTTAGATAAATGAAAATGTTAGAATTCTGATGCAAGATATTACATACGAACATGTGTATGTGCACAAATACCAGTGAACAAAATAAAATGAATTAAAAAGGTGCCGCTTCTCGTCTTCTGTTATGAAACAATAAACACTTCTAATTAAGTTTCACATTTTGCTCCTTCTTATTGTTTTCTTTAAAAAGAATTGAACAAATTTCATAATTATGCTTTCTTGATTATTTTTTTTCAATACACATATGTGTACTAGAGACCTGCGTAAACAGTCTTTAAATGTAAATAAGTCATGATTTTTAAATGTATTCACGTCGCATGTATCATACTAAACCAATAATAACCAATAATAAATAAATAAGCGAAGCACGATGGATATATTGGTGTACGTGTATATCAGAGTTAACAAGCGATGTCGCCAAGACAGCTTGTTTGTAATAAACACTCAAAAGAAGTACTGTTGATTAGCGTATGCTTGTTATTTTTCATATTGTACATTTGAGTGTGTGTGTGTGTGTGTGTAAGATGTATATGTTAACCGCATACAACTAATGTTAATGCATGTGTCTGCTTTGCATATGCGCAGAAAAATAAAAGATCATACACACATACATGCATGACGTTTGTACACGCGCTCATGCTTAGAAAGAAGCAAGTATCACAAATTCTACCGTCACGAAGTGTTTTCTTCTTTACTCTTATATCTACAATACTCAAACAAATTTCTTGTAAACAGTGTTGTTAACGTTTGTTTTATAAGATTTCGCTGTAGTAAAGCATTTGAAAAATCCCTCATGTCTTGAAAGTTTTTATAAGATGTCTTGTGCAGGACACTAATGTGTACCAACATGCACACACATGCATCGCTTCATTATTGCATTAAAGTCATACCTCCAAAAACTAATTTTTTTGAGTAATATAAATTTTAATACTTTATTATATCTTGTTTAAAAACTTTATATAAATATCTGGTAGAAGAAACTTTAAACTCATTTTCGACAGAATTAACTTTTTTGAGTTATGACTATATTGCAATAAAAGAGTGATATGTTTAAACATATAATTATCCATCCATTTTTATTAGTGTATCGAGCAGAGTTGCTTTTAATTGTTGCATTGACTAAAAGGAATAAAAAAAATGTATTCAATGAAAGGGAGAAGAGAGAAGAAAAACAAGAGTTGAACTTTTAGCTCAGGTTTATTGACTCGTTTTAGCTGTTTGATTTTTGGTATTGAAAGCAGATTAAAAATCCTGCTTTCATGTACACAATTATTGATTGTTACTTATTTCAAACAAATTTCTCATATAGTCTTTGTGCTTCATTTTATAACTCTGAGTATTAGTATTTCTATTGCACTATAAACCACATTGTTCAATTTTATTTTATTTATTTTTATAAAAGCAGCATTTAATGAGGTAGTGAGCATACAAAATTTCATCTATAAAATGAGAAAAACTTCTAGTTGAAATTATAACTTCATTAAATTCTGTGTTTGTTATCGTTTTTATATTTCCATTACACTTTTGCGTTTATTGTACTCGTAATAGAAATGCAAATAAGTATAAAAAATTTCTCGTATATTTGAAACATAAACAAGGATCATAAACTTTGCAAATCACAAGTACGGTTCGCCTAGAACAAAACATAAATGAACCGTCAGTTTTGTTTCTTTGTCTGAATGTTTAAATTTGTTCTTCTTTTTTTATTTGCTACTGCCATAAATTCGGTTGAAGATTTTTTACTACAACAATAGATATGTAGAAAAGTATGACTAAATAATACACCTTTTATCCATAACGATGATGTAAATGTTTTCTTTTTTACAATTGTGAGTAAAATATTTCTACTTTCCTCTAACACTAATGTTTTGGGAAGGCCATCAAATAATTAGAAGATGAAAAAATATGGTAACGATATAAAATTGTTGTATTAAAAAGAGTTTAAATTTTATCTGCATACATACATATATTACGATATATTATGAGGAAATGCTAATTTTTCTAACGCAATTGTCATACAAGGATTTAAATGTTGTACATGTAAGAATAGAGAATATAATTTAAAATTTTTACAATTCTTTTCATTTTTTTTTTCTTAGTTTATCTTTGCGTTTTTTTTATGAACGCAGAAATAGAAATTTTATATCTATTTACTTCCGTCATTTTTTTGTGTGCTGCCATTTTTAGTCTTTGAGATTATGACGGTATGTCAGATTTTTTATGTACGAACATCTGCATGTAAATTTATGTGTATGGGCATGTGTGTATGTGTGTGTGTGTTTGTCTCTATACTTACATACAAAGATACCCTGCAGAAAGTGCGAATAGTGAAATTGTGGTGATTTACTAGTGACGTTGTCAGTAGTACTACTGACCAGGTGTACCCCATCCAATGGTGTCATCTATTGACATTTAACATTAGCTTGTCATTGTAAGTCCACCACTAGACTGTAGCACTACTGACTGAGTAGTTCTTTTGGGACCACATGGAGACATTGACACCAAAGTTTCACTAGTAAATTTTAGGGGCTCTAGTCTACAATATCGACATTTCCTCGCTCTTTGTCAATAGTAAAATTATAGTGACTCTCTAGTGACATAATCAATAGTGCTACTGATTAGGTGTACCCCAGCCAATGTAATCGACTGTTGACATAAAACACAGGGTGGTCATTGAAAATCTACTAGTAGACTTTAGCATTATTGAGAAGGTAGTTCTTCTATGATCATATTGAGACATTTGAACCAAAGATTCACTAGTAGATTTTAGTGCCACTCGTCTACATATTAATATTATTGCACAGCATAATAAAAAAGAAAAACAAACTATTGACGCGTTCATTGACAATATCACCAGAAATACACTAGAACTCTTGTCTCTAACGTATCTCTAATCGCGCATAAAAGGAAAGTTGTCGACATTTTAACTAGTGCAATTGTCGCTGAAGAAATAGCATTGACATAGAGACATATGGTTCTAGGCTGACTAGAGGGTATGTACATCTTACACCACCATGTAATGATTGTGTGGGAGTGTGTGTGTGTGCTTTTAAAATAATGTAGAAGATTTTGTTGCTATCGCCGCCGTTGATGTTGCTGCTATTGTTATTGTAATTTTTGCTGTCATTGTCATTGTTGTTATTGGTCTTGTTGTTGTTGTTGTTGTTGTTGTTGTTGTTGTTGTTTATAATTTAACCTTTGGTAACAAAAACATGATGTTTATAACCTTCTAACCACTGTAACCACTAACAGCAAATACATATGGCTCTTCTTCTGTTTGTATTGCTTTGCGTGTGTGTGTGTGTGTGTGTGTGTGTGTGTGTGTGTGTGTGTGTTGGCATATGTGCGTGAGGTTGTGAGTTTGTGCTTGAGTTTATGTTTGTGTGTGCGTGTATGTGCATGTGTTTTAAAAATGTTCTTTTAAGTTTATAATAAAAATGCAAAACAGCATAAAACAAGAACATAAAATAAAATGCAAACTGGCAAATGATATAAAATCGTACGTATGAAGGAAATATGTAAAATAGAATATTTTCATAATATTTTCTTTTATTGTCGTTGTTGTGTTGTATTTGTACAATATTTGCTTTTTAATTTTATGTATTCTAAATTGTTAGAACATGAGTTAGTTAGTTGGTGTGAGTACATCGGCATGAGTTTAGATGCGATTATGTTTGTTGTGTTTAACATGCTTTTAATACAAGTTTATTGCTTCATCCACAAATACATAAATTCCCAGTCCGTATGTATATGGTATGTATGTATGTGCACTAATGTGTATTTGTGTATTAACTGACATTTCACACGAAATGTATTTGTGACCACAAAACATTGAGGTTGCTACAAGGGTATTTGGAACCGGATTAAGTATCTCAGGAATTTTGGATATTTTTGTTATTGAACAGATATAGAAAAAATTAAAAATCAAATTCTCAAACTTTATTTTAAACTGGGGGAAAAGAAAAAAACAACAAAGAAGGCAATAAGATTCATGTGATCTGATAACCGCATGTTCAATTGGTCATGATCAGTGAATAGAAAAAAAATTTAAATTTGTAATTTTACTTTTTGTAATTTTAAAAGAGAGTACTCGTAAATAGCGTAGTCCATATGGAATGTTTGGTGGCAAATGATCGAAACGCACTCGTCTTATGTTTTGAGAAAATGGGAGTGTTACCAAAAGTAGGGAGTAGTGTAATTTAAAAAAATACATATCGTGTAAATATTTGCATATTCACCATTTTCGTGATGTATGGTCTTCATATTTAGTCAATTTAATTGGGACTCAGTCTAGTATTTATGTAAACGGCACGAAACATGTTCCTATCAAATAGTATAGAAATAGTGTTAATTGTTACCTTTAATGAGACTCTGGAACCAGTCCGTAACTACACTTAGATACCTAACCTAAGCTTAACTGTTATTTATACTTTTGAAATATGGGTGTCCCCGTGGTCGAATGGGTAGTGTACAAGCTTGTCATACCGGCAGTTGTCAGTTCAGAAAAAATCTGTGTCAGTACCATTTCCTGCAGCGAGATTTCTATAGTTCTCAACTAATTCTAAAGAAACTAATTTTTAAAAAATTTCTATAATACCTGTTTTTGCAGTATTCATTATAATTAATCATTAGACACTAAAAACTAATAGTCTGTATGTACACAGAAAAAATTATTCCCAAAAAATTTTCAAGCAAACGTATGTTTTGAAATATAATTGAGTTTCAGTAAATATTTTTTACTGTTCCAGTAAATTATTTGTTCCAATTTTATATTATGTAAAAAAACTGTATAGATTGAAAATTATCTATATAAAGTAAAATTTGTAAAAAAAAAAATTAGATTTATTTTTTTTATAAAGAGTGTCCCAACAAGAACGCAAGATTTAAATTTGGCGCCAATCGAAGTGTCATTATTTGACATTTGAACAATTGTTATTGTTTGCTAGTAGAAGGTACGAGGTTAGTAAAAATGAAGCGCTACACGAATGAACAACGCATTCTCATTGTGAAATTGTTTTACCAAAATGGTGAAAGTTTTGCGGCTACAGTTCGCAAATTTGCGATCAATTTGGGGTCACAATAATGCTCCAAAAGAGTCAATGGATAAATTTGCCGAAACTGGGTCTGTTAGTGATGTACAGACAACAACGCGCCTTCGACCAGGTCGCTCGACCGAAAATGTCGCAGCTGTACGTGATGATGTCGCTCAAACGCAGGTCAAGCGCAAACAGTCAATGGTGTTCGGTATCGTGAAATGATAACCAGTTTTTTCGTGCCTAGAATTGAAGAAATGAATGTGGAGGGTATGTGGTTTCAACAAAACGGCGCCATATGTCATACAGCCAGAGAAACAATTCAATTGGTACATCAGTCATTTCCCGGTCGTGTTGTTTCGCGTTTTGGAGACCAGAATTGGCCGCCTAGATGGTGTGATTTAACACCATTAAACTTTTTTCTTTGGGGTTTTTTGAAGTCGATGGTTTATGCGAATAAGCCGACGACGACTCAAGCCTTAAAAGAGGAAATTGGACGCTGCATTAATAAAATACCGCAGCATTTATGCAAAACGGCCATTGAAAAATTCATTAAAAGATCGCGTGTGTGCCAGCAAAGCCGCGGCGGCCATCTGCCCGATTTGTTGTTCCACACATAACTTCATTTTGTCCACTTTACGATATAATAAAGTTCCACGATTTTTTTTTAAATATCTGTGCTTTATTTAAAATTTAAATCTTGCGTTCTTGTTGGGACACCCTTTATTTAAATTTGTTATTTTCAGTTAAATTTATTTTTATATACTGTAAAAAAATGTGTCTGATTTTTTTTTAATTTTTTCTACAAATTATTTTATAGATATAAAACACATTTTTTTAAGATTTTTGTTTGCGGTTTTCAAACTTATTATGTTTGTATATTGTGATTCTCAATATAGTATTAAGAGTCTTACTATAAACATACGGAGTTTGTTAGCTAAATGAAAAAATTTTTTGGGTTGAAGTCTACTGACGGGTTCCAAAAGCGGGAACGAAATGCTTAACCATAAAAAGTAAAAAAAATAGTTGAAACTTTCATTTGATTCAGTTATTTTTTTTTCAAATAAAACTTTTACTAATTTTTTAAAAAAAAATTTTTTTTAGATTCATTTAATTTATTTTCTGATAATACGAAAAATTTTAGTGAATGTGTTTGCAAATTATAAAAAAAAAAAATTTTATTTGCTGAATAATACAAAAAAAATCTGCAAAAATGTTTTTCTGTTCCTATTAATAAATTTGACTGAAAATATATTGAATTTCAGTTAATTTTTTTCTCTAATGCAATAATAAGATAACTAAAAATAAATTTTTTTTCAGTTAAATTTTTACAAAATTGTTATCAGAATCTACAAATTTCTTTGTAGGTCCGCATTCACACAAAAAAATTACTGATTCAATGAATTTGGTTACTGAAAACGAAATTTAGTTTTTTCTGTGTAGGGCATTTGTTTATTCTTCGCTAGAAACGTAATTTTTTTTTCAAACTCCTGGCATCAGAAACCCTATTTGTTGCAGAAGAGTTAACTTATAACTGCGTAATGGCTAACAAAAAAAAAAAAAAAAAAAAAACTCGAATTTAAATGCATTTTTATATGCTGATCTTAAGTCTGTCCAAACAAATTCATCTGAATGGCTACATGTACACAGAGAAAACAGAACCGAACTTGTTGCCAATTGAATTTTGGCGGTTGCAGCAACTATCATAGAATTCTGCTATAGCGACTGAAATTTTCTTGTGGTACCACTATATTTTAATTATAACCCTCAACCCAATAGTTGCAGCAACAGAAAAAATTGGTTGACAGTATGGAATTTGAAATAAATGTTATTCTTGCTACCGAAAATTTGGTTAATATAATTAAAACAATATCATAATTGGTACTTGTAAAAGAAAAGTTGGGCTTCATTGCTGAAATAAAAATAAACAATAAACACAAATAAAAATACACAATTTAAGAAATTTTTTATTTGACATATTGTCATAAGTTTTTTTAATGGAAATTTATTTCCTAATGGTGAAGCATGTCTATATACATTTCTTCAACCACACATTTTGAAAAGCCACAAACCTGTTATCTTATGCACAGACTTTCAAAAACCATTTGAGAATTCACAAATCATAATATCTTTGAAAGTCACAAAAGTTAATTTTTTAATTTGCTGCTATAAACTATGATAGTAAACCTCAACCTCTAGTTAGTTGCAGCAACTGATTGAAAGTTTTTATTTTAATTTTAATAAAGAACGATAATTTTTTAGTTGCTAATACCAAAAGTTGGTAGTAAAATCCAAATCGTAATATTTTATTCGGTTGGGTTAACCAATCAGTTTATTAGTCATGACAAAAGCATACGTTCGGTTGATGCAATCAATTTAAGTATTGTCACAGTCATATCTTTGTTACAATTATGCCCTTATGGCTATGAACATGGATTGTTTTTTGGATTAACAGAAAATTGATAGCGTGAACTGAAATATAGTTAATGCAAATGATATTTTATTGGACTAACCGTTTTCCAACCAATCTTTTTTCTGGGTGTATGTTAAAATATAAAAGTTTAAGCTTCCTTCTAACTTTTAAGCGCTTTTTGAAGAACTCGTTTAGTTAATGTATCTGTTATGATATATTTGCTTACAGATTTTAGCACAGCATAATTTTAACATTAAAAAAATACTTATTTTACTCATTGATTAATTTTCATTTTCCATGGAAACTTTTGGCATGAATTTTGTTAAAATTATTTCGATTTCTCTTTCGTTTATTTATAATAATTTTCCTTTTTTTTATTTCATATGCATTAAAATCTAGATGTAAAGGGGGAGGCAGGACTTCTTCTCCATCCATGCAGGCCAAAATTTTATTTAACTGCTAATGCTGCTTATTTGGAGAGCTTTTAATTTAATTTTTTTATTTAAGCAGTTGTATTATGAAAAATTAAACTGTTCAATAGAAATACAAAACTATGCAATGGCAATTTGAGGTGTTTTAGTCGATATTGTTTCTGTTTTAATGCCGCAATAAAATCTTACCTTAAACATAATTTCCAACAACGTGAAATAAAAAAACATGTAGAAGGCTTAAATAATGATTTAATCAAGTAATCGTTTTCAAATAATATTCACTCATAGAGTCAAATATCTAGTACAAAATTCTCATAGACGAATATTCGACTGAACTTGGAACCGTGCATTTATGGCCGTAATTTAGGCTGGAAATTTCGCCCTTTTTTCACATTTATATTTTTCTGCATAAAGAATAATACTGCCAAGGATAATTTTCAATATCATTTTAAATTTATGGAAATAATAAAAAATAAGACTTGGACAACGCACCTCATTATCTATTAACTAACAGCCTTATTTATAAAACTTAAAAAGTGCTTATAAAGATTTTTTAAAACAATTTTTCACATAAAATTTTTCTTAAAAAGCCTTTATAAAGCCTCTTTTATGTTTTATAAATGAGGCAGTAATATTTTAAGCAAAGATTCAAACAACCCAAAAACATATGCTTGAATCAATCACTCATTCAAATATTTGGGCTAACAAGTTAAATACCATTAAAATATGAATAAGAATATGAATTTCTTTTAAATTTTTTTTTTCTGATCAGTAGTAGTTCAAAAGGCACAGTTTTATTATCCAGGCAAAATATATTTTTTATTTTTTAGCTAATTTTAATTATTATTCGAACTCCATTTGTTTCTATATTTGTGATTTGAACGGGCTAAAGTTCGTATCGCTTTGTAAGCCAAATTACATGTGATAATTATTATTGAACAAATAACACCAAAGTCTGTTGTAAATATTCTGACTAACAACACATAGTTGAACGGAACAGCCAGCCGTTTTCGAAGGCCACTAAACCTTCATCATTTGGTGTTATTTGTTCAATAATAATTATCACATGTAATTTGGCTTAAAAAGCGATACGAACTTTAGCCCGTTCAAATCACAAATATATATTTTTTATTGTCAGAATTTGATTCGTTACGGAAATATCGGCAATATAAGAAGCAGCTACTTATACCATAAAAATTCTGATATATGTAAATGTTCCCTTAATTATAAAATTTGTCTAAGCAAATGCATTTTTGATTTGAAATATTCAATTAATCTTGACAACAAAAAATCAATAAATGTTAAATAAACTGATATTAATCGAGACTAGAACAACTCTAAATTAAAATGTTGCATAATATAAAAATATATTTTGATTTCTTCAAATATAATTTACTAAATATCTCGACCGAAAGAATATATGACTTAGACCACTTTTATAATTAAGGGCACATATTTGTACAAATATTTATAAGTCGTGCCACATTTTGGAAAATTTGGAAATGCCTTACTCAATTATTTTATGGCAAAATATTAGCGGATACAATACCATTTAATCGTGTCTGTATTTGTACAACTTTTTGCAATAAATGACAAAACCTGAAGAATAAAAATTTATATTTTTGTCAAAAAGAAAAAAACAACTAAAAGAAATTATTTACAGAGCCTGGAGAGCACAAAAAAATATAGTTCTCTTAAAAAAAACAGATAAAAGAAATAATTGTTAATAAAATTATTCAAACGTAAACAAAAGTTTTTTATTGATCATTCTTATCATTTCAAATTTCCTACAAATACTCTTATTTTATTATAGGGCAATCTCAAATTGAAGAATCTTGTTAAAACTTAATTGTATTTAAAAAAAATATGAGAACAAACAAAGAAACACACAAACACTAGAGCAGACATACGACAAGTCTGTTGAAAAGTTTAAAGAAAACTTTTTCAAATAGTTGTGTAACCAACAAGGAAAGAAGACAGAATTAAAAGTAAAAATAAAAACACACACCTAGGCGAGAGAGAAAGACTATAAGTTTTCTAAAGAAATACTTTGGGAAAAACAAAAACCCTAAATTAAAAAAAAAATAATAATATGAAAAACAAAAACTTTTTCCACTTAATCGTACAAGTTGTCACCAATGTAGTTGTCTCTTCATTTTTAATTTGTAAAAATTCTCTTCTTATTTTCGAAACTGTTAAACTGTTGATGATGGAGTTGAAGTTCTATTCTAATTCTTTGCTAAACTGAATTGTGCTGTACCTTGTTCAGCCATTCGTACTGCAGTGTGTCGAAGTGGAGTAAAGTAACGGGGCATGGGGTATTGCGGAGTGATGTAAGCAGCTTAACTTTTTTCCATTTTTAACAAAGTAATGAATTTAGGGACACTTTAAAGTGCTTAGACCTTAAAGAGTCTTAAAATGTAGATAGATGGCATCTTCAAATTCCATTGATTTCACTTCAAGTACAATTCAATTTGTAACTGTATATACCAGAGGTGGCTAAAATGCCGGTCACATGGCTTGAGTGGATCTTGCGCAATAAACAAGAATTACGGCCTGGCACACGATATCTACTACAAAAGTAAATTTTCTTATTTTATTTTTTTCTTTCAATATAAGTAAGCGAAAGAAAATTTTTTGTCAACATCATGGGTCCGGCCGTTATTTTTTTATAAATACATATAGTTATCTTAATATAGAAAGGCCCTAACTCGTAATTTTTTGCATTTTTCGATACGTTAGATGTTCTTCTATCGAAATATAAAAGAAAATCGATTTCAAAAAAATAATTTAATGATCCATATACAATAGAAAAATTAAAAAAAAGAGTGAAAAAATATCTACACGACCATTATTACTTTTAAAATTACATGTGATTTGAGCCGATGTTATTTTCAGAACATGCCTGATAAATAAAGACTTGGCTTGATTTCAAATTGAAAGATCTTATTGGCTATTGTGCTTTTGTTTTGAAAGCACAAAGCTCTTTTGTAAAATTTTGCACAATAAAGTGACTAACTTAAAAATTAAATTCACAGTTTAATTTAAGAAAAAAAATCGACGCGCCCTACTCTATTGAAAAAAAAATCGCTTAAAAATCAAAAATTTCAAATGATTCACTTAAAAACTAAATTAGAGGCTCAGTTGGCCGACTGTAATGTAGGAAACAGCTGATCAATATTTTTATATGAAAATTAGGTTACGTTACATTACATATCTATAACCATTTTGATTACTTTTCACATAACAATATCGATCAGCTGTTTCCTACTGTTGTAGTTACATTACATTACAGTCGGCTAACAAAGCCTTAATCTTTTATATGTATTGTTTTCAAAAATAAGTAAATGGTGCTTTAAAATATTACTTCGTAAACGTGGTTCTCAAAGTTAGTATAGCTGGCTACCACTGGTATAAACACTTGGAAAAATAGGTTGCAAGCCAATCCATAAATAACAGAGACCTGCGTAAACAGTCTTTAAATGTACATACGTCATGATTTTTAAATGTCTTCACGTCGCATGTATCATACTAAACCAATAATAAATGCTGTCGTACTATAAGCGAAGCACGATGGATGTATTGGTGTACGTGTATATCAGTGTTAACAAGCGATGTCGCCAAGACAGCTTGTTTGTAATAAACACTCAAAAGAAGTACTGTTGATTAGCGTATGCTTGTTATTTTTCATATTGTACGTTTGAGTGTGTGTGTGTGTGTAAGATGTAGATGTTAAGCTATTATGTGATTAACCGCATACAACTAATGTTAATGCATGTGTCTGCCTTTGCATATGCGCAGAAAAATAAAAGATCAAACATACATACATGCATGACGTTTGTACACGCGCTCATGCGTAGAAAGAAGCAAGTATCACAAATTCTTCCGTCACGAAGTGTTTTCTTCTTTACTCTTATACCTACAATACTGAAACAAATTTCTTGCAAACAGTGTTGTTAATGTTTGTTTTATAAGATTTCGCTGTAGTAAAGCATTTGAAAAATCCCTCATGTCTTGAAAGTTCTTATAAGATATCTTGTGCAGGACACTAATAAATAATTTGTTTTATAAGCAAAATAAAGTTAATTTCTTCATCTTTAAATTTTAAATAAAAACTTCTCACTCCTACTTGTGAATGGGTATGTGTACGTGTGTCGCATGGCGTAAGCTTATTTTGGTATTCAATTCAAACTCAGAGTTTCAGAATTATATATCAATGTATTTTAAAATACATGTATGCATGTGCAACACACTCACACAAACAACTCATGTGAATGCATGAACATAAA
The DNA here is from genome assembly GCA_949987645.1 of Tachina grossa. Taxonomy (NCBI): domain Eukaryota; kingdom Metazoa; phylum Arthropoda; class Insecta; order Diptera; family Tachinidae; genus Tachina; species Tachina grossa. The sequence goes on along the minus strand of OX465274.1, from coordinate 234,178,692 downwards.
TATGTGTACACACATACATATATTCGTTTGTTTTTATTTAAAAACTATTTGTTGCTTTGGCGTATTGTGGGTTAAATGTCATTTTGTTATCATATGATTACAACAATTGTGGCAAATTGTTTTACAAATAGAAAAAAAAAATTTTGCTCAAAACATTTGTGGTTATATTTGAACATTGTTAAATAGAAATTCTGACATTTAGTTGAAATAATAAAATTATTATCATTTTATTTTATTGAAATCTTTCTTCCTAATTGAAAAGATTAACTTAATAAAGGGGATTTATTTCAATTGTTTAAATTGACGAGCTATTAAGGACAACAGAAATTTCAATGCTTTGACTCTAGCGCAGGTTTCACTTTTCTTTTTATAGAATATTTCTAGTACATAGTGATGTTATGTGTTTAGATTGCTGTGGTATATGCGACAGAATCACATTAGCTGTCACATCGGTTTCTCAAAATAAAAAAAAAAAAAAACCAGTGTAGCCAACTCAAAGTTTTGAACCTAAGAAAAATACAGCCGTCCAGATACCACCCAAAAGCTAATTAATATGTTGTCAAGAATTTATGCAAATCTATGCTTTAAATAGAGCAAGTTTCATTGATATTGAAAACATATTTCTGTGCCTTGATATTTTACACCACAAAACGAAATCACTCCCAAAGTATGAACATGCAAGGTATACATAATATTTATTATTTATTTAAACTAAAAGTTAATTAAGTCAGCATTTCAAAAGTTTTACAACTAAAAATAACTTTATTACATGGATTATTAAATAAACTTATCAAAGGCATCATTTCAATGAGTGTTTTAATGAGACTATTTAAAATAAATCGTTTTAATGCTAAGCAGTTGATGCATAAAATTATTATTTCCTTGAAGGCTTCTCTGTATGTCTAATTCAAAGGAGATTCTTGTTTTGCAATCAAAGCTTAAATTAACTTAATTAAACTGCATACTTTCATTTATTTAAGCATACATACATCCACACATATATCTACATTTTCTTTTAAATTTGTACATATTTGTAGATGTATGTATGTATGTTTTTATAGATGGCATAATCATAACTGACTCATTTGTGGTAATCAACAAGTTGAAAATTAAATAAACGACATAAATACACTTCTTTATTACATTATCTTCTTACAAATATTGATACAGACAAAGTGATAGACATATATACACACACACACACGCATGCATACATAGATGCATACTTACACACAAACATTTACTTGAGTATACTACAGGGTGTGCCAAAAGAAACCAAGGGGTGTAAAAGTTTAATAACTTTTTTGTTTATTAACTTTTTTTTTATTTTTTCTTTCAGATTATATAATATACAAAATGGAAATTTTTTTACACTAAGTATGAAAAATGATGTCTCTTAAATGACCACCGTTTTCAGCTTCGCACTGATGGGCTCTTTTTAGAGCATTTTCCATAACATCTTTCAAAACTTGTGGCTGTAGCGTTCGAATTTCTGCAACAATGTTTGCCTTCAGTTCAAGGATTGTCTCTGGCTTGTTCACATACACTCGCTCCTTCAAAAAACCCCAAAGAAAATAGTCGGGTGCTGTCAAATCTGGCGATCGCGCTGGCCAAATAATTTCCGAATTTCGAGAAATTATTCGCTCTCCAAAAATTTGACTTAAAAGTGCCATTGTGTCTCGGGCAGTATAGGCAGTGGCTCCATCCTGCTGAAACCACATACCAGGTCTGTTTTCAAGAGCAGGACGTAAAAAATTTTCTATCATAAACCGATACCGCTCTCCATTTACGGTTACAGCACTTCCATCTTCATTCTCGAAGAAGTAGGGCCCAATGACATTTTCAGATGTGATCCCACACCATACTGTACACCTGATGGGGTGCAATTGGCGTTGATGAATGGCTCTTGAATTTTGGGAACCCCAGAACCTACAGTTCTGCTTATTAACAAAGCCATTCAAATGAAAATGAGCTTCATCACTCATAATCAAATTTTCAATAAAGTTGATTTCATTTCTGGCCAACTCTTGAAATTTAACTGCAAAATTTAGACGTTGCCGATGATCTGCGGGTTTTAATTCTTGGACCAATTGCACCTTATATGGGTATAACTGTAAATCTTTTTTTAAAATGCGCCGTAGTGACGTACGAGACATTTCTAGCTGAGCAGAACGCCTTCTGCCAGATGTTTCTGGTGCTTCGTTAACACTTTTCTGGACTCGTTCAATATTTTCCGCAGTGCGACTTAAACGTGGTCTACCGGTTCGAGGCAAATCTCTTACGCTGCCATGTTGGTGATGACGATTAACTAAGCAACGAATCATCGCTTCAGAGGGCGAAATTCTGACGTTAAAATGTCGACGATATGCTCTTTGCGTTAAAATAATTGATCTCTGGTTTAAATAATAAACTTCTATTGTTCTGGTTCTCTGTTCAGTTGCGAACCTCTCCATTATAAATTCTCCAAGTGTTGTCTATATAATCTGAAAGAAAAAATAAAAAAAAATTAATTAACAAAAAAGTTATTAAACTTTTACACCCCTTGGTTTCTTTTGGCCCACCCTGTACTTACACAGAACCGCACGCACACACAAATTAGACCCACACACTTGTAGTGAAGAAATAATAAACATTTTATCTCTAATTCAGTTGTCATGATCAGACTATACGAATGAAGAACAGTAAGAGTCGTAATTGTGTATACGTACACACACAAGCATACATACATACATACACACATACATTCTCACATGCATTAGTGTAATGTATAAAAACTCCTTAAGTACAGCCACTGCCAGACAACCAGCCAACGAAGCGACTAATTAAAGGACTCCTGCAGTGCCAGCTCATGCCGAGCTGTAATAAATAAACAAACAGAGTGGAGCTTCTAATCAAAAATTATACAGCACAAAAAGTCACACAACTTTATTAACAATTGCAAACTGGAAAACAGTGACCAAAAAACAAATCAAAAAAAAAAAAAAAAAAAAAATTAAGCAAAAAGTTCTTTAAAAAATTTTCAATTACACAGTCCAACTACAAAAAAAAAAAACAAGATTCTCTGTCGTGCACAAAGCGAGAATTATTTGTAACGAGAAATGAAATAATGTATGTAGGTACATGCATTTCGCATGTGTTAAAATTTATTGCTCAGCTTGAGGTTTGTTTGTGTGCTTGTTCACTTACTTACATATACAATTACATATAGGGTAAATAATGTATGTACATACGTGACAATTATATATATGTACATACATACATATATATTTAATAATAATTTTACTTCACTTCATATTCAAATTGATATAGATACGAGTATGTATGTATTTGTAGCAGCATGTTCCCCAAATTCTCTTTTTTAATAATTTTTTGCGAAACAGTGTAATTTTAATGAAAATAAATCAAACATAAAATATTGAAATATAAACATGCATACATACATCTATATATAACAAAAAAAAAAAGGCTTTAACAGTAACAGTACAATGGAAACAGGCAAAAATTCATCTAAGATTACTATAGACGTCTCATTTTATCAATGTTGCTTGTTTCCTATTTGGTAACACATGGCAACATAAAAACAAAAGATACTCGTAGCAAAGTTCTAAAGCCTGGTTCCAGCAGGATATACCAAGAAGTAATTATATGCGTGCATGTACTAACACATATTGCGACATTATTTTAAGTAAACGATGTATTCCTAATAAGCAATTTTGCTTGAAGTCAAGTGTAAAGCAGGTGTTATTCACGCCAAACAATCAATTATCAAGGGTTGAACTTTGCTTCATTTACACTTTAGTTCAATAGCATTCTCCAGTGAAAAGGGAACTTGAATTCAATGCGAACAATGCAGTTGTAGTACAGTGTAATTCAAGCCTTGAATTATACTACAATTAAGCCTTGTATTACAATTTAATTCAGATGTATCTCAAGCTGCAAAAACAAGGCTTTTAATATAGAAAGCAAAATGCAATTCCTGTGTTTTCAAGCCTTGAATTATACTACAATTAAGCCTTGCATTACAATTGAATTCCTTTGCTTTCTAATAATAATTTTTGTGTTTTCTAATAATAATTTTCTGCACATCTGTCCTCGCTATTGTTTTCACGATTTTACTCACCTTTGTTTACCAAATTCACTTTTAATTATTTATTTTTTATATTTTCACCACAAAATTCAGTTTTAATAAAAAATAAATTACGTATTTGACAAGGTTTGAACATATACGTATGTATGTATGTATGTTTTTTGATTTTTATATAAAAATATTTTCAAACTTGAAAATTACTTTGTTTCCAATTCAGTTTCAAGTACTTGAATTTTAATTTTTGCGTGCTATTTGGGTTTATATTGAATACGATTAAAAAAAATTATAAGGGTTTTCATGAGAACTCTTAAAATTGCCATTTGTGCAATTGGGCAAATTGCGAGACTTGTTTCATGAAGCTCCTTTTGAACCTTTGCGCAAACAGTTTATGTAAATTTGAAACAAACGTCAAAAAGTTCATTTAACAAAAATAAAATAAGAAAATTTCAAGCAATTTTTAATTTAAAAACTTATTTATATGTTTTTATAAAAATAAAAAAGTGTATGTGTGTGTGTGTGTGTGTGTGTGTGTGTGTGTGTGTATGTGTATGTGTGTGTGTGTGTGTGTGTGTGTGTGTCTAAAAATGCCTAAAGAAAGCCAATAAAGCAAGAAATTGTTATTTACAAAATGCACAATTGCACAGCTTAAGTTTACAATTCAAAATTATTGGGCAAACTTAAGAGGTTTGTGCAAATAAATTTCTATACAAATTTTGACATTTTATTTACGAGAGTGTAAAAATGCACAATTGCTCAGTTTGCGAGACTTTTGAGCATTCTCATGAAAACCCTCAATTTGTTTTTAGTTTTTATTTTCTGTTTGAATTTATTTTTCTTTAATTAACACTACGACCACACCAGCAATTTGATGTATCTTAACACAAGCAATAACGCCGGCATAATGATGACGTTAGATTGCTTGTGTTCAACAATGTATTTGGAGGTGGTGAACACGTATATTCAAATATATTTGCTTTTTATTCACATAAATACTTAAATTGTCAATAATTTTATCCTTTTCTAATTTTAAATTAAACTTTTATTGCTTTTATGTAGTTAAAACTTTTGTTTTCTATTTTTACGTTGAAAAAAATTTAATATAATTTGTATTTGACAGCATGTGTTAAGAGATTGTTGCTCAGCAATGTATTTTAACATTTGTTGCTGAATATATATTTGAACACATATTCATACGGTCCACACGCTAATATCTTGTGTCGGCAATCGAATTTGACAGTTGCCATGGCAATAATTGCCAAGATTATTGCTCGTGTGGTTGGCATGTAAACTAAAGTTCGTTTCTTGAAAAAGCCAAATTACATGTGATGATTTTTAAGAGACAATTAAACACAAAAAATATGTATGTAATTATTCCAACAAATTCTCTGAGAACGGAATAGTATGTAATTTTCATCGCCACTACACCTTCAACATCAGCGTTCTTATATAGGGTTAATTTTTAAGAACTTTCAGATTTAATTAAAGATAAACACATAAAATTTAGAGAAACTTATGAAATCTTTCTTTTATTTGGTACAATGATCTATATAATTCAATGTTTAAAGATGATTTCATGTAAGTGTTGACCGAGTATACGTCTGAAATGGTTCATACGTTCGGTCCAATTTTGGTATACTCTCTTCAGCATATCGCTCTGTATTGCAGAAATAAATTAACTAATATTGTCTTCCAGTGCGTCAAGCATTGTGGACTTGCACTTAGAGACATCAGCCTTAACACAGCCCAAAAAAAATAAAAATAGAGTAAGCGAATTAAATTGCACGATCTATGCGACAAATCGACAGGTTTTGAACGTAAAATAAACTGTTCATCGAACTCGCTTCTCAATTGGGCCATTGTTTTAAAGGGTGTGTGGTATGTCGCACCATCTTTCTGAAACCACATGTCAGCAATGTGGTTCCATTTTCAGCTAAAACAAAACAAGTAACAGAGGTCCAACCGATAATTCACGGTCATCAACAAAACGACATTATACCGTATTCTCAGGTGTTAAGGTTTCTAAACTTCAGTTAATGCAAAACATCGTGTCTTTTGGGTTCTTATAACTAATTCATTATTGATCTGATCCGGAATACATCCAATAGTCATCTTGAGTGATAATAAATATTTTCATTTGTTGCAAAGAACAATTGATAAGTGTTAAAGTGTTCTCGATCATTTATTTCTAAGTACAGTACAGTCTCTACAATCAGAACGCTCGCTAATTCGGACTATCCAGTAATCCAGACATTTGAATTTTTCGGACAGTTAAGTAATGTTTCCTCTTTAGTCCGGACAAGTGATTTTTCACAGTAAAATTTGTTTGTTATTTCACCGCTAGACAAAATAAATATGTATTTGTGGGTGAGCAAGAATTAAAGAACGCAATCTCAAATAAAGAAGCAAGCGAACTATTTTCAAAAGCTATTGTATGGGCTGAGCAAACCAAAGCGACGGAAAAGGAAATTTTATTTTTAAAAGAATTTAAAAATAAAGCACATAAATTACATAATGATATGTGTATTCAAACAAAAATAAATTTTTATTTTTCAAAATGAATATTTTTGACCACTTTAAGTATTTATCTTTATGTCTTCTGTAAATTAATTAAACACAAATGAATTCTTATGTGCAGTTTTTCTTCTTTTCGGCAATAAAAGTTAATTATATAGATGTACATAAACGTATTACGATTAAATTTTTATTTTAATTGTAGTCCGGACGATCCAATAATCCGGACAGTAGCTGAAAATATATCTGTCCGGATTAGAGAGGTTATACTGTACTATATTTTAATAAATAAAATATAAACATCTGTTTATGTATGTCATCAAGTGCACTGTAAAGTTTATTGTCAAAATTTCATTTAAATCCGGAGTACTGCTCACTGTCTCACATCGTTAGCTGAATTGCAAAACCACTCACCTACACTTTTTTTAACTTTTGTAGGAGAAAGAAAAAGCTAAACAATATTATCCAACTGACTGAAGTAAAGTTTCTTCTTTTTCGTTTTTCATTCGGCTAATTTTTCTGATAAAAGGTTATAAAATTCGTAGAGACATGTGTTTCGTTTTAATACACAATAATTACTAAAAATGCTGCTGGACTTTTTATTATCAACGTCGTTTTGCATTTCAGATGACGATATGCAAGAAGTCAAAATATCAAGAATAGTGCTGGCCACCGAGAAAAATATATTTGGGTGCGCGTATGTGTGTGTGGATAGCGAGCGACTTTAATATTCTGAAACTTGCTTTATTTATTTTTAAGCACTTATATTATTTTTGTAATCAAACTACATATACGATTCGCCTTACTATTTAATTTAAAAAAAAACACTTAAGCAAAATCAGAATTTTTTTAATAAGTAAGAAAAATTCTATATTTAGCTGGTAATATAAATAAAATTAAAACAAGAATATTTGCAAACGTCCAATTTTAATCAAATTATAAAAGAGTGTACAAACTTCATTTCTCGTTTGCACTAACAGAATTAAATCTTTGTTTTTCGAAAACAAACTGTGAGCTTATAAAATTATAATATGTTATGTAAAATTTTGCAGACCAGCTTCTAAAAGTTTTTCAAGCAGACAATGTGCTACAATTTATAATTAGAATTTCTAGTCTACTTTGCCTATGTATGCAACTGACACGATCAAATTTTCTAAATACAAATTTGGGTTACTTTAATTTGCAGTTTTCATTATAGATATTTCTTAATGAAACATTTTACGTGATATGAAATCTCTCCAGACACACATTGATTGTAGACTAGTGTAATCATTAATCATTTGGAAATAAGTGATTTATGAATTAAGTTAAAATAGCGATTATTTGTTCATTCTCGGTAGTCACAACAGCTATTACTATTATTATTATTATTATTACAGTAGAATTCATTTATAGCGACCTCGGTTATAACGACCATCCGTGTATAACGACGGATTTTCAAAGCAAGTTTGGTTCTTAATAGTTTGTACATGCGCAAGCATTCGCATAGAACGACTCCGGTTTTAGCGACCATCTGCTTTTAACGACCAATTTGCACGTCTGCTTTGGAATGGACATTCGGTTATAACGACGATGTAAGTTCTGTGTACTAATTTTTATTTTTTTCATTCCATTTTTTGTCGTCAGCCAATACTAAATAAAGAAACATATACTGCGGGGAATCACAGAATTTGTTTTCGACTATCCCAAACAGAGGTGCAAATGACAAAGAAGAAATATTCAAACCAGTTTGAGTCGTAAAAGCTGATGGACGCATAAACATTCACTTTTTAATTACCAGCGGTGTTATAGAAATTTTTTATTTACATAAGAATCTGTAATCCAGCTCAACCAAACGCAGGTAAGGTTGCGTGCTGCACTTTTACTTGGATAAATACTGAGTAAATGTATGTATGTTTTTCCAGAATGGACGTTAAAAAACGTAAGGTGTTCTCCATAAAAGAAAAGGCAGAAATTTTGCTGAAACTGGAAACTGGTTCTTCAAATGCAGCATTAGCGAAGGACTATTGCGTTTCGCATTCGACTATCAGTACGGTATGGAAAAACCGAGACGCAATTCGTAAGTGTTTTGAATCTGAGAATATGCAAAGAAAACGTATGCGTTCTGCTCAAAATTCTGATATAGAACAAGCTCTTTTGCAATGGTTCAAGACGCAAAGAAATAATAATGCTATTGTAACAACTTCCATACTTCAAATGAAGGCAGAGGAAATAGCGCAACTGCTTGGAAAGGATTTTAATTGCACTGAAAGTTGGGTCTACCGTTTTCGAGAGCGCCATAACATAGTTTTGGGAACAATTTCGGGTGAGGCTTGCAGTGTCGACAAAAATCAATGCAGCGACTGGCTAGTTTCTGTATGGCCTAAGATACGAGAGGGATATCAAGCAAAAGACATTTTTAATGTGGATGAAGCAGGGCTCTTTTACAAGCTTCCACCCAACAAAACCCTTAAATTCAAAGGTGAGAAGTGCTGCGGTGGTACACAATCAAAGGAAAGAATAACCCTGCTGGTTGGAGGTAATATGGATGGGTCCGAGAAAAAGAAAATGCTTGTCATTAGAAAATCCAAAATGCCGCGGTGTTTCAAGAATGTAAAATCGTTACCTGTGGATTATAAAGGAAATAAAAAGGCATGGATGACCTCAGAAATGTTTGAACGCATTTTGCGCGATTGGGACAGCAGTTTGAAAAAAGAGAAAAGAAAGATTTTACTGCTTGTAGATAATTGCCCAGCACACCCAAATGTTCAAAATTTGTCATCAATAAAATTAGTTTTCCTACCACCTAATACAACGTCCGTCTTACAGCCAATGGACCAAGGGGTAATTAGATGTTTGAAAAGCAATTATCGCAAACAACTTATGCTGAAAATTATTCGCGATGCAGACAATAACACACAAAGCACCACTACTTTGTTAGATGCAATTGACATGGTGGCCTCAGCTTGGCAAAGTGTAAAATCAACAACAATAGCTAACTCTTTCCGACATGCGGGACTACTTCCAGCCGAAAGTGTGTGCCCAGATGCAGATTTCGAAGACGAAGATGATATTCCGCTTTCGTTGCTACAGGAAACATATAAAAATATGCAACAAGTAGCCGAATATATTGACTGGAATGAGTTCGTAAATGTCGATGACAACGTCGTGACATCAGAAGAGCCTTCATTGAGAGAAATAGTGGAGAACACAAAAGAAAATGATGAAACTCACAGCGATAATGAACCAGATGACGAAGATGAGCCAATCAAAATTCCAACTAGGACAGAAACCTTGAGTGCGGTGCACACATTAAAACAGTATTTACGATTTGGGGGTTCTGATATATCAGAGAGTTTATATAGTTCCGTTGAAATTATTGAAAGTAAATTATTAAAAGAAATTCTTGTAAATAGAAAACAAACCACAATTCTAAACTATTTCCAATCTCAATAAATATGAATATACATGATAAAAAAAAACTTAAAAATATTGTGTACACTTATTTGGATACAACGACGTTCGGTTATAACGACGTATAATTTCGGTCCCTTGGCGGTCGCTATAAATGAATTCTACTGTATTTCTATCTACAATATTATCTCTCTCACTCCCTCCTTTTCTTACCGAGTTACCCTATTATCGGCTTAAGTGTTAATTAGGAAGATGACAACAGATAATTCCACAAACAAATGATATTAATTACAACTCAATTTTAAAGACAAATACTTGCATACACACACATATACATACACATACACGTATGCATGTATGTATGTGTGGGCATGTGTATAAATACATTCCAGCTAATTTTCACTGTTTATTTCAGAAATGAAAGAATCTTAAAAAGATATACAAATATATTTTGACACACAGATACATTCCTACATTTTAGTTTTCCAGTGAACAGCTTATGGCTTAAAATTATGAATGTGCCTGCCTGTGAATTTGCAAGAAAACCAACAAAACATTTTCAGGCTTGTAGGCAACAAAAATCACTTATCAGTCTCTGCAGCGACAGAGTTAGGAGAAAGTTTATGCTTGACACACTCATTTTTTTATCAGCTGGTCTCTAACACTTTCCTTTTCTGTTTCAAAGGATAAAGGCAAGCAAGCAGGGACTTTACAAAAAATAAATAAATGATGAAATACCCACTTCATATAACTTTATTTCTTTCTTTCTTTTTTTGACTTCTTGTGCTGAGTCAGAACTGTTAATTTCCTTTTTGTAATGACTTGCACAATATCAAATGTTTGCAGGGAAGACCTTAGGAAAGCATCTATGCGTTTGTGTCTGCATATTTATATTTTAAATGTAGTTTCTTGTAAAGGAATTATGAGGGAACCCAAAAATGTTTTCAAATATTAAAAGGTTTTTTCTGCTCATACTCCTGGCAAATGTTGATGGTTGTCACAGTGATTGAAAACTGGAAACAATTTTGTATTGTGTATTTTTTTTTAGTTGACTAAATTTTTATTGATTGTGGTGAATTTTGATTTCTGGAGACGGTGAAACATTTTACGTTTTCCAAATGTGCTTTCTTAATATGTTTCTGAAGATGCAACGATATAAAGTAGAGATTTCTTTAATTTTATTTCTTAATATTTACTTAATATGAACACCAAAATAAAAAATTTGGGAGGCCAACAACTAGTGACACAATTCATCTCTCATTCATTAATATTTTTATACTATAAGACGACCTTCACACATGCAAAGTTTACTTTTCAAAGTCTTTAAAAAAACAACATCTCCCATTCTATTTTCCCTTCTCTTCAACAAACTGAAGACTTTGCAAAGTAAACTTTGGATGCGGAAAAGCCATCTTATTAAATATGACAACTAAATAAGGCAAGAAAAATATTAAAGTTGCGCGTTTTATTGATTTCCATGAAAAAGGAGAGCTCCCAAGTAGGACATAGTGCACAAAAATTATATCTTATAGGAGTGAATTTCGAAGAAATAGACAACTAGACTCTCGCTTCCAGGCCTGGTTCGGCGAACAGTAGCTTTTGCTGGAATATGTCTTTGTGGAGTTTTTTTTGTGAAATTTAAATTTATTAAATTATAAACCACTGATTTACTGCTACCATAATAGAAGACTTCAAATTAAGTTTTGTATGGAATTTCCCACATAAATTAAGACTAGAAAGATGTTAAAAAAAACTATAATCTGAACTGATTTTTCTGAATTTAACCAAAAGCTTGTAATAAACATTAAAAAACAAACTAAAGTGTTTTAAATTAAGTTATCATATTTTTTTAAACGTAGAGTTAATTAAATTAAAAATAAAACAAAACTGCATAAAAGATCAAATCTAATTGAGAATCGAGATTTGGGAAAACCCCAAAACTATTGATAGAAATTTCTTAATTTGTCTTAATTTCTGTATTTATTATTTATGAAGCAATTTAAAAAAATTTCTGAACGTTAAGCTCACCAAATATTGCAAAAGAATATTAATTGTAAAAAAAAGACCACAGTCTTTCAATTGAAACTTCTCGAGTATGAATGTTCGAGCTGAGTTTCATTTACTTTCAAAATCAAAAATAAAAGAAACGAAAGTTTTCCAAAGAACTGTTTAAATTTAGTATGTTTTAATGAAGCAACTTTGTAAAGACTTTATCAATGTTAGGCTGAGTTTACTTCTAGCATTTCTTGTATGGCATTTACCCAAAAAAAGCGTAACCAACTAATTACTAATGAAAAACTGTTGGATTCAGACATATATATATTGATTTAAACAATTTTCAATCATGTTGGACTCTATAAAATTGTCTATTAGTTATGTATGAAACTGTTTAACTTAATAAATACGTGTCTGAATCGAACTGTTTTTCATTAGTAATTAGTGGTTACGTTTTTTTTTACGCTTGTGTGGCACATGGCACACAGATGGAAACACGGCCTAAGTTTCGAAAATTATTGGGAAATCCTTGAGAACAAAAAGTTAAGTTATTCCAACTCTGCTTCGGTTTGCAACATTTAGTCTCTGACATTTATTGAATTTTTAATTTATGTTAATGACGACAAGTTTTGCCTTGAAAATTTAAAAATATTTTTGCACTCCAAAGGCACATTTTTATATCGTTAACGACCACTGTTTTTTATAGTCCTTTTATTTAAATTTGATACACACATGCATTCGCACACACACACACACATACACACATTTTCAAATTCAAACTAGAATTTTGCCTTTTTTTTGGAGCTGAAATCAGTTTAAGAATATAACAAACATTAAATACGATTAAAAAGAGGAAAATAAGCGCCAGTACAAAAATATAAAATATCTATTAAAATTTGCGCACACACACACACATATCAAAAATAAAATTTACATACAAGCGCATACAAATTCAAGTAAGTATGCATGTATGTGTAAATATATCTGCAACCACCCTGCAAACATTTGCTATTAAAATTAACTCTAAAATGTATCCCAAATAGGCTTCCGAAATTTTTTTTGTGTGTTAGTGCGTTACTTCAAGAAAAAAAAGTTGCAATATGATGATAAAAGATAGTATATATTTGGATCTTTAAGCATTAAGCACAAACCACAACAGTTGCGCGTATTTATAAATCCGGTGGAGCAAAGAAAAAGGTGCTTGAGTCGAGATTTTGAGTTAATAGCATTACTGTGTTTTTCATACTTCAAAGTACTTCTGTGAAAAATTTCAGTTAATTTGCGCGGTTTTTCAAGGAGGTATAGAGGACAGAATTGGTGCTTACCTTTTTTCGGCCCAAGTACAAGTCGCCCCAAAAACAAAAATGTAGAATTGCCCAAAAGTTTTTGTGAAAATAATTGGGTAACCGTTCATCGATCTTTTGGTATTTGTTCATAACGAATAATTGGCAAATTTCCTCAAAATATTAAAAAACACAAAAAAACAAATTGGGATATTATACGTAATGAAAAAACCCTCAAAAACTTCAGGTGATTACTCATTTTTTGTTTTTTGTACGATCGGACACTGTTTTTTAGATTTTCCTCACACTGACTAATCGCCTAAAAATTTTGTGCATTCCTGCATTTAGTTGTTTCGCACGATAATTCCTACAGGCCCCTATGTTATAGAAAATTGGAAAATAAGAACAAAAAATACATAAAAAAATTTCCAGCGAAGCTTAGTTTGCGAGTTGTGATGGGCTTTTGAAATTGTAGTACAAAACTGAGATTAAGCGGTACAATTTGCCAACAAATATTACCAATATTGGTATCATTTTAAAGCATTTGACAACATCTTTCATTAAATGGTTTGGCTTGGCCATGCAGGAAAACTTTAATAAGCAATAAAACTTTATGAGGCAGAAAATATTTATTAGTCTGCGCCGTGTCGGGAAAAACCACGATGGAGAAAATCATTTAGCACTCTTTACTTAGCGAAGCCACTTTTTGATATACCGAGAAGAAAAACCCTCAAGTCCAGCCGAAGGCCGTCCATGCAGAATTCTTTGTGTGCGTGTGTGTGTCAGAGATCTGCATGATTACGTAGAATTTTGCATTTTCTAAAATAAATATTGAGCAAGGAATTTACATTAAAAAATTAAATATGCTATTGCATGAATCATATCAATGAGACTGTTGTTAATTAATGCATGCTAATGCTTGCGATTTCTATTTTTTTTGTATGATTCACTAAGGCAATGAATCAGTATAATTGTTTTGAGAACTTCTTAAAACCCCTTCTGGCAAATATAATTCTATGCAATATTATAAAATAAAATAGCTAGGCTAATTTTATTTTATAAATTATTTTAATACGAGAAAAACTATTAATTAATACGCAATGTCTTATTAACTTAAGGTTTCATCTATTCAAAGTGCTTTTGTGTGTTATTTGATTACTATACAAAACAATCAAACAACAGCAGTTAGTTGTTCGGAGGTAACTCTGCCAGCAACTCATTAGGACATATTGATTTTAAAGAACAAAACAAGAACATTGTATAAGTGTGTGTGTGTGTGTGTGTGTGTGTGTGTTTGCTACAATGACGACCTCTCGAGGACAGCACGGAAGATGGCACAAAGCCCATTTTCAATTTCTATCTGTGGACTTCTCAGAGATTTCTTTGAAATCTCAGTTAATGATATAAAAATTATAAGAGAAGATTTTTATTGCGGATACACAATAACAATCAAATCCTTCAAACAAATTTATAACATCTCACAAAATCCATCAGCTGACATCAACAAGTGTCGAAGAAAACACACTTCCTTGAACGATTGAAACTCTCAACTTTCAAATGGTGACAGGGCAGCCTCATTCAAATACACAAAATATGCAAACTCAAGTGTAAAAATAGCAGAATATTACTGTGTGACTATGAGTTTAAATTTACACACACGCACACACACACACACACACTTACATACATAAATATACATACATATTTGAATTTCTTTCATATGTTTGGTTGAGAGTGATTCTCTATTTGTGTGGCAAAATAGAAAAGATGCTAAGCTTGCTGTCGGTTTATTTGGAATCCCTAGAGAACAATAGCCCACATATGTAGAGCTGTCAGGGGCAAATACATATTTATGTGACACTAAACAAATTCAAAACGAACATCAACAACAACAACAACAAGAACAATACCAAAGCTGGAAAAAATCACTATATGCAAACAAATGGAAAAAAATAATAAAAATCATTTTCGTTTATATTTTTGGTGATCTTTAAGTTTTTTTTTCTATTTAATTAAACAACAACATCACATACTTTTGTAAAATAACAAAGAATATAATAATGAATTCGGAAATCTCTTTATACATACACTCAAGATATTATGTAGGTAAATTCAAAAACAAAAAAAATCATTTGAAACAATAGTATTTTCAGTTAAAAACCGGATTACTAACATTTAATTTGAATCAAACGATTTTTTCAGTTATTTTTGAATGTTAATTTTTTAACATACAATTTCATTAAAAACAAATGTTTGTTTCTTTTATTTTAAACTACAAAAAAGCAACTTACATATCATTTAAAACTACTGTTTTTTCATTTCTTTTAACAACCTGAAAACAACTTACTAAAACAGTAAAAACGAATGTATTTTTCAATTGTTTTAACTTACACAATTTTACTACCTAAAACTGTAAAAACAACTGTTTTTTCACTTATTTTGACTTACAAAAAATAACCTACCAAATCAATAGAAACTAAACTACTGTTTATTTCATTAATTTTTACTATAATATTTTTAATCCCCAAAAATTAAGATTTTTTGTTATATGTCTTTTATAAATAATTTTTATTGGCACTATATGTCCAAGATTTGGTGTAAAATCAATAAATAATAATAATAAGAATAATAAGAATAATGATATAAATAATTATATGTAAGTTCTGTTGCGTGAAATAATTGCTCATTGTTTCTCAATAAGTTGGGACTTTCTTCCAAACTGGTTAAATGTAGTGGTTTTCTATAAGAAGAAGAATGCATTAAAATATTAAAAATTTATACTATATATATAGAATTAAAAACATGACATTATTATTCGCATGTGGCAAATATTATATTGTTTTCAGCACTAGAAGCGCCGCAAGGCCACAAGTATGGTCGAAGTCCATAATTTCTTTATTTTTTAACTAACTAAGTCCACTAAACTTTTGGACTTTTTTTTAATTTTTTATATGGATTTCGGAGACTTGTATCGAACTGTTTCAGTAGCTCGTTTTTGATACGAACCCGTGATCAAACCCATTTAAATTACATGGGTTTGATGATTGGTTTGTGTCAAAACCGAGCTACTGAAAGAATTTGATACAAGTCTAGGACTTTGTAATACGCAGATTTAATAAACAAAAATTCAACTTATGTCAAACTGCTACTGCTAATAATGCACCGCCTACAAAAGACAATATCCCAAATGAATAGCATTTGGGAGACGGTGAAGGTAAGGAATTCATGCAGTCTTAATTCAAAAGAATTAACTTTCGTTACGAATTACAGGATAGTCTCCCATCTGTTGCCGTATCGACCACAAAATGGAATTACACAGTGTGTTTGTTCTGATAACTGTCAGTTTAGCAGACTATGCATCTCTCATAATAAGCTCTACTGCAAGAAAGCATTAAATATGTAGTATATGTCGAATTATATAACATAAGAACACTAATTTCTTCTGACATACTGGGACAACTTATAAAACTGTCATTTTCATTTGACAGTTAGCATCTTCTTCGCTCCATAATTCACAAATTCCACCTGAAAACAAAATGATAAACATGCACATATATATTGTATGTATGAATAAAGAATTATAAAAGTTGTATTAAACTTACCAATTTAAATTTTGTTTTAATATCTTGCCAAAAATCATCCTTTTATATGTAAGAAATTTCATGTATTCGCACATACTTACATATGTATGTACGTACATATTGTATGTACAAAATTTTTGATAAAAGTTTTCGATTTTTTATTATTCAAATAATTTTGAAGTTTGTTTTAATAACCTACCCTACAAGAAAAGAATGACTGAAACTAACACAAACAACATTTTTTTACTAACATAGGGTCTCCACCTAACATAATATGTAAGATAAGAGCGTCAAATTCAATCGTCTAGACTTCAAATTAGTGTTATGTCAATATTATAAGATTTATTACAAGAGCGTTGTTATAAGAAATCCTATAACAACAATCTTATGATATGAACTGTCAAAAAACTACACGTACATGAAAATAAATTAGTGTGCATGTGTGAGTGTTTATTAAAATAAATGAAGAACAATGCTTTGGACAAAATTTCTGGGATTTTATATGTTTAATTTTATATATTTAATTGAATTTATATGTTTAATTGAAAAAAGTAAAACCAAAATAAATAGTTATATAAAATTAATACATGTTAACTCGATGAGAATTTGTATAAAATGAAATGTTATAAGAAAAGTAAAATTACGTTGTCCTGTTGCATGACATGAAGAGAAATATCGGCATTTTATTTTTGTTATTCTGCCGACGTTCTCTCACATATTATGTCAGAGTTAGTCGCAGTTGTAGACGCTATGTAACACATTTGCAACAATTTTACATTCAATTCAACAGTTATTATAGTTGCTCTACTCTAACATAATTATATGCTAGAGTTGAATGTCTAATGTACACATGTCAAAATTTTTAAAATGTTGAATTTTACTGAAAATAATTTATAGTTCGTTCGGTTTGTAAAATTAAAATGTATAAAAGTGAAAAAAAAAATTATGGTGTTTCTGAAAAAGTAAGATAAAAACAATAATGAACAAAAGAAATTTTATAGTTTAATTAAAAATATTCATACATATATGTATACACAGAAAAAAATTCATAGGTTATATTTCCTAAAATTATGGTATAATTTTAACTAAGTGAAAGGGTAGAATGGCATTTACAAAGTTTTTTAGGTAATTTGACAAAAATTTTAGTTGATTTCTATGTTCAAAAAATCAACTTAAAAATTAATTAAAAATCCTTTTTTTTTCTTATATACCCTAAACGACTAGGTAAATTCATATTTTCATTTTCTGTTAACTATCTAAAAAGCAAAGTAAAGTAAACATGTAATTATAATGCGGCAAATTGTCATGGATTTTAGTTAAATTAACTATTTATTATTGGATAATTACCATGGATTTTAGTAGATTTGACTATATTGGCATTATGAAATAATAATTAAAGAATTTTTGGATTTGTTAATAACTTTTTATTTATTATTTTTATTAAAGAAATATTATTATTAAATATTATTATAACTATAGTTATTATATAAAGTACATATATACATATTTATTAAATATTGCATAAGTTTTAGTTAATTTTAATTAATTAATTTTATTGACGAATTCAATTAATTTGGACCGCATATATTTTCAACTCCACATTAAAAATGAGTTTTTGGGATGAAACTAAATAACATCAAAATAGTTTAAATTTTTTATAAAGAGTTTAAGTGGTGTCCACACTATCGAACACGAGTGACGATCAAAAATTTTTCAGTTTTGAGTGATAATGTTGAGTATTCAGACTTTCCCATTTGCTATATAAAAGTTTCTTTTTAGGATACAGGTATTCAAAGTCCATGTTTACCTGTAAAAAAAAAAATAATTAATAGCAAAAGGACTATTATATTATGAAATTTACACATACTAGTGTTACGCTATGTAGTGGATATGGTTTTGGACCTGCTTTCAGAAATTTCATAAGCAAGGAAATGCATATTCCATATACAATGTACATTTTCACATAAAACGTACAATTGTTCTGTATCAAATACTAGGAGCTGTATTATTTTATAAATTTTAGTATCAAGTCTATCCGTGATTGTCAAAAATTTTGATTTTTTGTAAGTAACACCCTTGAAAATAACAATATTATAAGCCTGCAGGTGGTTAAAAGGTGCGCTCGAAGTACACTGATTAATTTTAGCAAAATTAATTTTTGAATTGTCATTGTTAAGCAAATTATATGAGAATTCTAGTTAAAATTTTATACCAAGAGATAACGCAAGGTTTTTTGTACTTGGAATAACTCTTGCATATGTCTTCAGCTCGTGATGTTTTGCCTCATAACGAAAGCATGAATAATATCGAGGAGGACCAGAAAACTCGATAACACGTGGATAATGTACTAAATGGTGATGTTTAGGTTTAAGATTATCATTAAAAAGTAAAACGTACTGATTGTTATGAAATTATTATTTTTGTGCTTTTCTTCAACCATATCCTGTATCCTTGGCAATTTCCCTACAGCAATTTGCCTATCTGAAATAATAAACAAATTTATTTATTTTTAAAATTTAAAAATTTTTAAAATTTCATATATACATACATACCTTTTTGCTCAAAAATTTCGTTTTGACAATAAAATAGAAATTAATTTGATAAAAATTATTTCGAAGAAGATACCTAATTGTAATAGTTGTATTAACTTGGATTTTAGGTAAAGTGTAATGTACAAATTACCTAACTGCATAGTTAATAAAACCCAAGTTTTTTACTTTCATATAAAAAAAAATTACCTATGCAAGCTTAGGTAATATTACCTCTTATATTTTTTTATGTGTATGTATGTATTCGTTTCTTTTTAAATTTTTAGATGTTTGGAAAGATCAAGATGCGTTAGGAGTTGAAAAAGGCGGTAATACAATTCATTCTGTCTGTGAAAAGTGTTAAAAAAGATAAGTAAAATAGTGAATAAAAGAAATTCACAAAGTTCAATTTAATATGTATATTTATTTTCAAAATTTTAGATATTTGTAAAGAGCAAGGTGCGTTGGTGATGAAAAAGCGTGAAGAGGGATAGACACTGCCGAAGTTATTTGGTGTTTTTGTTTATTTGTATTTTTTGTTTTAAAAATGTTAGTTTCGTGTGTAGTTTAAAGTTAGTTTTTATAATAAAAAAGGAAATAAAATAAATTAAAAAGTATATATGCTGATTACTCAATTATGGGGGATATATTTGTCAATTATGATCAGTCAAACTTGAGTAATATTTATGCTATCATTGATTAGTAAAAAGCACTGGAGTGAGCAGTTCAACTATATGTTATATTCATTAGTTAAAGAGAGATGCAACATCACACGTACACAAAAGTTTCCATCACATTTTTCATTTTGCCTTTAACAATGTGATAGAAACTTTGTTCTACGCATTGATGAATATCTCCTGCATGACTTCCGATCAAATGAGCAGTCAATTGACTGGTAGTGTTCTTGTAGGGTATGTACGTATATATGTACATACATAGATGCAATTTACACTGTGCCTTTTCTGCTTGCCTGTGCAGGCAGGCTTTTTTAGTTTATTGGTGAGAGTGTGTGAGAAGCTTGCGGGGTAGAACAAAAGGCACAAAATGAAAATTCGAGTTGATTTATGACATTTGTCTTTGCCTTTTTCGTACTCTCAGCATTAAACGTGTGTATAAATGCCAAAAAGGCATGAATAAAAAAGGCTTAATGTAAATGTGTGTGACTTTTCGTAGGGCGTTTAAAAGAAAATTGTCAATCCAAGGCAGGCTAAAAAGGCATAGTGTGAAGTGGCTCATATGTATGTACATAAGCAAAAATTAAAAAAAAAACTTTCAAAATAAAGGCAGAATTAGTTTTTACTTTCTGTTCTGTTACGAATCAGCTGACTCTTTTTTGTTTATAGAAATCTAATCAAGTAATTAGTTTTTTTGTTTCGTTCTGTTCTGTTTCAGTTCAACCTGTGAAAATCAAAAAATTGCTAAGTACTTGTAATACAGGATTTACACTATGACTTTTTACTGTGACTTTTCTAGAGTTTATTGAAAAACGGGGTACAAATGCGATCAAAGGGGTAGCAACACAAAAGAGAATTCAAGAAAAAGGCAGGGGAAAAAGTCATCGTGTAAATCCCGTATAAGTGACAGCATAAAATAATGATAAAAATATTTTGAAATAATTAAAAAAATTAATTTTTAAAAGAAAAATAAAACTATCTTGAACTGTAACAATAGACGATGCAAAACTCATCAACTGCGACCCTTCTGGTCAGAAATAGTTAATAAATTGCAACAGAAAAAGTAAGTACTCATAATTAAGTATGTATGTTTGTATATTTTTTAAAGTTTTTTATGAAAGAAAGTAAGCTAAGTAAAAATTAAATGCAAAAAACTTTTAGATCAACTACATTATTTAAGTTTTACTGAAAACATAACTATTCTGAACAATTGGTTATATTGACTGCACAGAAGATCATTATTATATTGTAGTTTGCTTATTAAACAACATACACAAAAAGTTAATATACCCTCGCCTTGGTAATATAACTAAATTTTCCTTTAATTTAAGCTTTACGGAAAACTTCCTAAATAACATACATTCAGTTAATGTAAAACTTCTTTGAGTGTACTATTACATATTAGAAACCAAAAAATAAATAAATTTTTAGCTACTGCATTTGTTACTTACTTTTTTTTTCTTTTCTCTAACAACATTTGCTTTTAATTTAACTAAGCCAGCACTTGCTTTTGAATTTTTATTAAAACTGCAGCAATTTTTAATAAAAAACTGGCAAAACTTGTCTGATCAAAATATGTTTCTGCGATATTTTTGTGAACACAACTGTATCTTAAAGCACAGTCGGCATTAAGTAATTAGGCAATATTTATGATTAAAAAAATAATAGCAATAATATTATATATTAATTTTAATTACTCTAAATAATGAGCAGAAAAACAATATAATAATTATGAAAATTCAATTATATAAAACAAAACACATTTTGCCAATTAGAAGAATAAATTCTGTGTACACTGTCTATTGGTAATTGACATGAATTTCAGTTGAAGCCAACCAAAAGCAGATTAAACAAATTTTATACAGAATGCCAAGTGTTGGAGCACAATAAGCACAAAAACTAACGATGATCATTGATAAATAAATTTTTATTTTATATTTCTATTTTTATTGCAAGTGAGAAAAATTTAATTTTTTTTTTTAAATTCAATTATCGAATATAATTACAAGAATTTAAAGCTTTAAAATATTTATTACAAGATGGTTTTATATTATAAAATGTTTAATTGGAAAACATATTTAAATTAAAATAAAACTTCAGTTACAAATATGGAATAGCAATAATGCAGGTATAAATTGAGGCTTAAAAATTTTAAATAAACTTTCTAAGCACCTAAAAAACTTATGTACCTTGAAGACACAAGTGGGTTATAATATTGACTCTCTCTGCTCCGTTTTTAATGTAGTTATTTCGGGGAAATAATCACCACATCACTATTTTAAGCGAGTGCCAGACACATCAATATTCAGCTTCAATATATGTGGTTGCGTGCGTTTGTTTAACAAAAATAGTCACACTTATACTATTGGTGTGAATATTTTTTATAAAAAAAACGCACACAAGCACACATATTGAAGCTCAATAATCTGTCTGTACATGAAAAAAATTTTCGAAACCCCAGAAAAGCTAAAGACTTTAATCCTGGACTTATGTGTTCGAATTTGTCCTAAGTAGCAAAAATAAAAAGATGGTTCCATGGCTTGAACAATTAAACTTTTTTTGACCAGTAAAACTCAAATCGTATGCTTCTAAATTCACAATGAAAGAGTCTCAACACCTTTCTACTAGAGATTCCAAATGAGAAATCCTGAATTCTGAATACAGAAATCTCGGGATATTTGGGGATTGGTAAATCGAATCCTGAGATTTGAAAAATTAAATCTCGGGATTTTTCGGGTTTTCTTGCCTCGAAATTTTTATATAAAATTAATTAATCATTAATTGTATGGTATTTTTTATAATATATAAAAATCTCATACAGTTTTATTTTATTATTATATTAGTTTATAAATTAACAACAGGAGCAAAATAAATTTAGTTACTAATTTTTGATTATTTTCATCAAGGATGCTACAATATACAACTACAAATTACTTTTAAAACAAAAAAGTAGTTGTTGAGCTCTATTCATAGGCGTAGAAAGGCCATTCTGGAGGGTGCATTACACCGCAAGACTTGCTGTTGCCTCCCCCCTAGAATTATTTCAAATTGCATGTTTTTATATTACTCATGAAAATCATCAGTCATAATTTCGTCTCTTATGCTAACTTTGTGCCAATTTTTGATTATACATGGGGCCATTGGTATTTAATGCTTTATTACGTCGTTCAATAATTCGATTCTTAAGGCTTTTTATTAGAGAAATACAATTATTTTTTCCTAAAGTCTTTATCAGGAATTGTAAAACACCTTCTAATTTCAGCAAGAAAACAAAAGATGCCTTTAGGGAACATATATGTACACATGTAATTTGATTACTTAATACCATATGGTTCAAAAATTAAAAAGTTTTGAAATGTAAAATACTTTTTATAAAAATTAGTTAAGGAAACTGTTCGAGTATTGGACAAAAATGATTTGAATAATTTTTTGCTCTAAGTTGAACATATTTGTTCATTCGAAATGTTAAAAACTTGTTCGAAGATCCGAATAACTTTTGTTCGAATGACAACACTAATCTTAATATTATAAATTAATAAAAGGCATAAGAATTTTAAATGCTATTAAAAACAGATAAGATAAACAGATAAAACTATATTGATTTTAATTTCATATGTAAAACCATACTCGTGTTAGAAAACTTTTAACTTTAAATACAATTGTGTAATGATATATTATCTACAGAAAACTTTTTAAAGTTAATATATAAAATTACAATTTATGAAAGTACTATTAATTAAAATAAATAAAAAAATACATTAAAAAATTTTTCCAAACAAATTTTAGATCCCGAATCGCGGGATTTTCAAAAATCAATCCCGATTGGTATCCCTACATTTTTCATGTGTAAACATCTATACGCTAGGGGGTAAAAATCTTTTTACTTTGATTTTTTTGCTGAGATTTCTTTGCTGAGATTTCTTTGCTTTTTTGCTTTTGCTTTGCATTGTCAAATCGGTGTGAGCTATGTATGAGTGCATTAGTATTTGAAAGAAGCAATACCAAGCAGAGAAACAAGTCGACCGGCTCGAAGCCGATGGTGCGCCGCCGCCGGTTAATTTTCTGTATATTTCCGTACACCAAAGGTGAAAATGAACCGTAAAATCAACGGACTTGAAATTTGGACACAATGTGTAGACATTTGGCCACTACAACAACAAATACATGAGAGTTAAAAACTAAAGGGTGTTCCAAAACGAGCAACGAAAAATGTTAAAATCCCATGTAATATACATACAATTGTGTGTACATATATACACTTGAAATTTTAAAAGTTAGTGTATTTTTATACAGACTACAACAATTAACACTAAATTTAAAAAATTTAAGTTAATGCAATTTTGACTTTGTAATTTTTACAACTTGCTGTATCTTGGAAACCGTAAGAGTAAAACTCTTGAAATTTTCAAAAACGATAAAAGTAAAAAATCAAAAAAAAATATAAAATCGCCACATATAAAAAAATCGCCAAAACGAAAAAAGCACCAAATTAAAAAAAATCTCTAGGACTAAAATAAATCGCTAAAAACCGCAAAAATCGCCAAAATTAAAAAAATCCTTAGACAAAAAAATCGCCAATTTGAAAAAATCGCCAAAATAAAAAAAACGCCTAAATAAAAAAACCTCAAAAACAGAAAAAAATCGCCAAAATGAAAAAAACCCAAAAAAAAACAGAAAAAAATCGCCAAAATGAAAAAATCGCCAAAATGAAAATAAAAAATTGCGGAAATTAAAAAAAACCCAAAAAGAGAAAAATAAACGGCAAAACGAGCAAAAAAGCGATAAAACTGAAAAAAAATCGTTTAAACTGAAAAAACTTAAAAAAGGAAAAAAACTAAATTTAAAAAAAATGATCAAAACCGAATGTGCGCGAGTCAAAGTCGCACTTTACTGAATTTATTTTAATTGCAATGCGTACACAACAACAAGAACAGCAACAACTAAACGATGAATAACAGGAATTAAAAATTAAAAAGTAAAAGTAAAGGCATTTACCATAGATGAGCACTGCAGTACCACTAAAGTTTCAGTAAAAACAATAAAAAATGTTTAACAAGTAAATTTTTACTGATTACTAAAATTTTTTTCTAAAATTTTTATAAATTGCCTAAATGATTTGTTATATGATGAGGTGCATTGAATTTTCAGTAATCAGTAATGCCCGTATTCGTAATGAAATTCTACCAAGTGGCTAAATGTTTTTCATACAAAAGTTTCAAAATTTTAATGAAAAAACTTTGCCACTTGCTGCAATTTTATGATGATTGCGGCCCTACGATTTTACTGGTAATACAAATTAAATTTCATTAGCAGTAAAAATTTCATGAATTTTTTTAGTAATCAGTAAATTTACTGCTTACTGCAATTTTTAATGCAGTACATATACATATACTGCAGTGTGCCCAAACCAAATAAGTTTAATAAAACAAACAAAAACCAACAAATTCCTATGTATTTACAATATTGAAAGTTTTGATACTTTTAATTAATTAATTTACAAAAAGATACTAAAAGCATAAGTACTTCCAACTTAAAAAAATATTTCATTACTAGATGTTTACACATCTCCTCTGTGATCGGACTCACATTGCTTTTTATTATTTAATTGCTTGCGTATTAGTTATATTTTCCTTCATATCACTCATACGCCGTGTGGTCATTTTTACTCGTATATAGGCCTTGTACCTCACTTGAAATTGTTGTTATAAAAGCATACATATTTTCAACAACAATTCTATGGCGATTTCGAACGTCCTAATTTCATGTGAAAATACCCGACTATGATCGAAAAAAAGTCCTATTCAGTTCAAAACGACATCCATTTTCATCTACCATTCTTCAATTGGTTAATAAAACAATTATTATACTGTATATTTTGGACTATAAAAACTAAAAGTTGTTTCTTAAGTAATTTTTCAATCTGAATTCAAGTCTGAATAAAATCTTACTAGCACAGCGAGTATAAATAAATGAATGGAAAAATATTTCTGATACAAACATATTTTGGATAAAAGGAAACTGATAATTATGTGACTTCAATGAAATACAGAAAGGAAAATGTGTGTGTGTGTGTTAGTGTGTGCGTTTATAAAAAATAAAAATTAAAATGAAATATCCTTCCTCAACTCGTTGAACTTCATTAAGATGTATACAAGCAGGTTTATATTGTACGAGTAGTACCTTAGCTGCACATCATTTTTATTACAACAACCTTAGTTTGTGTTAGAATATGTTTGTTTGTGCGTGCTGGGACAAGTACTCTCACTCAATAAGTTTGTCAAACTTTTAAATATATCACGTGCTAAGGAAGCAATTTTGATTTTTATATTCTAACCATACAACACACTCACAACCTTCTGTATTCCGAATTCTTTATTTTAGTTCAGAGACTTACTAGTACACATTTTTTATTGTATTTTTTTTTTACTCTTTTATATTTGAAAAGCCTTTTTAAAACTTTGGCGACAAACTTTTTTATTTTCCTCAGTTTTTGCAATATAATTTTGAAACTGAGACGTGACATTTTATAAGCAAGCACAAGAGAAATCTTTTACGAAATTTAATGAGATATTTGTTATTGAAAATAATCCATTTGTAATAAAAAAAATAAAATAAAAAGCAATTACATACACTCTCCTTTCAATTCTTTATTTTTTGCCAGCATTTTCAGGATTAGTTTGAATTATTATTTCACTATTTTTAAATGAAATTATAATGGATTTGTGTTGGTACTGAAAGTGTTTTTATATTGCACTTGTACTTTTTAATAAATCGAACTAAATTCTTAGCAGTACATTCCTTCCAATTTCTCGCTTTCATACTAAAAATTACATAATTATGTATTACAACTACAACTTAATTCAACTAAATAATAAAGTAAAAGTTTTCTCTTAAAGAAACCTTAACTATGTGGTGGGAGAAAGCTCTGGGCTTTCTAAAATAAATAGAGTATTATAGTATTTTAAATAAATAAATAAATAAATATCATCCTGCATTAGATTAACTGTGCGTATGTCCGTGAGTATGTGTTTATCAAATTTAATCCTTCATAATATTTTAGCAAACAAACAAACAAACTGAAAACGTTCATACATAAATACATACAAAAGTAAATGAAAAATTCAGTCGTCAGTCTTTTACACAGCACGCACTTGCATACTATATATGCTACAGTTTTTAGTTACAGTAGCAGCTTCAGCTTCAGTAACAGCAACAGCAACAGCAACAGCAATCGTCCTCCCAGCAACATGCGTCTCGACTAAAGTGTTAAGCCTTTTTCCTTCTGCAACGCAACATTAAAAATATTAAAATCTAAAATCACTGAGTCGTGTTGGGGAAGCAAATTAGCAAACAAAAGGATAACTATGTTCGGGAGAAATGGATTTTAAAAGTTGTTAAAGAATTAACTTTTCTACACAATTCACATGAGCACTCGTCGTACAGTGGGATGCAAAATTAAATCAAACACACTTCATTATTCAAATTTTAAATCTGATTATATATTAATTTTACAATTAATTACTATAATACATCAAAATGAAAGCAAGAATATTCATACTGTATGACAAATCAAAAACATATTGGAAAGCAATTTTTTTCAATCGGATTTCCCAAGAAAGTCGCTATATGGTGAAAAAAAATAAAAGACAAGTTTAATTTTTACATACCGTGAATTATATATTTTGAAGGATGTAGAATATAATCAAAAAAGACCAACACTAAGATGATTAGCTCACATATTCATACATACATATATATGTATATGTATATGTATGTTATTCACTAAAAAACATAGAAACCATAAGAATGATCCCGAAATTATTAGGTAATGAATATAATATGCAAACATGTAAGCATTCATGGCAATGTTATGGAGTAAACATTACAGGCATAACAAGTAGGTACAATCCCAGCAAAAATTGCTGCTTCCCTGAAGCGTATTTATAAGAGAGACAATGTTACAGAATCAATTGCTGTTGCGCATGAATAAGGCACCTTTTTTATACGAGATGAGCGAGCTGGAAGCAACACATTCAGTTTCGAAAAACCCATGAATTTTTTGCCTCTATAAAGTCATCCACAGAAGTTACTGGTTTCCAAAATTTTCTATTATATTTTTCTTCTTAGTTAGAGAGTCCGCCTCACGTTAGTTCTATTCAGAAGCATTTTTCAAAGCTTGTGTTATCGAGTAAGCAATGCATGCCTTCCCTCAGTTGTTAGTGCTTCCAAATCAGAATTTTTTTTTTTGGTGGGATGTTATGCCTTCTACTATTAAGAAATATGCAACCACACACAAAAAAGTAATATAAATTATTTTGTAATATTAATTAAAATATTTGTAATATCAATTAAAAAATTTATTTTAACCTATAACAATTTGATAATATCAATTATTAATCAAATTAATTAATACAATTAAAAATTTAATTGAATCAATTAAATTCTTAATTGAAAACATTAATTGGTGAGTACTTTTTTTTGTGCACAGAAGCACACAAGCACTCACAGATGCCAGACACAAGCAACAATAACAACAATGAAACGAACAGCAAGTTAACATCGCAGTATTCTAGCAGTGAATAATTTAACATTGTGTACTTAAAGCTCTTCATATCAGTGTTGAGCAAATAAAGTATTCTCACTTGAAAACCATTTTACACTGGTGAGTTATTTATTTGCAAATATTTAAACCAACAAAAATAACGTTTTTAAAAGGCAAAACAAACATATCTACATATGTAAATAATTTTGCCCTCGAAATGTGATTTTTGATTCTCATTATGCCCTTCATTTTCTCTTGAACTGTTTTCACTTATTTTTTGTGAGTGAACTGGATTAAAAGATCGTGAAATATAAATATTTTTCTTTCAATTAAGTGTTAAAGACTATACATATGTAGGTCTGTTCATTTACTTTCCCAACAGAAACTAGCAAGGAGAGACTAAAGTAGAAATTTAAAAAATTACTCTCCCAGAAACGAAAAAAAACTAAACGCTTTATTCGTAAAAAGTGGCAAGAAAATGTTATGCATATGAGAACCCTGGATGGAAATCATGATATAATTATACAATTTCGGGTGTATTTTGTTTCATAATATTTTAAATTGAAAAAATGTTTTAAAATTGACTTTTAATATGAAATTATTTACACAGTATCATGTATTTTGCTATTTTTATGCATTTTTCATAATTTTTAAATTTTATTCATTAACAAATACAAAATTGCCACTTACCATCTCTGATAAGGTATGAGAAACAAAGAAAATTTCTTGACAATAAAAATGATTTTATGTGGCTTTATTAAAGAAAAACAATAAATTAAGATAACATGCTTTCTACTTACATACATACGTATAAATGTTTTTCTTAGCAAAGAAATACAAATTTTTAAGTTTTTCTTTTTTAGATATTTTTGAAATAATTAATTTGAAGACAAAATGCACAACAGGTTGTTGGATAAGTCTTTCAAGCTAAAATTTTACTATCAATAATATGTAAGAATTTTTTTTGTCTCTCAATTTTTTTTGATGTGTAAACATCTATACGCTAGGGGGTAAAAATCTTTCTTTGCTGAGATTTCTTTGCTGAGATTTCTTTACATTGTCAAATCGGTGTGAGCTATGTATGAGTGCATTAGTGTTTGAAAGAAGCAATACCAAGCGGAGAAGCAAGTCGACCGGCTCGAAGCCGACCGTGTGCCGACGCCGGTTATTTTTCTGTATATTTCCGTACACCAAAGGTGAAAATGAACCGTAAGAGCTACGGACTTAGAATTTGGACACAATGTGTAGACATTTGGCCACTACAACAACAAATACATGAGAGTTAAAAACTAAAGAGTGTTCCAAAACGAGCAAGGAAAAATGTTAAAGTCCCATGTAATATACATACAATTGTATGTACATATATACACTTGAAATTTTAAAAGTTAGTGTATTTTTATTCAGACTACAACAATTAACACTAAATTTAAAAAAAAAATTAAATTTGACAACTTGCTGTATCTTGGAAACCGTAAGAGCAAATCTCTTGAAACTTTCCAAAAACGGTAAAACTAAAAAATCAAAAAAATATAAAATCGCCAAATATAAAAAAATAGCCAAAAACAAAAAAAAATCGCCAAAACGAAAAAAGCACCAAAATAACAGAAAAAAATCGCAAAAATGAAAAAATCGCCAAAATGCAAAAAAAAATCGCCAAAATGAAAAAAATCGCGAAAATTAAAAAAACTTTAAAAGAGAAAAAAAACGCCAAAACGAGAAAAAAGCGATAAAACTGAAAAAAAAAATCATGTAAACTAAAAAAACTAAAAAAAGGAAGAAATAAATAAAAAAAATGATCAAAACCGAATGTGCGCGAGTCAAAGTCGCACTTTACTGAATTTATTTTAATTGCAATGCGTACACAACAACAAGAACAGCAACAACTAAACGATGAACAACAGGAATTAAAAATTAAAAAGTAAAAGTAAAGGCATTTACCATAGATGAGCACTGCAGTACCACTAAAGTTTCAGTAAAAATAATAAAAAATGTTTTATAAGTAAATTTTTACTGATTACTAAAATTGTTTTCTACAATTTTTATAAATTGTAAAAGTTTCAAAATTTGAATGAAAAAACTTTGCCACTTGCTTCAATTTTATTATGATTACGGCCCTACAATTTTACTGGTAATGCAAATTAAATTTCATTAGCAGTAAAAATTTACTGAATTTTTTTAGTAATCAGTAAATTTACTGCTTACTGCAATTTTGAATGCTGTACACATACATATACTGCAGTATGCCCATTTACTAACCAAATAAGTTTCATAAAACAAACAAAAACCAACAAATTCATATGTATTTACAATATTGAAAGTTTTGATACTTTTAATTAATTAATTTAAAAAAAGATACTAAAAGCATAAGTACTTCCAACTTAAAAAATAATTTTCATTACTAGATGTTTACACATCTCCTCTGTGATCGGACTCACATTGCTTTTTTTCTCTCTTTATACACTCTGTCTTTGCAAACTTTTTGACTTAATGAACACTTTCCAGTAACAATTGTTACAAATTCGTAAAAATTTTTAATAAATGAACAAACTTTATATTTGTTAATTCAAAACAATTTTGTAATTTACAACACATACTATACAAGAATAGTATCAGTCAGTTGACCGGTCATTTGATCGGAAGTCATGAAAGATATCTTCATCATTGCGTAAAACAAAGTTTCTATCGCATTATTTAGGGTAAAATGAAAAATGTGATGGACATTTTTGAATACGCGTAATGTTGCATCTCACTCTAATGACCATAAAACGTATAGTCACATTGCTCACTTTACTACTTTTTACTAATCAACGATAGCATACAATTGAGCAATCAAACATGATTGATATACTCACAGCAAAAAATTTCAAAAAAGGTAAAAAAGGGTTTGGAATTAAGCGTTTTTTGTGGAATCACTTCCCCACTGGATTACCAACTTAATGATTTTAACAAGACGTGAGACTATAATAATTGATTCTTTAGAAGTAATTACTTTATTTATTTGTCAACATATTCACTTAATCTATTAAATCTAAAATAATTATTCTCCTCATTCATCAACTTGAATGGTTTTTTTTAGTTTTATGTAATGTGATTTGTAAGCGAGTAATGAAATTCGGTAATCAGAAAAGTAAGTCATTATATGGCAAGTAATTCTAATGGTAATGTGTTATTGTATAATTTTTTGCTGAGTACTGACAATAAATATAATTTTTATTATTTTTCTATTATTATAAAAAATCACTTAAAAATATAAAAGTAAATAAAATATTTGAAATGAAAGAAAAAACAGAACAAACTAGGCGGTATCTAGCCCTCTTCACACCTTTTCATATCCAACGCATCTTTCTTCTCACCTAAAAAAATATGTATGGAGCATAAATGATATCCCATGTATGGTTCGGATCTGAAAAATTAGGGTATATGGCCATATATGAATATATATATACTCATACATTTTCATACATGTATGTGTAAATATTCTCTCTACAGTAGTCAGAGTTCATATTTATACTCTCTTGATTCACAAAAACGCACTGCTGTGCAATCAATTAAATTACTAAAATTACTTTTTTTTTAGATTTTGAACAGGGAGGTTGTATTTGTTTGGACAAATAATGAAAATCGAACTAAAAGTCATTTCATTCATCATTTTAAGTCAAAAGGTGAATCAATTATTAAAAAACACAAAACTCATATTCGTACATAAAATTTAATTTAAGAAATGAGATTAAAAACTAATGCAATTGATTATAAAAAAAAAAATCCGTCTAACAATAGTTTCCAATATAATTATTTTGCAGTAATATGAACTTTGTTTCTTATCTAGAGAATTCTTTTATTTTCGATCAAATTAATGACTGGATTATCCTTTTGATTATTTGATCCACTATGCATAAAATCATACAATGGTTTTTTTTTTTTGTAGCAAAATTTTTTCTTTTTTAAACGTTGAGAGTACGTATATAAACTTTGCATACAGTATGTATTTTCTAATGGATTTCCAATTCACGAGTGATAAAATACCAAAATACACTTTTTTGATTGCAAGAACGATCTAGTGTCAGATATCATGTATGCACACATTTTAATATGGCTCCATATATTACATGTTATTTCTATATACGGATAGACATATGAAGAGATTCATAATTAAATTTCCATATATGAGCTCATATATTATAATACATTTCATATATTGCTCCATATATCAATTCATATATAATAATCTTGCCATGTATAATCACATACATTTCCATACATGAATTCATACATATTCATATATAGTTATATACTTTCATATATTAAAAATATATATAATTTTTTTAGCTGGGTTTGGATTATATTAAATTATTTTTGTAAATTTCTTTCATTCTGTATTGTTTTTACTTATCTTTTTTTAACACTTATGTATAAACTCTAGTTTTCACAGACAATGAATTGTATTTTTTTTTTTTTTTTTTTTTTTTGAATAAAACTCGATGTATATACATATATGCTAGAGTGTAACATATATTAAAATTTTGTGTTTAAAAAATCCTTTTGTTATACACAATGAGTGTAAATATTTCTAATAATATATGTTATCAATGGATGCTATTTTTTGCTCGTAACTGTACGCTTCACCCTCTTGCCTGCATCATCACCAGCGGCCTAGTCAGGGTAAACTGCTGACGCCGTCATATGCCACCAAGACTACAAGCGAATTCAACTTATTTTTTTTTTTTTTTTTTTTTGGATAAAAACTTTTTAATGGTATGAGTTTAAAACAACTTTTACACATACACTTATGACAGCTCCCCATACGAGTGTGTGTGTGTGTGTGTGTGTGTGTGTGTGTGTGTGTGTGCATGTGTTTACGTACTTGTACGTAGTAATTTAAGAACACGATGTTTGCATGAGTGAGTGTCGCGTAGTCTCAGTTTTATTATAATTATTATTTAATGTTGTGTTGGCTTTTGCTTCAAATAAAGCTAATCAAAAGCCACTTTGTTGAATAAAAATATTTTAATATAGAGATACTCGCTTTTAATATTCAAGAATGCGTCTGTTAGATTTATGTAAATTATGTTTATGTATAAAAATGTATATATAAAAAGTTCAAAACTCAATATACGCACAGCTAAAAGTTGCTGAAAAGGTTTTAAGAGCTCAAAAGTTTATTTCTTAATTTTAAAATGCATATTTTATGTTTCTTTTTCTCTTTCAAAAAAAAAAAAAAAAAAAAAAAAAAACCGAATGACAAGGAAGCAGGAAAGAGTGGAAGCAGACAGTAAAAAATAATAAAATAAAATCAAAACTCAAATGAAATTTAACTGAATCAGAAGAAATGAGTTTATTAACTTTAATACTTTTAGCCTAAACAAAAGTTTTGTCTTACACTTCAGATTTTCATTTTTAAGCTTATTTATATTTAGGGCTTAAAATTATTTATCTTTCGAAAACAAACACATTGTTTAAGAAATCATTTGTCTCAACTCCATTCATAATAAAATACGAAATGAGTGTATCCGATAAAATATTAATAATAAAACATTTACGCAAATTTCCTACAGACACATTCTTAACAATACGAGTATCAGTTATGTGTTAATAACAAATCCAACTTGACTACAATTATCTACATGTCCGCAATCCTGCTGGTAGTTATACTTCACATGACTCTACGCCAGTTTCTGTTTGTGTCAATAATTCATTTGACCAGTATCAAATGAAATATATAATGAATTCCATTAATAACAAAGCAGTTTAAATATATTTTCAATTATTTGAAGAAAAAGAGCAAATGACTTGCATGTTTAAATGAAAATAATACATGCATCTTTAAGGAATGACGTTTTTTTGGTGAAGAAGCTTTTTTCCTCAAGAGCTTGCTTTTCTAAAAATGGATGCCAATTACATATGAAACTATAACAAGCAGTTGGAAATTTTTCAAAACCGATATTCATTGTAAGTCGCTTTTACATGATTAGTGATGCAGAAGAATTCACGCCAATATTAATTCGACAATATTTCTGTGACAAAAAGGAAAACGTGCGTAAGTCGAGATAAGCTGATTTTAAGTTAATGGCACCTTCATAATCTGCATATTTGAAAGTACCCCTGGTCAAAATCTCAATTAATTTGTCTGATTTTTTAGGAAGTTATAGCAACATGACCTGAGACTTATCTTTTTTAGACTTCTAATATCATTTGCAATAACAGCTTAATTGAGATTATACTTTGGTATATTTCAACTTAAATGCATTACTTAAAGTGTCTAGAACGACGTTTGCTTAAAAAACTAAAGGTTTACAGAGAATTTACCAACTTAACTGCAAAAGAAACAAATTTCTGAAAATCGACTTGAACGCTTAAAAGTTCTCTCCTGCAAAACAGTAAAATATGACTTAAGCACTTTTTCCTTATTGTCATAGATTTGTTAGACTTTTAAAAAAATATTTTTATTTTATGTGAAACAAATGGGTGAATTCTTAACTTTTTTCTATAAGTCAAGCAGTATGTATATTTTGTGACTTAGTGAGCCGCAAAATCATCAAGCTTTTCCATATATTTGTATTAAAGCTACGACAAAACAGATCGAAAGAAGAGAAATAGAAAGTGTTCATGTGAATCAAAAATTTTTTTTATAAAGTCCCAGCTCACACAACACAAGTGTTATTGCTAAGTCCCAAATCACACTATGCAAGTCTTATTGCTAAGCTGATTCGTTTCAGGGAGAGAGAGACGAGGGGAACAGCAACGTTTATTTTCCCCCCGTCTCTCTCCCCTAACAAACTAATCAGCTTAGCAATAAGACTTGCATAGTGTAAATTAGGACTAAGCTTATCACTTTTTCTTCTTTGAGCTTTCATCGGCGTGCTCATAATGCAAGTCTTCTTTTTGAGCAAATATTTTTTATGCATAGTTATGTGTATACATGTGTGCAAGCAAAATGTGTTGATAATACTGATTTCTGTCCCTCTCGTCCCTCTCTCTTACAAATTAATCACATTAACAAAGAGAAGTAAAGGCTCAATCAGACGTGACATAACCATAGCCATAGAAAACAGCCGTTTGAACCAAACTAATGGGCAACACTGTATTTGATTATAGGTGACTCGCCATAACGCCATAACTCTCACGATAGAAACCAATTGAATTTTGGTTTGGTTATGGATATGGCATTATGGCTATGTCACGTCTAATTTAAGCTTAACACTCATGCAATTTAAAGATGTAATAAATAAGAGGAATCAGATGGTTAAGTAGAAAGTAATTATACTTAATTTGTTATACAACTCTGCTGTTGGCAGCTTAAGCAACTCTGCTGCAAGTGACACGAGACCATTTCTTTATCATTTTCAGGAACAATAAATGCTAAATGCATTTGAAATGCAATCGATGACAATTTTGTTTGTAGATATTAAATATGATTAATGCTATCTGGATTACCAATTATAAGAAAATTGCTCGGCGAATGTTAATTTATCTGGCTTATCTAAAAAGGAAATAGCTCAATGGGGTTAATTTACATTATCTTGGTGCTGGGAACATTGCGTGAAATTATTCTTTAGTCAGAAGTTTTTTTTTTGCAATAAGTAATTGTAGCATGCTCTGTGTGGCATGTTACTCCATCCTATTGGACCCACATGCTAGCAAGATTAACTTCAGTTAATTGAGGAATGAAAAAACTTGTAATCATTTTTCTTGATAGTAACATTCTACCCATCATTATTTTTAAATTCATTTGGACCAATGACTCCGCCGGTTCATAAAGAGCCAATTTGTGTAACGTACAACTTAATATAGACCGTAATCTGCTGGAATAACTTTATTTTCTTAGGAAAATCGTTCAAACAAATTGGTAGCCATTTTGAATTCTAGCGTTCAGTCAGTATGATGGGGGTTCTTGTCCTGGTCGTATCCCCTGTTTTAAGCTACACAAATAATTATTACAGACTCCCGCGTATAAAGGTCGATATATAAACTTAAAAGCTGACAACTACCCCGAAATGTATCAACCTGACGACTAGATGGATTGACAAACTTAACATAAAATGTCTACTCCAGCTGTAATGGAGATGCGCCTCTATACCCACCCTACCAATGACCTTAAGGCAAGTAGGGTTAAGGTCCCTTGACTGATCTTACTTACATATTCACACCCGGTATTTAATAAAGTTAAGACAAAGACTTGTAGAGTATCTTCACTCCAAGTCCAACAAGTTTTCTTGCCTAGGAACCCGTTTAACCAAAATTGAGCTTAATCGCTCCACAAAGCTTTGTATGGAAAACGAAAATCAATATCAAGTTGTGATTCAACCCATTGCCTAAGTTGGCGCTATTTTGGTTTTAATTCTTGTAATTTTGTTTGCTACATTTTACCATTTTCAGGGAAGGGATAGTGATAGGGAAGACAATTGGCGAAGGAAGAGATAGAGAAAGGCTTTATTCTAGCTTCATCAGCTTTTTGTTGGTTTTTTTTTTTAATTGTACTGCTGATGACTCTGCCACACAATATTGATTTAGGAGGGCGCTAAGATGCTTTCGTAAAATCTTCCATGAAGTGGATGGATACATCCCCATTTGCTGAGACTGGCACCGAATTGATATATGGGTCTTCTTCAATGCTTGGATTTATAATGGCTATATTAATTTTAATTGGTGCGTGATCCTCCGCGTCTTATGCATATTTGTTGCGAATATACATAAATGGCGTGAATATGATACATTTTATTTGAATTAGCCGCTCTGATGGACATTTATGAATACCATAAAATGGACAAAGTGAAACACAAGTTTTTCGCAGGGAATCATAATTTTGTAGAAAATTTTAACAACTTGAAAACGTGTATCACTTTAAGGTTGTGAACCTCAAAACAAAACACCCATTACTTGTGATTCAAATTTATTTGAATTAATGATGACTAACTTAAGCCTTAATGCAAAATATTTCCTTATTGTAGTGAATCATCAATAAAAATATATAAAAAAGTTTAAATAAATTATATTATGAGTCATGATCTTAAAGTTTTCTTCTCAACTTTGAAATCATGGCTGTGTTAAGCAAAAGTTAAACCAAATAAAAATGTCAAAGTTCATTGGGAATAAGGAAAATAAAAGTTGTTATTAGAGAATATTTATTAATTAAGATAGAAACATGAACAGAATATGTTTAGAAAAAGAGTCAATAATCTAAGAAATATGTATGATTGTATGCATTTATAATTAAAAATTCGGAGACAATTTATCACTCAACATTTTTTATTTAAATAAATTGTATCAAAAAAAAACAGTGGGAATTCAAATAGAAATATGCATGTGGAGGACACATAGACGTTGTCTTGCAAATACAAATGGACACGCATTTGCTTTTTCAAATTGGTTTAGTTAAACATGATTCAGTGATTGCTGATTGCAGTTCGGCAAAATGCCAAACGTTTCTGGCTAAAATGCTCCCTTGTATTTATGTTTATGTCTGTATATGTATCTATGTATTTATCTACTATGTATGTATATATTCTCTAAAAGAAGGCATAATGTGAATAAACTTGCAAATATAAAAATTTACAAATAAATATTTGAATGCATGTATGTATGTGTGCTGTGTGTATATTACATTGTTATCAGCAGCAAATACATCAAATCTCTTGCATTCGAAGCCCCCCTCACACACACACACACACATACACATCCATACGTATATATTTAGCATTCATCCAGGATAAATATAGGTTCATTACAAATATTCACACCCTGCAAACAATTTGTATCGAAATTGACTCTAAAAAAATTTCAATCTTATATATAAATACGTCACACATTTTTTTTAAGTATTTTATCGTCCACCAATATTGGTGAAATATGTATGGCTTAAAAGGTATTTTTGTGGAGATATGCACAATATATATATTTTTTTCAAATTTCTTGGCTCAAAAGTAGTAAAAAGCGATTTAAATTTTCTTGAAAAAAAAACGAATTTCTTTTTTGTTTTTGTTTTGTTGACATATGCTTATAATTAATATAAAAGACATATTAGGTGTCAAGTGGTCTAATTGAGACCATCGGACGATACCTATTTGAATAAAATAATTAAGGATAATGTCGCTTTTGTAGTATACCTTGATTTAATTATTTTAAGCCAATACGTTATAGCAAGAATGCATTAATTAACAGGCATGCAATAACTAAAGAAGGTGTCAGATGTCAACCAAAAACTTAGACGGCACTTGATGCTTTTGTTGTGTGCCGCTGACTGTTGCACTATAGGAAATGTCCCCCTTTTTTGGCCAAAATTAATTACAGGCAAACGGGTGGACTGATTTGAACGATTTTTTGGATTTTATTTCTCACGAATGACTGAAAAAGTTTTTCATATAGTTCTAAGAAGGTTTGCGGGTTATAGGTTCCCGCATCCAAAATTTTTTTACATCTTTGATAGATAATCTGGTTTTCTAAACGGTTTTTTTCTAAAAAATTTTTTTCGAGTGTACACTTACTTATCTTTCGAATATAACAGTAGAAATTAATTTTACCGATTTGCCAAAAAAAAAAAATTAACTTTGCAAAACTTAAAATTTTTTACTTTTGGCCACAAAAATGGGTGAAATTTCCTATAGTGCGTTACTTTGACACTTAAAGAATTTAAAGGAATACATTGGCTATAAACGTAAAGTGGTTGTTGTACGGATATACACCGCATGCTGTTGTGTGTGTGTATGCACTGCACCTTTCATTGTGGGAAAATAATTTATTTTTTGAAGCAGATGTTATTTTGTTTTTCCACAAACAATTGCAAATATAGAAATGATAAATTTTAGTACATCACTCATTTTTAGGGTTCCGTACACCAAATGTGAAAAGGAACCCTATTGTTTTCTCTACGCTGTCCGTCTGTCCGTCACACGGTATTTTCTAAGGAACCGTAAGAGCTACGAACCTGAAATTTGGACACAGTATGTAGAACCTTGGCCGCTACATACATAAATACATGAGAATTAAAAATTAAACGAGCAACGAAAAATGTTAAAATCCCATGTAATATACATACAATTGTATGAACATATGTATATTGAAACTTGAAATTTGTAAAATTAGTGTATTTTTATACAGACTAAAACAATTAACATTAATATTTAAAAAAATTGAAATTAAAGGGTGGTCCATCAGTTAATGCAATTTTGACTATGTAATTTTGACAAATTAAAAAATTTCTAACACTAAAATAAATCGCCAAATTCGAAAAAATCGTCACAATGAAAACAAAACGCCAAAAATCGAAAAAAATCGCAAAAATTAAAAAAATCGCCAAAAATAAAAAAAAAATCGCCAAAATAAAAAAACGCCAAAAACCGAAAAAAATCGCCAAAACAAGAAAATAAAGTGTTAAAACTAAAAAAAGAGCTAAAACTTAAAAAAATCACCAAAACTGAAAAAACGCAAAAACCGCCAAAACAAAAAAACCGAAAAGATCACAAAAACGAAAAAAATGCCAAAACTATATATTATATAGGATAAAGTTTGTATTAAATTACATATCTAGTGTTCGTGCGGAACCCTTCGTGCGCGAGTCAGAGTCGCACTTTACTAAATTTATTATAATCTACGTTCTTCTCACAATAAGTATATAAGATGAAAAAATGTGTAACTAAACTAAATGAATAAACTGCTGTCAAAAGAGCTCCTCGCTGAGCACTAACCAGAAGCATAATTGATTCTTTAGGAAGCATTCTTCTACTTTTCAGACATTCAGCTACCTTTTTACAATACTCTATAGTCAGTGGCATAGGCTACCTAAAATCCGTGCCCACCATTAAGAGACAATCCTGCAACCAACCTTATAATAAATACGATGAATCAAAACAATTCACATATTCCATTTGCAAAAAAGTTGCGTATATAAAGCAGAAATCTACATCAACTGACACCGCACACAGTGGACCAAACACAGAAGAACGCTGATGATGAAGGTTTATTGGCCTTCAAAAACGGCTGGCTGTTCCGTTCAACTATATGTTGTGAGAATACTTACAACTAACTTTGATGTTGTTTGTTCATTAATAATTCTCACATGTAATTTGGCTTACAAAGCGATATGAACTTTAGCCTGTTCAAATCATAAATATAGAAATAAATGAAGTTCGAAGTATAATAATTAAATTAATTAAAAACTAATAATAAACTATTTCTCTACATGACGATGCTACATTACTTTACACTTTTTTACAGGGAAAGTGTCCTGCTCGAAAGTACAGGAGCCACTTCGAAAGATATCTTGCAGCTTTATTCTGTTCTTTCTAAATAGTTTTCGTCATCATTTCAGAAGTAAAATTAGAATTTAGGAACCAATGGTAATAATGAAAAACATTTTTTACATCCTATAGAATCATACCTGCAACTGACCCCAAGTTATAATAATGGCTCTCATTCTTTTTGGAGTATTGATAACTCTGAAGGTTACGCCGCATTGATACAATTTCAATACTGATTTTGTATTCCGTAGCAGTTTTATGATAATGTTGCCTGTTCAGCGACACATAAAGTGTGTTCGTTTACTTTTGCAGTAAAATGCAGTAAATGAGTATTTACTGCGAAAATTTTAAAATTTACTCTCAAAAAGAGCTGCTGCCAATAAAAGTACGCGAACGGAAAAATAGTAAAAATTAGTAAGATTAAAGAAACAGCTGACTCCAAGTCCACATAGTGTTGCAACATAGTGTTGACTATTCAACTCTTTTTCATTATTGGTACTCGATACAATATTTTTATAACACGAGCAATCTAAGAACAAATTTTGTAATTTGCTTCATGTAATATTTGCAATTAATTTCTTTTTGATTTCCTTGTTTTGTTCTTAGTTAAATTAATAAAAATTACATGACAATTTTTAAATGTTACTGATTACCTTAAAAGCAAGTGCAATACTAAGTAACCAGATATTTTACAGTTTTACAACTCTGAGTAATTAGAATAATTTGCAAAGCAAAAGGGTTAATAAAATAAATTAAAAAATATCTATATTAACAGCTATCATTATTATGCTTTAGAAATAAATTATTTTTTAATGACTTTCACAATATTTATTTAACCTTTTCTCAAATGTTTACACTTTTCGATTGCTTACTTTTCATTTGTTTACATTTTGAATCATATGTTCTTATCTTACTAAACTTTACTACGACAAATTTCTGCAGTAAAAATTTGCAAAACAATCAGTCAAGAACTGTCAATTTACTCTCTCAATTTGTGTTCTCATTTACTGTATTTTGGGTAAACGAACGCAATTTAGTAAAATGCAGTAAAGTTCAGTAAAAAATTTTAAAAACTTTTTTTGCGAACGCAATTATACATAGATAATTTTTGAGTCAGCTGATTCATGTTGTTCACTTTTTTTCGGTAAAAGTGCTTTTGAATAAATAAAATCTTTGTGCATACATATTCGATAAAAAGTACATTATAAATTTAAAGTTTATACTTTTTCCACATAATTTGCATTGTTATTGTTTTTAAGATTTGAAATCGAAATTATTGAAATCTAATTGTTACACAGAAAAAATTATTCCCAAAAAAATTTTAAGCAAATATTTGTTTGAAATCAAACTTAGTTTCAGTAAATATTCTGTACTGTTCCACTAAATTAATTTATACCAAAAAACTGTGTAGAAAAGAAATAGGCCACCACGTTTGTCGGCTACTTTTCGGCATTTACATGTATACAACACGATCAATCAAAATAAACAACAATAACCGCACAACAGCACGTTGTTCCTATCAACAAGCAAGATAAACACCAACACACTGAAATAACATTTTCTCTCAGCCGAACTCTGATTAATTTAAATTTTTACAAAATTTTTATCACAATTTACAAAATTATTTGTAGGACCGCATTCAAATAAAAACTTTACTGATTCAACGATTTTACTTACTGAAAATGAAGTTTAGTTTTTTCTGTGCACGGAGTTTCACTAGTTATGTGCAAATGTGCATATGTACATGTTATCTTCATCAACTCCTGAAAAAATATTTACAGCCTTATTTATAAAACTTAAAAAGGCTTTATAAAGGATTTTTAGGAAAAATTTTGTATGAAAATTTGTTTTAAAAACCCTTTATAAAGATTTTTTAAGTTTTATAAATAAGGCTGTTAAGATTCAATTGCCTTTTAAATGCATTTTACAAACAGAACATCTCTCATCTTACGCTGCATATTAATTTAAAATTTTGTGTAATTTTTTTAAATTGTTGCATTCTTCTTTATTTAAATAAATAAAATTAATTTTTATTATATTATTATACCCATTTGCATATTTATGACACATTGTTTTTTGCATTGTTGGAATTTTGTAGAATTGCTGCCACCTGTAAAATCAGATTGCCTTGATCAGGCCAGCTGATTGACTTTATTCATGTGATTCTCATCGGGGTTTTCTAAATTATTATCTTTGCATTAAGTTTTCTTGGTATTTTTGTCAACATTACTGTAAACTTTCATGTACTTGATGTAAGTATACTTACCATAAAATAAAATATATTTTTTATGCTGTCACTTAATTACATAGACAAATTATTTTTACATAATTATGCAATATTTTTATTTTAAACAAATAAATCAGCTGATTCGCATCAGTGCAGAAAGTGTAGACTAATTTTTCCGTTTTTTGTGTCGCAGAGCTCAATTTGCAGTCAATTTCTCAAAAAAAAAAATTAACCTCCAAATGTTGGCAGGGCAGTCTCTCTCCATCAAACACACACACACACACACACACACAACCTCATGTGCATGCGGGCATAACAAGGATGATTGAAGAAAATGTATATGAACAAAAAATATATATGTATATATATCTTTTTTATTGTTATAAAATAATTTATTGTATTATGTACGTACTGTCGTACGTGTATATGTTGTTGCGCCTTTTTATTCCACTGATACGAGTGGATTTTGGGGTGAAGTAAAAACTTCGTTGTCACGCTTGAGTG
This sequence comes from Tachina grossa, assembly GCA_949987645.1. Classification (NCBI taxonomy): domain Eukaryota; kingdom Metazoa; phylum Arthropoda; class Insecta; order Diptera; family Tachinidae; genus Tachina; species Tachina grossa. The sequence continues at coordinate 234,135,137 of OX465274.1, read as the reverse complement.
ACTATTTGGCATCACTTGTAGTTGGCCAATATAATTTGGCGTAAATTCAATTGCTGACAAATTTCTATGAATTGTTGTTTAAACGAACGTGAGGCATTTTTATTTCTCTGTTTCAATATACAATATTTTTTTTCTCTGTTTGCTTCCGGTCCGGAACAAATAAAAGTACGCACAAAAATCATATTGAATATACGGTTCAACACCATCCTATTATTGTGTTTAAAAAAAAAATTATATATTTATACTCTCATACATATATATATATATTTATATAAAGTTCATATCCTGAAATAAACTGTTGATTCTTTTATCACTTTTTTATTAAAAAATTCACCAAAAACTTTTTCTCATATTAAATTTAAAACCATTAAACTGTGGCGGTAGAAACTCATGCATTATTAAATTTTTGTTCTCTACTCTGTGTATTAAGAAATTTGTTTTCGGTAAATAGAACTAATGAAGAGCCACACATACGTATATAAAAACATATCGTTACCTTAATGTAGAAAAGCACTAACTTATTATTGTTTTGAAATCGAAAGTTTCGAATTTTTCGATACATTAGATGTGGTTCTATCGAAATAAACAAAAAATTCAATTTCTAGAAAATTATGAGTTAGGGCTTTTCTTCGTTAAGCTAACGATATGTATGTGTACATATATTTATGTACATGTGAGCTGATTGTTAGCGAATAAACGAATTTGGCAATATGAAACATAAAAATAAAGAATAACGAAGAAACATTAATTCTATGACAAATTCATTAAACGTTTTATGCCACAGAACACCACTCGTAATAGTTTAAAGGTAACTCTAATAGCATTTTCGTTTCTAAAACTAAAGAAAGTTCACTTCATTAGGAAGTAAAAGTTTATATTTTATTTTACCATTAACTTGGTTGCTTTTATACTCGTATGAAAATATATATTGCAATATTTTGAATCAGCAACAAAGAATTTTTCAAACGCCGCTATCGATTTGTGCAAAAGTGTTGCTGCATTTTCGTTGTTTAGAAAACTTTTTGCATCTTTCGTTTATACGTTTAATTGACTCAGTTTCCATTTCATTGTCTCCCTATTATTTATCGCTAAGTTTTGTTGCCATTTTGCCCATGCTGCATTTGAAAAAAGAAACTTTAAGGAGTTGGAAGCGAGTTGAAAAAATAAGTGCAAAAAAAAATAATGAACTTGTTGTGGAAAAAAACATGTTCTAGTGTTTAACTTTTTCTCATGTCCGCTGCACTCGCATCCACACAAACATACAAACCTAATTCAATTAAAAAGTTTAAACATACACCACTTAATGAGCTATTGTCATTAAAGTTTTTCTCTGCACTAAAAAATGATTTCAGTTGAAAAAAAAACAAGAACTTTTTCATTCGAATCGTTGCAAAAGAACTGTTAATGAAAGGTAGCGGCATCGTGCTTTGCAGCACAAAGATGAGCATGCAACAGATATTCACTGTTGCTCTGTGTGCCACTGATAAAGACAATAAGTTACACATTTTGCAAAAGAAGAGACTAAAGTAGATATACCTACATAAATAGTTGGTTATCTTTAACAGTTTGCAAGAGAGATTATTTTGCTTGCAAAATGTCCTTAACAAAACTTTTGCTACAAATTAGTTGAATTAACTAATTTACACAGGACTAGTAAGTATTACTACGATGTTTCTTGCTACTTTGGCAATTGTTGCCGCGTAACTACTTTTACAGAATCTCAACAAAAGTTTATGAAACATCGAACGTTAATTGTTAAGAACTCTTTGAAGACGATGATGAACTAAAATGTTCAATAAAACAATTTGAAAATGATAAAGAATTGAAAGTCGAACTAAAAATCACTTTTATAAATTAAATGTTGCAAATCATTACCTTAATATAGAAAGGCCCTAACTCATTATTTTTTTGAAATCGGGATATTTGTATATTTCGATAGAGAAACATCGCAAAATGCAAAAATCTCGATTTCAAAACAATAGTCAGAGTCTAAACACAATGTTTGCGGTGCGGCGCGATTTCTCGTTGTGGGAGAGAAAAATAAACATACATAATACAACGGAAGACGGCGAGCGACGGCAATACCTGTAATTTTTTGTTTAAATTCTTATTAATTCCTTCGTGCATACATTTTTATAAAAAGTTTACTCTTTGTGTTAAATATTTTGTAATGGCAGTAACTAAAAACAAAAATTTATTAACATTTTAAACATTTGCAGATATGTTTGATATATTTTTTAAACTTTTGTATTTAATGATAAACATTTTTGAAATTCAAAATCATGTTTTTTGTTTACAATAATGTTGTGAACACCGCCAATTATTCAAAATCTATGGCAACATCAGAAAGAGAAAGAGTGTCAAAAATTGAGAGAATAAGAAAGTCCGCAATGAAAATAAAATAAGTTTTAATTTTATGCCGTGTTTTTACTTCCAAATCGTATGAAAAACCGCACCGCAATAAATAATCGTTAAGGTAGAATTAGCCGAACGTCCACGTAAGCTAACGAAACAGCTGATCGTTTTTGTTGATTGAAAACAATGCAAACGCTTACCGAAATTCGCTGTAACGTTGAACGCACGTCTCAACCTGTTTATAGAGCTGCAAAACTATCGATAGTACTATCGATAGTATCGATAGTTTTGTTGTAAATTAAATATCGATAGTTTTTTCCACTATCGATACTATCGGTAAAAAAAAACAAGTAATTAAAAGAGTAAAAATAATCGAAGTCAGTAAACAGTAGCCGGCAGCTTTGAAGAAAATTATCCGTCGTTGATTTAAGCTTTTGTACAGCGATGCAAAACTTGGTACAATTGTATAATTTTAGGGCTATTTGAATGCCAAAAGTACCGTAGCACCGCAATGACCCATTTACCACTACTGGAATCTCTTTATATTTATTACATGTCAAAAATACCATTAAAACATTAATTAACCCCCTTATGCAAAAAATAATGCGTGCTTGAAGTGTACATTAACGTTTTAACGTTCACTTACATATTTTTTTGCACAAGGGGGTTAATCTTTAGCTCGAAGGTATTAGAAAATTATGTAAGTCAAACAATCTTTTCCGGTACTTAAAGAATTGCTGGAGGAATCATCCATCTGCAAATGTGGAAATTTTATTTTCGTACCAAACGGAGAAGCCGACTATTTGCATCGACTGTGAAATATCGAATAAAAAAAAGGTTATAAACGTAGTATATCGTAAATGTTACTTTTTGGTGGTACTGATATCGCGACGGCCGCCAATCGTTTCGGATTTATTTTGACATACCCTAGCGTGTTTCCCTACAAATTTTTTTTTTAATTGTACCTACATACTACATATCCAGCCTAATCTTCGATGTAATCGTATGCGATAAAAATTAAATTTTTAGAAGAAAGTTAAAATTGTCGCTTACGATAAAACTGTACAGTTAGTGTCTTAAAAGTTATCAACAATTTTCGCGTTTTGACAATTCTAAACCATGGGTAGGCCCATAAAATTATAAGTTCAATAAAAAAGTATATTTTCAATAAACAAAAACAACAAATAGCATAAAAATTTTCTGGACTGGTCCATAAAACATTTTTTTTTTGCGTAATAATTGCACTAATAACTTGTAAATGGACAAATGTAATATAAAAACAATTTTTTGGATGGATTTCGAAAAGAAAAATTTCAAGAATTTTTTTTTATGTAACACAAAATATCCTTTAAACTAGAGGTGCTAGAAAATAAATAAACCTATTTTTGTAATCAGCGAATAAAAATACATAAGAATTAGTTATATTTGGTCAAAAAATTATAATAAAAAAATTTTAAAAGGACTAAACTAAGAACACACGGTTTTTAACATCCTTGCAATAATAGTCAGATACCCTTATATACTCATCAATGAGAATCTATTTAAATGAAACGGATTTTTGTGTAGATAAATAATCCAGAAAGTATTTTTAAGTTTGGAGTACCATTCGTAATATATTAACGGTATAATACAAAAAGAAATGCAAATTATGCAAATCCTAAATGACACTATATCTTTAAAACTAGAGCTGATAAGGAAAAACTAATGACACCATCGTAATCAGGAGACAAAAATACAGTAGGATCGGCTGTTTTTATTTAAACATCCAAATCACTGTTGTGCGGTGTAATATCTGTGTGAAAAAACATAAATATATAAATAAATATTTGGTAATGTACATATATACATACTTATGTACACAAATATATACATGCATGTGTATGTATATGTACTTATATATAATAAAGAAATGCATAAATATGTATGAGCATAATATAAATGTGATATGTATTAAAGGATTTAAATGGTATCAGAACTTCTTATTGTGTATGCACACATGTAAAAATTATTTCATGTTGCATACATATCGTTGGTCACAATTAGAAGGGCCCTAACTCAAATAATTGTAATTTTACAGGGGAAGATAAGAACATAATATTAAACAGCACAACTGCTTTGTTAAACTGCTTTTAAAAGTGTTATTTTTACGATATTGCAATAAATTTTTGTGACGAGGTGTACTTGTGTCCATCGATATGTATGTATATATGAACATATTTATTTGTTATAAATGTATAACGGACAGTATACAGTTTTAGTAGCGTTTACATATTTTAGGTACTTTTTCTTCGCTACATTCACCATTTGAACTTTTTTATTTCCCATCACTGTTTTGTGAACAGCTGTTCCTTTTTAATATTAAAACAACAAAACGAAGTAAAGCATACGCACGTTTTTAAATGTTCTATAAGTGCACCAACGTGCTAACAGTACGGTACGGTACAGCAACAGCAACAGCAACGTTCGGCTAACCCAGCCTTTACATTGTGTTCAGACTCACAATTCAATTTCCATTTAGTCGGTTGATTTTGATTTTTCATGTTGACTAGTAAATGGTTCAATGCGATTGTGCTGTGTGTTCAAATTTCTTGATAAGCTGCCAAAATTTATGTTTGGAGCTTTATTTTGTATAGAAAAAGTTATGTATTTTTAAAATTGTAATTAATTTCATTTAATTTTAAATAAAAAATATAAAAATTAATGAATGAATGCAATAGAAGTTTTAAATTTTTAAATTTGTAATTATGAAAAAAATATAAATTTGACAGCTGAATAAAAATCTCGCAATTCAGTTTATGAGGTGTGTGGCCAAGAGTCAATTCAATTGAAAGACTCAATTCACAATTAAATTAAAACGTGTATGGGCTGCTTTGAGGTAACGAAATACAATATAGTAACTTATTTTGACGAGCACAGTAACAAAGAACTCCAGAGAAGTTGATGAGAATGGAACCTACGACCCCCGCACTGACATCCCAGAACACTACCGACTAGATTACCGGGGCATCCATAACTAACAATACTTTTTGAACTTTAGGGTGAATATTTGTATCATTCTTGTGTTTTAACAACCTACTTATATAGAGCCCTCGCTGCAAGAGAGTAATAACTGAAAAAATTCGATATTTTAGTTAATATTACAGAATTAATATTTATATCGTTTTTCGTATACTCAACTCTTGAGAAGAAAATTCAAACTTATTTTTCAATTAATTTGTTAGTAAAATCAAAGCTTTAAGCATATTTTTTCCATATTAAGCCTCTTATAGGCAGCAAAGTTTCGATATGATCATACTCTACACAGATGTTGTCAATTGGAGAAAAAGCATGACGTAATAAAAACATAATGCTACACGTGAGTCCATAATTCATAGACTCAAAGAGCTTATTTTACCAATTCTAGTTTATTATCGATTCATACCCAGTAAAAAAATACACTCCAAAAAAGTTATGAATATATAAAGTTTTCGATGCTGAAGTAGTGCAAATTTGCATCATTTCATTGTTTAATAATAATATCTGTGGCAAAAAGGAAAAAGTGCTTAAGTCAAGATAAGCTGATTTTGATTTCATGGTACCTACGTAATCTGCATATTTGAAAGTAACCCTGGTCAAAATCTCAATTAATTTGTGTGATTTTTTAGGAAGTTAGAGCACTATGACTTGCGGCTTATCTTTTTTAGACTTCTAATTTCATTTGGAATAATAGCTTAATTTAGAATATACTTTGGTATATTTCAACTTAAATGTATCACTGATACGTAGAACAATGTTTGTTTTAAAAAATTAAGGTTAACAGAGAATTTCCCAATTTAGCTATGAAAGAAATATATTCCTGAAAATCGACTTGAACGCTTAAAAGTGCTCTCCTGAAAAACAGCAAAATATGACTTAAGCACTTTTTTCTTATTCCCACAGATACGTTCATCTAAAAAGTTTCCAATTTTTACATTTTGTTTTTTTTTATACGAATTTAACCGCGAAACTGTTTTTTCATGTAAGTTTAAGTAAATAACTTTTAAATTTAAGACCAAAATTAGTTCATAAAATTATGCAAAAGTAAACGATTTATTTTAAAGAATGGAGGAATTACAACGTTATGTATCACAAAAATACACTTTTACTTGCTTTTCTGACTTCCATTTTTTAAGTATTTATTATGATCGACGACTTTTAAATATGAATTGATATTTAAATAAAATTGGTGAAATAGGCTCTAAAAGTTGTCACATAAATTTAATTGAAAAACTTTAAAACATTTGTTTGTGTTGCCCTGGTAATTTATTATTTTCTGGAAGTATTTTTTTTTTAAATTCAATTTTATGTACTCACTTACTCCATGCAATTCTTTTGAAAGAACAAAAGAACACACAAGTACAACTGAACACACTTAAAAAAGTTATTTCACATTCTAGCAAAAGAGTTTAAAAAAAGATTATAAAAAGTAAAAAGTAAATACAAAAATACAAAAACAAACAACACATGAATCCTTCAAGCTTTCAACATTTAATACCCTGACCACAAAATGCAACAACAACAGAAACTTCAGCATATGTATGTATATGCACATACATATGTATGTGCATATACATACATGTCCACACATACAACATATACAGCACTGATTTTAAAAGTTTTTTTTTTTTTTTTAATTAAGAAGTCAAAACTTTCCTGCATTTGAATAAGAAATACTTTGTTGCATAACAGATATGTATATGTATTTATTCAATTTTCTTAAATTTTTGCTTCGAAGGTTGAAGTAAAAACTCGGCAAAACAAAAAGAACTTAAATTCAAAGTTTTAACAAATTATATGATGAGAAGAAAGTTTATTTAATCATTTAATATGATTTAATAAATAATTTGTGATGCCACTCTAGTTTGCTAGTTTGACTGTCGGCCAGTAAGGGAAAATTACAACTTTTTCCTGTGGTTATTTTATAGAATTACTTCTATTCAGTCTTCTACAGAAGTCATGTTTTAAGTACATCAATTTTTCTTGAGTCAAGTCTTCTCGTCTATGCTCTTTAAAACTGCTCGTTTGTTTACACATAAACAGCCTGTTTGTTAAATTTTTGTGTTCTTTTAATGCAGCAAATAAAATAACAAAAGAAAATTGAAGTAACTTTGTGGTACAAGCAGCGTTGCCATATTTTTTTTCTCAAAAAACTTCAAGGTGAACAAAAAAAAAAGAATTTTGGCTTAAAAAGCGATACGAACTATAGAGTTGCATGAACAATTCTATCCATGAAACTACTGAAATGTTTGTTTACTAAAGCCCAACTTCGAATAAATATGTTAATACTCAACAAACTGTTGTTTTTATCATACTGTGAGTGAAAACGTTTCGTTTCATACTGTTAACACAAAGAGGTTGTTCATTGAAACGACTTTTGTTCATGCTGCTTTCTCTCATCTCACCTTCTGTTATTAATTCGCAATAGCAATGTTGCCAATATAGTGAAATCATGGAATTTTTTGTATGGATCGCACATGTGTAATAGGTTTCACTTTTAAATTAAAGTTTTAACTTTTACACATACATACATAACTAAGTACATATGTATATTCCATACATATTAGTAATACATATTTTAATTTATGATTTGCATTTTTAAATAATATAAATCTTTAAACTATTTTAATATATTATATATTCTTGTAATGAACTGCACACAACCCTAAAATGAAATGCTATGGAAAGAAACACACACTTTTAGATGAAAAATGAAAGAAAGGAATTGGTTTATGAGAAATTAATATATTCTTAAGCAAATTTGATTATTAGTTATGTAGGTGTCTAACGGTTTTGGTCAAGTGCTTTTTTTTAATTTCATATGATATAAAAAAATTTAAATTGACAAAAATTAAACAAAACACAACAAAAGTACTCGTTTCCAAGCGAAAATAACTATTTATATTCTTCCAAGCAAATATATAACTAACAATTATTTTTGAAATTAAAATTTTAATAATACTCAAAAAATTTGATTATCATCAATCACCCTATGTAAAAATACGAAATTTTAAACAAAAATAATATTGCATTGAAAAGAAAGATAATTATGTGTAATTTTTTAACTTCCTTTTCGGCGATTATGCTTATATTTTCCCTTTTTCTACAACTGGCAACACTGATCTTTAAAAGCATATTGTTTTTACATGAACTTAATCGAGATTTAGTCAACACATGTTCTGTTTCACATTTGTAAATGTTAGAATGCTCTTGTATAAGTAAACAGACCAACATCATTTTACTGCGTTCTTAACGATTGAGTATTCATTGCTCTTGTTTCATAGTTATTCACCTGTATGAAATAGAAATGAAACGAATAAAAAATTATAGCGAAAGTTTCATAAACATCATTATTTAGTTTCATGCAGATGTCTAATACGAACTTTAGCCTGTTCAAATCATATATATAGAAATAAATGAAGTTCGAAAAATAATAATTAAATTAGCTAAAAAAAAGACTATTTTTTAGTGATTTTACTCAAAACATATTAATATGCATTGATTTTACTGAATTTAAATTTAGGAAAAAGGTTTTTTTGTTTCAAATGAACTACCAAAAGCTAAAGCTACAGTCACACTTGGCAAACATTTGCCCAAAAAAGCGTAACCACTAAATAATAATGGAAAATCTTTAAATTCTGACAAGTGTTTATTAAGCTAAACAGGTTCCAATAATATTGGATTCTATGACACTGTCTACATAAGTCATGGATGAAAACGTTAAATTAATAAACACGTTTTTCATTATTATTTAATGGTTACACTTTTTTTTGGGCAAATCTTTACCAAGTGTGACCATACCTTAAGGTAAATAACACAAAATATTTACTGAATAGAACATGTATATGTTAAATATATGTATGCATGTAATTCATACTTTTGATGAAGGAAAGAAGAGAATATGTCGGTAATTTAGTCAAAAGGACCTTAAAAAATATACTAAAATTACCAAATATCATATTCTTAAAAATCTTATTTTTAACAAATAAATCTTTTAGTCTTGTTACAATCCCGAAAAACTTCGAAAATAAGATAAATCTTCTCATATGGTAACGCTGGGTACAAGCAAGGCTGTTGCCCTCTTCTTTCCTCTTTTTCTCTATCTCCCTCTCTCTCTCTCTCTCTCTTATAAACTCAGACTTGCTACAGAAAAACCTGCCGTGTCTGAAACATGACTAAGATTTTTAAGTTTGATTTAAATTCCAATAAAAGGCAATTTAGCTGGGCTAATAGTTTTATTAAAATGTTGTAATATTATCGCTTAGAGGTTAAATCCTACATAGGATTTTTATGATAATACATAGGCAGGTGTCCTAAAGGTGTGTGTGTGTGTGTGTGTGTAAATGCGTTTAATGGTAAGAAACAGATAATGTCAACAATAAAAACGCATTATATATGTATAAAATAAAGTATCCGTTGCGTGAGCTCTATTCAATCTTCGCACGTTCTATATAAACGTTATACACACATTCATATCAAAAAATGACTAATATTTCACTTCTGGTTTTTATGATTTTTACACAACAAACGCTGCTATGCTATCGCGTTGCATACGCTCTATACAATATGTACGCTTTGAATATATGTCCTGCACGGATAAAAATCAAGAGTGATTTCAATCGTGTGTCGCACCACTTGTGCCATATGAACCATTTCGTTTGTAAACACAAATAAAATCGAATACATAAGCGGTATGATTTTGTGCTTATTGTGTTCGCTGTCACCGGTTTTCAGGGGAAGTCATGGATGGACTGGCATATAATACAGACCATTCCGTACAGACCTGATTGAACCTCCTAGGGTTAATAAATAAAAGAACAATTGTGATGCTTAGTGCAATAACTCCATAAGCCATATGGAATCAAAAATTGATTTTATGTGCTCAATCTATTTCTAGGTACCATATCCTTATATGCTAAAAAGATTTTAAGTAAATTCGATTATTTTGGCGTTATTATTACAAAATATACTTCTTCCAAAATGAAATACTTTCATTTTGTTATTCTCAATAACTCTGTAAGCCACACTAACTTTACTTGTTCTTTTTTTCGTCGATGGATTTTGGTGAAACTGGAAGCTTTTTTGCAAGTTCTTCTGATATTTCTGTTAAATCAATGGGTATTAAAGGACTCTTCCCAAGAGACATGCAATTTATATCAGAAACTAGCGCGGTATAATTTTTTTAAATTTTTGTGGCATACGCAGTTATTGCACAAAAAATATTATTATTTTTGTAGATGTGGCTTACAGAGTTGTTGCTGTTTACAAAAAGTTTTTTTTTAAGTTTTAGAAGAATTTTTTATTATGTTATTAGGAAATATTTCTTAAGTAATTATTTTTTTTTAGCATTTGCTTTTTTGTATAATTTTTAAAGTCTTTGCATTAATAAATTTGATAAATATTTCAAAATGAAATAATGAGGAATTTTTTTTTTTTGCAATAACTTTATAAGCCACATAAAAATATTAGAAATGTTGTTTTTGAGACTTAAAAATTTTTCAAATAAATTTAGGCAATAACAATGTAAGCCTCAATTTTTTATTAAAAATGGTACTTCCAATGAGTTTTAAGCATTGATAGATGGACACATCATAGCGATCCTCCTAAAATGCTTATTAAGGGTGGTTAAAGTAGAAAATATTAAAACCCTGATTTTTTTAAATTTATTTTAAAGTTAAAAGTCGATTTATTCAATATTTTTTTTTTTGTGGCTTACAGAGTTATTGCACCAAGTGTCTCAATTTTATTGCAAGAAATGATTAATATATTACTTGAGCTTACATATTTTATACAAACTCCAGCAAATCTATATATATAAAAGAGGATGTGTGTATGTATGTATGTAACGTATGGATTCCAAAGCGTCTGGGCCGATTTTGATGAAATTTTCAGGGAATCTTCAGAATATTCAGTCGGGTGACACTGTGAAGTCTGATTTTTGATTTTCGGTCTAGGGCCGGAGGGGCGTGGCAAAATAATTTTTTTTTATATTGCACCACCAAATGCCATATGTATATATTAATTTTTTTTTTTTTGCTCTTTTTATTTTATTTTATTTTATTTTATTTTTTTTGAAATCTGTTTCACAACGAAATATTAAACTCTTAAATCAGTTATGTAGTTCCAAAAATATTTACAAAAAACCTATGTTAATAATGATCCAATATCAAAATTTTAAAACTTTCGAAATTTTGCATTAAAAAATCCGAGTTTTCAGTTTATTTACAAGATATTTACATCATTCGATAACACGATTGGGGTAGCGAAGCACACCGGGTGTAGCTAGAAATTTATATTCGATGTGAATCTATTCTATTTTTCTACATATTTTATATTTTAACAAAACTTCCACTTAAATGTTGTTAATGTAATATCAGGCAACATGAAACCATACAAAATGGGACACATAAGTTAATAAAAAAAAAATAATTGCAAATTCAGTGGTATCCCGATTTAACCAAAATCCATCAAGTAATTATGATGAAATTAAATCACAAAGATCAACTTTAACAGAAAATTATAGTACTTTATGTACATTGAGAACAACAAAGAACTAAAGACTTTGTTGCAAAGTCTTGCTGCTAATGACATTCAAAATGAAATGATTTATTGAACTGTAGTTTCCCTTATAGCGCTCTAATGAAAAGCGGCGTAAGTCATTTGAAACGAGTTCTCCAGCATTTCTTCGTTCATTTCTACAATTATTCGAGTATGTATTCATGAATAAAACATAATATTTCTTGAATGTTTCGGTGTAAGTGACACAGTTAAATAGCTGAGACTTGTTTATTTTAATTTGAACTGTTTTTATTTTTCTTTCTTTCTTTCAAGGGTTTATGGTTTTTATAGCCTTTTTGTGTCATAATTCTCTTAGAAGTGAAGAAAACGAAACACTTGTTTCTCAGTAATAATTTGTATGTATGTTTGTAATATCTGTGTATGGTATAACGTTTGCAGGTACACTCATGAACCTTACAAAAGGGCCACCTACGTTATACACCAGGGTCTTGTTCTGAAGATGAATGGAATGGTTGCCTTCTTGAGGATATAAAACTCATCAACTGGCAGTTGGCAGTTGGCAGTAAAGAAGCTGTTTTGTGTGAATTTTTGTAGCTATTTTCATTATCGTGAGTGTAAGTACAAGAAAAGATATTATAAAATGAAGAATATTGCTCAAATACACACACACACATGTTCTTAAAGTAGCAATTCTCTTGAATTGCCTGTGTGTGTGTGTGTGTGAGTGTGTGTGTGTGTATGTGTGTGTGTGAAAAGAATTAATGCTAAGACATAAGCGCAAACACTGTAAAAAATCCTGCACATGAGTCAGATTCAGGCATTTTTTACAAAAAATAATGAAAGCATCACGGCAACAATGCCACAAATATAACAATAACTGCAAAATAGAAACGTACCCACACACATAACCATTATAAAACAAAAAGTCGAATGTGTGTGCGTGTGTGTGTGGGTGTGGGTGTGGGTGTGGGTTTATACTGCGAGAGCGAATGTCTAAAATCTAGAGCTGCATAAATTTTGTTAAAATGTTTTCCTCGTTTTGTTATTTGTTTTTTCTTTTCAGAAATTCTTGCTTTCTTTACTGAGAAAAAGACTTTTATAAACACGGGTTACTTTCCACCAAGGCTTTACTCTACTCGTGTACACGTAAACAAACACATGCACATAGTCATACCCATTTGTTTATCTATTTAATTTTGGCTTTCTTGAATTACAAACATACGAGTATGTATGTATGTATATTTGTTTAAGAATTGTGTTAGGGTTGTGCCCGTGTCACGAAATGATATTTGTTGCACTGTTGAAAAGTTATGTTAACAGATTAGAATTGAGTTAATTTCTTTTTCATCGCAAGTTTATTGTTTATTTATCAGTTTATTTATTTATGGCAGAGAGAGGAGAAGATAATGTATTATATTTTCCTCTCTTGCCCATGAATTTAAATGTTGCTCAACTAAAATTAGCGTATGGGAAGCTATACTTAATGCTGTTGGTTTGAAAAGAATTTCAGCTTTTTAATCGATCTGCATTAAAGTTTGCTTTTAATTTATTAAACTATGATGAGTTTTTGGATATATATTATATACTAGATATACCAAACGGACGACACACTCGTCCGTATTCTAGAATCAAAATGTAAATAATTTAAGATTCAAAGAAAATGTACCTATCTAAACGTCATAAAAAAATCATTAAAACACAGCCACACACAAACTTACATACATATGCAATCATAATTAAATAATACATGAAATTAAAAAAACATAAACAAAATGCCTTCAACCAAGCTAATTCACTTTATTCAATTCTCTTCCTTTAAGTATTATGGCTTTGATACTTCAACAAATAAGAGAAAAACAATTGTAAGGTCAAGAGAAATACTACAAACACGCACACACACTCATGTTTTGTTTCTTTTTTTACCTGTAAGCTAATAAATGCGTGTGTAATGTGTGTGCATGTAGTAGTAGCAACTTTAAACGCATATAGCTCCCAAAATACTTAACCGAATTCCATAAAATATAGATTCTGCACATCTGTACGAAAAATCCTTTAAAACCATATAAATCTTTTTAAAATCGGTGGAGTGGTACCGGCGTAAAAGGGATTACAAAAAACATGTTCGCCTATTAATTATATAGATATATTATTATATTTATTTGACATAAAGTCTTTATTTATTTAATTTGAAAATTTTGCCTATTTTTATGGTTGAGCATTGTCTATATGAATTTCGTTCCCGCTTTTACAGCTCATGCGTAGACTTCCACACCAAAAAAAAAATATATTTTGTTAGCTCTATTCAAAAATTTTTTGGGTTGAAGTCTACTGATGAGTTCCAAAAGCAGGAGCGAAATGCATATAGACAATGCATAAATCATAAATATATTTTTTGTTTTTCTTGCTTCATGACTGTTCCCATGAATTACAAAGTTTTACGGAAAGTAAATTTTAAGAAACTTTGGGTAAAGGTTCCCTGATGATCTGCATTAGCAACAGTGAAATGCGCATAGCATCCAGCTAAACCCCTCAATAATCAATTTCAATGTATTTTTAATAAAAAAAAATATTTTACTTAATAAGTAAAATATTAATTTGCGTTTAAAAAATTTTAAACTTAAATTTTAACAATTCCCATAAAAAACACTAATTAGTAAATTTTAATGTTTTGTAACATTTTTGATTGAATAAAAGTAAAAAACTCTTACTCTTAACCTTAACCAAGCTTTACTTGATGAAACTTCTATTTGAAACAATTACAAATTTTCACATGAATGTGCTTGGATTAGAGAATGGCAAAAGTACCGTTATAACTACTCTTTGAGTATTGGCTATCAAACAACTATGAATGCGTACAGCTAAAAATAAAAAAAAATACCTTGTGATCTTAAATCAAATAAGGATAACTATAAACAACAAGCAACTATATTCACACACATTTCTTAAATTACGCAGCAAAAAGGACTATAACTAAAATGTATGGACTGTATGCGTCACGATAATACGCATGAGTATGAAAATACTCTAAGTATTAATCAGCTATACATGCATATATATACGGCTATTTTATTTACACAAACATAAATCATATTTTCAAACAACCCAAACACATTTTCCATTCCAAATATTACAAAACACATTTTCCATTCCAAGTATTATTCGTATTTTTTTTTTTTTTTGCCGATGTATGAGTATGAGCATAATCCGACTATAAGGATGCCAGAGGGTAAATGTGCTTGATACGAAAGTGCCTTTTTATTTTTAGTTGTAGCGTATTTTACTTTTTCACGTAAACGAAGTAGACTTGCTCTTGTATGTTGCAATTGGCTATAGTCATAGTTGCTTAAGAGAAAGTATGTGAGCGTTGAAATTGTTTGCGCTACAAATATGATCATACGCAATTACTAAAGTTAAGACTATTTACTTGAGTATATTTTTTGTGTGGTCGTTGTTAAACTCTGGTTTTGGATTGTAATATAAGCATTTTTATTTTGTGCTTTAAAAAAAAGAATTACATATTGGCGTGTCCAGTATTTGTTTAAGCACTTTTTTATGAAAATGTTAACGTGTCACCCCTTAAAAAGTTGTGATCTTATACATAAATCACTCTCCGAAATGTTTGAAATATTATTAAATTAAAGTCATACGGCCTTATGACCTACAAATTGAAAAACTTTTTGCGAGAAAGTTGTTGTTTGTGAAGTTTCCAACAGCCTTTGCTTTACCGACCTTAAACCAAATCGTATATTTAAGCAAATAAGCATCAAAATCTCGAAAACAACAAAAAAAATTACAAATTTCGTTTAAACTTTTAAATGCCTTTAACTAGAATTTGTTGTTATTTGGGCCGTTAAATTCAAATCTTCATTCCAATTATTTTTTTAGTCTAGTTTTCAAAATATACTGTTGTTTAAAAAAATTAAGAAATTTGCGTCACATATCGCTCATTTACTTCAATAGTTTCATAACTAAAAAAAATCATTTTTTGGGTGAATAAGGCATAATACTTCAGCATTTTGTGTAATAATTTCATACAAATAGTTTGTGCCATCACCTTCTGAGAAAAGAATATGTTTCCATGTTTTCGTAGAGTTATATGTAAATTGAAAATTTAAAACGCGTTTTCTGCTAAACTGGATTTATATAAACATATATATATTAGCATAACTGGAGAAAGGTTTACTTAGTCAATAAAAAATAGAAGACTAAATTGAAAAATAAAATAATCTTTTCAAAATCCGTCTATTAGCTTCAAGATTATCGAAAAAGTTTGAACCTAAAAATTAAAATTTGCCTAATGCATTAAACACATTCACCACAGCAAAAAAAATTATGTACAAGTTGCTAAATGAAGAGAATGATTTTTTTAGATTAAATAGATTACGTGAACAAGTTTCCAAATAAAAAAGGTAAGTACTTCTCAAGAATCGATTATTTTAGTCTCACGCCTTGTTAAAATCATTAAGTTGGTAATCCAGTAAGGAACAGCTTCCACTAAAAATGCTTAATTCCAAACTCGATTACCTTTTTTGAAATTTTTTGCTGGGAAGCTACCGACTACCAAATGTCAGGGATAGAATACAAATGTTTAAATGAGAATAATTCTTTTGAAGACAGCAAGGCAACAGGACGACAAATTGTTGTCTATGCTGCTTTTGTCGTTGTAGTCCAATTAAACTAATTTCTATTTCTTTGGCTACAGTGAGAAAATTCAGTATTGCCAGTATAATAGAAAATGTTGAATGAATGATTTTGTACAATTATTTCATATTATTTAACAGAAATAATATCCAAAAATTGATGTTAAGAATAAATTGATTAATTTTTGTACTTTTACGTGAAATAAATAAGTACATTTTAAAAGAATAATTAACTTTTATAAATGCAAATCATATAAAAGTGGCAATACTGAACTATGTATATCAACTGCAGATGGTGCTGCTGCCGTCTCCAAAATAATTAAGTAGCCGGCTACGAGGCGACAAATGCTGCTAGCGGCATTTGAAGTCGTGTGTTCGTGTAGCCTGCTGTACTGAATGTGTTTAATGCTTAAAACACTTAAAAGTTAGATTAATTTTTTACAAAAAAAAAAAAAAAAAAACAGAACACAGAACTCACGCACACAACTCTAGTGTGAACATATATGCATGTGTGTATGTAAGTTACAGCAAAGGAGTCTCACAAGAATAAATTTTTTTTCGTTCCGCGCTATTATATTTATTCTTGTTTTCCTCTGTTTTACCACTGACACTTAGAAAAGACATCATCCTCAACGTTTCTCGTTGAAGTTACAGGATTAAATATGGCTATAAAATAATTGCAAATTGTAATGTGGTTGGCATTTGTGGTGTATTTGTTTTTTTTAACACCTCCTTTAATTTATTCAAGTGCAAGATACAATATTTGTATCTCTTGGCTGAATTAAAATGTTTTCTTACTGTCTCTAAAACAGATTTTCATTCACTAATGGAGGCTCTTGAACTAAGAAAGTGAATTAAAACAAAAAAATTTATATAAAGCAAGGAAATGCTTATATAATTAATTTGTAAATTATACGCCATAGTATCCAATCCACAATTAAATATTTCATTAGGGAAACACTTGGAAAGCTGCCACTTGAATACACTGAACACAAGAAAAAATCTAATCAATATTTCACGTGAAATGTTGTAATTGCGGTAGTAGTGGTAAGTTTGAAACTTGCGAAATGTATCTGAAAATAGTTTGAAACAATATGAGCAGCAGTTATTTAATGCCATATTTTATCTGTATTTTATATGTGAAATGTTAAAAATGGAAGTGATGAATGTTGTACAAAATTTGTTACAAATTCGAACAACACGTTGACTGTAAAACCGAAAGTCCTGGGTTTAAGGCCAGTCTGCGACAGTAATTAAATAACAACACCATGCATTTTTCTGATGTGCTTTAGTGTCCCTTTATATCAGTTGCTATAGAAAAGTTTAAGTGATGAAGGCGTTGACACTGGTCACTGAACTACTCCTGCTTCAGCTTAAACTAATCCTAATGTAACATCACAAAGCCCTCTTTTGTCGGTAGTGTGTAGCAAAATCATCGGCAAAGTAAAATAACTAATACTATGGCTACTGAACACAGATTTTGAAAATTAATAGGCCTAATTGACACCAGAGGTACTGCAACGCTGCATTATTTATAAAGTGCAAAAAGCAGAGTTGTAAAATAATGAAGCTTTCCTCTAGACTAGACATTCATTGCCTGAGTATTACTTCTCTTAAAAAAATTTTAAAGTTTGTTTTTCTGTTTGTTTGTTTTTCTAAGAAAAAAAAATTGGAAAGTTTGTTTTCAATTTAAATATCTTCTATTTTTAACTCGCTAAGTATGAAAGCCTAATTGAATAAAAAACTGTTATTTATTTGTCGTTGATGATAAATAACGTACTTGTGCGGTTGTGTCTAACCAAAATTGGCAATGCACCAAAAAGATTTCTCTCTGCAAGTTATTATATTATATGTATTTTTTTAATATTGGATTTCATACATCTGTCTTGTTTTTCTCCCGCAAGATTAGCACTTGTTAGTTTTGACAATCCCTCCTGCCCTAATTGGTTAATTTGACTGTTAATCAGATATAAATTTGGTTATGTCTGGAATAACAGAATAAAAGGAAGTGTCTTTCTTTACTAATTTACGGGTATACTGGTACCTGAAACTGCCCTGTGATGAAGCCATTCGGGGTAGAACTTCGACGTCTATTGGTGGTTAGGACACTGTTGGTGCAACAACTGATCTGCTCTAAAAGCTTTTGTAGAATACCATGTGTACATACTTTTGTGACTAATAGTACTTACACACATGTGTGCATTTATGTATATACATATGCGTATGTTTTTGTTATATGCAAACGTTAAATAATTCTGAAAAAATTAAATTAATATAAATAGATAAAGTTTCCATTTCATAATTTTTATGGAACTGAATTAGTTCGTATCATAATGAAAGCTTTCTTGCTACAAAAATTATTTGATGTGTGTCGTTGAGAACTAATTATTGATATTTTAAACATTTATTTGGTTACGATAAACATAGTAATGTTTGAATTTAATAATTACATTATCACATCCATAAAAAAGTGCGATATGGTTAGAGTTTAACAATATAGTTTTGTTACAAATTTATGACTACAACATAATTTGTATTATTATTTAAAAATAATATGATGTAAATAACAAAATAATGTTATCCAAAACCATACCATGCTAAGGTTTAAAAAAAATCTTTTTCAGAAACATCTGTCAGTTCAGTATTTGGTTTGTAAGCTATCGGTAGTGCATGGGTGGTGTTAAATAAATTAATAGATAAATAAAGTATAAACAAAAGGGTTGGCCAATAAAAATATATAAACATTTATGTAACTCTGTATACGGATATGTATGTATGTCGCGTAAGTATACATTTCTATATATACATTTTATTTCAACAATATTAATTTAGTTTTATTCGAATTTAACGCACAGCTGTTTCTACAATAAATATATGATTAAAAAACAAAATAGTATTATTATATTAAATAATACTGTGGTCGTATTTAACAATATTAATATCTATAATATTAGATCACATCTAACAACAGTGTTGTCATATTTACAATACTAAGATTAGGTGTAACTAAGTTAATTTTTTTTGTAGATAATATTATTATTAACTCAGACAATAATATTATTAAAGTTTGCTTTTTTATTAACAATAATATGATTTGACTGCAACCATATAATTCAATCATAGTATGTTGTTGTTTGATTGTGGTTACCTCAACCATATTTTTTCTTTGCGTGTACGAATGGTTCTAAAGGTACGGTCACACTTGTCAAACATTTGCCCAAAAAAGCGTAACCACTAAATGCTAATGAAAAATCTTTCCATTCAGACAAAAGGTTGTCAAGTTAAAGAGTAGCCAAAAATGTTAACTTCTATGACATTGTCTGTTAGTTGTATTCGAAACAGTTTATTTTGATAAACAAGTGCCTGGATCAAATTTCTATTCATTAGTGTTTATGGGTTATGCTTTTTTGGGCAAATGTATGACAAGTTTGACCGTACCTTAACAATATCGTTTTATAATATTTTATTCAAAGAAATGGCAAGCAGAAACAAAATAGTAATATAAATAAAAATAAAGATATATCAATGATTTTATATACAAAACATTACATTCCCATAATAAAACTATAAATATGTTAGCAATTTTATTAACAAACCTGTATTGAAAACTGAGTCACTTTAGTAAAAAAGTAAATAATAATGAAATAAAGACCAAAAGTGAGTAAGTAAGAGTATTCGAAATCGGTTGCCTTTTCCTTTGCGTATTTAAAAGACCTACGAGACAATAAAAATCCAATCAGAAAATGATAAAATCTCCCTTACAGTAAATTTTAATGAAGACACGAATGAATACGTACTGCCTGCACACACACACACACACACACACCTACATATACCAGAGCATAAATAGGGATTGGTTTAACTGAGGCAATCGTCATGTAAATAACACTGCCAAGAGCGATCTATCTATTATACATCTCGACCTTATTTATGCACCCACTCCATTCCACTCCACTCCACTCTATTTTGTTTATTTTCTTGCTTAATGAATATGTTGGATGTTGTGTTTATGCTGAGTCGTCTGAATTGAGATATGACAAGGATTAACCAAAAGCAAATGGATAATATGTTGAAAATGGCATAACAGGTGAATAGAGGAAGCAAGTGGATTTGTTTTGCACACGAGTATGTACTCATGTATGTATGTATTTGTATCCAAGGAATATTAGCTCACTTTGCGGTTTTTCTGTTTTTAATTTTCTTTTGAATTGTTGATGGAGATAATGCCCATCAATGATGTCATCATCTTCCATCTTCACACGCAGACAATACCAAACGTTAACATTGAACATAAAACAGATAGATACGTAGACCAATAATTGTATTCTTTTCGTTATTCTTATTCCGTTATTGCCAGGGCTGTGTATGCGTGAGTGTATGTGTTCGTGAGTGTATGTGGATAAACTTATATTTTTTTTGTTCGTGCTAATGTCTGTCATGTTATAAATGAAAATTGAAGTTACAAAATGATTGTCAATCGAAATGAAATAAACTGAAATTCAAAATGATATTGTACAATTATCTTGCAATTTTGTTATTTTTATTGTAGTTGATATGTGTATGTACACATCTATACACACATACATACTTCAAATGTGTGCATGTGTCGATGTGTGTATGTATCTCTTACCGATGTTATTATAGCAGTTGTTGTTGTGTTTGGTATCGGTATTTGATTTTTTGTTTTTCTATTCCTGCTGTTGTTACATCCCATTCGTTTTTCATCAGTTTATAACATGTCAGAGGTAAGTTGTGGAGATATTGAGATGTCTAAGTGCTGATGCCAGATAATCAGTTTGCTGACAATGAAATTTTTGCAATTGATATTATTTTTCATACAAACTTATCAATATCAAAACATGCACATACACAACTACTCAGCAAATCCATACAAATGGGCAGATGAAATAGAAGGAAATTTATGTTTCACTATAGAATTTTGAATACATACACACAAACACACACACACACACAAACACACATACATGCAAACATTCATTTATGAGTCAGCATTTTATGAAATTAATGATCATATTCGAGTCTTATTCGACTCCTACGCACGATTAACATAAGCATTTATGCGTTCGTTTTCGAGTCGAAAATGACTGTTCATTTGGGAGAAAATGGTACCCTAGCCTCGAGTCTTCTAAAAGAGTATTTTATGACTCGCATTTCTGATCAATTTCGATTCACTTTCGAGACAATTTGTGAGTATTTACATTCAGTTTTTTTTGTTTTAAATTTTTATATTTTTATATTTTCTTGATTTTACTGCACGAGCTTGCTGTTTGTTTTTGTTTTTTAAACAAATCACTTTCTAAGTGTTTCTGGGATTCATTTTCGAATCATATTTTAAGCGCAGAACTGATTAATCAGTTTTTGATCATTTAAGGCAGTCGAAAGAGACTCAGTTTGGTGAAACAATCTTCCACATGCTGACTGGGTATACCCAGCTAGCATTTTGCGAGATTTTTGATCATACATGAGTCGCTTACGACTCCCTTCCGCGATTAAAATGATGGAATATGCGCTCATTTTCTGATCATAAATGACTCCCTTGTCGGGAGAAAATGGTACCCTAGCCGCAACTCATCTGGAAGAGTCTTTTATGAGCCCCCCCCCCCCCACCCCATCTAATCAATTTCGAATTGTCTTCGAGTCATTTTCGAGTAATTTTCTGATCGTGTATATGCGTCTTCTATGACTCCCCTGCGCGATTAAAATGATCATATAGGCGCTCATTTTCTGATCGTGTATATGCGTCTTCTACGACTCCCCTGCGCGATTAAAATGATCACACAGGCGCTCATTTTCTGATCGTATATGCGTCCTGCTCTTGCGATTTCATTTCTTTATTTTTTGGGTTTATGAGCCTTTCGGCTTCTTTTTTAGCCAATATTTTTATTGGTTTGGCTGACATCACTTTTTTTATTTACTTTTTTATTTGAAGGTATTTATTTATTTGAAGGTATTTATTTTCTTGTATTTTTAAATCTATCACTTTTAATAATATGTTTTATAATTACTTTTGTCAACTTCACTGTAATAAGCTTCTGATCCACTTGTGTTCACGCTTCGACTGAAAATAAGAAACCAAATTAATTCTTCTTTTTTTCCTCTTGATTTCTTCTTTGTTTTGTCAAAAAATTCCTCGAAATTAACAACTACAAGTTGAATTCCAGATGCGCACAGAGCAAGTTTACCCGTTATTTGCTCTTTTTCTTATTATTATATATTTTGTTATTGTAATTTTGCTGAAATCACTTTTGAAGCATAGACACGAATCCCTCTCGAGTCGCGTTTCACGCACGCAGCTGAATAATCCCCTTTTTGTCATCCGGGGGACTCGAGGAAGGCTCGCGTAGATGATTTTTGCCAAAACGATCATCCAAATGCTATTTGGGTATTTTTATTATGTTTGAATATAAATTTTTTATATCGCAAATCTCCCACTGGCAAAGACTTGTCAATTAACGCAAAAAATACACATCGACAATTCTCCTTGACATTTTCATACAAATAAATTTTAATGTATCTATGTATTCGTATGCAGATATAATTAGTTTCCTACATTTCACCATCACATAAACATTGAAATGAAAGTTTTGGATGTATTTAAGTGCCTTTAAACTTTAAACAGAGAAGTATCAATCGATTTCAAGGTATGCACAGACATAAAAAAAACTTTTCTAAAATGTGTCAGAAGTTGTCATCAGAAATACGAAACAATGTAACTAAAGTGAAATGAGTACACATCAAACTGAACTTGTCAAACTTGGCTTTGATTGAGTTAGTATAAAAATAAAACTCACACGTTTTGATGTGAGTTGGACTAAAATTCAAACAATTTATAATTTTACTACAGTAATTTTTCGCAGCAACAACATTATCGTTTTGGGGTGATGCGGTTTCTAAAATAAATGAATTAAAAAATAATAATTTTGGAATTCATTTTTAGTTACTGCGGTTTGGCTGATTAACAACAAGTTGTGTGTAAAGAATATAGTAACAGAGCAGACAAAAATAAGCCAAACTATCTCCAGTCTTCTTTTAAAAAGAATGGTCGATTATATGATGCCATAATCTTCTTATAGAAAAAACGGTTGACCAAATGATGGTACACTCTACTTATAAAAAAGATTATTGACTATGCGACACTATTCTTGAAGAAAAGATGGTTGAGTGTGTAATGGCATCATCCTGTTTGTTGTAGAGAACATAGTTGATTTTGCTGTTCTTATAGAAAATATAGGTGACTATGTCATGCGTCAAAATTCTTATAAAAAAAAAAATGGTTGGATGTGTAAGGCATACTTTCCTTACATAAAATATGGTTGAGTTTATAATGTGACCAGATACTGCTCTTTTATAGAAGATGGTTGACAACAGTATCGGGAACTATCCTTATAGAAAATACATAATCTCTTTTTATAAAAAGATGATTGACTTTTTCGAATACAAGATTAAAATTACTATGTGATGCCACACACTTCTTTTATTAAAGAAGGTTCACTTAATCATGGAACACTACTTCTTAAAAAATGATTGGCCATGCGATAGGACACTGTTCTTCAAAAAGAGATGGTTGAGTGTATGATGGCAATCTCTTGTTATAGAGAATATGGTTGACCATGTGATGGAAAACTGTTCCTATAGAAAATACGGTTGGGATATTGTTCTTATAGAAGAGATGGTTGTTGATGACTAGAAAAAATTATGTTTTACTATGTAATCGCATACTTTTCTTTAAGAAAAGATGCTTAACAATAGCACCGGGTACTGTTTTTAAGGAAAATATATAGTCTCTTGTTATAAAAAAGATGATTGATTTCTCATAGAAAAGATGGTTGATCATGTGATGGCACAATCTTCTTACATAAAGATGATTTACTGGGTGATGGCAAACACACCTTGTAGAAAAGATAGTATGCTGAAAGCAACTTAAGTGTATATGTTCATCATTATTTTGCGTATACGGATCGTGATTCAATTAGTGACTCCGGTTCAAAATATTATGTGGAACATTTTTTGAAAATAGCTAATTCTTCCATTTTGTTTGCCATATTTTATTTTATATCAAAATATCTAGATTATCTATGAGCTTCAAAACCTCATTCCGAGAGCTTTCTTTCACCGGTACTAATATAAATAGTTAACCGATTTTCATAAAATTTTAGCAAGTATTGCGAACAAATGAAAGAAAAACAACTACAGCGAATTCCGTCACATTATATTAAAATTGTCGGTTTGTAAGCACCCAGAAAGATGCACTGCTTTAGTAGAACATTTTTAAGCTCATTTAAGGTTATTTTTAGAACTCCGTACACCAAAGGTGAAAAAGGAACCCCATTGTTTTCGCTGCGATGTCCCTCTGGTTCCAAGTTTATTTTATGTAAAAAAACTGTATAGAATGAAAATTATCTACATAAAGTAAAATTTGTAGCAAAATTTTTTAGATTTATTTTTTTTTTCATATATAAATTTGTTATTTTTCAGTTAAATTTATTTTTATATACTGTGAAAAAATTTGCTGAGTTTTTTTTAATTTTTTCTACAAATACATATTTTATTTTTATCTCTTAGTTATATATTTTATTTTTCTTTTTGCTTTTAAAATACTTTTATTGTTGTTTGTATATATAGTATAATACAATATAGTATTAAGAATCTTACTATAAATATACAGAGTTTGTTAGCTAAATTCAAAATTTTTTTGGGTTGAAGTCTACTGACGAGTTCCAAAAGCGCGAACGAAATGCTTAACCATAAAAACAAGCCAATTTTCGAAAGTAAAAAAAATAGTTGAACCTTTTAATTGATTCAGTTATTTTTTTCTGAAATACTTAAAGTAATTTTTGCAAACTTTTTTTGCATTGTCAAATAAAAATTTTACTAAATTTTTTTTTTTTTTTTTTTTGAAAAATTGGTAAGAATTGTTATTGATTTTCAGTTAATTTATTTTTTGATAATACGAAAAATTTTAGTGAATGTGTTTGTAACTTATAAAAAAAAAAATAAAACAATGAGTGTTCGAACTCACGGGCGATGTGTTAACACCTTTTTGTTACACGGTACCTGTTCGATTTCTATGAACACAGACACACAAACCCGGAGGTAGAGTTAATATAAAGTATTTAATGAAAAAGAATAGTTTATTGAATTTAATTTTACTTTGTATAATTTATTAATGTTATGTTTTCAGCAAGTTAATATATAATATATATATAATATATATAATATATATATATAAATTTAGTAGATGCACTCAAAATGAAAAAAATTAAACAGAAGTTCATTATTTTCTTGCTTAATACTTTTTATTTATTTTATATTAAACCCACAAAAAACAAAGAGAATGCAAAGCAACAGACAAATGTACATACATACATTGTTATGTTTGTACATAAGCTACATACGTTGCCGTCTTGCTATCTCATTTTTATATATGTACGTAGTATAACCACGTCACTATTCTCTTTGCTATGCATAAGACAAAACCGAAGATCAACATAAAACACTTTTTTAATAAGTGTGTTCGTTTACTTTTGCAGTAAAATGCAGTAAATGAGTAGTTACTGCAAAAATTTTAAAATTTACTCTCAAAAAGATCGGTGGCCAAAAACAGTACGCGAACGGAAATATAGTAAAAATTAGTAAGATTAAAGAAACAGCTGACTCTAACTCCACATAGTGTTGAAAAATATATAACCTTTTGACTTTTCAACTCTTTTAATTATTAGTACTCGATACAATATTTTTATAACACGGACAATCTAAGAATAAATTCTGTAATTTATTTCATGTAATATTTGTAATTAACTTCTTTTTGATTTCCTTGTTTTGTTGTTGGCTAAATTAATAAAAAATACATGACTATTTGTTAATATTACTGATTACTTTAAAAGCAAGTGCGATACTAAGTACCCAGATACTTTACAGTTTTACAACTCTGAGTAAGTAAAATGAATTGCAAAACTAAAGGTGCAATAAAATATATTAAAAAATATGAATATTAACAGCTATTATTACTATGATTTATAAATGAATTATTACTTAATGACTTTCACAATTTTTGTTTAACCTTTTCTCAAATTTTTACACTTTTCAATTACTTACTTTTCATTTGTTTACATTTTGAATCATATGTTCTTATCTTACTAAACTTTACTACGTCAAATTTCTGCAGTAAAAATTTGCAAAACACTCAGTCAAGAACTGTCAATTTACTCTCTCAATTTGTGTTCTCATTTACTGTATTTTGGGTAAACGAACGCAATTTAGTAAAATGCAGTAAAGTTCAGTAAAAATTTGTAAAAACTTTTGAGTACGCGAACGCAATTAATATTACTCCAAATTAATACTCCAAATTAAAACACTTAAATCTCGTTTAATCGGATCGCCGATATCGGATCGCCTTAATTTTTGGCCTAAACTCTTCGTCGAAACCCGCACTAGCTTTTTAATCCAAAAATTAATAAAATCGGCTATGAATTTCCGGAGAAAATCGCGTGGGAAAATTATATGAAAATCGCCCAATAATCACTTTCAATACCGACTGCCAAGCAACGAACAAACAAACGATGATTTACTCTTACATACCTAACACTTGCGTATGTATTGAAACTGATAGTTTACTGCCCTAGAGGCGTGCGTATAGATGTTAACACATCAAAAAAAAATTGCTGAATAATACAAAAAAAAATGCAAAAATGTTTTTCTGTTCCTATTAATACATTTGACTGAATATATTTCGAGTTTCAGTTAACTTTTTTCTCTAATGCCATAATAAGTTAACTAAAAATAACTTAAATTTTTACAAAATTGTCATCAGAATCTACAAATTTCTTTGTAGGTCCGCATTCATACAAAATATTTACTGATTCAATGAATTTGGTTACTAAAAACGAAATTTAGTTTTTTCTATGTAGTGTCGATAATTTTTGTCCTAGCTCCTTTATCGCTCCATAAAGAGCATAGCTTCAAAAATCGTCTAAAACTGAAAAAATGTTTATCGAGAACTTAAAATTTTTTTAAATGCCTACATAAGGTAAAGTTCTATACTACTACATATGCCATGTCCGCACGGAACGCCTCCTTGTGCGAGTTTAAGTCGCCCTTTACTGAATTTACTACGAAATCACTTACTTCATTTGCAAATAAGTGTTGCTTTTAATGTCAATAAATATCTTAAATCTAGATATGTCTCAAACCCTTCTAACTGTAATTTGCTATACATACACACATACATGCACATGCATTTGAATACATACACACACATGTATATGTATATATTCTATTGACTGTTTTCAAGTTCAAACAAATTTAATAAAATAAAACCCTTTGCTCTTTAGTTTATAAACTCATTCAGAACTTAATGAATTCGTTTATAGTTGAATACAGCATTACTCACATACATATTTGAATTCCGAAAAACTATTTCAACCTCCTCTTCAATCAGCATCATGCGGAAGAAAAACATGAAAATCATCGATGAAACAACAACAGAAACAACAAACAGTGCGGCAGCAAAAGTAAGAAAAATAACAATAACATTCCATTAGTTTATCCCATATACAATTTTGAAAAATATGTTGAGTGATGTTTGCCTGTCTGTCCGTCTGTCTGTTTATTGAATTTGCTGGTTGTTTGCTCCTCATTCGTTGGGTCAGTCGGTCGTTTGGTTGGTTAGTTGCTAATAAAATTGAATTCTTTACTGGCATTATACGAGTACCATTACCACACTGATTATACATACAAACGGATTTTAAAATAAAAAAAAAAAAAACAAAAGAAAATGGATATACATACATTTACCTAGAAACACCAACATGCATGTATAAATATTTGTATTGGATGTATCCCATCTAGCATTTGGAAGATAGTTTTCTGAAAAATTACCTTGCTGAGTGTTTTTAGATCACTATTTGTGATCAAAAACTGATTAATCACTTACACGATCCAAAAAGGACTCGAAAAAGATACGCGCTAAAGGGTAGAAATAGTTCGATTTAAAATACAATAACAAATTGTATAGCCATCGCAAATTAATCATCCAGACGTGTAAAATGTGACTATTATTTCCGTTTGTTATTATCATATTTCGCTTACCTGGAAGACTGAAAAATGCTTAATCAAAAACAAATCATGCGGGTGTTTTAAAAGTGATTATAATTATGTATTTTATGATCATATTTTACGCAGATAGATGATTAAACACTACTTGATGTGTTATTTTTAATTATAACGGGGCAATATTTACATATATATAATGTATAATGTCAAAAACTTAATTTTTTTGCATTTATAAAAGTTAAATCGAATATGAAATTAAATGATGAAACAGAATAAGCCTGCAGCTTCAGGAAAAATCGATTTCAAATTAACAGAGCCCATAATAAAATCAACGGCAGTAACTTCAATTGCTCTCTGATTTATGTTATATTTTCTTTCAGCTTTTTTTTTTCTTTACAAAATGTATGAAATTTATTGAAAGTGTGGTAGCATAAGAAAAAACGCTGTCAAAATAAAATAGATTCTGCCTCTGGCCTGCTTTGTGTAACTTCCTTTTGGTGTCAATTTGTATGGAAAATGTGTTTGTCCCGTAATTATGTTTGACCATTAAACGTAGGACTCAGAAAGCTGACTAAAAAATTCTCGTAGAAAAGTCAAATACAATTAGAAAATCGACTGATAAATGACTCAAATAACAGTCATAAATGACTATAAAAAAACTCATAAGCTGACTGATAAAATTCTCAGATATGACTCGTAAGCGATTAGAAACATGGGTGAAAGACAATTCGAAAAAGAGTAAAAAATGAAGCGAAATAAGATTAATAAATGATCACAAAACGATTCAAAAAAGACCTTAAATACTACTAGAAAGGGGGTCGAAAACGACTCTAAACTAATACAAGAAAAGACTCATTAATGATTTATCAAGCAGAGTCGCGGGTAGTCACGTTTTTCTACCGACAAAAGTATAATTTATGATCAGAAAATGAGCGCATATTCTAGCTTTTTAATCGCTCAGAGGTGTCAAAAAAACTCGAATTTTATTGAAAATTTCAAAAATTGCTGGCTGGGATGGTTGCATGTTATGTGTGTATGTGTGTAGTATATGAAACCTTAAAATGACTTGGAAATATTTGGTTGTTCACATAATGAAAACATTTCTATGCATACCTTTATGCTAGTGAGGATGTGTTGATGTGTGCTGAAATTTCTAAAATGTCTATGAGTTGTGTTGTGTCTATTTGTGTTAAATCTTTTTATGAATGTGTGTAGTCAGCCTAAAACCATATGTCCCTATGTCAACACACTAGTTCCTAGCGACTACTGCACTAGTTAAAATGTCGACAATTTGCCTTTTAAGCGTGAGTACAGATATTTCTGGTGACATTGTCAATGATCGCGTCAATAGTTTGTTTTCTTGTTTTATATACTGCGCAGTCAACAGCAGAGTTGCAAGCCGATTGGCGGCTATCTGCTGCCGCTTCTAATTCACTGTTTCAATTTAAATAGATGTTTTTTCAAACAACAATAAAAAAGGGGTTTATATCTCAAAAAATTTCGGTCTAAATAATTTAAAAATAATTTGCTTAATTTTTAACCCCCGGCTAAAAAAAGGAATGTTACAAGTTTGTAGCGTGTGTCTGTGTATCTGTGTATCCGTGTGTCTATCCGTGTCCACGTACAGGCCAAGCGGCCGGACCGATTTTCAATTAGTTTTTTCTGTTTGAAAGATCGAGAGGGTTCTTAGCTATGTTTGAAGAAAATCGCTCCAGCCGTTTAGAAGATATAACATCTTTTCTGGAAAAAGTCGGGGGTTTTTAAAATTTTTAATTTGTGTTATTAATAAAAAAAAATAATATTAAAGAAATATATATCCAGAGCCTATATTCAAATTAATTCGCTCATTATTGTAAAAATGAATGATGTGCCTTCCATAATATGGTTTAAATATGCTTACTAATTTATAGGTCTGCAAAAATCTTTTATTTTTTTAGTCTATCTAAAAACAAATATTTTTTTAGAGTTAGCATATTTTGTTGGAAAGAAATTATGATTTTTTTGAATATATTTATTTTTTAATCAATTTGCGAAATTTTTTACTTAAAGTCCGGTACGGAGTTCTTACGGAATTTCACGTTTGTAAATTTACATTTATTTCTACACGAAAAAATAATTGTGTAGGCTTTTGTGCAGCATTATGTTTGCATACACACAAATTCATTTATTTTTCGATTCAAAACACACAAAAACACAAAAAATTAATCACAAATTGATGAAAATTAGAAATGTTAATGTTTGACCATTAATTTTTGTTTCAGTTGACAAAAAAAAGTGCCCACTTATACTTATAACATCCCTAAGATAGGCAATAAATTTCAAAAAATCCGTGTATTTTTCTTTTGATACTCCGTACTATCAAATGGAAATTTCTTTATGAAATTTACCAACCTGAATTTCCGTAATTTTTTTTAAATACAGTTTGTATGAGAACCTGAAATTCCATATGAACTCCGTACCAGGCCTTAAACTAAATATATGAATTGAAAAGCAAAGGAAAAAACTTAAAATACCATTAAAAAATAGCTTAAGTCTGACTGAAAGCCTCTTCCATCTCGAAGTAGTCAGCTTTAGCACTCTCTAACTCACTCAAGAGTGTAACAGGGTCAATCCAAACTATCAATTTCGAAAGTTTATGTCATTGACTATAATAGATTCATACATAATGTTTCTATTCGATTAACAGTTTAAAAGTTATACACATATTACTAATTTTTTTATCAGAACCCCTCAATACTAATATATTAAAAGTGACCATATCTCAAAAACTAGCCAAAGGATATCAAAATCCTTACCAGATTCGTGTTCAGCATGCAAATGCAATAAGATATGGGATAGATTTACAATAAATTACTGATTTTTTAAAAATATTGCAAGTTCAGATGGGAGTTAGCATTTATTTTTACCAAAACAAATTATACTTAAAGATAGCAGAATAAGAAAAATTTATATAAAACGGGGAAAACATCGACAATACTGATAGATTTTCAATGACAACTCTATGCTATATGTTCATAGGCGATTACATTGGCTGGGGTACACCTGGTCAGTAGTACTATTGACAATGTCACTAGTAAATCACTACGATTTCACTATTTGCATTTCCTGCAGGGTTGTTTGTGTGTTTGTTTGTATAGATGTATTTAAGCAATACACACAAGCAAATTAATGAATGAATATCTTTACACGAGTATACATTTGTATCGATGTGTGCTTGAGAATTTATACATCAGTTTGGTTGCTTGTGCGATTTCTTTGTGAAGATTTTGGGTTGCAAAATTAATCTTTGGACAATTTGTTTATAAACCACATAAAAGCAATCATTTGTTTTGTGAAATTCTTAAAACTCAAAATCAAATAATAATGTTATTTTGCTGCAAATAAAAAAAAACTACTATTCAGATATATGTATATGTATGTATGTATGTATGTGTGCATGGGTATGGATTTATTTAATGCAAATACCCAACATTAATTTGCCGATCTATCAAAAAAATTTTAAAAGTAAATTGAAATTTTTTTTCTGAATAAAATAAATTAATTAAGAGTAAACAGACCTCAACGAGAATCGTCAGCAAGAAGTAAAAAAATTATTTGCTATAGGTTGCTTATACATATCGCTCATCTGCTAAAAGAACGTCATAACTCAAAAAATTAATTTTCTGAGCTAAAGATGCAGAATTAATCCTCATATCGTTAATCATATTTTGTAAAAATTTCATACAAATATCTGTTTTACTTAACTCTTGAGATAAAAATAAAATTTTATTTTTCCATTAAGTTGTGTGTAAATTTAAAACTTGAAACTCGTTTTCCGACAAACTGGTATTTTTAGTTATGACGTTGTTTGAGTAAATGAGCGATATGTTTACATGAGATATGTTTTTCCATGTGTATATCTGTTATCAGAGCTAATAAATCTTTTAAGGTTATTAAATAATTTGACAAATATCTTAGAAATAGAAATTTATAACAAGAGATCGTCTGCACAATTTCTAAATCTAATAACTCACAAAAATAAAATTGTTAAATCAAAGAAAATACATTTTCGTAAAGCTGGACTAAATGGGCATTTTTATTGAGAAATTAAAGGGTGACTATTGTAGTATATTATTATAAAAAGAGGTAGGAAAGAAACTTACTCTCTTTTTAATGTCGTTATAGAATTTAATGCATTTACTAAATTTAAAGTTTTTTAACCATAAATTTTTTTTTTATTTTGCCAGCTTAAAAAACATTAAGTGACAAGAATAAAATTATTCAAGAAATCTTATCTTACTTATTTGAAAACCAAATTTTTTTTAATATTTTTGATTGATTCGTTGTTGCCAATTAATGCCCTAATTCTGTTCGATGATTGTATCATCATGTTCATAGACAAAAAAAAAAGCCGCAGTTGTGATTCTTCAAAACAATTATTATTTATTGTCTATGCCAGAAGGTTCGTGTATTTGCTTTGTGATTTTGTTCCAAACATTATATCCAACACATATTTTTTCATATACATATTTTTCAAACTATTGTGTAATACTTTAATAATGCATTTACATTATCCCGATTTTTACTTGATTTCCGATATGAAACAAAATCTACTTTGTGAGTAGATTTTCAGGCAATCTACTCAAAATCTAATATTTTTATTTTATTTTTATTACCCTGTACAACATATTCATATAAAAGATGATGGAATCAGCTACGATATGCTTAAAAAGATGTGTGAATTGGCTACACTGCAGTTGTTTGGTTGTAGTTTTGGAAATTTTTCGGTTAATGGGTTTTGTTTTGGATAAAAATATCTTGATAAATGTCAAAAAACATGTTGTAAACAGTATAGATTTTCGCAAAGATTTTAATTAAATGCCCAATAACTTAATTTATATGTTTTAAAAACATAATATTTTTATTTTTCATTATGAAAGACAACAACATTTTTTTTAAGAAAATAATTTAGAGAATTAAAAAACAAGAACCCAAAAGTATTTTCAAACAAAGACGTCCTAAATCTTCTTACGAAATTTTGATTCTTCATTTACTTTTATTGACTCCAAAAAAAATTTACGATTTGCCAGCAATGGACATAACTTTTATTAATATTATTTTTATTATTGAAAAATATCACTCGAATTTTTTTACTTACTTTAGGAAATACCAACGTGTTGAATTTTCTTAGTAGAAAATCTACTACAGTCTAGTCATCAGTTACACAATTTTTATAAAACAAGTTGCGGGAACCTGATACAAATTTAAGTTCTACAATTGGATTAAGAAAGAGAGTTTTTAAGTGATATTTATTCCCAATCGTAAAAGCTTTTAATCTCAAGCATATCACAGTGCAACACGAAAAAATACGGACACCACTACGTGATAAAGGACAAAAAAAACACCCGTGTTACCCAGTTTTGCCCCAAGTCATCTACTTTTTTTTATGGACATCTAAAAATTTCGGGCCTTGGTGTAATTTTTGCATTTTCTCAGGCTCATATCTTGCAATCCGTTCAGAATTTTGATTCACTCCCTGAAGCAAAGTTGTAGTTCTTGTCATAAAGAACAAAAATTGCGATCATATAAAATAAAATAAAATAATCTTCAAGATCAACATCGCAAAAATTTTAAATAATTCGATTTTATTTATCTTTTTTCAGTTCAAAATTAAAGGAAACATAACATCTCAATAAACAACTTTCTAGAACATATGAACTTCCAAACAAATGAAATTAAAAAAATTTCGGGAGAGAACATAGGGCGTTGCTATAGGGAGTGGTATTTTTCTCGGAGGTTAAAGGCTCTCTGTCTACTTTCCACTTCGGGATAGTAAGAAGAGATTCCTCTGCCCGAAATTCCGAAGCATCTCAAATCTTCCGATCTAATACCAAGTGCTCCCTGGTAATCTCATTCAGGCTCCCGTTTGATGGCAGCTAATGTGAGAAGGCACACATGCTAACACCGACAAATCTCTGGAACTTAGGTGACAATACGATAACAATTAGTCACTGAAACTCAACTGTATTTAGCCGGCCTAGTGGTATGTTGGCAGCCCCAACTCTAGGATCGTAAGCTTTGGCCTAATCAGTCAATCATCTTTAATTTAAACGATTACAGAAATATCAACAAATTTAAATAGGCTCCCTTTAATACGTCAAGAGATCTACGCTTGTGATTTTTTTTTTTGTTTTTTTTTTTTTTTTTTTTTTTTATTCACAAACCTGTGTAGTCTTTATACTAAAGCAGTAGTCATTTTGCAGGTTTTGCTGCAATAAGGTAGTGTGTTACGGTTTCCAACAACTTCCTTTTGTCATTACGGCCTGTTCTTTTGGCTGCTTTCCCTAAAGCGGAGCATCTCGTTTTTAGAGTGGGGTTTACGTTTGAGCTTGTTTCTTTCTTGAATCAATTTCCACGTGTTGTCTGATATACATAGATATTTGCCGAATTGTCTTGCGATTGAAGCCTATTTTATCTTTCACGATATTTCTTAGGGATTTACATTATTTAATTTTATATAAAATAGATATCTGAAAACTTATTTTTTTCAGAATTTGTTATTCTACTTAATGTTCAGATGAAATAACTTTAAAGTTTCATTTTAATTTGTAAATAGAAGAAAACAAATTAGAAACCAAATATATAAAAAAGAAGATTTTGGGTTGCAAAATTAATCTTTGGACAATTTGTTTATAAACCACATAAAAGCAATCATTTGTTTTGTGAAATTCTTAAAACTCAAAATCAAATAATAATGTTATTTTGCTGCAAATAAAAAAAAACTACTATTCAGATATATGTATATGTATGTATGTATGTATGTGTGCATGGGTATGGATTTATTTAATGCAAATACCCAACATTAATTTGCCGATCTATCAAAAAAATTTTAAAAGTAAATTGAAATTTTTTTTCTGAATAAAATAAATTAATTAAGAGTAAACAGACCTCAACGAGAATCGTCAGCAAGAAGTAAAAAAATTATTTGCTATAGGTTGCTTATACATATCGCTCATCTGCTAAAAGAACGTCATAACTCAAAAAATTAATTTTCTGAGCTAAAGATGCAGAATTAATCCTCATATCGTTAATCATATTTTGTAAAAATTTCATACAAATATCTGTTTTACTTAACTCTTGAGATAAAAATAAAATTTTATTTTTCCATTAAGTTGTGTGTAAATTTAAAACTTGAAACTCGTTTTCCGACAAACTGGTATTTTTAGTTATGACGTTGTTTGAGTAAATGAGCGATATGTTTACATGAGATATGTTTTTCCATGTGTATATCTGTTATCAGAGCTAATAAATCTTTTAAGGTTATTAAATAATTTGACAAATATCTTAGAAATAGAAATTTATAACAAGAGATCGTCTGCACAATTTCTAAATCTAATAACTCACAAAAATAAAATTGTTAAATCAAAGAAAATACATTTTCGTAAAGCTGGACTAAATGGGCATTTTTATTGAGAAATTAAAGGGTGACTATTGTAGTATATTATTATAAAAAGAGGTAGGAAAGAAACTTACTCTCTTTTTAATGTCGTTATAGAATTTAATGCATTTACTAAATTTAAAGTTTTTTAACCATAAATTTTTTTTTTATTTTGCCAGCTTAAAAAACATTAAGTGACAAGAATAAAATTATTCAAGAAATCTTATCTTACTTATTTGAAAACCAAATTTTTTTTAATATTTTTGATTGATTCGTTGTTGCCAATTAATGCCCTAATTCTGTTCGATGATTGTATCATCATGTTCATAGACAAAAAAAAAAGCCGCAGTTGTGATTCTTCAAAACAATTATTATTTATTGTCTATGCCAGAAGGTTCGTGTATTTGCTTTGTGATTTTGTTCCAAACATTATATCCAACACATATTTTTTCATATACATATTTTTCAAACTATTGTGTAATACTTTAATAATGCATTTACATTATCCCGATTTTTACTTGATTTCCGATATGAAACAAAATCTACTTTGTGAGTAGATTTTCAGGCAATCTACTCAAAATCTAATATTTTTATTTTATTTTTATTACCCTGTACAACATATTCATATAAAAGATGATGGAATCAGCTACGATATGCTTAAAAAGATGTGTGAATTGGCTACACTGCAGTTGTTTGGTTGTAGTTTTGGAAATTTTTCGGTTAATGGGTTTTGTTTTGGATAAAAATATCTTGATAAATGTCAAAAAACATGTTGTAAACAGTATAGATTTTCGCAAAGATTTTAATTAAATGCCCAATAACTTAATTTATATGTTTTAAAAACATAATATTTTTATTTTTCATTATGAAAGACAACAACATTTTTTTTAAGAAAATAATTTAGAGAATTAAAAAACAAGAACCCAAAAGTATTTTCAAACAAAGACGTCCTAAATCTTCTTACGAAATTTTGATTCTTCATTTACTTTTATTGACTCCAAAAAAAATTTACGATTTGCCAGCAATGGACATAACTTTTATTAATATTATTTTTATTATTGAAAAATATCACTCGAATTTTTTTACTTACTTTAGGAAATACCAACGTGTTGAATTTTCTTAGTAGAAAATCTACTACAGTCTAGTCATCAGTTACACAATTTTTATAAAACAAGTTGCGGGAACCTGATACAAATTTAAGTTCTACAATTGGATTAAGAAAGAGAGTTTTTAAGTGATATTTATTCCCAATCGTAAAAGCTTTTAATCTCAAGCATATCACAGTGCAACACGAAAAAATACGGACACCACTACGTGATAAAGGACAAAAAAAACACCCGTGTTACCCAGTTTTGCCCCAAGTCATCTACTTTTTTTTATGGACATCTAAAAATTTCGGGCCTTGGTGTAATTTTTGCATTTTCTCAGGCTCATATCTTGCAATCCGTTCAGAATTTTGATTCACTCCCTGAAGCAAAGTTGTAGTTCTTGTCATAAAGAACAAAAATTGCGATCATATAAAATAAAATAAAATAATCTTCAAGATCAACATCGCAAAAATTTTAAATAATTCGATTTTATTTATCTTTTTTCAGTTCAAAATTAAAGGAAACATAACATCTCAATAAACAACTTTCTAGAACATATGAACTTCCAAACAAATGAAATTAAAAAAATTTCGGGAGAGAACATAGGGCGTTGCTATAGGGAGTGGTATTTTTCTCGGAGGTTAAAGGCTCTCTGTCTACTTTCCACTTCGGGATAGTAAGAAGAGATTCCTCTGCCCGAAATTCCGAAGCATCTCAAATCTTCCGATCTAATACCAAGTGCTCCCTGGTAATCTCATTCAGGCTCCCGTTTGATGGCAGCTAATGTGAGAAGGCACACATGCTAACACCGACAAATCTCTGGAACTTAGGTGACAATACGATAACAATTAGTCACTGAAACTCAACTGTATTTAGCCGGCCTAGTGGTATGTTGGCAGCCCCAACTCTAGGATCGTAAGCTTTGGCCTAATCAGTCAATCATCTTTAATTTAAACGATTACAGAAATATCAACAAATTTAAATAGGCTCCCTTTAATACGTCAAGAGATCTACGCTTGTGATTTTTTTTTTTGTTTTTTTTTTTTTTTTTTTTTTTATTCACAAACCTGTGTAGTCTTTATACTAAAGCAGTAGTCATTTTGCAGGTTTTGCTGCAATAAGGTAGTGTGTTACGGTTTTCAACAACTTCCTTTTGTCATTACGGCCTGTTCTTTTGGCTGCTTTCCCTAAAGCGGAGCATCTCGTTTTTAGAGTGGGGTTTACGTTTGAGCTTGTTTCTTTCTTGAATCAATTTCCACGTGTTGTCTGATATACATAGATATTTGCCGAATTGTCTTGCGATTGAAGTCTATTTTATCTTTCACGATATTTCTTAGGGATTTACATTATTTAATTTTATATAAAATAGATATCTGAAAACTTATTTTTTTCAGAATTTGTTATTCTACTTAATGTTCAGATGAAATAACTTTAAAGTTTCATTTTAATTTGTAAATAGAAGAAAACAAATTAGAAACCAAATATATAAAAAAAAAACCTATTTTCCTCATGCTTCAACTTCAGCGCTTGAAAATCATGCAATGAACGTGATGATTTTTGTACAATTTTCCTTTTGATTTGTGTCTTCATGGAGAAAGGAGTTTTTTGACATGCTTGGGAACTAGATAATATTTACTCGTCTGTGCCCACAAGAGAATGTCATAGTTTAATTTTAATTAGATTTTTATTTTTAATTTGAATTCATTTGTATTTTGACTCTATTCATTTTCGTATTTTCCATCAATTATCCAATTTGATAATCTTCTTTATTGGGTTAAAATAATATGTTAATTTTGTGGCAACAAAATGTGCATGTTACTTTCAACAAGGAGTATGTATGTACATATGTGTATGCGTGTGTGTACTCCGCTTTGGCTTAAATTGTGATGTTACAACAACTGACGCTTAGCATACTAATTTCACATCACATCAAATCTAAACGAATATTCGCAGAGAAATGTACGCATACACTAACTTAACAGCGGCAGTATTTACATCTAAGAACACTCGCATTAGGATGGAGTGCCATAAAATAGTTACATCAGAAGAATAATAAATAAATGTCGATAACGACTTACAGCGCGGCCTGTCGCTGCACGCCGCAGCAAGCAATTAGAAAATCAAGTTGTTAATACAAAATTTCAAAACAAAAAATTATTTTTCTTATTCCATTTCTTAAGGTGCAATCAGACGTGCCATAGCCATAACCATAGAAAACAGCCGTTCGAACCAAACTATTGGGCAACACTGTATTCGATTATAGATGACTCGCGATAACGCCATAGCCATTGCTATAGAAACCAATTGAATTTTGGTTTGGTTATGTCTACGACATTATGGCCATGTCACGTCTAATTGCACCTTTAATCCCTACTTCTACACCCTAGACGGCCGACTTAAGTAGAAAATTTATATGGAAAGCAAGCACTTGTTAACTGATTTTCGTACAAATTTGCAAGTATAGTCGGAAGACTCAAAATATGTTAATAAACGCCCAGATGGCTGGGTGGTGTTACTTTCGGGCATTTGAACTTGCTTATGCATTCATAAAACTGTCTGAAACAAGCCTTCAAAATAATATCATAAATGTGTTTATATTTTTTAATTGTCATGACTTTAAAAGGATTGTTTCCCTAAAACTGCAGATTATATATTATATTTCTTGAAAAATATGTTGAAAAATAAATACACGTTTTCTGTGAATTTTTAAATACAATTTGATGACTAAAATAGTCATGACGCTCCACCCTAATGTTAATATACATACATACATATAGTATATATGTGCTCACATACTTCCATATGTAAATACATACATACATATGTATGTATGAATGCATGTGCAAACATTTAAATGTAGAAATGTGACATAAGAAAAATCAACTTTATTCGTACATATGAATAGCGTAAATTAAAAAAGGCCTTAACTGCCAAAAGAAAATTATGGTTCATATAATAAAATAATTCTGTCACTAAACATATTCACACATATTTCTATCAAATAAAGAATAAAACAAAATAAAAATATGTATTGCAAATGAGTTCTTTTTGTAGTTTCTTATTTTAATTTAACGCGTGTCAATAGGTGTTGATTATGCACGTTAAGATGTGTTTCTTCGCCTCTTTGACAACTCATCAGTAGACTTCAATCAAACTAAAATTAATAGCCAAGGACCTGTGGCAACAATTAAAATAAAAATATACTTAATAGTATTAAACCAAAAATGTTTGTCTCAAGTAGAGCAAAAATAAGCAAATTAACTAGCATAGATATAATTAATAAAGAATAAACGGCAATCGCAAGACTATTGTAAATTTAGAGATGGTAAAATTAATCTTTCATTGCAAAAAAAAAGCTTTCAGCAAATTATATTACAATGAATCAAAACAATTCACATATTCCATTTGCAATAATGGCTGAGTATATAAAGTACAAATCTATATCAACTGACACCACACACAGTGGGCCAAACACAAAATACGCTGATGATGAAGGTGCAGTGGCCTGCGAAAACAGCTAGTTGTTCCGTTCTGCTACCTGTTTGTCAGAATATTTATAATTAACTTTGGTGTTATTTGTTCATTAATAATTATTACATGTAATTTGGCTTACAAAGCGATACGAACTTTAGCCCAATCAAGTAATAAAAACTAACTAAAATAAACTATATATATTGTTATTAATATTACATATAAAGAGTGTCCCAACAAGAACGCAAGATTTAAATTTTAAATAAAACACATATATTTAAAAAAAAATCGTGAAACTTTATTATATCGTAAAGTAGACAAAATGAGGTTATGTGTGGAACAACAAATCGGGCAGATGGCCGCCGCGGCTTTGCTGGCACACACGCGATCTTTTAATGAAATTTTCAATGGGGCCGTTTTGCATAAATGCTGCGGTATTTTATTAATGCAGCGTCCAATCTCCTCTTTTAAGGCTTGAGTCGTCGTCGGCTTATTTGCGTGAACCATCGACTTCAAAAAACCCCCAAAGAAAAAAGTCTAATGGTGTTAAATCGCACGATATACGCGGACAATTCTGGTCTCCAAAACGCGAAACAACACGACCGGGAAATGACTGACGTAGCAATTGAATTGTTTCTCTGGCTGTATGACGTGTGGCGCCGTCTTGTTGAAACCACATGCCCTCCACATTCATTTCTTCAATTCTAGGCACGAAAAAACTGGTTATCATTTCACGATACCGAACACCATTCATTGGCTGTTTGCGCTTGACCTGCGTTTGAGCGACATCATCACGTACAGCTGCGACATTTTCGGTCGACCGACCTGGTCGAAAGCGCGTTGTTGTCTTTACATCACTAACAGACCCAGTTTCGGCAAATTTATCCATTAATCTATTTACAGTTCACTCTTTTGGAGCATTATTGTGACCCCAAATTGATTGCAAATTTGCAAACTGTAGCCGCAAAACTTTCACCATTTTGGTAAAACAGTTTCACAATGAGAATGCGTTGTTCATTCGTGTAGCGCTCCATTTTTACTAACCTCGTACCTTCTACTAGCAAACAATAACAATTGTTCAAATGTCAAACAATGACACTTCGAATGGCGCCAAATTTAAATCTTGCGTTCCTGCTGGGACACCCTTTATATGTGACCCGGTCTATGAAAAGGTGGCTTATGGCTCAAAAAATTATTTTTCACTTTTTTTTGGTTCGGATAGTTTTTGAGACGCCCTTTAACATGGTGAAAAGCAGAAAGTTTATAACGGAGAAGGCCAACAGAAACAGAACGAAGGAGAACAACTACCGAGACACTGA
The DNA here is from genome assembly GCA_949987645.1 of Tachina grossa. Classification (NCBI taxonomy): domain Eukaryota; kingdom Metazoa; phylum Arthropoda; class Insecta; order Diptera; family Tachinidae; genus Tachina; species Tachina grossa. The sequence continues at coordinate 234,093,241 of OX465274.1, read as the reverse complement.
CGAAATGCATTGTTTATCTTTAACAGCTGATTTCTCGAAATTTTATTTTTGAGTCATATTGTTAATGTAATGTTATGAAAAGACAACATGATCTTTTTTAGTTGAGTCAAGATGTCAAAAGAACAATTTGTTTAACAAAATTACACTAACAAGATTTGCTACGTTAAGCACTTTTCACACCTTGTTTTAATTTGTTTTTCATATTTCAATTTTATTAATTTCTTTTTCGAAAACATTTTTTACAGATTCCGGCCAACTTTAAATTGAAGAAAAATATCTCAACTGTGTCAAATTTTGGTTGGCAACACATGCCATGATTATTTTTTTAAGTTTCTTGGCCTACAATGTTTGAGATTTTACACTTATGAATAATTTGATGGGAGTTTTTCTCTAAGAACTGAGGTTTTGTGAGCTTTTTGAATACTGGTGAATTTCTGAAGCACGAGCGGAATGCATCCAGGCCCGTTGAAACAATAACAAACAAACTTTTTTTAAGTACATGAATTATTACAATAAAAAAAGAAATTACTAAAGTTTAGTTTGAGAAGATGTAAATATTAGTTATACGAGTATATTATAAACGAGAACTTTTATTTATTTATGCCTCACACTTAATTCATCATACTCCTTTTATTATGTAACTATTTGTCGAGGTGAAGTCAATACAATACTTAAGCGATGACTCTTGTCTATTCGGTCTCGACAACGGTTATATACATTGATAGTCTATTCCTGTTCCCCTGCCTGTAAATAGCAGCCAGTTATTTTTAACAATGGGTAAGCAAGTGCCAATTTCTTGTTATTATTATAACGTGACATCGGGAAATAGTTATAGAATCAAGGGGATTGTATTTTGGAAGTAGTGGTTTCCTGAAATAATTTTTTTGGTTAACTGAAAATTGTGCAATGTGTATCTTTGTCTGAAAATCAATATGCAAGCATATTATTTACTGTCTGCATATTCTAACGTAAAGGCCTACACTGAAAAAAAAACATTAATTGACCTAATGAATAGTATCATTAATAATTCCTTTTTTTTCATTATTTTATTGAAATAATTGCATATAATGATATGCATGAAATTTCATATTGTACTCGTACATGAAAGTCATAAATTATTCTTCATTTATACAATGAATTCCTACGTTAGCTGGTTATTAAATTCCAAATTCATTGATTCAATGAAAGCTTTCCTTTCACTTTAATGAAGTAAAAAAATTTTAACTATGAAGTAATTGAATGAAAAAAATATGAAGTTCAAAAAGTAGAAACAACTATAACACCATCAAATTTACTTGAAAGAATAAATCAATAGTCGGTATTTAAATTCATTAAAATTAAAATAAGATTGCGTATCTTTCTGTTTTAAAGGACTTTGAGTAATTTTTCAATTACCGTGTTGCATATGCATTCTCGTACAATTTTTTATAATTCAAAACAGCTTCCACAAATATTATATTTAGCAAATTTGCTTAGGAACAACACGCACATACTATTTTCCCCCTCACGAACACACACAAAGCAGAATAAAAAGGATTAATTTTTAGATTAAGCAAAGTTACAGAAAATGTTAACATTTAAATCTTCAAGTTTTTTGAAGCTTTTGAAAAAAATCGGCTTTTTTCTTTATTTTTTTTTTTATTTATGTATTTTTTTTTTTTTTTTTGCTTTTTCAAAGCAAGAATTTAATGTCAAATCTTGTTGCAAAAGTTTCTAATTTTTCAAAAGAAAATCGCTCAAGTTTTAAGATCAAAATTTCTTGAGGAGTATTATTCGTTGTCGGTTAACAGGTCTATATGGAAAAAGCTAAAAAATTTTTATGTGTTTATAGAAAAACTCAAAATGTTTCTAAAAACTATGAGCACAAACAAGCACTTTTAAGTTCACAACTAACATTTTTATTTGATCATGAATCAAGGATGTGTTCCACCAAATATTTTAAGCCACCAAAAAGTGAAGGCTAGTGGGTTTTTGGGGTGTTTTTTATGGGAGTTTTGGTTATAGAAGCGTAACGCTTTAGGAGCGGCCTACAGCGGCTGTTAGGAGCGGCCTACAGCTGCCACACTCGCTGGCATCTGATCAATTGTGGCTATTTTGGGCCCTCTTACCTTGGGTCTCTTAATTGGGCATTTTCTTTATATTTTGGGAAGTTTTTCATTAATTCTGTAGCAAAAAGGAAAAAGTGCTTAAGTCGAGATAAGCTGATTTTGATTTAATGGTACCTCCGTAATCTGCATATTTGAAAGTACTCCTCGTCAAGATCTCAATTAATTTGTGTGATTTTTCAGGAAGTTAAAACACTATTACTTGCAATTTATCTTTTTTAGACTTTTAATCACATTTGGAATAATATCTTAATTTAGGTTACACTTTGGTGTATTTCAATTTAAATTTATTACTGATAGTGTGTAGAACGATGTTTGCTTAAAAATAAAGGTTAACAGAGAATTTCCAAATTTAAGTGTAAAATAAATAAATTTCTGTAAATCGACTTGAACGCTTAAAAGTGCTCTCCTGCAAAACGGTAAAATATGACTTAAGCACTTTTTCCTAAATGCCGCAGAATCATTGGATAAACTCTTGCGCAGCGGTAATTGTAAAGTGAAAAGTCTTATTAAAGTTAAAAAATGGCTCAAATATAACAGAAATGTATAACCAAAAATTAGAACAAATATACATACACAGAAAAAATAGACAAGAATTACTTTCAATAAAACCATGTTAATGAATAAAATTCTTAATTTCAATAATATTTGACATTAACTTGAATATTGTATTTATCAATTCCGCGCATTTTAAAATATCATTTAATTTCATTTGTTTGAGTTGGTGTTTTCCTTGCTTATTGATTGACTCCACGTGGTCATGTGCTGCTGTTGTGGTTTTTTTTTTTTTTTTTTTTGATTTCTCATGCTATATACGTGTGAATTCGGACAAGAAGCCGACAACCGTCGTGGCTTGTTTTTTTTTACTCAACAAAGTTATTTTTAAATTATATCAACGCAATGCGCACATAAGAAATCGTGTTTTGCGCGCATTCATTATTTGCGTATCCAACAATGGTTTGCCCTTTAGCTGAGTGGTAAGTACGTTAGTTTATTAGTCAAGAGATTGCCGGTTCGACTCATCCCAAACAAATTTACTTTTAACAGCAGCCAAGCAAAAGCAAACCAAAAAGAGTTGAAATATGTATATGAAATATGTGACTTTCATCCACACACACACACAATAACAATTATCACTGAAAATAAAATTTCAGTCAACAACTTTTATCTTTGATTCATTAAATTTCTTTTAATTTCAATTTTATTTATCAATAATGCGATATCATCATCACTGAAAATTCAAAAGGTTTTTTTATTGAATCAACGATTTTCGTATTCAAATATCAAAATCAATTTTTTTTTGTGCATGTAGAAGAAATGGTCGAAACTATAATTGATGTTTTTTGTAAATTATTCTTTTTCCAAATGAATAAATTTTCCTGATAATATATCACGACCTATGCTACCACCAACTTGTTATAACTATAAAAAAATACATTTAAATTTTAACCAACATCTACATTATGTAGTTCAATTATGCTGCATTGACATAAATAATTTAATATTTGGAAAAATAAAAACTTTGTCCGCACTTTCATTTCTATAATATGTTATTTAAAAAATAATAAAAACAACCCCAACAAAGTGAATACTTGAAGAAGCTAAATTGACTTTAAAATAAACTATTAAAAATCAATTGCCACACAGAGAAAGAAATTTGGTCTATAAAAACTTCCCATCTTAAATTGGTTATGAAAATATTTGTTCGAGGGCCACCCATAAAATATCAGCTCACAAATATTTTCATCGAAATGTTCTGTTTATTTTAAATTGTGTTTTAAAAAACTTTTAATAAAACATATAATGACGGGGGGATAGTTTTCAATAGATTAGTATTTTAACCCTCCGTTGCCACATGCAAGTGCAAGTGAAAAAAACTCAATACACTCACATTTTTTTACTAACACAGTCACACTTTTGCCACTTGCGAGTCAGCTTGCAATGAAATTTTGAAGCAAGTAAATTTTCACACTTGTCGCAAGTAAACTGACAAAACGAAAAACAGTGTTGCCGAGTAGAGAGTTATTTCATTAATTTGGTTAGTATTATAGCTAATTTTTTTTTTTATATAAAAAGGATATTGAGAAATGGCATAGACTCATTTTAGAGCTAAGTTTGAACATAAATTTTATGTTTTATTAAATGAAATATATTAACAATGCAATTAAAGTTCAATATTGACTTCTTGGCAACACTGCACTAAAAGTTGAAGCAAAGCTGTTATCTAGAACTTTACTTGTTGACGACATTTTAACTTGCACTGTGCTGTGTAGCCACTCAAAATATTGTTGTGTTTTTTATATTTCTCCTGATTTTCGTCAGTAATACGTATACACTACTTGCAAGTAACTACTGGCATGTGACAACGGGGGGTAAATAAATATATATATTATACTACAGCCAAAAATTAATCAATTACCTGGATTCAACAAATTTTTGCGAACCGAAAAACGTAATATTTATCGATATATGTATTTATTCGTTTGCAGTAACGGAAAACCCATTCTGTAATTTTTTTTTACGATAGTGCATACAAAAGTACAACATAAACGAAAAGCACAAAGAAGAATAAAAAAAAACTAAAGAAATATCAGCTTATGATTTTAGCTTTTTTTAATTCAACCGATAACGAATATTGTCAAAATCGATACGTTTTTGTTCTATTTATTATAGCGATATAATTAACATAATAAAAGATCTGAATGCCTACTACTATTACTAGGTATTTTTTTTTTTTCTTTTAGGAAAGGGATAGGTGATAGAAAAGATGGGTGATGAAGTAAGCGATAGAGGAAAGCTTCATTCTATTACAATTCTGCTTTTTGCACGTATTTAATAATGCAGTGTTGCAGCGCCTCTGGTGTCAATGAGGCGTATTAAATTGGTGCGCTTATTTTACTTCGCCGATGATTCTGCTACAGGAGGGCGCTCTGATGTTACATTAGGGTTAGTATCCGCTGTGTTTTTCGCTTAGTTTGATATTTTATATATATATTTATATTTATATATTTTACCGAAAGTCATTATGGTTACTTGGGTTGGCAAAAAGTTGCTTTATTCAGGTATAGTTGCAGATTTGAAGTTTTATTTTTGTTTAAATTCAAGCAAAAAACTTTAAGTCCCAACTACAATAAATTTTAAGAAAAAAAAAACTTTTAAAGCAATATTTAAATGCTTTAAAAAAATCTTAAAAGCTTTTAATTAAATCAAACCCATCTTTTACTGCATTACTCAAATGCAATGCGCAATGCTTCATAAGAATCGCAGAAGTATCATTAGCTGAAAAATATAATTTATTTTAAATTGGAGTGGCACTGCCACCTTTATTTATTCTAAGTTTTTATTATAACGGTATCTCAACTCTATTCAACGTTTTAAAAGAATCGGCTAAAGTTTAAAGTTTAAATTTATTGAGCTTTTTTTATTCTTTATACAGATAAACTTATAACCGTAAACTACAAAAAGAAATATCTTAAGACTATAATGTAAAATCTTAATTTGCGTAAAATTGTATTCAGCACCAAGCTTTACAGAACAATTGAAAGTTATAAACATATATTAATTAATACATTGAAATGAAATAAGATTTAGTATGCTTCTGCTCAAGAATCGGCTAATAAATAACTGATAAATAAAATTCATTTTGTATAAGCGTAGAACAAGTTTCCAATCATAATGTTGTATTGTCACGTGAACCCCATGACTATGATAAGTTTCATAAGAATTGGTGTAGTCGAAAGATTTTCCATTAGCAAGCATTATACATTTTAAGTTAACTAAAGGCTTTTGAAATTTACTTAAACTTTCATTTTAAGAATAAACAATTTCGGAGTTATGTATAAGCAAACAATAGCATGAAGTTAGCATAAGTGACAACATTGAACTAGGTTCTAACGAGTTCCTCCACATAATTTGACTTTAAAAATCGGCGCATAATGTAAGTTTTAACCCACTATCAAATCCTAGCGTGATTTCTAATGTAAAATTGTATGGAAAAAATTCGTTAAGATCATATTCAATTTTGCAAAATTTATTTTTAATTTTGATGCAATCCTCGTAGAGTTATGGTATTTAGTTCTTCAAAATACTCAAACACAAAGGTTTTAAGTTTCCTCGAAAAGTTTTACGTTTTAAGAAAATATGTATTTATTTATAAACTAAATACATGCACACACACATACATACCTTATTCACCAGTATTTGGTTTGTCTCGTTGTTTGACTGAGAGCAGCGCGAAAAGTAAACTAAAACACTAACTACAACTAATGCTAGGAACACAATTGGGACGAACGACGAATTTCGTCCAAATAGACGAATTCGTCGATAAGAATTCGCTGCGTAAATTCGTCGTGTGAAGCACAATAACGACGAATTTATTCAGCGAACTCAGCTTTTATAATTGATAAAGTTGGTTATTTTCAGTGTGACCATATTAGCTAATTTTGGGCTAAATTTAGCTCATTTCTTCTGGATTTAGCTTTAAAATTTTTATTTAGCTCTTAGCTTATTTTTTAGCTTTTTTTAAAACTTATTTAGATTTTTTAGCCTTTTTTAATCCAAATTGCGTATTCTCTAACAATATATTTAAGACATACGTGATTTAGCTTAATTTTATTTTAAAATCTGGTCACACGGTTTATTGTGTATGTAAAGAGAGTGAGAGAAATTTGGTTTTTTCGTCGTTCGTCGGCGTACAAAATAGAAATAAATCTATCTCAGAGTTCGTCACGCACGACGAATTTCTTTCTACGGCGGTGTTGTGTTCATTTTCATATGAACAAATGTGTTTTATTTTTTATGACGAAAGTTCGCACCGAAAAATTCGTCGTTCGTCCCAATTGTGTTCCTAGCATAAATCAGGAACTTGGCTTAAAGAATTTTATGAAAAAATAAAAATCAATTAGAATAGAACTGAACAATTTCGCAACCTTGTGAATTTGTTCAACAAAAAATTTGGTATTTTTTTCCTTTTCTCTCTCTCTCTCTCTCTCTTTAAGCATTAACTACATAAAACTTGTAGTTTGAATATGAGTTATTTAGTCTGCATAAAGTTTAGACAAGGAATGCAGAAAATTACTAGATATATGTAAGAAAAAACATAAAATGAAAAGAGATGGAAAAAATAAATAATAGTCGTGTATAATTAAAATTTGGCAAAGTTTTTGGTCGTTCGCAAACATTTTTTTTATTCTGCTTTTTAAATTTACTCGCTTATTATTAACGGAAATTCTACATAAATTATTTTACATATAATAAAATTTTACTTCATTTCATTATTTTTCATTCCTTTTCTGCTGCACAGCAAAAATTGAAAAGCCTCCTAGCAGAACGAAGTAAGAGAAGATGCAATTACATATTTTATTTTTCGTACGTACGCAAAAGTAGAGCCAACGGATATGTTGCTTTTTTTAATTTTATGTTTTTTAATTGTTTGTTCATTTAAGTTTGTGAAGAAAATTAATTTATTGAGATATCAAGCTAATACCAGTGCAAACACACACACACACACACACACACACACACACACATACAGACAAAGAGTCTGTATGTATGTTTAACATACAAATAAATTCATTTTCAATATACATACATGCTTATGCACATGCATATGTATGCATGTCCATACCCTGTCGGAGAATGTGTGGTTGACTACAGAAACAGTTAACTTATAGTTAACTTTTCTTAGACTGACTAAAAGCTAACTGCAATGTCATCCAGAACAAATTCAAAATTAATTCTTAAGTTGAGTGCGTAATCGAATTTGATGATAGCCAACAAATTTATTCTCAGCTACTTTGAAACTCATTTCAGTTTTATAATAACATTTTGCTGTTGGTATTTTAGATGATACCTCAGCTTAGTGGTAGCGCGATGAGTACACAATGTGTGATGCCACATGTTCGAACCCTAGAAAAAAATTTAAATTTACTGACTACCAGGTGATTTAAAAAAATCTACTTTAAGTTAGTTGAGAAGTAATGCAGAGTGCGACAATTGGCTACCGTCTAGGACATCGCAATGTTAAAATAGTTAGTTAACGATTACATTAAAAAGTAATCCAAGTGTTGCGAAATAGTTAGCTTAAAGTTAGTTTAAAGTTAACGTAATTTCCGACAAGGTATATTCATACATTAAAAAAAATAATATTTGTTTTCAATTATGTGCAAAAACAGCATCATCACATTCGGTGAGAAGTATATGAATCATAATACATGCATACGTAATTCCTTTTTCATATTTTTGTCAACGCGTATCTGTCTGTGTGTGTGTGTGTGTATGTGTTCGTTATTCTATGTATATATGTTAATATACGAGTACAAAATTTTCTACTACGAAAGCTATCTTATACATATATGGCACAGTATTCAGTTTTAGATATCCTAAAGTATTTGTTCTTAAATTGCTTTATTTGAAAATATATACCACAAACAGATGTGTTTATTTGCTCTCCAAGACACTCATTTATTCAATCACTCATTCCCTCTTTCTGCTTCTATTACACTGAACCGAAAGTTGTAAAAAAAAAATATTTTATTTTAATATATTTTACCACGATATTAGAGTATTTACGGTACAAAGCTGGACTGTACGTAATTAACTCCTGGTTTTTGTCCTTTGGGGCTGTTCTTTTGGTCTCAAAATGCATAATGCATTTGTGCCCATGCGCTCTTGTAGTGAAACAGTCCCACCTATTAGGCAAATTTAATATTGTTGTTTTGTTACGAGTACCTCTTAGAAACATTCCTCCATAAAATTTTACATTAAAAATAGTTGCATAATGTAGTTTTAAGCCAGCATTAAATCCAGGCGTGATTTTTTATGCAAACTTTTATGGCAAAGCTTGGCAAGTTCATATTCAATTTCGACACTTATGCTAACTTCATGCCAGTTTTTCGTTATACATAAAGCCTGGTACTCTGTTCAAAGTTGTGAAAATTTTTCAGCACCATTGATTAATTTGCGTGAAAAGTTTGACATGTACTAAATGTAGTCCAACTCGCGGTTTTTTTTTTTTGTAAATTTCTCGCCTTTATTGCTTGAAGGTATGCAACATTGTTAAAATTTCGTGCGAAAAAAACACTGCTCATGTTGTTTCGCAGCTAAACTAAAATGATGCCAGACTAACTTTGCATGGAAAGACATGATTTTACGTGTTTTTCCCAACAAGAACAGAGTACTACTTTTGCGAATTTATTTCGCAAATATTTCATACCAAATACTTTTATATGTAGTTTGACAGCACTTCGCACGAAATTGTGAACAGAGTACCAGGCTTAAGGCTGTTTAATAATTGTTCAATAATTCAGTGCTGGAATACAACGATGTTATCTTCTCTGTTCTTTACATAAAACTGAACGTTTGGGTTGTTTTTTGTGCCTGGCATCTTCATTGCCTTATGTGTTTTGTGTGTTTGTATATTTCTTAAAAGCATAAAGTTTAACAGTAAAGCTTTTACGGGACGAAGAAAAAGGGTTCTTGTTGTAAAATCATGTGCGGTAGAAATTTTTTCGAAAGAAACTCATGCCATCTGTGTTTGCCTTTTCATGATTTCTATCTTCTTACCTTAAAAAAATTGCAGAAGGATTTTAATAAAATGACTTTCCTTATACCAATTTGGCATTTTTACTTCAAATTTTGTTACAGTTCTAAAAATTCAAATTAATTAGAAACAATCTAAAAAACTGAAATTAATGGAATAAATCGCCTTGCTTTTTTATCAATTCTTTTATTAACTATTTTCGATTACATTTCTCTAGTTGCTGTATTAATAATTTGTTAATATGGACATGTTCAGACATTTCGCATCTCATATTATAATTGTTTGTAAGTTTTGCAATTCGATCTCTAGTTGTATCGATATTATTAATAGAATGTAGGCGTTGGGTGGAATAACGCGTTGCGTTACTTGTATTATAATGAATATACGAACTATGCTCCAATTTAGGTTTGGCTGTTAGAAAAACAAAAACTATTTCCGTCAACATCATCTACTACAAAATTAGTTTCAGTGTAATTACTTTGTATTTTACAAACACATTCCTCAACTCTTATACTTACATGTAAAGTAAATGTATGCGATTTGGTAAAAGTGTTGAATAAGTATGTTCTCAATAACAAAATATTTACTTAAGCAAATTGCATAGAAATCACATTTAAATACATTCTCACAACCACACATACATACACACACTCGTACACACACACAAATGTTTGCAAACAATTCAATATTCATATACAGTCTTATGCGCAAAAACGTGTCCTTAAAGTTTTGTTGACAATCTTGGCATTTTTGTTCTAATTTTTAACATAAAAATTATTCATATTTGCAGAAGCTAAAATAAAATAAAATCAATAAAATCGTTCAATAGTTTACTTAAAAATTATATTGAAAATAAAGTATTTTTATTAATTTATTACATGGATCAACAGGTTTTTTTGGTGCAGAACTGAATTTAAATCTTCTCTCTATTTTCTTAAATTGTATTTAATACTCAAAATATATCGTGCAGTTAAGCAAATTGAAGGAATGACATGAGAATTAACTCTAGAATAGTATGTACTATTTAGTTAATTGAAAAGCTTGAAAGCGGTAGTAAAATAGTCCTTGAGTTAGATCAATATCATTAGTTGTTTAAAGAGTATTCAATCTAATAAAATTTTATCGATTAATAGACAAATTTGATCGATAAATCGACAATTGCAAAAAGTTTCGATCAAATATAAAATTTTTATTAAACTCTTTTATCAGTAGCCTTCGTCTATTAAAAAAAAGCCCTTCTGATTTCACAAATATTAATTAAATTGTGGAAAAAATTGCATTTTCATTTATAAATTTCCAAATCTATAAAAAAAAGAAAACCGGTTTAGAGCTATGCTTCTTAGCTATATAAAACAAATTTCATGTGTTAAATAATAACGCCGCCAAAAATTTCAAAATGTTTCAATTTATTTCCCATTACTTTCTTTCCTAGCTGCATACTATTAAATTAACGTATTGCTTTGCTTTTCGTGAGAACTCAAAAAATTGGCATTTGTGCAATTGTGCAAACTTGCGAGACTTTTTAAATAATATTAAGAAAACTTGGAAGACATTTTTTAGTTTATATGTACATATATATTAAAAGTGGATATTGTGTTAAGAAAGTGTCTAAAGAAAGTTAAATAACTAAATTCCTCACATTATTAAAAGAAGTTGTTATATATGAACTGTACAATTTTATAGCTTAAGTTTACGAGTGAAAATTGTTGAGCAAATTCAAATTTCATTCGTTTCAAAAAACGAAATAAAACAAAATCAAACATTTGCTTTCGTTTATTTTCGTACTCTGATTTTAATTACAAAGAAATAAATCACATCCTAGATTCTGTGTCGTGACATAAAGAGCATAGCTCTAAAAGCTCTAAAAATAGAAATTTTAAAAATATTAGATATATTTATATTATTTATTAGCTACGCGGTATTGGATTAATTTTTAAAAGGCAGAAAATTCTATTCACCTTGTCTAATAAATTAGTCAAGGTGCGAGTCGTATTTGGCGGTACGTATAGCGGGATAAATACTGGCACTGTGTAAAAATATACGAAAGTTTCGGAAGTTTTTATGTCTGTGGCTATAAAAGAGTGCTTAAATCATATTTTACTGTTGTGTACGAGAGCACTATTCAAAATGAACATTATTACACATGAAATTCTAAGACAAAAAAAAAAGGAAAACAGCAAGTCATTTCGCTAGTATGTATACCCAGAAAAATTGCACAAAATAATTGAGATTTTGCCCAGGAACGTTTTTGAGTATGAAGATCACTGAGGTGTAATTAAGTCAAAATTAGCTTATCTCGACTTAAGCAGATTTTCTTTTTTTGCTACAAATATTATCAACTTAATAAGAATTGCTTTTCATATACGTTAATCTATTGCAAATAAACCAAAAAAAATGTGTTTTATCTTCCACTGTAGCAAATGGTAATCGTATGTCAGTATGCTCAAAGTAGAGCCGCTCACGTAAAAAAACCATCGATGTTTTTTCTCATTCGATTCAATATTAATTCACATCGATGTTATTCGATGTATCGATTTAAAAAATCATCGATGTTTACGATGCGTCGTATTGATTAATTGGAACCAAATAAATAAAAGTAGATTTTAAAATTTCATAAGGATTAAGAAAAGCATGTGTGCAAAGCACGCAACCAAATGTCAGTTGTCAAAGTAATATTTTCCATTGTGTGTAATTTAGTTTTCAATGTTCCTAACGAAGCGTCATACTTTTTATCAACCCAACGAGTCACAGTAGCTCTACTTGGAACTTTAAAATTCGGTGATATACATAACTTTCACTAGGTGTCTAAAACCTTCTGTAACAGTAATTTTAGGCCAAATTTATTATTGATTTTAACATCAAATATGGAAAAAGAACTTACATTGCTGATTATTACCATACAATACCAAGAAAATTTTGAAAATTTTTTCACAATAAAAATATATATTTGGATGCTGTAAAATAAGGCTGTTGTTGCCTTGATGACGCTTTGTAAATTTACAAAAGAAAATACCTTTAGTATTGTGTTGTTACATCAAATGATTTTAAAAAATTTTAAAAATTTTAAAAACGTTTTAAAAGTCATTCTTGGAGGGGGTTTTTTTTATCACTAAATTAAATGAGTGCAAGCATCAATAGAAAAAACAAGTTCGTATTTTCGATACATCGAATAAAAACATCGATGTATCGATTAACAGCGCATGATACGATACATCGGCATTTATTCGATGTATCACAATGAAAACATCGATCAGACTCTGAGCTAGAGCTCAGAGTCTTGTTTTTTAAATTTGCAATCTATTTGCGATTGCAGTTAATTTTACTTTAAATAAATCTCTTTAAATTTATAAGCATAGTGGAGGAAACGATCGCATTTTGGGTGATATTATTCGATATTGAAAAACACCGTAATACGGATTCAGAAATTATATGTTCGAAATATATATACCCCACACCTAACTCATTTTTTTTTAAATGGTCGGTAGTTCAAATCAATAATGGGCTGACGGTATGACTCCTTCAACTCATTTGAAAAGTTCAGTACGTTGGCTTAAGTCCAGAATATCAATACAATTGAAAATTAAAAAAAAAATAGCATGGGATAACTAATAGCCCTTTAAAAACCAAAAATGTTTGTGTAATTTTTTCAGCGCTCTGCCCACGTTATTTTCTTTAATTTTATTAATAGCAATATAGCCTTCTGCCTAATTGATATTTCGGCACACATAATAGGATTGCTTTCTTGTTCACACTATAGGCCAATTATAGGCTTTCGTTACTTTAACACCTCAAGTTGAATTAATTGAAGATTCGGTAAAAAAAAAGGTAGGCTCTAAAAGACAGAATAAGTGAAGAGATAAAAAATAAATTAGAAATTATGGAAGTAAAATATATGCAACAAATTGGATCAATAGTTTACAGTTCTAAGAACGAAAATTTAGAAACTGAATATTCCACAAACGAAATAGCATCATTTAACGTTCTTTTTTTATTAAATAAAAATCGTCAAAGATTTATCTTTGACAATTAAAAATAATTATTTATTAATTCATGTACGTAAATAAAAGTTCCACTGAACTTTATTTTGTATTTCATATGATTTGACAAAATATTTATTAAGAAGGCATTGAAGCTGAGCTTTTTGTGTTTTTTTAAGTTTTTAATGACAAAATGTTTGTTAAGAAAGCAATGAAGGTGATTTTTTTTAAGTTTTTAATGTTATTAAATGTTGAAAAAAGAGTTGATAAATGCATATTTTATCAGTTTTAAATACATATTTTTATATTTTACTGCATGTTTTATGTACATAAAACGTGATTTTAAATGCATAAAAATCCTTTCCCTTTTTAGGGTTCCGTACACCAAAGGTGAAAGGGAACCCTATTTTTTTCGCTACGCTGTCCGTCTGTCCGTCTGTCCGTCACACGGTATTTCCTCAGGAACCGTAAGAGCTACGGACCTGACAGTATGTAGAACCTTGGCCGCTACAACAACAAATACATGAGAATTAAAAATTAAAGGGTGTTCCAAAACGAGCAACGAAAAATGTTAAAATCCCATGTAATATACATACAATTGTATATTGAAACTTGAAATTTGTAAGATTATTGCATCTTTATACAGACTACAACAATTAACACTAAAATTTAAAAAAATTAAAATTAAAGGGTGGTCCATCAGTTAATGCAATTTTGACTACGTAATTTTGACAATTTGCTATATCTTGGAAACCGTAAGAGGCAAACACTTGAAATTTTCAAAAACGGTAAAACTAAAAAAACCGAAAATTATAAAATCGCCAAGCCAAATAAAAAATTGCCAAAAACTAAAAAAAAATCGCCAAAACGAAAAAAAATCGCCAAAATTAAAAAAAATTTCTAACACTTAAATATATCGCCAAATTCGAAAAAATCGCCGAAATGAAAAAAAACGCCAAAATGAAAAAAAAAACCCCAAAAATCTAAAAAAATTGCCAAAACGCGAAAATGTCGCCAAAACTAAAAAAAAAAAAAAATTAAATAAAAAAAAATTGCAAAAATGAAAAAAATCGCCAAAAATAAAAAAAAACGCCAAAATGAAACAACGCCAAAAACCGAAAAAAATCGCCAAAACAAGAAAATAAAGTGTCAAAACTAAAAAAGGAGCCAAAATTTAAAAAAATCGCCAAAACCGAAAAAACGCAAAAACTGCCAAAACAAAAAAAAACCGAAAAGACCCCAAAAACGAAAAAAAAATGCCAAAACTATATATTATATAGGATGAAGTTTGTATTAAATTGCATATCTAGTGTTCGTACGGAACCCTTCGTGCGCGAGTCAGAGTCGCACTTTACTGAATTTATTATTATTATTCATCACAAATATAGACGGCAAATGGTTTGTAAATATATAAAAATGTTTATGTGATTTATATTCAAATTAACAGATCATAATGATTTCTTTACATGGCAATTATTAGACAAAGTTACGATTACAAAATGTAATGCAATTATAACATCTATTGTTCGAATTTTCTTTTGCGATACTGTAAAATATTTGCTTGTATTAAAATTTGCAATCAAATACCCTAAAACCTAATGTAAAGTGTGCGTGTGTGTGTGTGTGTATATGTACGTGTTTGTGTGTTTGTTTATATGCTACTCAAGGATATAAAAGAGATTACAGAAATAAAAGGGAAAAAAGTCTTAAATATATTTTCTACTTTTAATATACGAGTATTTACTTTTTGATGTCGAGAACTTGGAGATGATAATCAAGATGATGGAAATGTCGAACTGTAGAAGTAGCGTGGGGGGGGGAGTCGAAGGCATTCATATTGAAGCACTCTTTTAATTGCTATTTATTGAGTGTAGTAAAAGCATAATATTGCACTCAATAATTATCTTTTTTTATTATATTTAAATGGCTTTGATTTAAATGCAATCTAAATCTTTTTTAAAAACTTCATTAATATTTGTTGCATTCACATACAACATACAACATACAACATACAGCAGCACACGGTCCGACACACAAAACAATATTCACTTAAACATGTTTGAAACTATTTCAATATATCTTAGATTTATTTTATATTTTTTATGTTTGAAAATGAAATGATAATAAAATGGTCGTAATATGGAATATTTTAATTAAAAATTGTTTTCTTTCCAAAGTCTTGTTTTTAATTTTGTCTGTGAGTGATTATGAATATGAACTTTATTACTTAATTTCTGGTTGTGTGTTCATCTAAAGAATATACATATATATATTTTTTTTCATTATTATTATTATTGTTGTTATAATCTCTCTAATGCAAAAGAATCCTTTATTATTCTTAGTTATACTTCACTGGACTTTTAATATTTATGTCCTGCTTTATTATTATTATCTTGTTGTTGTTTTTTTATTTCTTTATTCTTTGTTGCTTTATTAATATCTGTGTGTGCGTGTGGGAGACTTTATTTTTGTTGTAATAAATATAGTGTGTTACGTAAATTTCTTTTTGTTGTTCACAAATAAAAACAAGCATTCATAATTTCTTAAAGTTGTTTTCGTATACTCGTAGGACTTAATAATGGGAAAGTATTTCTTATTCAAATTGCCCCACACATGCACAAGCAAATACACACACACATACACAAACACACTCACATTTGTGTGTGCATCATAAACAGTTTCTTGACAATAAATTCAACAATTTTACAATTCATTAAATTTGATTAAGAAAATTTTGCCAATAAACTTTTTTCCCCTACAAATACAAAGAGGACGATCAGGGTTTAAACAGCGAACAGCAAATAAAATATGAGTATTTTGGCAAAAGAAAAGAAAATGTTCAGAATCAAGAAGATAAAATTAATATTGAACTTTATTTCGAAAAGTATTAGCAGCCATGAATAACACCAAAATTTATGAATTTTTTATAAAAAAAAAAACTAAGTTAATTTGGAGTTCTTTTCATCCGCGCTTGTGTGTGTGTGTTTGTGTGTGTGTGTGTGTGTGTGTGTGTGTGTGTGTGTGTGTGTGTGTGTATGTGTGTGTGTGTGTGTGTGTGTGTGTGTGTGTGTGTGTGGATGAAGTTTGCCCACAGTTTTCCTTCGTTTTGCTAATATCGAGACCAATAATTTTTATAAGTAGATGTATGAATGTATAACTTCGGTTTGCAAGTGTGTCTGTTGCAAAGATCCCTGTGTCTGTTATCACAAGTGACATTGATTGAGTCACATCCTGAATCTTCATGTTTTCTCTTATTAATATTTTTATTTTATTTTTTCTTTGTTACCCTCGGGATTGTCACATTGTTTGTTGGCTTCCATTATTTTGCAAAATAAATATATTCAATACCGCATTTGTTTTTTTTTTATTTTATTGACTAGTTTTTTTTTTTGTCCAGTTTTTCTGTGTTTCAGGATTTCTGATTAATAAAATTTAGTTTTCTGTTCTAAATGAAATCTACAATAAAAATGACTACCTTGGTGCAATCTAATAAGGATTGTTGTTAGAATTAAATAAAATTTTTAAAACATTATGCCGCCAATCCGCGAATATTTTCATGTTTGAAATATGCGAGTAGTTCCTTAAAGGATTCCTTTATTTTATTTCAAAGTTTTACTAAGTTATTTATAAGTATTTTTCGTTTTTCCAACGAATGATGTTTGCTTATCCTTCTTTATCTTTGTTAAACTCCCTTGCCAATGAAGTAATTAATGCAAGTAATTTGAAATTATTTCTTATTACCGTTGTCCTTTTGCGAAAGTTATCGCTTCCACCTTAAAGCAATAAATTTTAATTTATCGTGACAGAAAATCGTTACCTTCTATTTTTTTCTGCCTGCTGCTAATGTGCGCAGACATTAAAGTGTTTGCGAAACTTAAAAGCCAATAAATGTTAATTAAATTTGAAAATTTATAAATTAAACAAAGAAATTAAGGGAACAGGAAGAGAGAAAATAATCGGATTGTGCTTGTAAGTCAATTGCAAAGTTTAATTTTAAACGGGAAAATAAAATTAATAAAATTTAAGAGGATACTTGAAGAAGCAACAGCAAAGTACACCAGAAATGAGGTATCACCAACTAATTTTGTAGAGAAAAAAACCTTCTGGTTTCATCTTTTGTAGCCGCTAGCAAACCTTAATATTTTATTTGACCTTTAAAAGTGATGATAAAATAAAAGGTGTTCTATAAAGCACAATATGTTTTTATGCTGCACTTAAATAGTCCCGAAGTCTAGTAGATTTGATTTGAAACCTTAATTGAAATCTATACCGTCTACACCAAGCTTTTATGACATTTTTAAACATTTTTTATCCCAGACTTTGTCTAAAAATTTTCTTAATACGGCATTTAATCTGCACATAATATATCAGATATTAACTAAAATCTTAGTGAAAATCCATACCGTTTACACCACGTTTTTTGACATTTATCAAGATTTTTTCATCCAAAACAAAACCCATTAACTAAAAAATTTCCAGAACTACAAACAAAAAGCTGCAATGTAACCGATTCACACACCTTTTTAAGCAGAATGTAGCTAATTCACTCACCTTTTATATAAATATGTTGTACAGGATAGTAATAAATAAATAAAAACATTAGATTTTGAGTAAATTTGCTACAAATCTCTGACAAAATAAAATTCGTTTTGTATGGAAAATCTAGTAAAACGCAACCAGAATTAACACGAAATCTCGTATGTTCTAGATTTGGAAATAATGTAAATGTCCTATAAGCTGTAACCCAAAATGTGCCGATTTAGCTCACTTACACACCTTCAATTGAAAATGTTGTAGAGCATAGCTAAATCACTCACTTTTAATAAAACGTTATTAGATTTTGAGTAGTTTTCTTACAAATCTACAAAGTAAATTTCGTTTTGTATCGGGAATCTAGTAGAAAGCAGCTAGACTTAGCATGAAATCTCATATATACAAGATTTCGAGACAGTATAAATGCCCTATTGAGTTATAAAAAATAATAGAATATTTAAATTTTAATCCATGATTTTTTTTTCGAAAGATCAATACAAGGAATTGACATCTGACAACGTCTTCGGACATGTAGCCACCGAGCATTCTGGACGTGTAATTTGGTACCTTTTTACAAGCATTACTGGCCATATATCACGCATAATACAAACAATGTCGGCCTCAACTGTTACTGGCTTATCAGCATAAGTCAACGACTTCACGCGGCCCACAGCATATAATCGAAAGATGTCAAATAAGGAGATTTCGGAGGCCAATTGCCAGGTGCTTTTCTAAATTAACAGAACCTTCAAATTTTTATTTCAATAAATCGATAGCTGCGGTTGCCATTCTTTTGAAATTGCATTTAGCACCGATCAATTTTATTGAAATTTTCAAACCCAAATGCATTGATCATGGTTGAGTGTGCTCTGACAGTAACATGACCTTTGGCTTAAGTTTTGAAGAAATAAGATCCAATGTTATCAGCAGCGTGTAACCCATAACAAACAGTAAGTTTTTTGGATTTAATGGCAACTTTAGGATGTGTTGTGAGCTGTTTTCACTCCATATCTGCCAATTTTGTTTATTAACAAGCACGTTAAGGAAAAAATTAACATTATCGCTTAACACAATTTTGCGATAAAACACCTTCTATTAGTTAGTTTTTATTATTATTGCTCGAACCTCATTTTTTGTATATGTATGATTTGATTAGACTAACGCTGAGTTTACATCTAGAATTTCTTGTGTGCCATTTACCCAAAAAAGCGTAACCAACTAATTACTAATGACAAACTGTTTGATTCAGACATGTATTTATTAATTTAAACTGTTTTCAATCATGTTAGATTCTATAAAATTTTCTATTAGTTATGTATGAAACTGTTTAACTTAATAAATACGTGTCTAAGTCAAACTGTTTTTCATTAGTAATTAGTGGTTACGCCTTTTTTGCGCTTGTATGGCACATGTCACTAGGTTCGTATCGCTTTATAAGATTGAAAAAATAACACCAAAGTTAATGTTAAATATTCTGACAAACACCAGCGGAACGGAACAACTAGCTGTTTTCAGCGTTCTTTGTGTTTTTGTCCACTGTGTGTAATGTCATCTTCTTTAAGTGAATCATTTTCATGGTAGATCTAAAAAATTTTATAACGTTCTCCAAAAGTCAATCAATTCATGATGATTTGCCAGAGTATACGGACTACAAATGTCAAAAAGTGATCGCAGTATGACAGTTAACCCTTTAATAATTTCTTAACGGCTTAAAAACATACGCAGAATACAACCTTACAGTTTAATTATATATATATATATATATATATATATATATTAGAGTGAATTACATTTAAATTTTCCAGCAAAGCTTAATAATATTAAAACTCGAGAACCTGCCATGTGAGTTTATTCTTAGAATTAAGATTCTGTTAATAACTATAATTCATAACTAGTAAAAATTTATTGTAATTAAAGCAACGGACTGATTAAATTAAAAACTCCAGAACTTAATAATTTACAGACAAGAATTTATAACGTTTAAATTTCTTTACTGTGAAGTGCATTAGCAAAAAAAAAGAAGAGAAAAAAGTTTAGTTAGAACTGAAAACTTTTTCATTTCTATCTTTTAAACTGCTTTACGACTAGTGAAACACTACATAAAACAAAATCGATTTACAGCCGCAATATTATCATTGCGAAACTATCTATATCAACCTTTGCATGCTGGTAGTGCCGACAACTGAAGTTGCATGAGGCAACTAGAGAAAAAGAATGGCAAATGTAAAAAAATATATAAAATCTTTTTGGAAACTGATTTATTGTTGTTATATCACCTTAGTATGTGTTTGCAATACTTCAACACTTTATTACTTATTGCTCGTTCAACGAACTAACTGGTAACATTTCATCTGTTCGAAGCTACATTTGTTGATAGTTCTATATGAATACCTACACACACACACACACACTCTTTGGATGTGCTTCCCTGCAGAAAGTGCGAATAGTGAAATTGTGGTGATTTACTAGTGACGTTGTCAGTAGCACTACTGACCAGGTGTACCCCAGCCAATGGTATCATCTATTGACATTTAACATTAGCTTGTCATTGAAAATCCACCACTAGACCATAGCACTACTGACTTAGTACCTCTTTCGGAACCACATGGAGACATTGGCACCAAAGATTCACTAGTAAATTTTAGGGGCTCTAGTCTACAATATTGGTATATCCCTCTCGTTGTCAATAGTAAGATTATAGTAATTTTCTAGTGACATTGTCGATAGTGCTACTGATTAGATACTGAATACTGATAGACTTTAGCACTATTGAGAAGGTAGTTCTTTTACGACTATATGGAGATATTTGAACCGAAAATTCACTCGTAGATTTTAGTGACCCTCGTCTACATATATTTATTTAATATTATTGCACAACATAATAATAAAGAAAAACAAACTATTGACGCGTTCATTGACAATATCACCAGAAATACACTAGAACTGTTGTCTCTAAAGTATCTCTACTCGCGCATAAAAGGAAAGTTGTCGACATTTTAACTAGTGCAATTGTCGCTGGAGAAAGAGTATTGACATAGAGACATATGGTTCTAAGTTGACTAGAGGGTTGCTACAACTACAACAGCAGCAACATCATCGCCACCAACACTTACAACTGCAATCAAAATTGAAGCAAAGAAGCAGAGCAAACATTCACACATGCACATAAACACAAACACACACACACACATACACACTGAAAAACAAAAACTTTTCACATTTACGTGAATTCATTTTGATTACAGACAACAACTATGAACGAAACCAAATGAAAAAGAGCATTTTTCAATTCATTTTCATTTTCCAAATATGATAAAAAAAAAAATAAAAAATTAAGACGTAGCAAATTTGTAGTACCAAGACAATTTGAGCTGGAGTGGCCAGAGCCCAACAAACGCAAGATTGATTTCAAATAAATTTGATAAATTACTCAAAGTTTGCATAATAGATTTCTAAATATTTTTATTTTATTTAGAGAATACCTAAGATCTGCTTGCAAGCATTCGTATGAAAATTTAAAAAATTAAATTCCGACGTGTGTTTTATGCAAGCAGAAACACCTTTAACTCACGAATATAAAATTAAATATATAAAATATCACTTAAAACTACACACCAAAAAAATCTTTAAATAACACCTTAAATTGAAAACAAAAAATACAAATAATCAATAGAAACTTTTTTTAGATTTAATTGATTAAAAGTTACATTACAAATTAGTCTGGAATAATAATATAAAGTTGACTATTGATTATATGTTGGGGTGTATCTTATTTTATTTATTTATATATTTTTTATTCATATCTGCATCGTGTAGTCCAGTTTTTATGATGATAAATTTCAGTGTTTGAAAAACTTTCAGCAAAACAACAACAGCACTAAAAAATCTGCTTTTGCTGTGCTGCGAAAAATTTATTTATTTTTTTAAACTTTTGTTGCTGTGCTGTGCTGTGCTGTACTGTGCACATGTCTGTAGTCAAGTCAGAGCACAGTTAAATTGCGTGTTGCTGATGACTGTGATGACTCTTGCTTTAACTTCGAAATTTCAAATAGTTCAGTCAAAGCACTGTTTCTAGGCTACTCGTATAACTGCCGAAGCTATGAATGATCGTTTGTTTGTGGTTGTTGTTGTTGTACAAAGTGACAGCAAGGCCAACAGTTGAATTTTGTGTGTTGTTGCTGTTGACTTGACTTTAACTGCGACGATCGTCACAGCACAGCAACAGTTAAGTTATTTTTTTTTCTTTTTTTTTAACAGCACAGTTGACAGCCGTTCGTTCGTTTTTTTTAGTTCTTTCGTTTTGGTGTATGCTTAAAAGTTTTGGCAGTCACAGTACTGTCAAACCAAATGAAATAAAAAAATAATTGACAATGACTTTGCGCAGGGAAATCTCGGGTAGATTCAGTCAGAACTACTTTAAGAGATTTGTTCTTTCCAAAATTTGTTCAAGCAAAAATTTTGTCTGCATCAAACTCAGTGACTGAATTCAGTGACCTGTGAACCGACCAAAAAAAGAACGTTGCTTACTAGAATACAAAAATCTATATGTACCCTCCAGTCGTAAGTTCTTTTTTATTAACGAGAAGTAAGACTCAGGCAATGAATGCCTACTACTATTACTAGGTGTTACCTTCTTTAGGAAAGGGATAGATGATAGAGAAGCCAGCCACGTGAAAGAAGAGACAAAGAAAAGCTTCATTCTTTTACAACTCTGCTTTTTTGCATGTTTTTTTTTAGTAATGCAGTGTTGCAGCGTCTCTGGTGTTAAGTGAGGCGTAGTAAATTTGTTTTGAAGCTGAAGTAGCCATTTTATCATTTATTTTACTTCGGCTATGATTCTGCTACAGAACGAAGGAGGGCGCTCTGATGTTTCATTAGGATTAGTATCTGCTGAAGTCGTTATAGTTCAGTGACCAGTTACTATGCCTTCATCACCTAAACTTTCCTACTACAACTGACGTCAACTGGCACTAATGTACATCAGAAAAATGCAGGCTGATGTTATTTTAATGACAGCTGGATACAGAGATTGAACCCAGTTCCCTCGGTTTTGTAGTCAACGAGCATTTGACTGAATAACCCATTATTTTTATTTCAGATACTCATAAAGTATAGGGTAACTTTTACAAAAGAAGTGCAGGATTCTAGAGCTGGATTCACCCATTGTTTCCGAATAAAATTTTTGTATATGTAGTTTGACGTCTTCTTTATTGGTTTAATTTTATATTTTGTCCGGCCAAATCGAACTGAGCTGGGAACTATTTTAATTTTTCAGCCACAGTTGAACTGAGCTGATACATTATGTTATATGAATACTTTTTAAAAGCACAGAGTTTACTTCAATTTATTAGAGTAAAAATAAAGCAAATTAGAAAAATAAAACATATACATATGGAGTTGAACGAAAGAATTGTATTCGACAATTAAAAAGATGTGTATGGCCCAATTCATACGATGATTTAAAATTCTTGTTCTATTTTTTATTCTCTTTAAAAGTTGCTTCCAAAAACATTTTATATTCATACGATGATTGTTTCCATGTTTCTAGTTTTTATTGTTTTTCTTCCGCCAGTAGATTTTTAAAAAATCTGTTTTTTTTTCTTTCCCTACATGTTAAAAAATTTACTCCATACGAAAATCTACAAATTTTAGCAATTTAATTTAAAGAAAGATAAATTAAAAACATTTATGGCCGTAATGATCAAACAGAATTGCGGCATAAACACATTTTCTATACAAATTGACACAAAAAGTGGCGCCAGAAAGCAGTCGAGAGATAGAATCTATTTTATTTTGACAGCGTTTTTTCTGATCCACTTAAATATTTTTTTTTTTTTTTTTTGTAGTGCATGTATTTATTATTGTATCTTCATATGTGAACTAACAATAAGTATTCAAATCTTAAATCTATAAAAAAAATTATTAGGCCCGACCAGTGTCGGACATAAACTTAGTGGTAGTTATAAATAATACATTAGTAATGATAATCAAAAAAAAAAAAAGGGGGGGGGGGAAGTATTTTCAAGTAGTCCCATCTGGAGTGTTAGGTATAAGAGCCCGTGTGTCCCTCTTTTTTAAGCGGATGTGTCCAGTAAAGTTCAAAATATTACGAGCAAGCGGATTAGGACGTGATTCGAGTTTTGTTAAATATTTGCCTGCGTATTTTGCAATTTCTTCAGTCACTAGTGGCATATTTAAATCACGATGTATAATAGAATTTTGGATGTACCATGGAGCCGATGTTATTAACCGTAAAATTTTGTTTTGCCTTCGTTGGATTCTCTCGACATTGGAAGCTGAAGCAGTGTCCCATAACTGAATTCCGTAGCACCATATTGGCTTCAAAAGCGACTTGTACAGTAAAAGTTTGCAGTCTAAGCTGAGTGTTGAGTTTCTGCCAATCAACGAATATATTTGAGTTAACTTAAGTTTCATCTGAGTTAACTTAGAGTCAATATGATGTTTCCATGTAAGTCTTCGATCAAGGTGTATACCAAGGTATTTCACTTGGGAATGTTGAGGAATATTATGATTGTTGATTCGAATGGGGGAGCAAGTATCTCTTCTTAGGGTGAACGTTATATGGACACACTTTTGTTCATTGACTTTAATTCTCCATAAGTTCAACCATATTTCCAGCTGAGTGATATGTTCCTGGAGATTGCGGGATGCCTCATAAGGGTTTTCGTGCACACTCATACAGGCTGTATCATCGGCAAAAGTAGAAATATGGATATTATTGCTCACAGGCATATCACAAGTATGTATTAAATACATACAAGACAGGACCCAGAATACTACCCTGGGCCACACCAGAAGATATAGATTCGGGCACACTCGTGAACTCTCCTTCCACAACAGTGAACTTCCTATCAATAATATAACTTTCCAAAAGCTTTTGAATATTTATTGGCAGATATGTCCGCAATTTTAAAACTAGGCCTTCGTGCCATACTTTATCAAACGCCTGAGAAACATCAATAAAGAGAGCAGAACAATACTTCTTTTCTTCAAATGTTCTTCTTACAACTTGGACCAGTCTATGCGTTTGTTCAATCGTGCTGTGCTGACTTCTAAAGCCAAATTGATGGTCCGGGATGCACCCATTATCAGTTAAAATTTTGGACAATTTAGTCATGAGCAGCTTTTCGAAAAGCTTTGAGATTGTAGATAGTAAGCTTATAGGCCTATATGACTCAGTCTTGGTAAGATCTTTGCCCGCCTTTGGAATCATTTTGATCTTGGCCAGTTTCCAGTTATGTGGAAAATACTGCATTCTTAAAATAGCATTAAAAGTAAATAGCAGGATTCTTATTGCAATATGAGGCAAGTTCATGAGCATTTTGTTACTAATGCCATCAATACCTGGAGCTTTCTTCGGGTTGAGTTCAGCAATTACTTTTTGTACTTCACGCATCTTAAATCTTAAGGGACGAGGGGGTAGAGAAACTACACACGGTAAATCAGCAGCACCCGTACATGAATTGGGAGTGAATACAGATTTTAAATTATCAGAAAATAAGTTACCTTTCTCACTATCACTTCTTGCCCAGCCTCCGGTCGTAGTACGCAATGGTGATTTAAGATCAACGGGTCGTTTAAGATTTCTAGTAGCGCGCCATAAAGAGTAATTAGATGCGGACGTTACATCAAGACCTTCTAAATACTTTTCCAGTAGTGCAGTTTTTTCCGACGATAGCAGCTCTTTTAGTCGTTTAGTACATTCTTTAAGTCTGATTTTATTTAGGGGTGATCTATGTTGTTGCCATTCTCTTCTAGCTCTCCTTTCTTCACATACAAGACGTTCAATTTCCGTAGAATAAATTCTGTTAAAGCCGGTCTGCGGATAGGAGGTAGTGGCGTGTTCAGCAGCCTGTTCAATATTTTCGTTAAGATTGGCAATGTTAAATTCAATATCATCGCATGATCTAAGCTGAATGTTTTCTACGCAGTGACTACTAAGATATTTTTTGAATACCAGCCAGTTGATTCCATTAATCATCTTCACATATGAGTTAGTTAAATCACTCCTTAGTGGGTTGAAAATTGTAACTATTGTTGGAGAGTGATCGGAGGACAGATCTAGAGAGGCCTCTATATGAATTAAGTCCCTATGAATATTTTTCGTGACGGCAAAATCTATAACATCTGGAATTTTTCTTACGTCAGTAGGCCAGTAAGTAGGCTCCCCACTCGAATGACATCTAAGCCCATTTTTGAAATTGTATTGAACAAGGCTCGACCTCTAGGTGTAACAAGACGCGATCCCCAGTACGTATGTTTTGCATTGTAGTCACCAGCTGCCACGAAACAAGATCCAAGCGATTTGTAGAACTTCTCATACTTCACTTACATATAAATAAACATTCTATCAACAATGCTAACAAAGACAGGCACTGTGACACCAAAATAATTAGATAAAAGTCTATGTAATTTCGAGAAAAAACAAATTTTGAAACGGGGTATGAGCAAAAATATATTTTTAATATAGTTATTTGCACAAAAATGCAATATGAGAATAAAAAATACCTACATTTTGTCTAAAATAAAATATTTTTTCGATATTCCCTCTACTCATATATGAGTGACAAAAATACCTACAGGTAACACTGTTTTGTATTAAAAAAAAGCTGTTGTCGCATTCAATGAAAAAATAAAATAAAGCAACATAAAAAAATTAAAATATGTGCAAAGAAAATTAAAAAAAAAACTCGTAGAACGGAAAATGTGATTTTTTTTCTTCCCCTTTTGCTTTTCTATACCCTTTGCCAACAAACTCTAAAAATCGTGTTTCAAAAAATCATTGAAAAATCAACGTGTGAATTACGTGTATGACACATTGTAATCATTTGCCGCTTTGTTGCCACTTGTAAAATTAATACGCATCGTTTACACACGTTTTTCATATGGTAGCTTTGATTTTTGTCTGGGCAAAAATTTTCTTCGGAAACAATGGGTGCATCCAGCTTAAGAATGCGGTTCACTTTTTGTCTACATATACTTAATTAAGGTCAGTTATTAACATAAAATCAAAGTTAATTTATTGAAAATGAAAGCAAAATCTTTTTTGTTTTTGTTTATTTTCACAATAAATAAAGTTTTGTCCAAACATATTTCATTAATAACTAGAAAGTACTAAAAAAAAGTACTTCATTCATTACGGAAATCAATTTATTAAACATATAATATAATTAGATAAATAATTAGAATCCATTACGCCGTAAGCCCTACCGACTCCGTGTACAAGTATTGTACATCCAGTTTTGCAGGCAAGGTTATTTAACATTGTTTTCACAAACTAGATTAGTAAAGCAGCAGCTCTTTCAAAATAGGCCTTCGCTGGAATAAATAATTTGTATGTCGTCAGCAAAAATTCAAATGAAGAAAAATAATATTGTTCAGATAATATGTAAGTTTATCTTATATTTTTTATTAAATCTTATTATTTATTATCTACACAGATAAAAATTAAGTTTAATCCGGTGAATTAGCAACGATAAATTCATATGAACGCTAAATGTTTGCTGGGACTCTTTCCCAACAATAGTGAGTTTAAATGTGTGTCAGCAGAACAGACGTGGGAAGTTGCAATAGTTTTCGGTAAATGGCGCAGCAGAGGGAGAAAAAATTTATACAAATAAATATTCTGTATATTGTGTTTGAAGTGGTAAGAGAATGTAAAAAATATTGCAAAAGTTTTGTGAAATTATTTTGAATTCAATAAATAATGGCTGCTTAATGATAGTCCCTCCTGCACCAGCAGGATAATCAACTAGAACTTTTTCTTTTTTTCTTACAAAAACCTGTCTTGTGAACTTAAACAATATATATTGTTTTTTAAAGACTCACTGATGTTTGATAGAAAGCACCGAAAGCTTATTTAACTTTCTGAATGATTGTTTGTAAGAGCGTGAGGAATGTATTGCTTCCACAAGCACTTGCTATTAAATAGAGTAAAAAGTAATGTATGGTGCAAGTGAGTGTAACTAGTGGGATAATATTGTAGTTATCTATTACTTTAAACATGATCTAAAGTGGTGGACTTTAATCGCAAGCAGATGATGATGCATGCCCCACTCATATGAAACATATTTTGTTAATTTTCCGAATACAAATGAATTGTTGAGTTTGTTTAAAACTTTTTGATTGTATATCATTGTTGTGTTGTTGTTCATGTAATTGAATACAAGAATAAAAACACACTTTTAAAAACATTCGCATATTCACTAACTACAAGTATACTTGGTATTCACAAATGAAAGTATAAAAATATTGTAAAACATACTGAAATTTTCATTTCAATTGTATACAAAAGCAACGAATACAAATTTAAAATGTTACACACACACACACACATACATAATTAGCTTTATGTATATACATATGTAATGTAAAAAAAAGTGTTACAAAAATAAAAATAATAAAATTACGCATGTAAATTAAATACGGACCAGCAGCATGAAGTATGAAAGAGCGAATGGAAGAACGAATGAACGATTGAATTATTGAATAAAGTAAGACTTGCGTATATTTTTTTGAAGGGAAAGCAGAGAAAGTAAAAAATTACATGCAGCGTAAAATTATTTATACTCACTTAAACGCGAAATTCAATATTTTCATGAGGAAATCGGTGAAGACATGATACCTTGAAATACAGCTTTTGAAGTTTGTATCACTGGGCAGCATTTTTCTAAAATATTTAATAATGTTTCAATAAAACTGAAAGCTGCGAACTAAATTCTTACAGCCGTATTCATAAAAAAAGAGTTGATTGAGGTTTAAAATTCATATTAGTTAAAAAACATTTTAGGGCTAAATATCGTTTTTTAAATATTGGTATTCATAATCAGTTTTTTAACTAAAAATCAATTAACTAGATTTTTAAAAAATAGCGTGGCAATACTGTGTTCTTTATTTGTCACTTGCATATTAGTTCTGCAAAACAACGACTGTTAATTCACAAAGTACTCGTGTCTATATTTGTTTATTTGTCGCTTTTCAGATAAATATTGTTTCTTTAAAATAAAAGATGTGTTCCAACTTGTATTTCATAAAAAAATAAAAAAATTTCACAACAAATCTTTGTTAAAAGTGCTTTTTATATGATTTATTTTATTGTAGATTAAGAAGCACTAGAATAACGAGCATTATTTTGTTTGTTCTGAGTGTTTATACATCACTAGTTAATTTTCTACAATTATAATATTTTTTTTAACACATAAAATGAGAAAATAATGACTCGGAATCGAAACTGGATCGCTCCTTTTCTTTTAAATATTCTTTTGGAGTCTATTTGATATTTCGGCAATAGTTTCAATAAAATAAATTACATTGTTTTCTTCTAAATATCACTAGCATATACACACATACATAAGTACATGCATACACACATACAGGCAGAGTTAAAAATGTAAACAAAAACGAAGCAAAATTACAACAACGTCATCTTAAAATTGGTTTAAACATGGGTGCAATCAATTTTAAAATTTGCTGATTTACGCAAGGTTTAAAAAACGTTTTTTAAGCTAAAATTCTATTATGAATACAATTTTACCGAATTTTGCTTAAACAATATTTGAAATGCTGTTTAAAATTTTTATGAATACGGCTGTTATTATTTAATTATTTTTATGATTTTTTATTTTGCAAATAAATTATGTTTTAGCAATCTCATTTTTAAGATATCTCTTGTTTTCAAATTTTTTTACGATTGGTTATCCCACACTTTGTAAGATTAGGTACGGATTAGTTAAATTATACTGAACACTTTATAAAAGGCGTTACGGAGGAGGGTATAAAAACTCCGAAAATAGCTGTACGTAATATGTGAATAACCCCTAATACCATTTTCCGCTTTATATTTAAAAAAATGGCGTATGTGCATTTTTTATTAAACATTAAGTATACGCCAGTGTCCTGCACAAGACTATTTGTAAGACCTTTCAAGACATGAGAGATTTTTTCAAATGCTTTGCTACAGCAAAATACTCTAAAAGAATCGCTAAGCAACACTGTTGGCAAGACATTTTTTTCGGTTGTTTGTCTTTCCAACAGTGTTGTTTAGCGATTATTTTAGAATATTTCGCTGTAGTATGAAATTGAAAAATTATTGGCTTGTTTAAGTGTTTTGCTACGCCAAGTTATGCAAATTAATTTCATGCTTCCGCTGTATTTTTTTTTTGGTTAATTCTCAAACAGGAAGGATTCAGTATTACAAAGTTCACAAACTCTTCCGAACGTATGTACATACATATGCATATATATGTATGTGTGTGTGTATGCGTGTATGTGTGTGTGTATGTATTAGTAAGAGTTCAGAAAATAAATTTTTATCATTGAATAGTCGTATGTATTATTTAATTTTTATTATTTCATTCCTTCCCCCAGCCAAATTATATGCAGTGAATAAAGATATAAAGGTATTAATGCGAAAAATAAATTTAACAATGTTTTTGTTGTACATGTACGCTGTGTTGTTGTACGAATTTATATGATTAAAACAATTCACAGAACAAATTTACACAACAATTGCATTTTTACTCTGCAATATCATCAAATGATTTGTATTTTTATCTTGTTCAATTGTGACAAAAATAAAAATAAAAAAGTTTATGTGTTTTTTATACCTCGTTTCTGTTTTTTTATTTTATTTAAATCCATTGTCTCTATCATCTGGCAGCTGTCAAACAAATATTTTTTTACTGCTTTTTGATTTAGATATTTTCTCTACAGAACAAATTCCATACTCAGTTCATCACTTGAGTTCTTTCTCCGTGCTCTGTTTTAAATATTTAAATGTCAGTGACAAGTAACAAAATCATTTATTGAACAATTCAATGTCAGTTTGTGGTTTTACGTGTGAATGAGTGATTGTATGGAATTTGTTTCAATAAACATTTTTTTTTTTATTATTAAAAACAAAATGTTCTTGTTCAATTGTAAAGTGGGTGTGTTCAAGGATATGCGTGTGTGTTTTTATTGTATATTTGTGTATGTTTATTCCATTCCCATGCACAAGCTACAACACATGGAAAAATTTGTGCAATTTTTATTTTTTATTTTTTATTTTTATTAATATGTTAAATGTGTCAATTTTATTTCACTCCATGGGGCATGTCATAAAAAATTAAAATAAATTGTATATGTATGTTATATAAAGTTTTCCAATAAGGGCTTCTTAATTTTAACAGTTTATAGCAGCCATATTATTATAGCCTTATCTGTCAAATTCAGTCTTATATGACGTTCAACAGCACGTGCTACACAAATCCGGCCAGACTGATTTGATGGCCCGGTCTAGTGGAGGTGATGCGAACTATACATTTCTAATACGAACGGTGCACCGCGGTGCTATATTTTATACATAATGATATCGATAGGACTTTCAAACGAATAGTCAAATTTCTATAAAATCTCATATAAAATTGCCCAATTCATAGTCTGGTGCAAATATTATTGCATCGTAGCATGTGCAAAATGGTGTAGTATATTGATACTCACCACTTAGAATTGTTGAGTGGTGAATATAAATATACTATACCATTTTGCACACGCTACGATGCAATAATATTTGCAGCAAATTTTGAATTGGGCTAATTTGTTTAAATTTAAAGATAAGAAGTGCTTAATGAAATAGCCTTAATATATGTAAATACATATGTATGTATACTTATATGAAATTTATTGTTTATTTCTTGCTTACACACTCACACACGTACAGATGAATGAGTGTGTATGTGCGTATTGTCATACAATTAATGCGGTTAAACAAAACAATTAAATATTGACACATATTGTGTACACACTCGCAAGCACACGCGTCTGTTGCTTGCACATTTTATACATGTCATGCATTTTTTCCCCCAATTTTATACACTTTAGCAAAAACTGTAAGCCAATAATCCCAGATAATGTCTTCTGGAATGCGTTACTTTTTACCTTTTTCCATTCAATTTCAATCACGTATGTTACTAAAAAAAATCAAAGTAGCGTGTTTAATTAATTTTTGGATATTACAGCGAAACACATGTCCCTACAAATGTTCAAATCTTTATCATAATAATCAGCGGAATTATAAATGAAAATAATCAGTCACTTGAATAATTTTTATTCAAAATTCAAAAAAAATTTATTTAAGTGATTTTGAAGTTTAGGTCTAGATATGCGGCCTTTAATTATGAAGTCATACTGTCTTATTTCAACATGTTTTGTTGTTTGCTTTAGAAAACCCTTTTATATTTAATTGTTTTAGGGTCATTTTCACAACTTACCTTTAGCTAAAGGTAGGATTTTGTCTGCTCAATAAATATTTTTGCATTGTTACAACTTAAATTTTTAAATGGTATTATTATCAATAATAATGATATTAATGGATAAAATAATAATAAATGAAGGTATTGTAATGCAAAGCCATTTAGCTAAAGGCAAGTTGTGAAAATGGCCCTTATATTTTCTATTGCAGCGGCTAAAGTTTTGCATATCCCGTGAAAATTTCAGGTTCGTAACTTTTACAGTTTTCGCGAAAACAGCCTGTGACGGACAGACGGACATCGTAGCAAAAACAATAGGGTGCCTTTTCATCTCTGGTGTACGGAACCCAAAAAAGAGCATTAAAAATTTACTTAAATCTATAGTCGAGCACAGAGCTTCTGGACTTACTAAGACTTTGATTTGAACATAAATAAACTCTGCACTTCAGGTCTACATACTTATGCATGTATGTAAATACTTATATACGTTCAATTTCTCTTTAAATTTGTCTCAGTACAATTGGATGTAAGGGCATGTGGTATTCCCAAAAGCTTTCAATAACTAAATGCGATACAATAATATGTATGTATTTCACATATTAAAAACTTTAAGAAATGTAGAGTACTGAACGGTCGCTCTTCTATGTTTTGTTTTCGTATCTTTGAGTTTTATATGCGCATTTTATGTTTTATTTTTTTATTTAAAAAACAAAAGCACAAAGTTTCAAGCAGCACCAGAGTACAGCACATATCTTAATATTTATTTTTCACTTTTATTTCAATTTTTTAAGTTTTTATATCCTGTGATTGTTTTGAAACTGCATTTGACGTTCGAGTTTATTGTTTCGATTGTTGTGGCTTCTGTTTCAAGTTTTCTACGCAGCATTTATTGCTGCTGCTTCAATTGTTATTTTTACTTCACTTGTGGCTGTTTGCTAAATGTTGACATTATTTTTTTCTTCTTTTCATTTTCCTTTGTGTCGTCTGTCTTATCCCACTTAACAATGATTTTTATTGTGTGATAGCTCATTTAGTAATGCTTGTAGTCGGGAAATTTCGATGCTATTTGTTTTACTAATTGATACATAAGAATTCTAAATTAGCCGCTTAAGTGGAAAACGAATATGATGGCATACATACATCTGCCAAACATTTTAAAGAAACTTTAAAGAAATGTATTGCCTTTAAGTCCTAGAAACTTTTAAAGTTAAGACAGCAGAAACTAAAGACGCGATAAAAAAAGTATAGATAGAGTCTCAAAGTATGTTTTATTACCACAATGAAAATATTTTACATACACATATTCATACGCATTAGTGTCCTCCATAAGACCATTTATAAGACCTTTCAAGACATGAGAGATTCTTGAAATACTTTACTACACCAAAATATTCTAAAACAAACGCTAAACAACACTATTGTTGGCAAGACATTTCTTTCGGTTGTTTGTCTTGCCAACAGTGTTGTTTAGCGTTTTCTTTTTAGAATATTTCACTGTAGTAAAGCATTTCAAAAATCTGTCATGTCTTGAAAGGTCTTATAAATGGTCTTGTGCAGGACACTAATACGCATGTACATATACACATACATAAGTTTGTGTGTGTACATACATACGTACCCTCTAGTCAGCCTAGAACCATATGTCTCTATGTCAACACTCTTTTCTCTAGCGACAATTGCAATAGTTAAAATGTCGACAACTTTCCTTTTATGTGCGAGTAGAGATACTTTAGAGACAACAGTTGAAGTGTATTTCTGGTGACATTGTCAATGAACGCGTCACTAATTTAAAAAAAAAATACATATGTATGTATGTGTTTAAGTTTGTTGTCCCAACCCTTATAAAGTTGTAGACGAGGGTCACTAAAATGTACTAGTGAATCTTTGGTTAAAAGTTCTCCATATGGTAGTAAAAGAACAATGGTAAAGTCTACTGGTTGATTTTCAATAAGAACCTTTTGTTATATGTCAATATTCAATTACATTGGCTGGGGTACATCTAGTCAGTAGTAGTATTGACAATGTCACTAGTAAATTACTACAATTTTACTACTGACATCAAGCGAGGAATTATCGATATTGTAGACAAGAGCCCCTAAAATTTACAAGTGAATCTTTGGTGCCAATGTCTCCATGTGCTCCCAAAAGAACTACTTAGTGAGTAGTGCTATAGTCGTCTAGTGGTGTTAAATGTTAAATGTCAACAGATGATTAGATTGGCTAAGATACACCTGGTCAGTAGTGCTACTGACAATGTCACTAGTAAATCGCTACAATTTCACTATTTGCATTTCCTGCTGGGTAGCTTTGAAACAATGCTGTCGGCATTAAACAATATGTGTATATCTATGCAATTATGTTTATTTTTTTTCAAAACCTATAATGACCAGCAATAATATTCGAATGAAAAGTAGTGCAATCAAGAACTATTTGAATTTTTATTGTAACTTGTTTTTATGTTTGCCCTAATAAACATAAGTTTTTAACTTAGAATGATAATGTAAAAACACAATAATTTTGTACTAAAAAATACGTAAATATCATGAATTTTTGTTTGTTGTTGTTTAAGCAACGTCTATATACAACATCGTTTCTGCTTAAGAAACTCATTAGTAGACTTCAACGAAAAAAAAATATTTGTTTGTCTCTAATCCCTAGAGTTTCAATTTATCGAAAGTCAACTGAGGTTAGTTGAGGGTAATACAAGCAAATATTTTGCTTGTTATTAAAATGTGTTTAAGGTAAACTGTTTACTTTCTTTCATAATATTTAAGCAGGCTAAAGAAAACTAAAATATAATAATCTTTGATTTACGTACGCATGTATAGTTCTTATATATCTGTGGCATTAAGGAAAAAGTTCTTCAATCATATATTACTGTATTGCAGGAGAGCACTTTTAAGCTTTCAAGCCGATTTTTAGAAAAGTATTTCTTATACAGTTAAATTCAGAAATTCTCTGTAAACCTTAATTTTTTAAGCAAACATCATTCTACTATAAGTAATACATTTAAGTTTAAATATACCCAAGCATAACTTAAATTAAGCTGTTATTCCAAATGGGATTAGAAGTCTAACAAAAAGTCGCAAATCATAGTGCTATAACTTCCTGAAAAACCACACAAATTAATTGAGATTTTGACTCAAATATGTAGATTACGCAGGTACCATTAACTGAAAATTAGCTTATCTCGACTTAAGCATTTTTTACTTTTTGCCACAGCAGGATTTAACATTTGTCATCATTACAGTCACGCTTTTTAGTATTGCATAAAAACTCCAGAGAAAAACTAAAAGACATTTGCTTACTTTAACTTTATGGTTAAAACAACTCTTGATTTAAATTTTTGTAAAAAAAATTTTAAATCGACGTATCAAAAACTCCGGTTTGTGTGAATAAATAATTATCAAAGATTTTCGCTTGAATAAATAAGTAACTGAAATAGTTAAATATGTATGTATGTACATGCTATACAACAGCGATAAGTGGTTACCTCAAAAAATCTTATTCAAGTTCGCTTGAATTTTTTCTGAAATTATGTTTGCTTTTCTTATTTAATAAGTGCTGCATACATGTTCCATAATGTAAGACGTAGTGGAGCAAACTTTCAGCTTCTTAAATCAATATTGCTTTAACATTCAAAGAATACTGTATTAAGCCCTTTTGTCAACAAATTTTGAACAATGACAACTGTTGCACAAACAAACAAAAAACAGCTTTCCCGGCAATAGAATTAATTCGGCTCATTACTGTAAAAGCCCCTGATATCAACTAACAATTTTTGATACAAGGGAGGAAAGGAAATAAGCCGACAGAAAGTTGGCACTTTGTTCCAAAATTCCTACATCTCCTTCAAATATTTATATATAACACATCTAAATTTTAATTTAGCGAATAATATAAAAACAAAATATCACATGCACATATGCTCACAATAGAGATGGGTGCGTGTCGATTTTTCCAACACGACACGACTCGAACACGAATACCAAAAGGCTCAACACGTGCGAAACATTTACGCGAAAAATTTCGGCAACATGATACTGCACAACACACACGAACTATTATTGGTATGGTATTGAAGATCAGAAAATTTAATTGATATTTTTCAAGAGTCGCTTTTCAAAATATGGCACCGAGTTGGCACTGCCAGCTGATTCTATCTACCACCACAGCTGATATATTCGGTATACGTACAGAATTTTAAGCTTCAGAGGCCCATACAATATCAATAAATATCCAGCATATTTGTTGATGTGTTTGACTATACAAAATATAAAATTTTCTCACTACTGAAAATTCATTCATACATATTTTACATCTAAGATCGTTTCGTGTTTTTCTTGTCAATTTTGCTCAACTCAAAACGAATCGAACACGCATGAAATCAGATTTTTTGTCACGAACACTTCGTGTTGAGTCGTTCGTGTTTGTGTCTTGAAAAAAATACGACACGCGCCCATCTCTAGCTCAAAACATATCAGTGAATATAATTATGCATAACTACATATATACTCTATACATATACTATATACATATGTATTTTATATACACATTTAACGCATTTAAAAACATTCACATTTTCGCTAACTAAACACAAAAGGGTCATTGAAATTATTTCATTCAGTCTTTAAACATTGGAAACATGTACAGCAACTAAACAGCCGGCATATTTTTTTTTTGGGAAATTGTTGAATAAATTAAATTCACAACGTGCTGGCGACATTAACGAGCGAGCGGTAATGACAAGCACAACAACAGATGCACAGTGGCATCTGAAACAAAAATAACCATGTTAAATCCGTATTTTCTCCGATCACAAAATGAAGTGTCTTCAATGTTTTCAATCCGATGCTTTTTAAGAAGTCCGTTACAATACCCAGTGAGATACAGAGTGTCAAAGCTGAGTACTTCCTTTTATAAAAATATTTTAATATCACAAGGAAACCAATTCTAAAGACATGTTTTTGGTTTTTTTGGATATCAAATAAGAAAATATATTAAAATGTACACGTTGTGTTATCGATCTTTTACATATGTATATATATATATATATATATATATATATATATATATATATATATATATATCTTTAAAGGTATTTTAATCTTAAATTTCTCGTTTCCAAAAAAGTAGATTTTGTTTCATGCTCTAAATTTTTTTTTATGAAGAGAAGTAACACAGGCAATGAATGCCTGTTACTATTACTAGGTGATACCTTCTTTTAGGAAAGGGATAGTGATAGAGACGACAGGCGGTGAAGGAAGAGACAGAGAAAAGCTTCATTATTTTACAACTCTGCTTTTTGATGTGTAAACATCTATACGCTAGGGGGTAAAATTCTTTTTCACAGTACAATCACAAATTTTGCTGAGATTCACACCGCGTTGTCAAATTGGTGTGAGCTACATATGTATGCATGAGTGTATTAGTGTTTGAAAGAAGCAATACAAACTTATTTAAAATATGTAAATACATAGGAATTTGCTGGTTTTTGTTTGTTTTATTTAACTTGATAATTGCTTTATTAGGCTTCAGTAAACCAAAGGTGAAAATGAACCCTATTGTTTTCGCTACGCTGTTCGTCAGTCTGTCACAGGGTATTTTCTCAAGAACGGTAAGAGCTACGGACCTGAAATTTGGACACAGTGTGTAAACATTTGGCCTCTACAACAACAAATACATGAAAGTAAAAAATTAAAGGGTGTTGCAAAATGGGCAACGAAAAATGTTAAAATCCCATGTAATATACATACAATTGTATGTACATATATCGGGTGTTTTTTTTAGAGGTATAGAACTTCGAATTGAAATAAAACACAAGAAAATCGTTTTAATGTCCATCAATTTGGCTTTATTGGAAGGATAATTTTATGCCATTAATGTTTAAATATGATTTCGGGCATGTGGCCGCCGCGGCTGGCTCGAATAAAGCCAATTCTACAGGTCCAATTTTCAACCACTTTTTCGAGCATATGGGGCCGTATGTTGGCAATAACGCCACGAATGTTGGCTTCCAAGTCCCCTAACGTTTCTGGTTTGTTGGCGTAGACGAGCGACTTCACATATCCCCAAAGAAAATAATCCAATGGTGTCAAATCACACGATCTTGGTGGCCAATTGACAGGTCCATTCCGCGAAATTATGCGCTCATCGAATGTTTCCTTCAATAAATCGATTGTGACGTGCGCTGTGTGGCATGTAGCGCCATCTTGTTGGAACCACAACTCATCCACATTCATGCCATCCAATTCGGGAACAAAATAGTCGGTTAGTCGGCTCCAATTGCTGTGCACGGTGGCGAATCGATTCATTCGGGTCCTCTTCAACACTTTGCTCTACAGCGGCAATTGTTTCTTCGGTGCGCACTGTTCGACGTCTCTGCGGATGCGTATTATCACATAGAGTAAACGTAGTGCGAAAACGATCCATGGTTAACCGAATTAATTGCTCTGATGGACGATTATGTCGACCATAAAATGGACGGAGCTTGCGGTAAACTTCGCGAACTGAACCATTATTTTCGAAATAAATTTGCACGATTTGCAAGCGTTGTTCTTTTGTCAACCTGTTCATGATGAAATGGCAAACCAAACTAAATATTAATCACTTGACAGCTGACAAAATGGCCGCCAGTTAAAAAAGTGATGCCAACTTAAAGTTCTATACCTCAATAAAAAACACCCTTTATATACTTGAAATTTTAAAAGTTATTGTATTTTTATACAGGCTATAACATTGACAACTTGCTGTATCATGGAAACCGTAACTCTTGAAATTCTCAAAAACGGTAAAACTAAAAAATCAAAAAAATTATAAAATACCCAAATCTAAAAAATCGCCAAAAACAAAAAAAAACGCCAAAACGAAGAAAAGCACCAATTTAAAAAAAAATTTCTAGGACTAAAATAAATCGCGAAAAACCAGAAAAATCGCTAAAATTAAAAAAAACCTTAAACAAACAAACCGCCAATATGAAAAAATCACTAAAATGAGAAAATCGCGAAAATAAAAAAAACAAAAAAAAAACAGAAAAAAATCGCCAAAATGAAAAAATTGCAAAAATGAAAAAAAAACCAATAAGAGAAATAAATTCAGTAAATTGCGACTCTGACTCGCGCACGAAGGGTTCCGTACGAACACTAGATATGTAATTTAATACAAACTTCATCCTATATAATATATAGTTTTGGCATTTTTTTCGTTTTTGGAGTCTTTTCGGTTTTTTTTTTGTTTTGGCGGTTTTTGCGTTTTTTCGGTTCTGGCGATTTTTTTAAGTTTTGGCTATTTTTTTAGTTTTGACACTTTATTTTCATGTTTTGGCGATTTTTTTCGGTTTTTGGCGTTTTTTCATTTTGGCGATTTTTTTTATTTGTGGCGATTTTTTTCATATTTGCGATTTTTTTTATTTAAATTTTTTTTTATGGCGTTTTTTTTTCGTTTTGACGTTTTTTTCGATTTTGGCGATTTATTTTAGTGTTAGAAATTTTTTTTTAATTTTTGGCGATTTTTTTCGTTTTGGCGATTTTTTTTCAATTTTTGGCGATTTTTTTTTAATTTTTGGCGATTTTTTTTTTTTGGTTTGGCGATTTTATAATTTTGGGTTTTTTTTAGTTTTACCGTTTTTGAAAATTTCAAGTGTTTGCCTCTTACCATTTCCAAGATATAGCAAATTGTCAAAATTACATAGTCAAAATTGCATTAACTGATGGACCACCCTTTAATTTTAATTTTTTTAAATTTTAGTGTTAATTGTTGTAGTCTGTATAAAAATACACTAATTTTACAAATTTCAAGTTTCAATATACATATGTCCATACAATTGTATGTATATTACATAGGATTTTAACATTTTTCGTTGCTCGTTTTGGAACACCCTTTAATTTTTAATTCTCATGTATTTGTTGTTATAGCGGCCCAGGTTCTACATACTGTGTCCAAATTTCAGGTCCGTAGCTCTTACGGTTCCTGAGAAAATACCGTGTGACGGACAGCCGGACAGAGTAGCGAAAACAATAGGGTTCCTTTTCACCTTTGGTGTACGGAACCGTAAAAACGCCAAAACTAGAAAAAAGTTTTTTTTTTTTTTTTTTTTTTTTTTTTTAATGCATGTTTTTTTATTTATTGTATCTTCAAATATGAACTAACAATAAGTATTCAAATCTTAAATCTATAAAAAAAAATTATTAGGCCCGACCAATGTCGGACATAAGCTTAGTGATAGTTATTAATAATACATAAGTAGTGATAAGCAACAAAAAGAAAAAAGTGTTTTCAAGCAGCTTCATCATCTAGAGTGTTGAATATTAGAGCCCGTGTATCTCTCTTTTTTAAGCGGATGTGCCCAGTAAAGTTCAAAATATTACGAGCAAGCGGATTAGGATGTGACTCGAGTTTTGTTAGATATTTGCCTGCGTATTTTACAATTTCTTCAGTCACTAGTGGCATATTCAAATCGCGATGTATATTTGAATTTTTGATGTACCATGGAGCCGATGTTATCATGCGTAAAATTTTATTTTGCCTTCGTTGAATTTTCTCTACATTTGAAGCTGAAGCAGTGCCCCATAGTTGAATTCCGTAACACCATATTGGCCTTAAAAGCGACTTGTATATTAAAAGTTTGCAGTCTAGGCTAAGTGTTGAATTTCTACCAATCAGCCAATGTACCTGAGTTAATTTAAGTTTCATTTGAGTTAACTTAGAGTCAATGTGATGTTTCCATGTAAGTCGTCGATCAAGGTGTATACCTAGATATTTCACATGTGAATGTTGAGGAACAACTTGATTGTTAATCCGAATGGGGGAGCAAGTATCTCTTCTTAGGGTGAACGTTATATGGACACACTTTTGTTCGTTGACTTTAATTCTCCATAAGTTTAACCAAAGCTCCATCTGGCTAATGTGTTCCTGGAGTTTGCGGGATGCCTCATCAGGGTTTTCGTGCATACTAAGGCAGGCTGTATCGTCGGCAAATGTGGAAGTATGGATACTACTGCTCACAGGCATATCGCAAGTATAAATCAAGTATAAAACTGGTCCCAGTATGCTCCCCTGTGGCACACCGGATGAAATAGTTTCAGGCCTACTTGTAAAGTCTCTTTCCACAACAGTGAACTTACGGGAAATAATGTAACTTTCGAAAATATTTGAAATGTTTATTGGTAAGTAAGTCTTCAATTTTAAAATTAGGCCTTCATGCCACACTTTATCAAATGCCTGGGAAACGTCAATAAAGAGCGCAGAACAATACTTTTTTTCCTCAAAAGTTCTTCTTATAAATTGAACCAGTCTGAAAAAAGAAAAAAGTGACAAAACTGAAAAAATCGTTTAAACTGAAAACACTTAAAAAAAGGAAAAAAGCCACATCAAAAAAATGCTCAAAACCGAATGTACGGAACCCTTCGTGCGCGAGTCAAACAGACTCACATTGCTTTTTTTTAATAATGCAGTGTTCAGCGTCTCTGGTGTTAGATGAGGCGTATTAAATTTGTTTTGAAGCTGAAGTAGCCATTTTATCGTTTATTGTACTTAGGCGATGATTCTGCTACACAACGAAGGAGGGCGCTCTGATGTTACATTAGGATTAGTATCTGCTGAAGTTGGTACAGTCTAGTGACTAGTGACTATGCCTTCATCACTTGAACTCTCTTACAACAACTGACACAAAGGGACACTAATGCTCATCAGAAAAATGCGTGCTCGAACCCAGGACCTTCGGTTTTGTAGTTAACGTGCTAACTACTTCAGCCAACGCCACCCTCAAACTTTCTTGCATACATTATTTTGTACTCGCATCAATGGTTCAGAATATACAAATTTATTACGATTTTTTTATTTTTTTTTGCTTGCCTTGGGCGCCACTGTGAGTTGTTTTTCTCATACGAGTAATGCTGGTTGGTGTCTGGCTGTCCTAAACAAAAAAATTTACTCTAGGGGCTGGAAATGTTGAATTGGAAAAATATTTATTTAACAAAATACAAAAATCACATAACATTTATTTAGTGGTCAAGTGTGAAAATGTTCACAAAACAGACATTTAAAACTTTTAAAATAGAACACAAAAAAAACCTTTTAAAATGCGGGACATTTACAAATTTTGTAAATATTTGTACAAGTGTTGCTATTTTGTTACAACTTAATTTTAATTAGCCAATATGAAAATCCTTTCAACGACACATGATGTGTTTGGAAAATTAATATAAATTAATAAATATATGTATGTGGAAAATCCTTTAGCACAATTTTACATTAACAGAAACGGTTTTAGCCTTCCAAATTGTTTTTAATGCTTTGCCTTTATTAATTTAATTTAGCATTTATGTGCAACTTACAACTAGACAAAAATCCCATATTCCGCCATAAATATTTCAATTGTTGCATTTTAGTTTATGTGCTTATTTCGAC
Organism: Tachina grossa; assembly: GCA_949987645.1. NCBI lineage: Eukaryota > Metazoa > Arthropoda > Insecta > Diptera > Tachinidae > Tachina > Tachina grossa. Next base: position 234,050,430 of record OX465274.1, on the reverse strand, counting down.
TGCTCAATATTATTCGATACTTTCTTTTTCCGTATCGAGAATACAAATGAATAGTTTAAAACTGTTTTCTATTAAAAGAATTAAAAATATCAAATAAATTCAAATATAAATACTCATTTCACAAGGTGTTTTACTATCTATATATATTGTCAGTGTTTTAAATTATTTCAAAGAAAACTATTTTTTTTTACATTATGACAATATGTCAATAAAGGTCAATTTATCATTTTTTGGTAGTGATTTTTCTTTACTGTGTTTTCCATTTGAAATAACTTTATATAATTTTAATTTAATATTCAAATACTTAAAAATCAAAATGCGAAATCATGTTGAAGCAAAGTTGTTTCTATTTGAAACAAAGTAAATTTAATACTGAAATAATACCAAATAATCACTTTGAGTCAAAATTATTTCAAGTTGAAATAACATGAAGAATTTATTTTAATTTTGTAACTTTTATTTCATTAATTACACTATGCTAGTTCAAAAATGTAACAAGCAGGGGACCTGAGGAGCTAAATCTAATTTGAATACGCTGAATTCAGTGATGCTAATCAATTTAATAAAAAATTAAGATTTAAAACTGGAAAATCACAAATTTTCTCAACTTTTTGCCATTTACTCATTTCAATATCGATTAGAACAACATATTATGGATAAACATGAACTTGAAAAAAAAATTTAAAAAAAAATGCAAAAAAAAATTAAACAATTCCCCAAATTGAAAAAAAAATAATTTTTTGAAGAAAAAATTGGAAAAAATTCAAATTTATTTGTTTCCCAAAAAGGTTTTTTACGTATGTTTATCAATAAATATCTTTCAATCGATATATATCAATATAAAGGTTAATGAATATGCACTTTTAGGTACTTTTAACTTTTTTAAATGAGAGCTAACCTAAATACAAAATGGTTAGCATTATTGGATGCATTGTACTTGAATTACGTTTACTGGATCCCCGACTGGAGCCCCGGCTTGTTACAAAAAAAGTTTCTGATTCGAGGACAGTTTTGTTTACAGCTCACGTGATAAAATAAAATAAGCTCGAACTTATAAATAAAATCATGATAAAGGTATTCACATCAGTTTTTTTCTTGTTGGAAAAAAGGAAAAATGTAATTTTTTTTTTCTGTGTTTGTTGTAAAAAAATTAAATTTTTCCATTTTTCCAACAAGAAAAAGACTGATGTGAATACCTTTGATGATTTAACATAAAAATTATTTAAAAATAAACTTGTAGTTTTTTTTTAGAGTACAAGCAAAAAATTACTTTGGCTTACTGCAGAAAGAAACACCCGGAGTCTTCTGCAGGAATCTAACCCGCAACCCTCGCACTACTAGACTAGTACACAGCTTACTAGCTAGTTAGATAGGCACCAGTCCGAGTTCAAACACTTCATATGAAGTGTAGCAGTCACTTTTACATGGGGATTGATACTTTGTATCAATTAACTTAACTTTGTATCCTATTCCGAGTATAATAACATAAATTATTATAAAATATTATATATTAATTGTGCCAATAAACACTTTAAAATTTTTTTATTGCTACAAATTCAATGACACCTTAATTTTAATCCGAAATTTTTTTCAGATTCGAACCGACAACCTCCTGTATGACAGGCTCGCACACTACCCACTCGACCACAGGACTACTCATATTTCGAAACTACAAATACCAGTTAAGCTCAGGTTAATATCTAATAATAGTTACGGGACTGGTTCCAGAGTCACATTGGAGGGAACAATTAACATAATATTTACATTATTTTATAGTTCCTGCATTCAACCACATGTTTAGTGCCGCTTACTACAATACTAGACCGAATCCCAACTAAATTGACTCAAGATCAATATGATACATCAGGAAAATGTCGAATATGTATTTTTTTCACCATACACTACTCCGTACTTTTGGTAACACTCGCATTTTCTCAACTCACCAAATTTTCTGCAGGGTTGTTACAGCTATTGGGTAAAGTGAATAAAAAAAGCATTTGCTTTTTACTTGAACATTTTTTATAACCTAAAATGTGTATGAATTTTTGTTTTTATACCCTTTACCAAAAAATGGTAAAAGGGTATATATAGGTTTGTCATTCCGTTTGCAATTTCCTTAATATTAATAAGCGAGATATAAAGTATATATATTCTGGATCCTTATGTATAGGGAATACGAATAAGCGATGTGCGTCTGTCCGTCTGTCTGTAGGTGAAATCGGTTTTCCGAAGCTCCCAGAAAAGCTAGAGACTTCGTTCTCGGACTGGTGGATCAGAAATTGTCGAAATAAGATTGGTATTGAAAATCAGCAAAATCCAGCAGACTGTTTCAGAGCTGGGAGACTTAAACTTCATTTTGCCATACAAAATAACTACCGAAAAGTAGTTATTATAATTTTTTTATTAAATAAACTCATTTTATACTTCAGTATGAATAAAATTAGTATTTCTAAAAAAAAAAAATTAATAAAAATTTAAAAAATTAAAAATACGTTTCCAGGGTTGGAAAACCTTAACTTTTTTTCTTATGCAAAAATAACTTACTAAAACAAATTTTTCCTTTTTTCTATAAACTAAACATATGTAATGTTTTTAAAAGAAGGAGATTGATGTAAGAAATCAGAAAAACAAAAAGCATGATTCCAGGGTTGAAAAACCTACGATTTTTGTGATATATACAATTAACTACCGTACACTAATTTTTTAATTATTTTTATTAAATAAACTTATTTTATACTTCACCACGAATAAAATTGGCATTTCAAATAAAAAATTTAACTTGAAAAAATTAATAAGATGTTTCCAGGGTTGGAAAACTTTAACTTTTTTTCTTATCCAAAAAAAAACCAAAAAGGAGGATTCTTTGTGATATAAAAAATTAACTACCGAAAACTAATTATTATCTATTTTTATTAAATAAAATTATTTTATGCTTGATAACGAATAAAATTGGTATTTCAAATAAAAAAAAAACAATTAAAAAAATTAAAAAGACGATTCCAGAGTTGGAAAACTTTAACTTTTTCTACAAAAGTAAATTACTAAAACAAATTTTTCATTTTTTTCTATAAATTAAACATTTCTTAAATTCTTAAAAGAAAGAGATTGGTGTAACAAAACAGAAAAATCAAAAAAGATGAGTTCAGGATTGGGACACTTACACTTTTTTTATATATAAAACTAACTAAGTCTAATTAATTTTTATCTTTTCCTTTATAAATTATATATATTTTACGTTTTGGAAAGAAAAGTTTGGTATAGAAAATTATAAAAATAAAAGCCACAGCTCCAGAGCTGGAAACTATGATTTTTTTCTAGACATTAAAGTAACTAATTAAAACATTTTTTTTTAATTTCCTTTTTTTCACTTAACACACTTTCTATATTTTTTTAAGAACTACTAGATTGGTATAAGTAATCAGAAAAATCTAAAATTATGATTCTAGGGTTTGAAAATTATTATTTTTTTCTTTGTACATAAAAGTAAGTATGTGCTTGAGTATGTATCTCTATACTACATAAACGCACTTTGGTAAAGGGTATATAAGATTCGGCACAACCGAATATAGCACTCTTACTTGTTTCTTTTTATAGTGTATTTACACTATCTCGAAATCTAGTAATTACTTACGAGATTTCGAGCTAAATCTTGCTTCTTTCTCTTAGATTTCCCGTACAAAACAAAATCTATTTTCTCAGTAGATTTGTAGGAAATCTAATATTGTTATTCATTTTTTACCACCCTGTGCGACATATTTATAAAAAAAAAAGAAGAGTGAATTAGCTACAGTCTGCTTAAAAAGGTATCTGAATTGGCTACATTGCAGGTGCTTGATTTTAGTTTTGGAAAACTTTCAGTTAATGGGTTTAGTTCTGGATAAAAAAAAATCTTGATAAATGTCAAAATAACATGTTGTAAATGGTATATATTTTCACGAAGATTTTAAATAATATCTGCTAGATTTTGTGCAGGTGTAATTGCCCTATTAAACAAATTTTTAAGTAAAAATCAAAATGCTTTTTTCACTTTACCCATCAGTTATCTATATATATATATTTTTTTCAATACCAGCCTAATTTATTTATTCTAAAGTGCTTATTAATTAATAAATATATTGTACAAAAATTAATGTAATTAAACTATTTCCTTCGTAAGAAAAAAGGACTTCTGCAAGTATTTATTTAGTGTTTTTTAATTGTTATAAATGGTCATCAAAAGCTTTCGTAATTACTCTTACTGTAGGTGACTATGTAATGATTAATTAAGTGTTGTGCGTTAATTTGTATAAACAAAAGCGAAGAAATGCCACTAGTGCTAAAGTGTGTTAACAAAGTGATGTTTAGTTTTTCTACTTTCTTTCTATTATTCATTCATTAATTTTTCACTCTTTTGTTTCCTAATTCGTTCATTAATTCACGCAACACATACTTATTAGTGCCAGAGTTGTCAGACTTTTTTCGACTTATTTCGCCAAAATGATTTTAGAAATCGCCAAAAGTCGCCGAAATTCAATTTGATGTAGTCTCTCTTAATATACATACGTATATATGATTATAAATTTGTTTTAATGCAAAATAAGAGCCTAATTTTGTAAAACGCAACGCTTAGCGTTGACAACTTTTTTATGTATTTTGTTTTTGTATTTAAAATTTTTGCCATATAAAATTGTTTAACGGTTAGCGTTGCGTTTTACAAACAAACCGCATTAATCACTATAGTTATTATAAGAAACATCATCTAAATAAAATTGTTTTAATTTCTTGTAGGCAAGTTTATGTCAGATAATTTTTTTTTTTTTTTAATACAAACACAATTCGCAAAGCGATTAGCTTGTCTGCGAAAAACAGCCAGGGTCTATGGTGGGAATCGAACCCATGGCCTCTGGACTGAGAGGCTGGCATCGCTACCACTCAGCCACAGGGGCACCCACAAACTAAATTTTCTAAATTACAAACATTTTGAAGTTCAATTTAGTTTTAAAAAAATTGCCCTAAAAATCGTTAAAAAATTTATTTTTAGCGAGAAAAATCGCCATATATAAACAAGTTGAAAAGTCGTAATATCTGATAAAATTTTGCTTGCTGGCAGACACAGAAAAAAATATTTCTCCAATCCATACCACTAACTGAAAAAAAAACAAATATAAATTGAAAACTTAATTCTGTTAACTAAGCTATTAAAATTAACTTGTTCTCAAAATTGTTTATTAAATTAATTAAATTTATAATTAAACATTAAATCAAATACATTAAAAGATTTGATCGGTCATTTAGTTAAGTTTTAGCGTTTTGTGTTGGCGATTTTTTCTGTTTTTGGAAATTTTTTCGTTTTGGCATTTTTTTTTAATTTTGGGATACATATTTTAGTTTTAGCGTTTTAGAAAATTTCAAAAATTTGGCTCTTTTGGTTCCCAAGATACAGCAAGTTGTCAAAATTACGTAGTCAATATTAGATTAACTTACAGATTACTATATAATTTTGATTTTCTTAAATTTCCGTGTTAATTGGTTTAGTCTGCATAAAATATACACTAACTTTGAATATTTTAAGTGTCTTTTTATAATTGTCTGTATATTTCATTAGGATTACAACAGTTTTTGCTTTATTACTCTTTAATTTTTAACTGGTATATATTTTTTGTTGTAGCGCCTAAATTTTTACATATTCCGTTGTTTGTAGCTCTTACGTTTCTCGATAAAACAGCCTATGACAGAGAGACAGATGGACAGACGGATATAGTTCCTTATCACCTTTGATGTACGGAACTTTAAAAAAACAAGTTTTGGATATAATTAAAGAAATAAATCATAGCTTAGCCTGTCTTTCAAGATATTCCCAAATGCTGGGGCGAACTGAAAAGGTTTTTCCCAAACTAATCCCTAGTTCTTTATTTAATATTTAAGAATTCAATTATCTAATTTTTATTTGAACTTAAGTTGTATTTAAATACGGTTCCATTTTTTTTTCAGTGGTTAATTAAAGTTCTCAATAAATTACGTTGAAAGTATCTACATCAGCACTTCAAGATTTGCCAGTATTATGGAAGGCTTTTCAAACAACAGCTGTTTAACATAAATAAGAAAGTTAGGTCATCAAAATGGAGAAAAATAAAATTGCAAAAAAACACATCTTATGAAACCAAACGAGCATCGAATTCATTTTTCTATTTATTTATTCCATGATATGAAAATTAAACGAAATTATTTTTAATACGACCACATGATTTTCATGTACATAAACACACACATGCACAAAAACATATTTCTCGCTCATAAAACTTAAGTAGTATTAAAATACACAAGGTTGGGCATTTAAATATTATTATTAAATACATAAATAAGAACACATTTTCGTATATAACTAGAACTTAAAAATAATTACAGTTTGATTACCAAGTCTAAAATTGGCCCCAAGTTTCAAGCTCGATAATTGTTGGTGAATACTCTAATAATTAGAGTTTTGTTCACATAATTGTAGAATCTGTATGAGCTATCGTTCCCGCTGATTGAAGCAATTATTTCCTAAATTTGCCAATAAATTTTTAATATTCATATCACACTTTTTCTCAAAATTTATATTGTACTTTATCTGTATAAGAAACAACAAAATACGCATAAGAACTAGCTAACACCCCTAACAATCAATTATAGTATGTTTCCACCGGCATGATTTAGACAAATCATGATGATTTGTACAAATCATGTTAATTTATACATGATTTATCATACATTTTGCATGTGGATAAATCACCTCAAAGTGGTTGATTTATTATAAATAATGTCGAAAATACTATTTTTCGAACTCAATTTATATATGCAACCCTGCGTTGCTTTTAAAATTACAAACTCCATGCCTAGGTCATTCATCAATTGACAATTGCGAAAAAAAAATGACATTAAGGAATATTTAATCAATTTTAAATGTCAACTACATGTGAATAAAATTCACATTACAGCTGCTGCGCCCACCTCATAAGGCACGTGCATAAATTGAGTACAAAAATTCGAACAACAAATCACTCACAAGCTTGGTGGAAACACTTTGAAGTAATTTACTTAAACATACTTGATTTAAAGTCGATGAAAACATACTATTACAACGTTTGTTTTTTTTTATGAGGAAGTAAAATATTAATTTGAAGAACAAGTGCGATAAAAATGTTAAAACTTAATTTTAAAAATCTTAATCTCAAAACACGAATTATTAAACAAATTTTATTTTGAATTAATTTTTTAATTTAATTTCATTAATAATTTATTAACTATAATTTTTTTTTTTTTGCAACTGTTAATAAACAAATTCTAAGTTTTATTTTAAAAAAAAAAGTCTGATTTGTACTTTAAAACCCTGAATTTGATTGGAAAGAGTCTGATATTTACTCCGAAAATCCTGATTTTAATATGGAAAATTCAGAACTTAAAACTTTAACTTAAGCTTTAAAATCTTGAATTTGATGTGGAAAATTCAAAATTTAAAATGAAAAACCTAAATTATTTACCTGCGCGTAATCAAAATGAAAATCGTATGAAACGAGATTTTATTAATTCTTTTCGTTGTTAATTCAAGCGAAACTGCAATAAAAATTTTGTGCTGCTGTAGAAAGAAGCCAATTTAATTTAATTTTCTATAAATGTTGATAAATAAATCTCATTTAAATTTTCAACACAACGGGGGCAATTTCACTTCTTATTATTATGATTACAAAAGTTTTCTTGGTTAAAAGCCCATTTATTTTGCTGAAAACTTTGACTTCTTCTAATGTGGTTTCATTAACCCTTAAGTAACTTTTAATTTAAACGGCATAAGGAAAACATATTTAATTAAATACACAAAACCCACTTACAATAAAACGAGTCAAGATTGAAAACAAAATATAAAAATATAGAAAGCAGCAACAGCAACAGGAATAACAAGAACAACAACAACAATAGCAAATAACCAGCAAACGAAAACAAAATAACATCATCATAAAATTACAAAAATAATTTAATAAAGTACGTATTGTTATTACTGATACTAAGATGGGGTCTTCTTAAACTTTCTCTGCTTCTGCTGATTCTGATTCTGATTCTGATTTCACCTCAAATCACTCCTTCCCCATAAACTTCATTCAACTTGAAAGAAGTCGTCTGTCTATACGTTTCAGCAGTTGTATGTGTTCATTCTTATTTATGCCATACATTCAGTGCTGGAGTTAGGCCCGGGCCTAGGGTGGCATAATTTAAAGGTAAAAGAAAGTGCCATTAAAATTATATTAAATTAAAATATTTATATGAAGTGGTCTAGAGATTGGGATAAATATCTGTGAATTAACAAAAAAAAACGTACATACATATAGTTATCTTAATATAGAAAGGCCCTAACTCATTATTTTTTTGAAATCGAAATTTTTGCATTTTTCTATACATATGATGTTCATCTATCGAAATATACAAAAATAATGAGTTAAGGCCTTTTTATATTAAGGTAGCGATATGTATATCGTCACCTAAGATCCAAACCGCTGTAACTGCACTTAATATTTTTTTCCAGGAAAAGTGATAAACTTTATAATTATAAGACTATTTAATTTTTAGTAGTCAAATTTTATAATTAATGTTAGAAAAACCAAAGCGAATGTTATCCAATAAAAAAAAATGAAGAATCAACAGGTCTTTATTCCTTATGGTACTTAGGGTCTTTAGAATTGCTTTTTTCAAAACCAGGACACGGCTTCCTGCATTGCATTGGTACTTTTTATAAAAGTAAAAATTAGATGCATATTTAGACAAAGTGAAGTTACGGTTTCTTTGTCCAAGCATTTATTGGCAAAGTAGTTACGTTCTTTAGAATTGCGTTAATAAAATCGTTTCTTTTTAACGTATGCATGTAAAATTTTAATTGAATTTAAAGATGCAGTTTTGTTTCCCTCTAGGGGACTCCGATCTTGTCATAATGAGAGGAGTTAATAGGTGCAATGATCCTGGGAGCGATGCTGGCAGCAGCTTTGCTACTGGCAGGAACTCCGTTGCCATCAAGGTCAATGGAGAGCATCTGAAACTAACAGCAATCTAAAACATTGGGCGACTTATCCGGGGGGTCTCCTACCACCTTAACGTCCTGGGATGTAGGCAAGAAAGCAACTTCAACAATCTTTGCTTAGAAGTCCGCCGATCTCAGAGTTATATTGCTGAAGGCCAGGCTGGTGGCTACAACTAACAGCCGCAGTACCATTCTAGGATGTAGGGGTTAATCACCCGTACTTCCAAATTATACTCAGTGATTAATGAAACCGCAAGGCCTTATGTTCTTCCTATAGGAATTAAATTATTAAATATAAATGTATATATACATATATGTATTTTATTGTTGTTTTCAATGCAAGTTGTCGGTCTAACGTTTTCTGTCGATATCGGGGGACAGATAGTTCCCATATGTATGTTTTTTTATTTTTATTTTATTTTTTTTTTTTTGAAAACAACTTGTATAGAACCAAAAAGTGGGGCATGCCAAAGAGTGCCTTGGGCGATAGTATGCCTAAGTCCACTACTGCATATACACTCCTACACAGTTTAGCTGATGAAGGATGGCTGTATTCAAATACGCATACAGATAGACTCATGGTACCCACTACCCACCCGTTAACACAAAAACATTCATACAAATTCATAATAAGTAATGACAGCAGATACAATAGCGACAACAACAACCGACAACAGCAGCAACAAGAAAAACGGAAAGTCAATCCAACCTACTCGGAGTTGTACAACAACAAGCACATTAACAAAAGCAGCAACAGGATTTTATACTTTTGTAACAGAAAAATACTACATCCACGCTACGACAACAACAAAAGTTGCAAAGAAAGGAAAATAAACTAATAATAATGCAAAGGAGGTTAACTGCAAAAGCCAGCTTTCAGTCGAGCCGAGATGAAATGCGTTACGCTGCGATGCGATGCCAAGCGATGAATAACAACAATAGTCGTATTGTTAAATGTTCACAAATAGAAATTAAAAAATAATATAAAATAAATAAATACAAAATAAAATAATAATTATCAGCTCAGCATCATCAACATCATTATACTCGTTATCAACAACAACAACAACAGCAACAACAATAAAAGAACCAAAGGCGTTTTACGATCTCTGCTTGCTGCACACTGAGAAAGGGTGTTGACAACAACAATAACTTTAATTGTTAAAATTTATGATTATTACAACTCTAGTCGAATCAACACAACAACTCAATTCATACAACTCGACTGAGTACAAATTAAAATATTCTAAAATTACCAAAACAAACAACATGAACACGACAACAAATGCTCGTAAATTCTACTAAAGAATAATAATACTCGTAATTAAATTAAAAAACAAAAAACTTTCTCCTTTGTGTCGTTCTTGTTGTCATCATGTTATTTAAGGTAAATACACCACCAATATAATAAAAAAAATTATTGCTTATTTAAACTAGAGATATTTATGCGAATCGCATAAAAGCTTATTTTGTACTGTTGATATTCTTGGCTTTCAGCTAATTATATTATGTGGGGAATACATTTGAGGTACATATATTGTTCTATTTTTAGTAAATGCGGCAGTTGTTCAAAACTTTTAACATGTTTTTAATACTTGCTTAATACATTCCCTTTTCAATTAATTGTTTAATAGTTCTCTTTTCGAATTAAAATGTTAACATGTAGTCAGCTTTCAGCTACAATAATTCCAAGAAAAAATTTAAGTTGGCCATGGAAATGCAAATTTATCTGAGCTTAATTGAATATTATTAAGAATTTTATATAAGAAACAACCAAGTGTATTTATTTGACATTTAGGGCGTATTTCGCTAAATAATTTAAAATCAATTTTTTCAAACAAAAATTAATGCAAATCCGAATTCAAACATGAATTGATATTTAAATAAAATTGGTGCGGCCCCACGTTCAATAAATCGCTTTCAATTTCATCACACATACTGTGTGTCAAAATTTCTTGAAATTGATAGCTGTGACACAAACTGATAGTCAATTTCACAGACGAAGAAACAACTTAAATTTGTAGCTTCAACCAATGAGTGCTGTGACCAGTTGTTCAAATTTTATATTAAATTGCCATGTAAATGTATAGGTGACTTCCCATCTGGTATTTGGAAGATAGTTTTCTGAAAAATTACCTTGCTGAGTGTTTTTAGATCACTATTTGTGATCAAAAACTGATTAATCACTTATTATGTTTGACCATTAAACGTAGGACTCAGAAAGCTGACTAAAAAATTCTCGTAGAAAAGTCAAATACGATTAGAAAATCGACTGATAAATGACTCAAATAACAGTCATAAATTACTATAAAAAAACTCATAAACTGACTGATCAATTTCTCAAATATGACTCGTAAGCGATTAGAAACATGGCTGAAAGACAATTCGAAAAATAGTAAAAAATGAAGCGAAATAAGATTAATAAATGATCAGAAAACGATTCAAAAAAGACCTTAAATACAACTAGAAAAGGGGTCGAAAACGACTCTAAACTAATATAGAAAAATACTCATAAATGATTTATCAAGAAGAGTTGCGGGTAGTCACGTTTTTCTACCGACAAAAGTATAATTTATGATCAGAAAATGAGCGCATATTCTAGCTTTTTAATCGCGCAGAGGAGTCAAAAAAGACTCGAATTTGATTGAAAATTTAAAAAATTTCTGGCTGGGTTTGAAGGCAATCTAGTTTTCAATTTAAAAAGTTAAATTGTGTTAGTAAAAAAAGTGTGAGTGTATTGCAAATTGAATGGAATTGAAAGACAAAAATTGAAAGTTAGGGCCTAATTTTGTAAAACGCAACGCCAAGCGTTGACAAATTTTATATAGAAAATATTTAAATGACAAAAACAAAATACATGTGTACATAATTTTTCAACGCAAAGCGTTGAATTTTACAAAATTAGGCCGTTAGTCTTTAATGTATCAAGAGCTTTTGCTTATTCTTTCATCAGATTTCAACCCAAAACTTTCGAAAAAAGCTAAAAAAAAAACTTAATTTGTTTATAATACGAATCTTAATATGTTATTGAGAATCACATATCGAGCCATAACCACTAAAAAAGCTTAAGCGAGACATTTCTTGACCTTCATTTTTATGATTATTTACAATCACATCTAATCGATCTTGATTAACAAACAAATTAAGTTCGAACACTATGTCGCTTAAGCTTTTTTGGCGGTTACGGCACGATATACAAACATAATACAGGGTGGGCCAAAAGAAACATAGGGGTGTAAAAGTTTAATAACTTTTTTGTTTATTAATTTTTTTTATTTTTTCTTTCAGATTATATAGACAACACTTGGAGAATCTATATTGGAGAGGTTTACAACTGAACAGAGAACCAGAACAATAGAATTTTATTATTTAAGCCAGAGATCAATTATTTTAACGCAAAGAGCATATCGTCGACATTTTAACGTCAGAATTTCGCTCTCTGAAGCGATGATTCATTGCTTAGTTAATCGTCATCACCAACATGGCAGCGTAAGAGATTTGCCTCGAACCGGTAGATCACGTTTAAGTCGCACTGCGGAAAATATTGAACGAGTACAGCAAAGTGTTAACGAAGCACCAGAAACATTTGGCAGAAGGCGTTCTGCTCAGCTAGAAATGTCTCGTACGTCACTACGGCGCATTTTAAAAAAAGATTTACAGTTATACCCATATAAGGTGCAATTGGTCCAAGAATTAAAACCCGCAGATCATCGGCAACGTCTAAATTTTGCAGTTAAATTTCAAGAGTTGGCCAGAAATGAAATCAACTTTATTGAAAGTTTGATTATGAGTGATGAAGCTCATTTTCATTTGACTGGCTTTGTTAATAAGCAGAACTGTAGGTTCTGGGGTTCTCAAAATCCAAGAGCCATTCATCAACGCCAATTGCACCCCATCAGGTGTACAGTATGGTGTGGGATCACATCTGAAAATGTCATTGGGCCCTACTTCTTCGAGAATGAAGATGGAAGTGCTGTAACCGTAAATGGAGAGCGGTATCGGTTTATGATAGAAAATTGTTTACGTCCTGCTCTTGAAAACAGACCTGGTATGTGGTTTCAGCAGGACGGAGCCACTGCCCATACTGCCCGAGACACAATGGCACTTTTAAGTCAAATTTTTGGAGAGCGAATAATTTCTCGAAATTCGGAAATTATTTGGCCAGCGCGATCGCCAGATTTGACAGCACCCGACTATTTTCTTTGGGGTTTTTTGAAGGAGCGAGTGTATGTGAACAAGCCAGAGACAATCCTTGAACTCAAGGCAAACATTGTTGCAGAAATTCGAACGCTACAGCCACAAGTTTTGAAAGATGTTATGGAAAATGCTCTAAAAAGAGCCCATCAGTGCGAAGCTGAAAACGGTGGTCATTTAAGAGACATCATTTTTCATACTTAGTGTAAAAAAATTTCCATTTTGTATATTATATAATCTGAAAGAAAAAATAAAAAAAAGTTAATAAACAAAAAAGTTATTAAACTTTTACACCCCTTGGTTTCTTTTGGCCCACCCTGTAATTTCAAAATCATCAAACAAAAATTTTTATAAACCAAGTATCCATTTTTAAAATTTTCTTTTTTAACTTAAAAAGTTTAAGTTAGTTTAATTTTTACTATTCGAACTTTATTTGCTTTTGTATTTATGATTTGATTAGACTAAAGTTAGTATCCGAAAGTAGCAACACCTTCATCATCAGCGTTCCTTGCGTTTGGTCCACTTGTATGTGGTATCAGTTGATGTAAATTTCTGCTTACGATGAATCAAAACAATTCTCGTATTCCATTTCAACTGAGTAGATAGGTATATAAAGCAGAAATCCGTTCTACTGGTGTTTTTGTCAGAACATTTAAAATTAACTTTGTTGTTATTTGTTCATTAATGATTATCACATGTACAGAACGATACTAACTTTAGCCTAATCAAATCATAAATTAAAAAATTTTAGTTAATGAATAAAAAAAAATAACAGCTAATTATTAGTTTTTGAATCTGATATTTTGAAGATTTTTGCTAACAAATGCCTACAATTAATTAATTTTCTTTGATTTACCCAATTTTCATTTTCGCCTAAATTACTTAACTCCTTAAATAAAAAATTATTCCTTACACTTCCCTTCTGTTAGATACTCAAAGTACTGATTGGCTACAACTCTGCAACAAAATGCAATCCAGCTGTTTATGTATACTGCTTCTTTACACATATTCTTATACTCGAAGTCTTATCTCATCTAATAAACTCAAAGATATAATTAATTAAACGTAACGATTTAGGTTCTTTCCATGCATACTTGCCAAAAAAATATATTTAAAATTTTGAGGCGGTAATTAACTGGAGATTTCTTTTATGTGTAAAGCATGGTACTCTGTTGAAATTTGTTGAAAAATGTTTATCAACATTGACTAATTCGTACGTAAAATCTGACATGTAAACAATATTAATTGGCGCCCGAAGTGAATAAATTTAAAATTACTTTGGTTAAATTTTTAACAGTAAAGCGGCCCATACGCTACAACAGCATGCACGCACAATCAAGCGTTTGAGCATTCGTGCTCGAACCACACAACATACCAGCAAGCTGATACAATATTCATTTCTTAAGAAATTGCGGGAAAGGTGGTTATGTATAGTGACACAGTTTTTTTTTTGGCATTTCTTATTGGTATGTTGTTAAAATTAGCAGCAATGTATAACTAAAGTGCTAAAATTCTGTTTTCCATTGAAACAAATTATGAGTGGTAGCGATGCTAGCCGCTCAGTCCAGAGGTCGTGGGTTCGATTCCCACCATAGACCCTGGGTGTTTTTCGCAGTCAAGCTAATCGCTTTGCGAGCTATGTTTGTGTTAAAAAAATAAAAATAAAAAAATAAAAAAATAAAAAAATTCATGTGTGATAAAATATTTCTTAAATGCATGTTTACTCCATGACAACTTTGCTCAGCTGAGCTAATTTCACCAAATACCACACCAGCAAGCTGGTACCATCAGCAAAATATCAAACTCTATTTGACATCGCTACAGCAAACCGTACAATCGCACAAAACGCCCATACACGACCAAACCGCTGGCACAAACACTTGATTGCGCATGCATGCTGTTGTAGTGTATGGGCCCTTAAGTGCATCACACAACCGCTCACGGACGTCGTACTTAAATTTTTGGAAATCCCCAAATTGTCATTTCTTAAGAATAAGTTGTGCTTATTTTTGCTAAAGTATTAAAAAAATATATTTTACTAAATTATTGGGGCTATTTTATTTCAATTATGTCATGATTTTATAGACAAAAGTAAGCCAAAATGCATTAAATTTTACACACCTATCTATTTACATACATGAATGTGCACATACACTAGTATATACTCGTACATACATACATACATACATACATACATACATACATACATTCATACACACATCATAAGTGCATCCATGTCAGTTCAAAATTTTTTTATAATATTTTTTCTTTTGTTTTCATTTTTTTATTATTGTGTTGTTGTTTGCTCTATTGGTTTGTTGTGTCATGATTTAGTATAAGATAACAAAATATGATATCGTGAGCTCAAAACTATTATATTATATTATCGTTTCGATTTGTCATATTACAGGACACACAATGCGACACTTACACACAAACACCCTGGCGAACATCAATGGCAATAGAAAACGGTAGGACGGACGAAAATAAAAAATAACAATACACACACAACAATCAATAAAATATCACATCGTATATATTTTATCGTTGGCTTACAGTGAAAACCTGCTAACTTACTTCCAACAAATTTCACAGAAGATACAAAAAACAGTTAAAATTTTCTACACATAGCTTAAGAAGTTAGTTTAAGACATTAAGTTTTTTCGTCATGTAGCGTTTCAATTTCAAATAAATATTTCTGTCGATGTGGCGTCCCTTTCTCTTTCGAACGGCATCAAAATGTCATATGTTACTTGAATGAGGTTTTTACTAGCGGTCTCCACTAGAGTGTGGCACAAGCCATAAAATAAAGAGCTTACACAAACACTCTCATTTATTTCAAAATGTGTGTGTATATTGCTCCGTTATTGTAAAACAAAACTTTCAAAAGAGATGTGTTTTGTTTACGATAAGAATACCGCAGTACAGAACAAAACTGCAATAGAATAATGCTCAAGTAAAACCAAGCCTTTCAAAACAAATATGAAATAGAACATCAAAATTCACACAGAACATTCTAAACATGTTTTAATATTCTGAAAGCAAAGAAAAGTTTCCATATAAAAGAAGCATTGCGCTTCGTTAGGAATATGAAAACTGAAAGGAGGTTTTATTTACTATGAAATTATATCATACATACTTATATACATTTATATATAATAATTTATTCATTTTATTATTTATTTATTTATTTATAGTACATATTCGGCAAAGTAAATTTGCAGAATATGGTTGCACAAAAATGGACAGGTGACTAAGATGATGTTGTTAACAGTATTCTTAAAAATGTTTTTGTGACTGACTGTACACGACCTATACTTTCACATAGGAAGTAGCAACGTGGTTGTTAAGGAAATTCCACAAAAGAACCCCAAGATTATACGGTAATCCGTGGCAGATCAGTCAACCAGTGCGAGTGAGACGCAAAACTCTCGAAGGCCAATAAACAACAGTGGCCTAGTTGCATTTAAGAAATAATTGCCAACGACGCGTGATGTTGACTCGCCCAGAGCTGCTTTACGACTGTTATTCATTGTAATTTCCAATATATGTAGACATATATACATACATACACATACATACATACACATACATACATACACATACATAATTTGCATGTTTGTGGTCGTGTTCTATTGCACTCATGTTTCTGCTATGATTTACTGTTGTTTTGTTTGATTCTCGCTTTTTGTATTGATATTCTACTTGTTTTGAGAACACAAGCACTAACAAAAGTGCCGAGAAAAACTTTTCGAATGACGCTTGATTTATTTTAGTGAGAGGCATGTTTTGTTAGTTTTGTTTTGTCATCTAAATATGTTTACACTGAAACAGACTGCTTGGCAGTAGTGTGAAATAGAATACAAAACTTTTAGAACGACTTACGCAGTCTTTTAGTCTCCACTAGTCATGAACTTGGTATGGGCATCATATCGGACATCGCAAATGACTAATGGAGACCACTCATGTCCAACTTTCGTCTATGCTCTGACATGGATGCCCGAACATATGTCTGAGCAACAATGTTCGTCATGAGATTCTCAGTCAGCAACCATTTGCAATAGAAAGAAAATAATAAATAAATAAATAAAATAATAATAATAAATAAAAAATTAAATATTCCATCCCTATTGCACTAACGCAAATCACTTTGATATGTCTGAACATGGACATCGCACGTATTCACCACAACAAAGAAGTTGATGAATATTTCACAGTTGCTCTGCCGGCTTCATGTCCATGTCATGTCCAAGTTGATGGCTAGTGGAGACGTAGGGTGAGCCTTGGTCATGGAACATATTGAATAAATTGAAAACCTTTTATTGAAAATTTAAAATAAACTCTTTGATTTAAAAATTTAAAAATTTACATTTTCTGTTATGTATGAAAAAATACTGTTTTTTTTATTTTTCCGCTTTTGCATTTCGCTGGTTTAAAACTCCAAGCTGACAATAATCTAAAATAAAGTGAATGAATGAAATGGAACTAACAGAAGAGTACACACAGTCTTAATATCTTTATAACCGAACCTATTTTACCACAAAGAAGTTTTTTGCCTATCCAAACACAAACGGGCATTTGGAAGTCAACTCTGAACTAGAAATTATTGCCATTTTAAAATATTTTACGAAAAGTCTCTAAAAATTTAACGACTACATTAATACATACACGCCATGAAGCAATAAACAGCTATGGCGTGTTCCACTTTTTAAAATAATTTTCTTTTGTACATGACGTCATCAAAGATCATTTAATTTAATTTTTTATTTTTAAGATTTCCTTGGTCTAAATTTGATATTGCCTCTGACTTCTGGATTAAGTTTCTTAACTTTAAAATCTAAAAAAGGAGTGTTTTCTTTCTTTTTTGTCATCTTCAATGTGCTTTATAAAATAGTTTCGAATAAGTAGACCATGTTCATTATTTTATTTAAGAATATAATCGGGTTAAAATTTTTATAACCGACGAACGGATTTTCCCGACCACCTTTGAATCGTATGAAATTTAGTTGTCTTTTTGCACGTTACTTAACTAAGGTAAATATAAAATTTTGGACTTCCAGCTTCTGTTTTTCCTGAGATACGGCACGTCAAAAAATGAAAAAATCATTAAAAACATTTTATTTTCAACTGAAGTTGTTTATTGCGAAAATACCTTATTTTAAAGCAAAAGCTTAATTGACTTAAATACGTTTTTAATTGATTTTTGGTTTTATTTTCATTTGAAATGGTTTATTGCAGGAATATTTTTTTTGTGCGGACTAATCTCGAAACTACTCCGTAATCCAAGCAGGTACCATTCGGTGGCTACATTTTCCACTGTAGCTGAAATGGACGAGTCACATGAAAATGAGGGATCGCACGTACTTATGTACATAGACTAACTGCAAAGTACGCATACATACATATGTATATGTACGTATGAATAGATACATGGCACATGGCCTTAAATATGAGTTATTTGATTGCCACAGTAACAAATACCACTAACAATAGCAGTACGACTACCGTCAGTTAATAATAAGAACAACAAGAACAGAAGCTTATTTCATCTTCCATTCTATATGTTGCACGGAATGTTGCCACAGCTATCTAGATATTTACTAACGTGCTCATATAATCCTTGTCCCCCATGGCGCCATTAGTCTTAAAAAATTGAACTCGAAGGAAAAAGTGAAGGCATGAAGAGTTCATGATTTAACTCGTGTACATTTATTGCACTTTAACTTTGTCTGGCTGTCCATGAATGAGAATTTGTTTTGTGTGTGTTCCGTTTTCTGGGTTTATTTGTGTGTGTGTGTGTTAAGGGCAATATTGTTGTGTGATGCCTCTAGTTTATCATCAATCTTGTTTATATTATAATGATTGGACAATTGAATTATGAATGCAGGAACATTTACTCTATCACTTTCTTAATACTTTTTTTTTATTGCTTTATTTATATCGAATATTTTCTAATAATAAAATATATCAATTAATTTAACAAACGGAACTATTAAATGCAACCAAATGAATTTTTAGGCAAAAAATAAAAACTTTTGTTTCCTACCCGTAAATCAATGTGATAAGAATATGCACCATACATACATACATGTGTAAATATATAGAAATTTAGAATAGGAAGCAGTGGAGAAGAATTTTTTATATATTATTTTGTTTACGGGGTCATGTTCTTGTTATCATCATCATTGCTTTAGCTTTATCCAGATCCAGATTTCGAGTAAAAAGTAATTCCAGCAATTTACGACTTTTGATCGAATGACTGAAGCAATAAAAAATTAATTTAAGATAATTTTTATTCCGGAGAACCTGCAGGATTTGTGCAAGAAAGCACATGAAAGGTCAAGCCAACCCTAAATATGTAAAAAATTTGTATGCAAAGGAAAAACAAAACTTTTTACATTTTTAAATGTATTTTTTTTTTTTTTTTTTTTCATATATGTAAATATCACTTTGGTGACGTGATTTAATTGAAGAACACAAAAGTGACTACAGTAGAATGTAGCAGTTAGCGCTTTAAGCTGTCATAATGTAAAAACAACTGTTATAAAGGAGATTGGTTAGAATACGTTGTTTTAGCAAATAGAACTCAATTTTTGTCGAAAATTGATTTTTTTTTTATTTTAAAAACTTTAATTGTGAATATCGGTTCATAAAGAGGTTTATAAAAAGGTAACTACCTATGTTCGTTGCGTGAATTTCCAGATAGTTTTATACATCTTGTTTAGCTAAAACGGAAGATTTCAGCGCAAAATAAAATTAAATCAAAGAGAAAAATAAGAATTTCAAAATTCAAGCTAAAATATTTTTTTAACACTAAAAGATATATAAAACAATATGAGCACCTTTTTATTTTTGTACATCTAACAAACGTATTTGACATCTGGTTTCCTCCATTTTTTATATAATCTGTGGAAGCCTAAACTTTAATTTTATAAAATAAGAAGTTTTGGTGAAACATCGGTTCAATGAAATGTTCATTGTTGCCATTTTGGTATTTTCACTGCCAAATCTGGTATTTTCATTCTCTAAAAAGCATTCAAGTTTTAAAAAATTTTGTCAGATGCTTTTTGGCAGAATTGAAATAAAAAGTATTTATTTTTTACATTTTTTTCAGTGTTGAGAATAATTCTTTTCATAGATGTAAATTTTTTACAATTATGTTTTTCCTGCGTAATATAGATATAATGAATACCTATGAATTATATACATATAATATTTTCAAGTATCCGTAAGCAACAAAAATTTAAGTTTTCAAAAGACGGGGTTTTTAATATTCAAATATGTTTTACGTCATACATAAATTATTACTTACGATAAAATTTTACATAATTTTTTATTTTTAATTTATTTTAATTTATTTCTGATTAAAAATTTTATATAATTTTAATTTCAATTAAAAAGTTTAATTTTTATAACATCTGTATGTGGTTTAAAAATACCTGCAAATACTAATAAGTTAGTATAAACATGGAATTCAAAGCTATTTCAATAATTTTTAATTTTAATTTAAATCTGGCATGTACTGTAGATCATTTTGGCAGATTTTTTTTTACAGATTTACCATTCTCTTCTCATCATCATTTTTGGCAACACTGGAAATGTTTCGATAACACGCGTATGATTTATATTTCATTCCTTCCGAATGCGCATCAATCATACGCCTGCATTAAATCCATTTATACCATGAATCAAGAAAACAAGATTGAGTATTGCGCAGGTCCGTTATTTTATTTTCTGCCTGTGACGTAGATGTAGAATTTTGTTGCAAACAAAATACATACATTTGTTGGTGGAATGTGCTCTCTCTTTCACACACTTTTTACAACAAACACACGTTTGTATTCTATATTGACGTACATGCGCAGTAGAAATTTTTTTGTACGGCTGAGTGCGCAATCTTGTTTTCTTGACTCATGCATTTATACCACAACTCAACACAGAGAACAAAATGAAATGAGATATAGTTTATTGTTTAAGTGCGTTGGTGTTGATCTGGTTTGTTAAAATGTACTGTTGTGCTCTTGTTTTTGTTTATTTTGATTGATCGTGCTGTATACATATAAATGCCGACAAATAGGTTACAAACATCGCGGCTCATGACCACAACTTGCCTGGCTCTGCTTTATATTAGATAGGAAGACAGCTGACACTGTATTGTTTAGGTCTGTCCGACAAATCACTAAATAAAGTTTGTGTAATTTGTGTAAGACTCTCTACGAAAAAACAACATCTGCAGAATATTGCAATAGATTTATATGTGCAGATATAAGTGTTCTATCGAGCTCTGGTCGAAATCAATGACTTTGAAAACACAAGAAAAATGAATTCGAAATATCTAGTCAGCCCATTTTACGGTCGAGAGCGCTAGGTTTTTTTGAACAGAACTAAAAGATATGGACACCAACGAAATGTGATTTGAATAGCACAATGCTACGTGCCGTATAGCTCATGCCACATTGTTGATGTGAACTAAACATTTTGGATATGCATCACCCAACAAACACTCGACAGATACTTACTCGATGTTATGTTCTACACATAATGGCATAATTAATTTCGATAATATAGAACGCATACTTTGCTTTAGTGAAATTTAAAGATAGGAAGGAAGCGTTCAATTAAAGATTCGTTACAAACCAGTGAATGATAACAAGATTCGCCAACACAATATATATCTGAGGCTTTTACTTTATTATTTTAAATAAAATATATATGACGACATCTTTTTTTTAATTCAATAAGTAAATGAAGTTCCAAGTTGGTCACATATATTTCTTTTAGTATTATTTTTTTATTGAAATTAATGGCCATTAAATGTTATTGCGAAGTAATTTTTTTCTTTTCCATGTTTCATTTACTATATTTATATCATCCATTTTTTATTAAACTATACATACATACGTTTGTGTCCTTGTTTGTTTATTATGTAAGTAAATGTACATGTACATGTACATACTTATGTATAATGTACATGGTACATACATATATATATATATATATATATATATATATATATATATATATATATATATATATATATATATATATATATATATATATATATATATATGCATGCGTATCCAAATACATATTTACTATAGCTAACAGATCGATGAATATTATTATTTGTGTGTACATAAATACATTTATTCTTAATTCTGTAGTTTTGTTTTTGCTTAACTATATGAACACATAATTTCTAATCTTTCCAATTTACTTGGCCTTACCAATAACAACTTCTTCATAAACCTATATACATGTGTAGACACATGATACGTATAGATATACGTGCTTATGTATTTTATTTATTTGAGCCATTTGGTTTTCTTGATTTCGCTGAATAAGAAATAAAATTCAAAACTAAAATCAGTTACTTGAATACATACAAATGTATTTACATACATATATGAATGTTATTTTTATTAGTATGTATGTCACTTTACGACCAACTAAAAGCTGAATTGAAAACCCAAATTTCGTTGGTAATAATAAAATTGATGTCTTAATGAATATGGAAATACTTTACGATTCCTCCCAATATTTTATACTCAATAAACAAACTCCTAAATGTTTCAAATGTAATAATAAATAAAAGAAAAAACCAAACCGAACCAATGTGTTATTGAATAATTGGATACATCATGTCTAATTTGGTGAGTGTCTCCACATGTACTAGCAAATACACATTCCTTGTGATTTTATTATTTATTTCTAAACAAGTTTTATAGTTTTTACGAAAATTTTTGCAATGACTGGAACAAAGAAAAACCCAACCTCTTGCTACGAAAGATGGAGAAAAACTAACTGTTTGCCAGCAAAATAACTGTAACATGTTTCAATTCCGAAACGTTTGCATGATGAAGATACAGAATGCTGGAGAAGAAAATTGAGCAAATTAAGAAAAGAGAGTGTTTGCAGAAAGAAACCAAGAGAAAGAGATAAACTGCGAATGGAAATATTCGCATCTATGAAAATGAAAATTTAATTTTAAAAAATTCCCTGTATTATTCGTCTCAATTATGTATATCGATGGCTTAATATAAAAAAGGCCTAACTCGAATTTTCGATATTTTGCAGGAGAAGCAAAAAACTGAAGAAAAATAAAGCATTTACATGCAGAAATAGTTTTTTAAGTTGCCATAAGTACTTGATTTTGAACTGTAACGTACTAAGATCTTCAAGGAGGATGCAATTATACGTTGTCGCCCAGAAAACATTAAAAACGTGATTTCGAAAAAAATTGAGTTAGGGCCTTTTTATATTAAGCCATCGATATGTATATTGGAAAGCCTATCCATTGCAAGTATGTAATTTGTTAATGCATATATGTATTTCTTAATTCGTTTCTATTTTTCGTATGCATTTATAAACATTCATAATTATTATTAAATTAAAATCATTAAATTCTGTAGTTATAATTAAATTATTTAACTATATAATACGTAAGTATGTCAGAACCAAATATAATAAGTGCCTACAAACCATATAATATTTTAAGAATCTGTTGATTTTTGTTCAAATTAACACTTAAAATCTTGAAATAAGCTCTGTACACACACAAAGTTTTAAAACTTAAAAAAAATACTTTGACCATAAGTAATTAATTTATTATTAAAGTATATTTCTTTTACCATAAGTAATTAATTTACTAATATGAAGAAAAATAATAAAAGATCTAAAACCTAATAAGAACGTACATTTAAGATGTAACTTAAAATTCTTTTGATGATTTTTAGCTAATTATGTTTATGCATGTCTGGTTTTAAAATTTTATTGAGAATAACGTAGACTAAGCTCACCTATGGCAATTTTATTTTGTACATTTTACGAAAATATTTATAATATTTATTTCCTGCACATGTAAACAGATTTCATAATATTACGATCTGTCATCGCTGTCACCGATGGTCCACATTTTTTCACGCAAACCTATCGGGTGTTGACCCCAACCTGTATTCAAAATTTCAACTCCATAGCTCTTGTAGTTCCAGAGACATGCGTTAGGAACAAATACACACTACGATTTTATCTATATATATATGTCTATATATATACATGATACAATAATATAAAGGTAAAACCATTCTCCCTTTTCGTCGCCATATTAACCTTCTGACGTTTAACCCAATTATTTTTTTACTCTCAAAATTAATGCTACCGTATTCATTTGTAAAATCCGAGTTTTTTTATTACTTTTTTGACTGTTGTGCTTTTTTAATAAAAAAAAAATGTTTTATAATAAATATATTGAAAAATTCACCACTTTTACATTAAAAGTTATTAAATACATATTAATATACAGTGACGAACTAAATTATTGGCACAGTAAACATTTTCAACTTACCTATTAATTTAAGTGCAGTGATAAATTCATTTTTTATGAGCAAATATTTTTGTGGGATAGAATGATAACTTTTCCACAAAATGCAATTTATTTCATTTCAACCTCTTATGCGATTATTGATTAATAATAAAAAAACAACAAAAAATACTTAATTTTATTGAACTAAATTATTGGCACATTTCAATAAAAACTATAAAATAATGGTTACTTGCGAATATTAATATTTAGTTGCTAGTCCTTTCTGATTAATTACGGCCTCCAATCGATGTAGCATAGAATTCACCAACTTTTTCGTGACGTCTGTCCCAATATTTTGCCATTCTTCGACCAATGCCTGTTTCAACTCATTCTTATTTGATATTGCTCTCTTTTTCACTCTCCTATCCAACTCTTCCCATAAGTGCTCTATCGGATTGAGGTCTGGGGATTGTGGCGGATGTGGTAGAACATGCGAAACATTATATGCAAGCCACATACGCACAACATGAGCTGAATGCTTCGGGTCATTATCATGTTGAAAAGTGCACGATGATGGTAAATTCAATTTTTCAGCACTTTTTTCAGGTTTTCCTTTAAAATATCCATATATTTTACTTTATCCATAATGCCCTCAATAAATACCAACTCGCCTACCACTGCAGCGGACATACAGTCCCACACAATCACTCCTCCACCACCATGTTTTACAGTTGCAGCCAGATTTTTTTTTAGCTCTGTGTTGGGCTTTCTCCACACCGTTTGGCGGCCATCAGAGCGAAAAATTTTAAATTTGCTTTCATCGGAGAATAGCACTTGGTCCCAAAAACCATTTGGCTTACGCAAATACTCCTTGGCATATAATTACTAAACGCTTCCTTTGGTTAATTAAAGAAATAAAAGGTTTACGTCTGCAAACACGACAGTTGTAGTTTGCCTCATGTAGTGCTCTCCGGACCGTAATGGGATTAACATCTTTTCCGAACTCTTGCTTAATCTCGGTAGCTATCTGTGTTGATGATATTTTTGGGTTTACTTTAACTTTTCTGATTATCTGGCTGCATTCTTGGCTGGTTAAACATTTAGGTCGACCTGAATGCTTAGCACTATCAAATGTTGAGGATTCCTTGAAACGCTGCACGATGCTTCGAATGGTGTAGCGACTTCTGTCCATCATTTCTCCAATCTCAGCATATGATTTGCCTTGATTGTGAAAATATAGAATAATTTTACGCTGAGATTCTGTGGTTTCCTTCTGTTTGTTGCCCATTTCTAATAAAATCAATATATTTTTTTTTTAATTTAAGGCGCTTTGACTTTTTGACGCTTACATATGATAACTTTGAATATTATTATTGATTATAAATAACAGCGATTGGCAAAAAATGACTAGATCGGTAATATTTAGAGAACACGACTAAATGTGCCAATAATTTTGTTCAGCAAAAGTGGGTGTTTTTATTGTTTTCTTATTTTTAATAAGTCGTATAATCGAATTTTTGGAAGGAAAAAACCCGAATTTTAAAGAAAATTTTTCATTCTATCTAGGAGAAATATTTGTTTATTAAAAAATGCTTCGATAAGACCATTAAATCAATCGTGGAATTTAAAGTGTTCACTGTGCCAATAATTTAGTTCGTCTCTGTATATAATAAATAATTGTGATTTTTGAGCAATGAGTTGCATATACCACAATTGCAGTAATACCAAGCATTTCAGCGAAGGCGAGAATGTCAAATTTTTTCAATTTCCTTCAATTCCATATGTGCGGCACAAATGGATAGAAGCATGCAATAGAGATGATGGTTTGCTACCAAAAAATCCTTCGGTTTGTTCTGTTCCCTTCCATGAAGAGCATATGAATGAAAAACATCATTGCATTGGAGCCTAAGTGCATAACCCATTATATCTGTGCCAATAAATAATAATGGCTTAAGTCGAAATTTCATGTTTTGAGATATTAAGGGTTTTGTCGAAAATTAATTGTGTTTGGTTTTTATATAAAATTTTTAGCCTCCGAAAAAGATGCACATTTATTTAAAACATAACTGTCAATTTTATAAAAAAAAAAACGTTTTATTAGTTAATATTCGATGTTTTTTAGTTAAGATAGTATGAAAAAATCCATTGTTAGAAAAATAAAAATTATAGTGCACTTAAGCTATTATATTTAAAGGAAAAATAATTTTTATTGATGGTAAGTCGAGATAAGTGATTTAGGGTAAATTGAAAAATGCGGAAAACCTGAGATAAGATAATTTTTTAAAAGCTTAGTTAAATGTAAGTTTTTTTTTAATGGAGAAAAATTTGAATGGCATGTTAAGTTGAGGTAAGATGTTGTGGCGTACGTATTATTTTCCAAGAAGACTTACGTTAAAATATATTTGCGTTTAGTTTTATTGATAATAACATTTTTTAATTGAAATTTAGTTGAGTGATAGATCTTGAAGAAGAGAATAAGAATATGTAATAAAATGAAAAAACACTTATGTCAACTTAAGCCATTATTATTTATTGCCACAGGTATGTATTATTCAAAACCACAAATTACACATTTCCAAAAACATTCCTAAAAAAAAGTTCCCCGTAATTTCGTCTGGCAACGTTTTCCTCTCTCTTGACAAAAAAAAAAACAGTAATCAAATAATTGGAACAAAAGTCAAAATTAATTTTATACCTCAAATGTCAACCACCTTTATATAATTGTATCTATATACATACTTGAGTATTGATGGTGTAGCGGGGCATCCAACAACCTTTTATGCACAAGTGTCAACCTCCTGTACACTGTTATTACCTGACGAGGCTCTGACGACCGATCATGGGTAGCATAACCCTCACAAACAGTGGCGAAGAAATCTTCACTGTCAACTGTCTTCCTAGAGACATGCTGGACAGGATCGAATGCAGAAGCCCAATCAGGCTACTCATCTTAAATTAAGCACAGATTAACGAAATCTCAATTAAAAAAAAATTAAGCCATTAAAAATTCTCATCTGGCTATTTACATATGTATGTACATTGAAAACAAAAACAAAGCACTCAAATTTATTTTTGTTTCCAATATAAATAGACGGACGAAAATTTTTACATGGCTTCTATAAACTGGGCTCTAGTACGCAACACTCCAGATGAAACTGCTTTAAAATATATTTTTTTCGTGTTTCTTATAGGAATTGTTACAATTTAAGTTTGAAATTTGTTAAGGCACTATTAATCCCAAATTATTATTTTACTTATTTAGTACAATATTTTTTTATTAAAAATACATTGAAATTGATTATTGAGGGGCTTAGCTGGATCCTATGCGCATTTCACTGTTGCTAATGCAGATCATCAGGGAACTTTTATCCAACTTTATACTCAGGACAACTAGAGTTATTATGTTGTAAACTTTCATTTAAACAAATGAGAAGCTCAACAACAAATAACAAAGTTGAAACAAGAACTCAATAATCAACATGTTTTTATTTTCTTACTTTACTAAACTGGCTGAGTTTTTTTCAGCTCTAATTGTAGTTGTAAAAAGTATGTAAAGTAAATAAATGTAAATAACAACAACAACTATATTTTTTCCTTGGCACGAATTAAAAGTTGATCAACAAAAGTTGACGTGAGCGAATCGGGACTAAGCACCGCTTCGAAAATTTAATATGCTTCGTTGACACTAGAGGCGCTGCAACAGTGACTTAGGTGCCAATATTTGCATTAGAGTTGCATTCTTGAGGAAAGGTCAGACATGGGCGCAACGTATGGCGAGCATATATTAATTATGTAATATACATATGTACATAAATACATACATTCATGCATGCAACCATTACAATGTACTGAGCTTTTTCACAATGTGCGAGATTTTACAAAAGAGCTTTGTGGTTTTATATCGACGAGACCATAACAGTCAATCAGATCTCGGAGACAAACAGCTTGTTGCTTACTTTGCAAGGAAACAAGAACAAATTATAAGAGCTTTCAAAGCTTTTCCCCTCAACTGAAAATGTCCGTCTCTTAAAAAAATTTAAGATTAGCCTAGTTACTCACACATCACAAATAACTACAACAAATTTTAATTCATTAACAAAATTATCTCTTCAAACTAAGATAGTTTCCTTGAATACGTATCCCTTATTGATTTATGTCTATTGAAATTAAACATGTGCTGCACATTTACATAGTATATACCTCTAGTTTTCTTAAAGTCATCCAATACATGCATACGAGTACACATACTTATCGCTCTTGTTCTTCTAATGGGGGTCAATTCAAAATTGACAACATTTCAACTGGTTTTTCTTATACTTATACTTTTATAGCACAAAGAGGAAAACAACAACGTATTTTTTGGTGAAATAGTGGAGAAAATTTAAGATGTTTTGCATTGGCAAAAAAGTGAAACTTGCCAATTTTTTAGTTCATTCCCTTTAGAGGAACAAGTACGATATATACCCAAGTACTCTTATGGTTTACCTATAAATATATTGCGTGTTCACCTCAGCCAATTGCATATCATTAACAGATTATATAAATTCCTTAACCGCGCATAAACGTTAGTGTTCCATAGGTTTTTGGCTTAAAGTCATAACAATAAAGTAGACAGTACGAAAAATAAACAGACAAAATACATAACAAGTCTTTTATCACCACTTCATGCTGCAAATCACAATATTTTGACTATAACAACTTAAGGTTATCCAACATAAAGCACACACTCACTATACACTAAGCAAGAAGAAAAAAATGAACAGTTCAAACCACACGCTAAAAACTTAATCAAAAAGGTAACAAAAACAAGGATGATGATGATAAAAAGAAGAGAGATAGCGAACAAAATATCCGAAGCCGTAACAACATCATCTGTATCCCCCATGTACTCTCGTTTTGTCTGTGTGTGTGTGTGTTTGTGTGTGACTGTAATAACGTTCATTTAACTGCTAGACAATGATCCAAATGTGTGGGAATAAATGTGTAAGCAAATGCTTTACATGAATTATAAGCAACAGGAATGAATGACAATGGAGGGGGAATTCACCCAACGCTAATAAAGTCATAACAATTTGAACAAGTTGGTCAACACTAGACCTCCTGCATATAAACATCCTAAATACTTGACAATAAACTACTTCTTTTTTTCACCACCACTTTCATTTATGCTCATTTGACTCACTCACCAAGTCACTGACTAGCACACTGACCGTCGAAACTAACAAACTATAGTGATGCACAACAAAAACTTACATCTGTATATATTCGTAAATGAAAAAAAAAACAATGTTACACGGCCACTAATTTCAATACAGACAATCGTACTCACTATTCTTTACATGTATGGGTGTATGAGTTTATCTGTTAGCTGTACACAGGTAAACTGCCCTTTTAATGTTCTTCATGCAGAAAACAGAAAATATTTCTATCCTGTACTGCAAAAAGTTAATGAAACCTCACCGCGCCTCACTATTCACAACAAGCAAAAACATAAATTTAACCACGGCTTATTTTACTTCAATTAAAATGTAAAAAAAAGAAGTCCTTCACAGTCATAGTTAGAGGATGATTTGCAGAAATAAAATAAACCTAAAAAAGAACTTAAAATATTTCCAACTTTTTTTTGCTGCTGTTGCTGTTGTTGTTTTAGCGGCTGAAAGCAATATGGCCATGCTTAATATTTCATGCTTTATGAACCAGAGAACATGGCTTAAACAACTCTACGCGTGTAAAAATAATTCAAAAATAAAAAATCTGCTGACTCGAAACTATTGCAGTGAGCGCCACTGGAAATGTAAAACATTGCCAGAATTTTCATTAAAAACAATAAAACAAAACAGCAGCAACTACAAATTCTCAAACACCAGCGAAAACAAAAGGAAAAACTGCAACTGTAAATATTCTCCAAATAAACAGGCTTTTGCTACGTTTGCAACGAAAATCACCTGGGCACAAGTAAACAAGTGCTCATTGTACACACATGAACTCGCACCAGAGCACGTGAATATTATTTCGTATATTCTACACACAAAAGTACATACTCGTACATACAAACATGCGAGCACAATCAAAAATGCTTAGAAACTTTTATGACACCGACTGACCAACATGCTGCCAGTTCATATTCGTCTAATACAACTGTTTGTATGTACATACTAGGGATGTCAATCGAGAACGATTTTTGGAAATCCCGGTATTCGGGATTTTGTAATCCCGATCCCGAAAATCCCGGGATTTTTCGGGATCACGGGATTTTTGAGATTTCGGGATCCAAATATTTTTCGTAAAATAAATTTTTTTTTTAAATAAATATTACTTTAATAACAATTTAATGCATTTTAAAAGGTTTTATGTTCATAATTTATCATTGCACAATTGTCTTTAAAGTGAACAATTTTCTAATACGAGTATGAATTAAAAATCAAAAGAATTTTTCTCGTCTATTTTTAAGTTGATTAATCACATTTGATGTTAGAGAATTTATAGTGAAAACAATAACTAAATATGAAAACTTGTTTTTGTTTTCAATATACATAAATGTTTTTCTATTAGCTAAACCAAAACGAATATACATATCGGTGGACTTTTAGCACTACCGCTTAAGTTGACTTACGAAAATTTTTAAATTCACTTTCATACAAATAAGTGGCAAAAACAATATTGTTTTGTTAAAAATATATCTACTAACGTTTTTTAATTGCGATTGATCAACAACAAGTAGAACGGTTGTTACATATGCATGTATACCAAGCATTATCTAATTTTTTATCGATTTCGTTACGACTATGACAACGATAATAAGGCTGAACATGTCGAAAAATTAAAAGAAATGTATACACTATTCTAATCAAATCCGATTAATTAAATATTACGTCTAAAGATCACATTTTTATAGGCACATACATATATTAAAAGTTTGCCTGAGCACTTGAACAGTATTTTTGCTCTACTGAAAAATTTTAAATTCATACGTACTAAGTTGTTGTTCTACAAGTTCAACAGATACATACATATGTATTCATACGTTCGCTAAGAGGAGTATGGTTTATTATTAGTGTCCTGGCCTTCTACTCTGCAAATCGAATACAACTATAATTGAGTCGAACTCATTCAGTCGGTCGTTTTGACTATTCACTTGCCTTGTATTGTATTCTACTCCAATTGTAAGGAGGTGTCAATAGTACTCAATTGTTACCGACAAGTAGATAAGTGCTAATTTTTTTTAGCGTTGAGGAGTCGACATACAGATAGTTATACACTGCAATTATAAATAAATTTCCGCAAGAAATTCCTCCCTTTTCCAATTAGATTTTTTGTTTTTCCCTATTATTTGCTACTGTTCGAAATTAATCCCCGGGAAAAATTTCTCGTGGAATTTAAATTATAATTGCCCTCATAATATAGAATAAGACGGAATAAATTTGTCAAACTTATGAATTTTTCAAATGTTATTTCCCCTCCAAAGGTAATATGTTTCTTTTGTTTTCAAAATAATTCTAAAATGTACATATATTGTAGCACCTTTGATGAAAATAACCGTAAGAAAGTAGTTTATTTATTTTGCTCTTGTTGTTAATTTATAAGAAATATGTCACGAATAGTCATTAAATTGTTAAAACTGTACGTATAAAATTGTATGGGACTTTTAAATATTATATAAAATACCTTAAAATCAACGAAAATTTGAATTTATAAAGTTTTTATACAAAAATTGCTAAGAAATCCCGAAAATTAAATCCCGGGATTAAATTTTACATATCCCGGGATTCGGGATTTACCAAATCCCGCAAATCCCGGGATTTCCGGGTTCGGGATTTCCCGTTTGGCATCCCTAGTACATACTCGTGTGTATGTATGTATGTGGCACATTTTCTACTTTCACTAACTGTTGTTGTTTCCTCCTTTCCACGTTGTTGCTGTTGTAGCCACTCATTGCCCTTAAAGAGCAAAAAATCAGCCAACAGTTTCCTATTAATAGACGCAAAACATTTTTTTTTTCTTTGAGCTGACTGGACTCTACGTGAGTCATTATTAAAGAGACGGTGAAGCGACCAAGCAGTTCCGCTGGGTTTAAAAAAAAGAAAAATAAGCCAAATATTCTGGCCGAATTACGAGTATTGTATTCCGACATCGACTACGACGATTTTGTACTAGACTAAAGATCATTGCATCATTTTTTATTTAATCTAGTACAAAATCGTCGTAGTCGAAGTCGGAATACAAACTCGTAATTCGGCCAGAATATTTGGCTTATTTTTCTTTTTTTAAACCCATACATTGTATCTTTTACATTGTACGACACTCGTGATCAGGTCTACTAATAAAAAAAAACGTTATGTATTAAATAGAAGTTTCTAGGAAAAATAATAGTTTCGTTCTTTTTACATTGTATCACTTTAATTGGCATGTTTAATCAAACTTCTTACAAATATTTCGATTTGAAAGAAATATTCGTCGCACCACCTTCCAGAAACCCTACTTTAGCAGAATAAAAAATTTAAGATGTACATATAAGAGCTATTATTACAACAGTTTATTATTATTAAAACTTAACTTATTCTAAAATAAGCGATAACTTGAAAGCAAATTAATTTTACCTGGAGTATAAAGATAAGTTTGTTATCCGTCCTGGACTAAGTGTAAAAGTCCAAGTTGTAATAATGGCCTCAAGACCGTTAAATGCTGTTATTAAATATGTTTAAATAATTATGTTTATTGATTTGATTTTTAAGAAAGTTACAGTAAAATTACTTTTTGCTTATTTTATTTGAGTATGAGATTTATTTTGAAAGAAAAAATTTATTTGACTTTCGATGTAATATATACAGTCGAACTTTCCTATAACGAACTTCAGCATATCAAATTTTTCTCCATAATGAATTATTTTTGAGAGCACTTTATATTGTTAAAATTTTCATCACATTTCCATTTCCTTATAACGAATTTCTCTATAGCGTATTTTTGTCTGTAAAGAGCCCTTTACTTGGGATGCAGAAAATTTTTATATTGAAATCTACGAAAATAAGATTAAATTTACATTTTTCATATGTGTTTCATGTTAGTTCAACATGATTTGATAATGAAACAACTTAATTTCATGTTAATTTTAAATGTTAAAGTTCTATTTAATTAAAATGATGAATCATGTGGAATCAAAGTTATTTCAAGTTGAAACAACGTGAATTTGATATTGATATAATGCCAAGATCCATGTTAAATCAAAGTTACTTCAAGTTGGAACAACATTTAATTATTAATAAAAATAAAAAAAAAGAAAAGGCGTCAGGAAAATATTTGCGGCCAAGATTTGAACTAGAATTCATCATTTTTAGGGATCCGTACACCAAAGGTGAAAAAGAACCCTATTGTTTTCACTACGCTGTCCGTCTGTCCGTCTGCCGGTCTGTCCGTCACACGATATTTTCTAAGGAACTGTAAGAGCTACGGACGTGAAAATTGGACAGAGTATGTAGAACTTTGGTCGCTACAACAAAAAAAAAGCATGAAAACTAAAAATTAAAGGGCGTTCCAAAGCGAGCAACGAAAAAAGTTAAAATCCCATGTAATATACATACATTGTACATATGTACATATGTATATTGACACTTGAAATTTGTAAAATTAGTGTATTTTTATATAGACTACAACAATTAATACTAAAATTTTAAGCAATTTAAATTAAAGGGTGGTCCATCAATTAATGCAATTTTGACTATAATTTTGACAACAGCAAGTATCATGGAAACCGTAAGAGCCAAACTCTTGAAATTTTCAAAAACGGTAAAACTAAAAAATCCAAAAATTATAAAATCGCCAAACCAAAAAGAAATCGCCACAAACCAAAAAAAATCGCTTGAGCGAAAAAAAAGCACCAAATTAAAAAAAATTCTAACACTAAAATAAATCGGCAAAACCGAAAAAATCAACAAAATGAAAAAAATCGCAAAAACGCGAAAAATGAGCCAAAACTAAAAAAATCGTCTAAAAGAAAAAAATCGCCATAATGAAAAAAATCGCCAAAATGAAAAAAAAATCGTCAAAATGAAAAAACGCCAAAGACCGGAAAATTCGACAAGACGGGGAAAAAACCCAAAAACGAAAAAAAGCCAAAACTACTTATTATATAGGCTAAAGTTCGTATTGAATTACATATCTAGTGTCCGTACGGAACCCTTCGTGCGTGGGTCAAAGTCGCACTTCACTGAATTTATTAAATAATTATTATTTAGATACACACTAAATAAAAAACCATCATGAATTAAATTTGTATTCAATATGAGTTAATTGGTCATTTAACATAAAATGTACGAGTATATGAAATTAAAGCTAGAGTTTAAAAAATACAAACTGCGAAGCTACTTTAGCTTGTCTGCAGGATTCAAACCTGCTACCCTCATATTACAAAACTGGTACACTGCCTACTAGCCAGCAGCAGGAAGTATGAGTACTAATAGTGAATATGGTTCTACGAGTACTAACAATGTTTGAAAAAAATTAGTCAAAAGTGTAAAAATAAAATAAATCGAAAGGAACACAATACAAGGGCCTAACAAAAGGAAATGTTTGCTGAAAAATCACCAAGACAACTTAAAGATCGGTGTACATCAAAATTAAGTGCGAAAAGTCCATGTTTTCCGAAGAAAATCGCAAGGAAACAGTTGATAGCTTCTGGAAAATATCTTAATTAAGTTAAATTTTTTCTACCGGCTGCTTGCCACAGTTTTTACAATAATACACCCTACTCAGATTAAATGCATCGATTTCTTTCCATTTAAAATAATAATTTAATGCATAATTTTATATTAATATATATTTAAATATGACAGCTTCTCTATAACGATTTTTCGTTATAGGAAAGTTCAACTGTATTGTAACAGCTTTATTTATAGAAATTATTAAAGCTTTATAAAGGGTTTAAAAAACAGATTTTCACACAAAAATGTTCTTACTAAGCCTGTATAAAGCCTTAATAATTTTTATAAATAAGGCCTTAACTTTACATTTACTAATCTGCAATTAATATGGTTCCGTAAGATAGTAATATTTAGGAATAGTTTAAAAAACTAATCTAAAGTTTAAAAGTGCTGTACTGAAAAACTGTCAAATTAGACATAAGCACTTTCTCCTTATTGCCACAGGATTAGAACTCACAATTTGTTAACTCCACGGTATACAAGTAAAACAAATAATGACCATTTTATGAGAAACTTTATTTAATTGGCTGAATTTGTAAGCCGGTTTTTACAATGTTTCAAGAAAATCTAAAAATTTATAAGCTTTGAATTATTTTCAGTTGTTCATGGTCCTGCATTTTATAATACGATTTATGTATGTAATTTGGTTTCAAAAGTACAAAAATTTATGTATATATGTATATGTAACATTTATTTTATCTCTACTTATATTCCCATAAAGTAACCGTAAGCCCAGTTAATATGTAGCACTGAATTGAACAAAGTTATTACTGTTTCTGCTTCTGTCAATCCTGTTGCTGATGCTGATGCTGATGCTGTTGCTTATGGTGATGCAGTTTGGTGGAAATACTAAAGCTGTCATTATTTTAACCGCCATTTTGCGGTGAAGAACAATTTATTAACATTTTCAAAGAAGAAAAAATAAGCAAACATTTTCTTAATTAAAGCATATTTTAAAGCTATAGAAACTTCGACACAATAATCGTATAATAAGCCACAGAACATAAACAAATTTAAGTATGTGCGACGACAAGGATGTCAATCAGTCTGTGTTTTATATAACATTACAATTTACGAGCATAAATATTAAGAACGACATTAATTGACGTTTAAATTTTTTCAAATCAAAAAAGGAAATATAAATACATACATACACATAAATTGTTACATAATTACCTGCAAGCACACAAGTTTTTTTGTATAAGACTTGCAAAATTTTGTACAAAATTTTACGTGGACCGTAAAAACATTTATTTGCACATATGGATATTGAGAAATAATTGTTCAAAGTTATTTTCAAGCAATTATGTTCGAAATAAACTGTCAAATTTGGCTGTAATTTCTGTCA
Organism: Tachina grossa; assembly: GCA_949987645.1. NCBI lineage: Eukaryota > Metazoa > Arthropoda > Insecta > Diptera > Tachinidae > Tachina > Tachina grossa. The sequence goes on along the minus strand of OX465274.1, from coordinate 234,013,870 downwards.
TTTTTTCCCGGTAATTAAATAACAAATATTTGTTTGAAATTTAGATAAAAATTTATTAAGACTATGGAGTGGATGCATGATACAATAATATAAAGGTAAAACCGTTCTCTCTTTTCGTTGCAATACTAACCTTCTGACGTTTGTCCCGATTATTTTTTTCACTCAAAATTAATGCTACCTTATTAATTTATGAAATCCGAGTTTTTCATTAATTTTTTGACGTTCTTGTTTTTTAAATTGAAAATAATTTAAAATATTTTAATTATTTTATAAATTTATAAAAAATAAACAGCAAAAAAGTTACAGCAGCACCAACAGCGGCAGCAAGAAAAATATAACAGCAAGGAAATTTCCAACTGAATCAAGGCGGAACTTTGTCTTTATACTCTTTGGTTTATTGCCTTACATCACCTGCGTCCAAGCTATATGTACTATGTGCAATGTTTTACAAAAAACCTTTTGTTCTTTCACTCTGACGAGGGCACAACATCCAAGCAGGGGACAAATCGCGGCACTCGTTATCGAAACAAATTACGAAATATTTCAATCGGGTTTATATAGAAATATTTCGTAACTTCGTTTGATAACGAGTGCCTCGATTTGCCTCGGGATATCGGCGACAAAATTGCTTGCTCTTTGCAAATAAACAATAACAAATTTAAGAGCTTTCAAAGCTGTTTATCTGAAATGCATATATTGGAGTATATGTGTGTTTGGACGTAGCTGCCTTACATTATTCGGATGAAATCACAGGCGTAGCTAGGCATTGCCCCCCCCCCAGGATTTATTACAAAATCTTTTTAAAACATATTCTTTTGCCTGTAATATTAAAAAATTCTATTTTTTATTTATTTTAAAATTACTCATGAAAATCACCAGTAATTTTTATACAAACTTTTCGAATAATCGCTAAATATCCATACTTTTATTAGATAACAAATACCCAAAAAACTATAAGTTTACAACACTTCAAAACATCACAAATAGTAAACTCCATGCGAATTTATAATGCATGTGTGTAGATATGTATGTATGTGTGTATGTAGCTTTCAACAAATTCTTAATAAAATTGTATTAGTGTACGTAGTTAGTAGCAAGACAAGTTGTTTTAAGGTGTTCTTAAGATTTTCTACTGTCAAATTGTTTGTAACAATAGCCACTAATTTTTATTTAGAGTAAAATTAAAAAAATACCGAAAAATTATGATCTGCAAATACCTTGTATATATTCATATACTATATATACTCGTACAAACACATGTATGTATGCATATTTATGGTTCAATCCAGGGCTGCCAGATAAAATGATGGAAAAATCGCCGAAATCCCGATAAAATATAAAATAATCGTCATTTCATGTCCGAAAAATCGTCAGAAAATCGAACAAATCAAAATTTTCTCTTTAAACATGTCTAAATATGTTTTATTTTTATTAGAAAACAAAACAAAACAATTCATGTTCATATACAACTTTGTTAGACTAGTGGAAAACTTGTGAAAAATATTCCTAGGTCCAAATTTTGGTATCAGTACTTTTGATGACCGAAATTTTTGATAGGATATCAACTTGCACAGGTCAATATATCGTTGGTCTCAAATGGAAAGGCCCTAACGCAAATAATTGTAACTTTACAGGAGAAGGTAAAACATAATAGAAAGTGCAATATTCAAAATGTAACTTTTTTGTACAACTGCTTGTAAAAGCGCTATTTTTTACACTATTGCAATAAATTTTTGTGATGATGTGTATTAGTGTGAAATTTATTGAAATCACTGAAAAACTCAACTATCGATATGTATGCATGTATATATGTATATGCACATAAAATTTTTTTCAATTGAACACGTATACATACATACTTGCATACATATGTTTGTAACTACTTATTTATGTATGTATGTTCATTCATCGCAACAATATAGTATTGATTCAGAACTTCAATATTGGAAGGGCAACTAAATAATAAATGGCACCAACAGATAAATTTAAATTAAATAATAAATTATTAAGAAATGAAATCATGAATGATGAGTGAAATCATTTCTTGCTTGTATCTTTTCAAAACATTGTATTCAAATATAGTATATACATCAATAATTTTTCCATATGAGCATATAAACTTGTTGGAAACGAATATTAATTTTATTATTATTTAGTTTATTATTATTAGATTATTATTATTATTATTTAGTTTTTTTCTAATACATACTTTACTTTTTGTCTATATATTGTTTTTATTTTGAATGTTTTGTTTTTTTAGTTTTAATTATAACTTAATTTTTGTTATTGAAAAAAAATGTTAAATAAAAAAAATTTGTATAAAATTTTTTAAACGCAGTAATAATCCCAAACCAATATTTTACTTATTAATATTTTACTTATTAAGTAAAATATATTTTTTTAATTTCCAATTTCAATGTATTTTAAATAAAAAATAATATATGTTTAACTTAATAAGTAAAATATTAATTTGGGTTTATTAGTGCGTTTAAAAATTTTAAGCTTAAATTTTAACAATTCCCATAAAAAACACTAATTAAAAAAAATTGTGTTTGCCCCCCCTCCCCCCCCCCCCCGGAAAAAATGTCTAGCTACGCCAATGGATTAAATTGTTGCACGGGTTGTAGCATCCGGGTTGTAGGTCCATTTTAAGGAGAAATGTGATAACTAAAACATGTTCCTAGTCCAATTATAGGCCATGTCCTTTGCAAACAAAAAAAAAAGGAGAACAGTGTTTATTATATATATCAACAAAGCATTAACTCTTATTCAGCTACGTCCAAGTCATATGCACAATGTGTAAACTTTTGTAAAGAGCTTTTTGTACTTTCACACCGACGAGGCCACAACAGCCAACCAGATCTCGGCGACAACAATGCTTGCTGTTACTTTGCAAAGAAACAAGAACAAATTTAAGATCTTTGAAAGCTGTTTACCTCAAATGCAAATGTCGCAGTGTGTGTGTTAGTGCTTGATGTAAACCAGTAATAAATTTGCGCACGATGTATGTATATGCCAATGTGTATTATATGTGTAAAACAACCGTGAATGCCGCTAATAAAACATCAATGTATCGCTTTTCTTTATATCGATGTTTTTAAGAACGATGTTGCATCCCTAGCGGTGAGGCTTTGTTTATTATCTTATGAATTAAATAATTAATCAAATATTTGCTTTTGTAGGTCTTATTACACACAGATTTCGTTATTCTCATGTTCAATTAACATTAAAAAAATATGTGTTTAACTACAATTTCTAAACTCAAATTACACATTTCAAGAAGCATTCCTAAATAAAAGTTGCCATTATATGTGTGTGGCAACGCTTTCCTCTCTGTTTACAGAAAAAAAAACAGTAATCAAATAATTGGGGCAAAAGTCAGAATTAATTTTATACGTCAAATGTGGTTGTACCTTTATATTATTGTATCATGAGTGGATGCATATATTTGTATAACTTATTAGAATTCGAGAAATTTTAAATAAAAATAAATGAAACAAGCACAAAACACACTGAAGTTAATATATTTATTCACAGCGAAATTTTTATATTTATGTTCAATGTGCAGTAAATGTTCTCCACCTAAAACATAAGCTTGTACATGAACATAATTGTGACGTCATGCTGCCGACGTCATTGCTAATGTTCAGAAATAAATATTGCGCGTGGAGACGTGCAGTAAGAACGAATGTAAATATAAAACAAACATAAAAGCTGCTCTCCTGTTAAATTTTTAAAATGTTAGTTAGGTCTGTTATTTAAAACAGCGACGATATCTGATATGATGTATGTAGTGAATCGTCGTAATCAATAAAAAATCAATTTTTAATTTTTTGATGATACGTTATTGTACATTTTAGGTGACGATATGTAATTTTCTAACAACAAAGTGAAGTGTTTATTTTTAAAGACAAAAAAAATTAAAGTACATCAGTTGGATGTTGAATGTGACCTTTTCGAACACCACACTGAACCAAGCAAAAGAGATAAAAATTAAGAGAAGTTAATTAATTATTATTTGACATTCAAACAGCACCTGTTATCACTAAGTCTTTATGGCGGTCCAGATCGGTACAAATTAACACCCATCTGATGCCTCAGATTGCATATTTTAACTTTTTTTATCTTGCAGTAGTCCCGTCCACAAATTTTAATAAAATCCCAGAGGGAAAAGGTAATGAATAGTAAAGGACAGCATGTATAATTTTTTATTCCAGAACTCATTAATGTTAACACAGAACACGTCCTAGGAAAGTAATGAATCATTTTAATACATCCGAGGAATAAATTCTATAATTCATAACACTCGTCACAAGCAAAAACTATACATTCTTTCTCTGCAGATGTGGTAATGTACATGTGCAATTATTGTGTTCGATAAAATTACCCTCTCGTTTCTAGGGAATGCATTATCTTGCTTTGGGAAATAATACATTATTTCTCCCATTATTTATGTAATTAATGCCTACTTTTCCAGCTGGGATGACGCAAAAATTTGCTCTTCTATAGAAAAAGAAAACACTCTTTCGCGTTTAAATGAAAAAATACTTACTCTTTGTTTCTTGAATTTTTTCAGCAAATAACTTTACTGTGTTTTTTTCTTACTGAGGAAAGTTTCTTTTTCAATTTTGCTTTTTATGCAGAATGTCAAAAATATAATACATCCATGTGTGAATTTTAAAATTATTATTTTCACGACAATACGGTTAAACTGAAACGCGACTACACAATCAAGGTTGTTTCTGTCGCCAAACTATTATTTCTACTTTGGGCAAGCACAAGGTGCAAATATAGTGCTGCTAATATAATACAAAATATGATTCGTTTTTATATATTTACGTGACATGAGTACATTTTATATATGTAATAGAGACCTGCGTAAACAGTCTTTAAATATAAATACGTCATGATTTTTAAATGTATTCACATCGCATGTATTATACTAAACCAATAAATAATAAATGCTGTCGTACTATAAGCGAAGCACGATGGATGTATTGGTGTACGTGTATATCAGTGTTAACAAGCGATCTCGCAAGACAGCTTGTTTGTAACAAACACTCAAAAGAAGTACTGTTGATTAGTGTATGCTTGTTATTTTTCATATTGTACGTTTGAGTGTGTGTGTGTGTAAATGTAGATGGTAAGCTATTATGTGATTAACAGCATACAACTAATGTTAATGCATGTGTGTGCGTTTGCATGTGCGCAGAAAAATAAAAGATCATACACACATACATGCATGACGTTTGTAAACGCGCTCACGCGTAGAAATAAGCAAGTATTACAAATTCTTCCGTCACGAAGTATTTTCTTCTTTACTCCTATACTTATAATACTGAAACAAATTTCTTGCAAACAGTGTTGTTAACGTTTGTTTTAAAAGATTTCGCTGTAGTAAAACATTTGAAAATCCCTCATGTCTTAAAAGTTCTTATAAGATATCTTATGCAGGACACTAATATGTAAGTAAGTAAGTAATTATATATTTATAAATCAGAAAGTTTCTTCCTATGTGAAGGCATAGGTCGTGTATAGTCAGTCACAAAAATTTTTTAAAATTCTTTTAATAACATCCGGGGCATATGGCCTAGTTACTCTGTGCATACTTGTGCAACCATATTCTACTAAATTTACTTTGTAGAATATGTAATAAATAAATAAATAAATATTTATAAATATGAAATATTTGAAATATGTTACAGGTGCTTAAGACGTCGCTATCGCTTCCAAAATAATTTAATAGCTGGCTACAGGGCGACAATAATACTGAGACAAATTTCTTGCAAACAGTGTTGTTAACGTTTGTTTGAAAAGATTTCGCTGTAGTAAAACATTTGAAAAATTCCTCATGTCTTAAAAGTTCTTACAAGATATCTTATGCACGACACTAATATGCATAGCTGTTCAATATAATTTTTTTTATTTGAATTTTTTCATAAAATTAAATTAAACTTAAATTTTATTCCTGTTTAAGAAATAGAATTTCATTGAAATCATTGACATTTCTCATGAAAGGAATTAAAATTTGTTGTTATTGATTTGAAATAAAATTTTTCAAATGTAAATTTATTTTTTTGTCAGAAAATTAAAAAAAAATCACGCCTTCAGAAATTCAAATAAAAATATAACAAATTAATGCTTTATTGTAATTCAGCGACTGAAATGTTTTTAAATTATATTTCTATAGTTTGAATGAAATTTTATTTTATTTCATTTGAGTTCTTGAAATTCAAAAAATTTTTTGTTAATAACTCAAGTTTATATTATTCAACAAAAACTTTATTGATTATTTCAAATTCATAAAAAATAGTTTCAAATACTTTTAAATTGTAAAAAGATATACAAATAAATAAATTTCTTTTATTATTGAAAATACTCCTTGTAAGATGATTTCTAGTAATGAAGATTTTTCCTGCGACGACCCCTAGAGGAATCCACCTATTGCCTCAATTATCTATCACCTTGGATAATTGAGAAATACAGTCAGCGCCATATCCGTGTTTTGTCTACTTTTAACGTTATTTTCATATAACAAAATATTTAGCTCAATAAAAATAATAAGATATGTATTGGGTTTTTGCAAAAAACTTGCGCGAAATCATTATGTGCTAGCTCTAAATGAAATTCAAATTTTATTGTACAAATAAGGAAATTTCATAGTGAAAAATATAATGAATACCAGAGGCTCAGTAGTAAGAAAAGAGATAAGAAAAACACGTTCGCATAAAAAGTGCTCTTATTCATTGCTGAGTCTGTTTAAAAAAAAAAAAAAGTTCAACTATAGAACTCTCTGACCTAAATATATCATAAATGGTTGTTATATATTTTTAAGGGTCATTATAACAACTTAAAGTTAGTTAAAAGTAGGATTTTATCGGACGTATAAAAAGCTTCTCATTATTGCAAATTAGATTTAACTTACCAGGTAGGTTAAACTTGCCTATTATTTATCACTCACTTTAAGTCAAAGTAAAATTTTTCAAATGATAAAGTTTTTATACGACTGATAAAATCCTTCATTTAACTAACTTGAAGTTGTAATAATGGCCCCAAGTCTAATAAATATTTATTTTTATTTTTTAGAAATAGTTTTTATTCAAGAAATTTATTGTTTGTTTTTCAAATTAAATTCTGAGAAAAACTATTTCATTTTTTCGTAGTCAAATAATAATGAAATGAATTTTATTAAAATTTTGAATATTTAAATTCAATAAATTTTCTTTTGTTTTAAAAATACGAACAAAATTGTATTTCGAATATTGTAAATTGATTTAATACTCTAAAAAATTGATTTGAGCAATGTATAAATTTAAAAAAATTCAATCGTTTTCAAATAAATAAATTGTATTGAATTTTCACATAACAAATAATTGTTTGAATTTTTATTATTTCTAATTTAAAATAAAAACTATAACTGAAATAAAAATATTTTTATTTTTCATTCCATTCACTTATTACAGCTATGCTAATAAGTAAGTAAGTAAGTAAGTAATTATATATTTATAAATCAGAAAGTTTCTTCCTATGTGAAGGCATAGGTCGTGTATAGTCAGTCACAAAAACTTTTTAAATTTCTTTTAATAACATACTGGGCATATGACCTAGTTACTCCGTTCATACTTCTGCAACCATATTCTACTAAATTTACTTTGTAGAATATGTAATAAATAAATATTTATAAATATGAAATATTTGAAATATGTTACAGGTGCTTATGACGTCGCTATCGCTTCCAAAATAATTTAGTAGCTGGCTACAGGGCGACAATTTCATCTAGCAGCATTTATAGTCATGTAGTCTGCTGTGGTCAATGTGATTATGTAATGCATTACTCTGAATTAGAATGTAGTCGTGGCGTTTTAGAGTTTCTACGCGGAAAAAAAATCGCGGGAATTCCCGAGAATTATTTTTTTACAAATCCTGGGAAATTTTTAGCGGGAATTTTCGAGAATTTAATATGTAAGTCTTTTGAATCTGCTTTTTTTAAATTACTGTTCGTTGTTTAATTACTTAAAAATACAACTTTGTAACGATGCATAGAAGCAGATGTAATAGAGGGTTCCGAGGTGACTGTAGCAACTTCAAGCGTTACGAAATATTTTCAACCTAAACACTCTTTATAGGAAATTGTATCTAGATTGGTAGATGTAGATGGAATTTCCATCCATGCTATAACTCAAAGCATTTGAATTTATTTATTTTTGTTTTTGAAATATTGTTGTTCTTGAAATTAACGAATGAACCCTATAAGAATAGTATCAGTCAATTGACTGGTCATTAGATTGGAAGTCATGCAGGATATATTCATCATTGCGTAGAACAAAGTTTCTACTACATTATTAAGGGCAAAATGAAAAATGTGATGGAAACTTTTGTGTACGTGTGATATTGCATCTCACTCTAACGACTATAAAACATATAGTCGAAATGCTCACTCTGCTGCTTTTTACTAATCAATGATAGCATAAATATTACTCAAGTTTGACTAATCATAATTGACTGGATATATTAGTCACAATTGAGTAATCATACATGATTGATATACTGACAAAAAATATAATTTTGATATAATTAATTTTTTTTTATTATAAAAAATAGCTTTAAAATACACAATTAAATAACATATTTAAAACAAATAAACAATATACCAAATAACTTAAGCGGTGTCTAGCCCTCTTCACACTTTTTCATCTCCAACGCGCCTTACTTTTTACATATCGTCGTTCGCAAGTTATTGTGTTCTATACCGCAAAATATAAAAAATTCAGATAAGATTGATGTTTAGGAACACTTTTAGAAATCTGTCGATCTGTGTAATAAGTTTTTTCCAATCATTTATAGTTTTCGAAATATGAGACATTGACTTTGTGCTATACAACTCTTTCGTGACAAGCTTCGTAACCTATTGTGTTCTATATGCAAAAACTCGTGCATATAGAACAAAAACGCACCAAAAATAAATACTAAATAAAAAAAATGATTTTTTATTTTGTTCTATATGAAAGACTTAATAAAATTTGTACTAATTTGGATCTCTTTGCATTATCTGTTTTTGTTTAATTTTTTTTTTTGTGACTTCACATTGCACTTGGAAAATGCAATGAAACAAAAAAAGAAAACAGAAAAACCATGACAAACAATCAGTATTCAAAAGCCGTTAATTTTTAATTAGGTCCGGGTGTTTTCTTATTAATTATATCAATGAAATGTTATTGCTATTTATAAGTATGTATATGTGAAGCGCAAAATAGAAAGGGACCTAAGGGTAAAAACCGGTTTTGTTCAGGAGAGCCATTTTAAAGATTTAAATACGCGCATATCTCTGGGAGGGAACACTTTTGGAGCATGGGATCGGTCTCATTCGATGCTCAGATGTTGTCCACATTAAAAAAAAAAATTGAAAATTGATTATTTTACAATTAGGTCCCTTTTTCTATGCGCTGTCACATATATAAATATATATAAAATTTCTGTTGAAAAAAAACGAAACATTTTTTTAATTGTTAATCCTTCCTCCAAATACTGACGTGACGGCTCATGCTCAACAGGCTTGAACTTTCGTAATTCATTCACAACACTTGTGGATGCATCGCAAAGGTGCTTGAAATGATAATACCCTTCAAAAAATTTCGTATTCGTCCTATGACTTGAGAAAGTGGGAGTGTTACCAAAAGTAAGGAGTAGTGTATGGTGAAAAAAGGACATATCCTGTAAATGGTTATATATTCACCATCGTGTTGATGTATAGTCGTGATCTTTTGTCAATTTAATTGGGTCTAGTATTATAGTAAAAGGCTCAGTTCGATGTGGTTGGGTCCAGGACCTATCAAACAGTATAAACATAATTTTCGCTGTTCCCTCCAATGGTAACGCCAAGCCACTCTGGAACCGGTCCCGTAACTGTTCTTGGATATTAACCTGGGCTTAAGTGGTGTTTATACTTTTGAAATATGAGTGCCTCTATGGTCGGGTGGGCAGTGTGCAAGCCTGTCATGCCGGAGGTTGGCAGTTCGAATCTCAAAAAATATCTGTTTTAAAAATAAACTATAATTGCATTTATAACAATAACAATAACAATAAAAAGAAAGTTAAAAGTTTTCATTTGTTACAGTTTAAGTGTCGGAGCAGCTATGCCATATTTATTTTCTCGAAAACCTTCAAGTCGAACACAAAGATTTTTTTTTTTATTTATTGAAAATATATTAATATCCATTGATTTAAATGAATTAGAGTTCAAGAAAAATTCATTTTGTTTCAAATGAACTAACAAACGTAAAGGTAAATAAATAACACATAATATTTGCTAAATAGAACATGTATACGACAAATACATGAATGCATATAATTCATACTTTTGATGAAGGAAAGAAGAAAATAGGTCAGTGCTTTAGTCAAAAGGACCTTAAATAATATACTAAAAGTACCAAATATCATATTTTTAAAAATCTTATTTTTAACAAAGAAATCTTTAAGCATTGTTAACATCCCGAAAAACTTCGAAAATCAGATAAATCTTCACATATGGTAAGGGTGTGTCGGAATGACATTTTTAAATAATTTATGTTATTCCACACCGATTATGTCCCCATGAGATAATTCAGTGACAAGTCACAAGGTGCATACAAAGTATCAATAAACCCCATCCTAGGCCATCCCCATGTAAAAGTGACTGGTCCGCATCAAAGAAAGTGGTAGAGTTCGGACTGGTCCCACTCTATCACTTGGGGATCGATCACGTGACTAGTCTTGCGTTAGTTCCATTTCCTGCAGGGAAATAACCAGCATATTCTTAAAGTATTTAAAATACAACACTTTTCTACATTTTGTTCTATATGCTATAAGACAATGAGAGTTTCGTAAATAAGTGCATATAGAACAAAGCATTTTTTTAAAACGCGTCTTACTCTTAAAATCATTTCCAAAGACGAAAATTTTTTTTACAGAAAAACCCAGAAATTCTAGAAGTTTTCTTGTTGTGATAACTTTTTCGGTTCAGTTTTTTTGTAACTGATAGCTAAACTTTAACAGCGATTTCCCAAAAAAAAACATTTTTGTCATATAGAACATAATAACTTACGAACGACGATATTTATATCTAAAAATTTCAAGAGAAATATACATATTAGATTAAACTTTGTGAATTTATTTTATTTATTATTACATTTTACTTATCTTTTTTTAAAATTTTAATAAACTTTTATTTTCAGACTGAATGAATTGTATTTTTTAAATAAAACTCGATATTAAAAATTTTGGACATACATACATATATACTTTAGATGTTCCACTCTAACATAGATGCTAGATGCACTTCCGATCAAAAGACTAGTCAATTTACTATCACTATTGAATTCAAAGTAAAAAATTTTGTTTTTGTTAGTTTCACTCATTAATTTCTTGTAGGTGAGTTGGTTTGTTTTTAATTTAAATGTTGTATGTTGTTTTCATAAAATTAATTTTTTTATTGAGGCCATTTAATTAAATTCAAGTTTTTAAATTCCCGGGAATAGAAAATTTTTTCTCTCCATTACGGGGAATTGAAAAAATCCGGGAAATAAGAAACCCTACTTTAATTATATAAGCATACTAAACTGCAAATAAGCATTTTAATTTTTTTTTAACAAGTGTAGTGCCAAAAAAATGCATAACAAAACACTGTACGAGTATGTATACTTAAGTTAGATTAGAAGGAAGTGTTATGTTTCACTCTAATGTAATAAGTGACAAGAATTGCAAAATTTATAATCACAATTGTGAAAATTAGTCAATAGGCTTTTGCGTTTTATATAGACAAACCCTCTCAATGATTTTATATTTGTAGATGACTTTTGAAATTTCATTTTAAGAACGCATCCCTCAAATGTACATATGTCTGCAATTATACTTGGCACGTACATGTGTGTGTTAGTATATATATATATATATATGTGTGTGTATTCATACCAGAACTTTTAATTGTTATTTAGATTTTAGTGCATGCACCTGCACATGTTATAGTTTGTAAAATGAAGCAGTACGTAATGGGAAATAGTCTATAAATTGACCACAGATGCAAATGCACCATTTATTTTAGTTTAAATAATACATATAATGCTTACAAATGTATGCACATATTTCTATGAAAAACATTAAATATACCTATTTCGAACAAATTCTTGAGCTCGACTGTAGTTGTAGTGAAAATTAATAACGGAGTTCAAGGTTTGGTACAAATGTTTTAACGAAGTTACAAATGCAAAGTATTATAGATGTCGCAAGACCACTAATGTAAACATAAAGTCGTAACGTTAATTTGCGACAAAACATTAAGAACTTAATAGACTGTTTTCTGTAAAAAAAACCCAATAAGGGGGTTACCCATATTCCTCATGTGCTTTATCAAACTATTTGTTTATCGATTATAATTATGGGCTCAAGATATTTTGAATTATTGGATTATATAGAAGATAACATAGAAAAAAAAATTTTTAAGTTTTTCTTCTTACTGTTAGTATGAGTCGTACTTAAAGATAACACAAATTAATGTTTTTAGAAATTCCCTATAAAGTATGTTTCTGCTCTCTGCCAGAATATTTATTATTAAATATGTATTATTTTATGTTTACGAGAACATATGTATATTGAAAATTTTATTTTGCAGAGAAATATGTTTAATGGCACTCATAAATACTTTAGTTATGTACAACCCTAATTTGTAATTTTCGGTGTGGTCTTAATGCTTGTAGCAAAAGAGCTATAAAACGATATGCAACTTTTACCATTTATTAACATGTGATATCGTTATGTGGGTGGTATTTAACCTGGCAAATACTGCTTCATGTACAAATATTAATACACTAAATAACAAAACTGTTTTGAGTTTGATAATCAGTGTTGTCAACTTTGAAATTTCAAAACGCACCAAAATGGAGAAAAAAATCGCGCCATTTACAAAAAAAAACGCACCAAGATTTCTTTAGTTTAAAATGTTTATTGAATTGATTTTGCATAAGTATAATATTATATTTTTTGTATTAAAAATTTAACACTAAAACAGGTTTTTACAGTTCAAGATTAAAAGAGTAAAACCTAAAAAAAAACTAATCAAATTTGTTTGATAATATTTTTTTCATAATTTCATAAATTCTGTACAAAAATTTTTAAAGAGATAGATCAACGATTAATAAATAGTAAGCATTCAAAACTAATAAAAGTTCAGTATACATATATCATATAGTTTTCTAATTTTATTAAGCTTAAGGTCTCTTTTCTAATAAAATTAGAAAACTATATAATTAAAAAGAGGTCAAAAAAATTAGAAGAATTATACATATATCATTTTATTCAAATATTTTTAATTTTTTTTTTATCAGAAGTTTAATGTATCCATATTAAAAATATAATACAATTAAAAGAAATAGCCTTTTACAATATATGTACTAAACGAATTCGTACATACATGGTATACATGTGCCCTTAATTATGAAAGTGGTCTAACTCATACGCATTTTTGATTCGATATAGTAAAATAAATTTATATTAATCGAGACTAGTATAACTCTAAATTAAACTGTTGCATAAAATCCAAAAATGTTTTTGGATTTGTTCAAATGCAATGTACTTAATATCTCGACCCAAAAAAATATATAACTTATACAACTTTCATAATTAAGGGCACATAAATATGTTTACATTCACTTGTACAAGATGATACATTTTTGTACATTAATTTTATAAATTCTGTTTAAAACTTTTTAAAAAGAGAACAATAATTAATTATTCCAAATAAATAAAGCCAATATTTTTATCATTATTGTTATCATCGGGCCATACAACAGATTTTATTTCAAATTGTGATATTTTGTAAACATCATTAGTATAAATATGGTAATTAACATTATCAGCAAGTTTCACAACAAGAATTTTCCGGTTTTAATCCACTGTTGTGTTAAATTTGCGTTAGTGCCACCAAAAATTAAAAAACGCACCGAAATTTTAAAAAAAGCGCACCACGCACCAACTAAGGAATTTTTCGCACAAAAAATTTCAAAAAGCACCCAAAATGGTGCGAAACGCACCAAGTTGACAACACTGTTGATAATAATATATGTAGGACCAAACGAAAACGTTAAGCGTTGACAAACTTTATATGGGAAAATATAAATTGCAAAAACAAAATACATACAAAGTTTGTCATTCTACAAAATAAAGTTATTAAGAAGCATTCAAAAATCGAACAGGAATCTTGTTTCAATCAAGTATGGCATCCAAATTGTGGCAAGTGCCTTGGGAAGGCAATAAAAGTGAGAGCAATAGTTGAGTTCTCGATTGACTGCATCAAAAAATTATCATAGTATTTTCGTGAAGAGAAATTACTCAGAATAGACCACCTATTTTATAAATAGGTGGTAGGCAATGAATGCCTACTACTATTACTTGGTGTTATCTTCTATAGGAGGAAAGGGATAGTCATAGACAGGACAGATGAAAGAAGAGATAGAGGATAGTTTTATTCTTTTTAACTCTGCTTTTTTCTTCAGAGACGCTGATGTTAATGAGGCGCATTAAATTTTCGAAGCAGCCATTTTATATTTATTTTACTTCTCCGATGATTCTGTTACACAATACCAATGAAGGAGGATGCCCTGATGTTACATTAGAATTAACATACATAATTAAAAATTTGTTTACCTCCTTGGCTCGACCAATACTTGAAGATGGATCAGTTGTATGGAACCTACAATATGCAGTTAATTGAAATAAAATTGAAACTTTTCAAATTCAATTTTTATTATTTTCCCTACTCAGCTTAGGTTAGGATCCTCAGACAGAGCTAACATCTTATGAAAAACGTCTGGTGCTAATAAGATTAATTATCTACTTTATAAAATTGTCATCAAATGCTGAATGTTACGAGTACTTTCTTGCTGAAACTGATAAATGGTGATACGAGTATATAACTCTATATTTTTTCTGAATATAATAAATTTTATCATTCCTTGTCGCCCAACTATAAATTATAATCCTTTGAGCATTAACTATTATACTTCGAACTATGCCAGCTTTGATCCTTTCAGTAAAATATGTAGTTAATTTAACAAACTGTATCCGTATTTAGACTTTAATAAGATTTTATATATTAATAAAAAAAGACATCAATATATTTAAACTCTTTTCAATAACTTTATTTTCTGTCTTAAATATATACGTACATTAAAGTCCTGCACAAGACCATTTATACGACCTTTCAAGACATGACGGATTTTTCAAATGCTTGACTACAGTGAAATATTCTAAAATAAACGCTAAACAACACTGTTGGCAAGACATTTCTTTCAGTTGTTTCTCTTAATAATAATAAAGCCTATAGGGCCGAACTATTTATTACGTAAGGGTAACACATAGAAAAACTACACCTTTTTAAAATTAGTAGGAATGATACACCAGAAATAATGTTCAATACTAATAATTCAATACTAATACTAGAGAAAAAACAAAACAAAAAAAAAATAATAATAATAATAATAATAAAGATAAAGAGTAGAACTTCAATTACAATAGTTTCAGAGATAGTTATTAAAAAACTAAAACATATATGAAAATATTATGTACATAAATATGTATATGAATATTTGATTTCGTTAATTTCATGGCTCCCCAGCCGTTTAGATAATAATTAAAGTTAGAAAAAAGAAAGGTTAAAAAAATAATAATAACCAAGTCCAACTAAGCGGTGGTCTGAATGCTTGATAGATTCAAAAGATGTTCTAGTAGTTTTTTACGATATGTATAAGTTGTTAACTGGAAATTTCTGAGGTTGCTTGGTAAATGATTAAAAAATCGGGCAACACGAATTAAAAATGATTTTTCAAAAGCATAAGACGATATTCTAGGAATAATAACCTGTGGATTCCTTACTGAACGAGAGAAAACAAATCTATTTCGAAGAGTGATTGGATTGCCACTTCTAATGACACCATAGAAAAAAATTAGACTCCTAAAAACAATAAAGTCTTTAAACGAACAGCCAAGAAACTGACATACAAATTCTGAAATATGGTCACGAAAACCAATTTTGTATACAAAACGGACTATCATGTTGACAATCCGCTTAAGTTTAGACACGTTTGATGCATTAGTACCTGATACAGCCTCGAGCCCATATAGGACAAGAGGCATTAGTAAGGCATGAGACAGTCTCTTTCTAATGCAGAGCGGTAAATATAAATTTGTCGAGAATAACCTACGTAAAACGCCAAAAACTTTTCCATGCAATGTGTTAAAATGAGGAACGAAAGAAAGCTTGTTGTCAACAATAACACCCAACACCAAAAGGCTGTCAACAAAATCGATAGTGATACCATTTAAACTTATAACAAAATCAAAGACAAACCGTGACGATTTACTAAAACCAATGGCTTTAGTTTTAGCAATATTTAAACGAAGTGATTCAGATAGATTCAGTCCATTGATGAACACGTTGTAAACTGAAATTAATGTTGCTTTCCAGCACATCAGAGAAATCCCGTCCACATTTAAATAATAGAAAAACGTCATCTGCATATATGAAAGCTCTACAAATATGGGAGTTGACACAATCACTAAGACTATTTATATACATGATGAATAACAGTGGTCCTAAAACTGATCCCTGGGGAACACCTGCACCTAGATATTTAATATTAGAATTAGTTCCATTTACAGAAACAAATTGGGATCTACCATTCAGATAAGACCAGATAAGTTTACAAGCAGATATAGAAAAATTAAATTCGTTATTAAGCTTAATAACCATTTTATAATGGTCAATTGAATCAAAGGCCTTAGAAATGTCAAGAGAAACTACCACACAAAGTTCGTCAACGTTAAGGCCTTCCCTAATAAGGTCAGTCATACATAAAATCAAGGAAGTTGTATTATATCCAGAACGAAAAGCAAATTGGGATTCATACAGAGATGGTAGAACCTTATCAGATAGCTGTAACTTCAACAGATGTTCTACGACCTTGGACAAGGCCGGAAGTATTGATATAGGCCTAAGATCTTCAGGTCCATTCACCACCTTCGACTTAGGAATAGCTACAACCCGTGCAGTCTTCCAAGCCGTGGGAAAAACAGAGGTGGTTAAAATATTATTAATAAATGAGAGGAAATAATCAGATAAATAAGGGTAAATGAGTTTAATAAATTTAATGGAAATATTATCAACACCAAGTGCATTAGACTTCACCCTACACAATGCTTGTAAAACTTCAGGTTCAGTTACACAACGAAAAGAAAACCCCAAATCAGAATCCTCAAAATCCCCAAAATCAATTGAAGCATAATTACTGCAGTAGCTATTTGAAACAAAAAAATCATTGATTAAGTCTGCATTATATGCAAACAAAGAATCACGATCAGCAACACAACCAGCACTCCTTAAAATTCTCCACACACCCGAAGAATCCAGACCATTAAACAAATTAGAAAAGAAACGTAATTTTTCTCTACGAATAATTCTTTTTAGACGGTTTCGATATTTACAAAATGTTTTTCTATTATAATCAGAAGGATCTGATAAAAAGGCAGTAAAAGCCAAGTCCCTTGAAATACGAGCAGAGGTCACTTCATTAGATTTCATCCACGCATCAACCTCATATTTAATTACCTTCCTCCTTAGGGGTACAAATAACAAAAGCCGTTGAAAAATATAGTTTAACGTAGAGCATTGATCATCAACACTGCAAAAATTAAATGATGAAAGGTCAAAGTCAGACAAAAAACCTAAAAAGGCATTCCAATCAACAGAATTATAATCAAGAAATTCTATGTACTCTACAATATTATTAATGTCAATAGAGAAAGACGCAAAAATCAAAGCATGATGTGAAAAGGTTGGACATTGGATTTGATCAGAAAAGTTCATAATTGTATGGTCACTTAGCAGCCAATAATCAATCAGAGATGTTGAGTTGAGAAAGACATTTCTTTCAGTTGTTTCTCTTGCCAACAGTATTGTTTAGCGTTTGTTTTAGAATATTTCGCTGTAGTAAAGCATTCGAAAAATCTCTCATTAACTTGAAAGGTCTTATAATTGGTCTTGTGCAGGACATTAGTATATATCTATTATGTTTTGCTACAATTGTTAAATAACGTTCAATCTATAAGGTTAATTAAATAAATAATAACAAAAATTAAAAATTTTAAAAACCCCCGAATATATCTAGAGAAGATGCGATATCTTCTAAACGGCTGGATCGATTTTCATAAAACATGGCTGAGAACCCTCTCGATTAAGTCACCTTTCAAACATAAAAAAATTAATCAAAATCGGTTCAGCCGTTCGGTCTGCACGTGGACACGGACAGACACACAGATACACAGACACACGGACGGACACTAAAAACTTATAACACCCCTTTTTTTAGTCGGGGGTTAAAAATAAAATAAAAGTATCCGTTGAAGCCCGTATAGTTCAAAAACCACATAACTTTGCATAAATGACAATGACAATTGTCAATGCAGGGTAACATTGTCAGAGTGTTTGTTTCTTATAATAAATGTCAAAAATCATACAAAACTAAATATTTGTGGTGTGTTTGTATGACATTTGGCTTAGTTAAAAAACAAAAATCCTTGATCAGTTTCAAGTTGAGTATTCTTCAATTATTTTCATAGCTGAAAATATTTGATTTGATTTTTCTAATAAATTGGAGTTAACTGAAAATTTGTCATATCTCTTCCCAATCGAATCTTTTAAAACTACACATTATTTCCTCTTCTCACTATTCCAACACAACCTGTTGACATCAGTAAGTTTTGCTTATATAATTACAGCCGTATTCATAAAAATTTTAAACTGTGTTTCAAATGTTGTTTAAGCATAATTTGCTAAAATTTTATTCATAATAGAATTTTAGCTTAAAAACGGTTTTTAAACCTTGCGTAAATCAGCAAATTTTAAAATTGACTGCCCCCATGTTTAAACCAATTTTAAGATGACATTGTTGTAATTTTGCTTCGTTTTTGTTTACATTTAGAACTTTACCTGTATGTGCATATGTATGTGTGTATGTATGTATGTACTTATGTATGTATGTATGTATGCATATGCCAGTGTTATTTAGAAGAAAACAATGTAATTTTTTTTTATAGAAACTATTGCCGAAATATCAAATATACTCCAAAAGAATATTTAAAAGAAAAGGAGCGATCCAGTTTCCATTCCCAGTCATTGTTTTCTCATTTTATGTGTTAACAAAAATAATATAATTGTAGAAAATTAACTAGTGATGTATAAACACTAATAACAAACAAAATAAAGCTCCTTATTCTTGTGCTTATTTATCTGCAATAAAATAAATCATATAAAAAGCACTTTTAACAAAGATTTGTTGTGACCTTTTTTTATTTTTTTATTAAATATAAGTTGGAACGCATCTTTTATTTTATAGAAACAATATTTCTCTGAAAAGCGACAAGTAAATAAATATAGACACGAGTACTTTGTGAGTTAACAATCGTTGTTTTGCAGAACTAATATGCAAGTGACAAATAAAGAACACAGTATTGCTACGATATTTTTTAAAAATCTAGTTAATTGATTTTTAGTTAAAAAACTGATTATGATAACCAATATTTAAAAAATGTTATTTAGCCTTAAAACGTTTTTTAACTAATATGAATTTTAAACCTCAATCAACTTTTTTTATGAATGCGGCTGTTAATATTTAATTAAAAGTTCATTAATTGAAGTGTGGCAACATCATGACTGTATAGTGTTTATTTTTTCTGCTGCTCAAATTTTTGTGAAAAAATTAAGAAAGAACTTAAATTAAATTGAATTAAATTGTTGGAGTTGATTTTTGATTTAATCAAATGCAATTGTAAACTGATTTTTGACTGCATTTGTATTTGCTGCTGCTAAATTGCTTTCTCTGCTACCTTTGTCGCTGCTGTTTTTTATTTTTGCCGTGCCGCCATCTTAATTACTTTAATTTTTTTTTTGGTTACATTTTGCTTTACCTATTGAGATGACTGGAAAGAAGTTCCCGTGTCACAAATGCAATAAGGACATTGGTAAAGGAGGCAGTGTACAGTGTGAGGCTTGTTTGATTTGGTTCCATATACAATGTGTGGGTATTTCAGAGCAATTGTGCAATATGATGGCTAAGCAGAACGCAGTCTCTTATAGATGTGATTCGTGTAAAAATAACGCGCAGACTCCATCTGACCTAGCTAATGAGATTCGTCTCATCAATAAGAAGTTGGATAGTATTACTAAAGAGATGTCTGCTCATCGTGAACATCTTAATATCCGTGCAGAGTTTCTTTCAAAATTTTCAAAAATGGAAGATGACATTGCCAGTTGTACTACACATATTAAAAGCTTGGAAAAATGTGTTGAGAACAAGGTTAAGAAACTTGAGAGTACTAACAATACTCTTTATCACAGAATGAATAGAGCTGATGTTGTGATTATTGGTTTGCTGCCCAACATTGTTGACCTTGATAAGATTGTTATTGATCTGTGTGCATTTTATAATATTAGTATTGATGCCCTGGATATTCATCATGCTTGCTACATGAACAATAATAAATCTGTTCTTGTGAGGTTCTGTAATGTTCGTATCAGAGACCGCTTGATGGCTGAATACAATAAAAGCCGATCGCTGAAGCTGAGTGACATAGTTAGCAGTGATATTAACTCGAGAGTTTACTTGAATGATCATTTTTCTCCTATGGCTGCTAGAAATAATTTCATCTGCAAACGGCTCCTGATTAAGAAAAAAATAAAAAAATTCAAAATTTTTAATGCGGACAAGCCGAAAGTTTCTATAACTTATGCTAATGGATCCCAGGCTGTAAAGAATTACGACGAGTGTGAAATGCTTTTCTCTGGCCTTGAAGAATAATTTTTAATTAATTTTTAATTTTTGTTCTTAATCTAATTTTCTTCCATTTATTTGATTAGCTGATTGATTAGCTTTATTTAGATATGAACTTTTTAGCTGTGAATTTTTTAAATTTAATTTTAATTGTTATAATATTAATTTTCTTTGCAGATTGTTATTTATGGTTCCCCGCTATGCTTTTTTTTGGTGATGTCACATAATAATAATAATCTTGGTCCGGTTGGTGGTGGTTCTTTTATTAAGAATGTGTTGCATCCTTTTAGCCATCAGCTGAAGGTGGCACATCTTAATTGCCAGAGTATTAGACCTACTGCTGGTTTTTCTAAAATTGATGAGTTAAAATGCATTTTAAATGAATCTAAACTTGACCTTTTTGCAATTTCAGAAACCTGGTTAAAGCCTCATGTTTCTACTAGATCAGTCAATATCCCAGGCTATAAATTTCGCCGAAATGATCGTACGGGTTCAAGGGGAGGTGGTGTAGGGTTGTATGTGTGCAACAGGATTAAACATAGGCTTGTATTCAAAGTGGATGAGGCTGGCGTCTGTGAGACTCTTTTTGTAGAACTCTGTTTTGGTAGGTCAAAAGTTTTGTTTGGTGTTGTGTACCTTCCCCATGGTGATATTGTTACTTTTGAGAATAGACACTATCAGCTGTTTTTAAATTATTCAAATATAATTATTGTTGGAGATTTCAATTACAATTTGTTTGATGCCTCTAAGGCATACAATTTTCGTTCAATGTGTACTAGAAACAATTTGTTTATCTCTCATAATAACAGACCATCTCATTTTGATATAGCCCATAACTCAACATCTCTGATTGATTATTGGCTGCTAAGTGACCATACAATTATGAACTTTTCTGATCAAATCCAATGTCCAACCTTTTCACATCATGCTTTGATTTTTGCGTCTTTCTCTATTGACATTAATAATATTGTAGAGTACATAGAATTTCTTGATTATAATTCTGTTGATTGGAATGCCTTTTTAGGTTTTTTGTCTGACTTTGACCTTTCATCATTTAATTTTTGCAGTGTTGATGATCAATGCTCTACGTTAAACTATATTTTTCAACAGCTTTTGTTATTTGTACCCCTAAGGAGGAAGGTAATTAAATATGAGGTTGATGCGTGGATGAAATCTAATGAAGTGACCTCTGCTCGTATTTCAAGGGACTTGGCTTTTACTGCCTTTTTATCAGATCCTTCTGATTATAATAGAAGAACATTTTGTAAATATCGAAACCGTCTAAAAAGAATTATTCGTAGAGAAAAATTACGTTTCTTTTCTAATTTGTTTAATGGTCTGGATTCTTCGGGTGTGTGGAGAATTTTAAGGAGTGCTGGTTGTGTTGCTGATCGTGATTCTTTGTTTGCATATAATGCAGACTTAATCAATGATTTTTTTGTTTCAAATAGCTACTGCAGTAATTATGCTTCAATTGATTTTGGGGATTTTGAGGATTCTGATTTGGGGTTTTCTTTTCGTTGTGTAACTGAACCTGAAGTTTTACAAGCATTGTGTAGGGTGAAGTCTAATGCACTTGGTGTTGATAATATTTCCATTAAATTTATTAAACTCATTTACCCTTATTTATCTGATTATTTCCTCTCATTTATTAATAATATTTTAACCACCTCTGTTTTTCCCACGGCTTGGAAGACTGCACGGGTTGTAGCTATTCCTAAGTCGAAGGTGGTGAATGGACCTGAAGATCTTAGGCCTATATCAATACTTCCGGCCTTGTCCAAGGTCGTAGAACATCTGTTGAAGTTACAGCTATCTGATAAGGTTCTACCATCTCTGTATGAATCCCAATTTGCTTTTCGTTCTGGATATAATACAACTTCCTTGATTTTATGTATGACTGACCTTATTAGGGAAGGCCTTAACGTTGACGAACTTTGTGTGGTAGTTTCTCTTGACATTTCTAAGGCCTTTGATTCAATTGACCATTATAAAATGGTTATTAAGCTTAATAACGAATTTAATTTTTCTATATCTGCTTGTAAACTTATCTGGTCTTATCTGAATGGTAGATCCCAATTTGTTTCTGTAAATGGAACTAATTCTAATATTAAATATCTAGGTGCAGGTGTTCCCCAGGGATCAGTTTTAGGACCACTGTTATTCATCATGTATATAAATAGTCTTAGTGATTGTGTCAACTCCCATATTTGTAGAGCTTTCATATATGCAGATGACGTTTTTCTATTATTTAAATGTGGACGGGATTTCTCTGATGTGCTGGAAAGCAACATTAATTTCAGTTTACAACGTGTTCATCAATGGACTGAATCTAATTCACTTCGTTTAAATATTGCTAAAACTAAAGCCATTGGTTTTAGTAAATCGTCACGGTTTGTCTTTGATTTTGTTATAAGTTTAAATGGTATCACTATCGATTTTGTTGACAGCCTTTTGGTGTTGGGTGTTATTGTTGACAACAAGCTTTCTTTCGTTCCTCATTTTAACACATTGCATGGAAAAGTTTTTGGCGTTTTACGTAGGTTATTCTCGACAAATTTATATTTACCGCTCTGCATTAGAAAGAGACTGTCTCATGCCTTACTAATGCCTCTTTTCCTATATGGGCTCGAGGCTGTATCAGGTACTAATGCATCAAACGTGTCTAAACTTAAGCGGATTGTCAACATGATAGTCCGTTTTGTATACAAAATTGGTTTTCGTGACCATATTTCAGAATTTGTATGTCAGTTTCTTGGCTGTTCGTTTAAAGACTTTATTGTTTTTAGGAGTCTAATTTTTTTCTATGGTGTCATTAGAAGTGGCAATCCAATCACTCTTCGAAATAGATTTGTTTTCTCTCGTTCAGTAAGGAATCCACAGGTTATTATTCCTAGAATATCGTCTTATGCTTTTGAAAAATCATTTTTAATTCGTGTTGCCCGATTTTTTAATCATTTACCAAGCAACCTCAGAAATTTCCAGTTAACAACTTATACATATCGTAAAAAACTACTAGAACATCTTTTGAATCTATCAAGCATTCAGACCACCGCTTAGTTGGACTTGGTTATTATTATTTTTTTAACCTTTCTTTTTTCTAACTTTAATTATTATCTAAACGGCTGGGGAGCCATGAAATTAACGAAATCAAATATTCATATACATATTTATGTACATAATATTTTCATATATGTTTTAGTTTTTTAATAACTATCTCTGAAACTATTGTAATTGAAGTTCTACTCTTTATCTTTATTATTATTATTATTATTATTTTTTTTTTTTTTTTTGTTTTGTTTTTTCTCTAGTATTAGTATTGAATTATTAGTATTGAACATTATTTCTGGTGTATCATTCCTACTAATTTTAAAAAGGTGTAGTTTTTCTATGTGTTACCCTTACGTAATAAATAGTTCGGCCCTATAGGCTTTATTATTACTGAATTGAAAATAAATAAATCTAAATCTAAATCTAAATCTAATTGATTAAGAACTAATTTTAAAAGAAGCCTACATCTTTTATGACAAAAAAAAATATACAAAATGTTTTTAATTACTGACACGAAGAGCTCTTTCAATAAGTTTTTTTAGACACTGTTTATTTGAACATTTTTATGCACATCTAGTAACGTATGTTACACTCACGCTACCCTCATGTTGTTCAGTTTTATGTGTTTGACACATTAATTATGTTGCGTTAATATTATATATTGTTGATTAATTCAAAAGGTGATTCACAAAACAAACACTCACATTAAATGTTACAAGTAGCATCTGCCAACGACCTGGCCCAAATGCACACACTCACACAACACATACACCCACACACACACACACACACACACACATTCATTAATTTGTGTAGTAGATATGCATGTACTTGGAACACACACAAGCATACTTAAACGGAAACGGAAATTCGAAACACTCAAGTTAAAGTGCCACTGGCCGGATATAAATTTCACAATAATGTGTCACAAGCGGCAAAATATTTTATGTAACAATGAATATTTTGGTGTACATAAATAACTGAACTTCCAAATGCGTGTGCAATTGTGGACATATGTACGTGTTCCTATCAGATGTTTTTATTTTTAGAGTGGAATAATTTTAAGTTGAAATAAAGTAGAAAAAATGTTTTCAATATCCTAAAACTAGACTTAATTTTTTTGTTTGCTAATCGATAACTTTACAAAATTTAATGTTATCGTATATTTTTTAGGGATTGCCGTTCGATTTTAAGCGAAACCGAAACCGCGGTTTTTAACCCATAAAAACCGAAACCAACAAAAAAAGTGTCGGTTTTTAAGTTTTACTTTAACATTATTATCTTGTTTAAAACTACAGCAAATGTACTTTACATTGAAGACTTTTATACATTACTAAGCATTCTGTAACAATATAAGGTAAGAAAATTGTAAAATTTTAAGAAAATTTAACAATTCTTTACAGGAAGAATTGTAATCTGTTATTAAGAAATCTCTAGCAGATGTAAAGCAAGAAGACGACAATTTTAACGTTCTTAGACAAGAATTTGTACTTTATAATAAAACGAACAACAAAATAACAAACATATTGCTTCACAAGGCAATAACACAATAAAGCCCTCTTCAACTGAAAACGAAAGAGTGTTTTCTGTCGCTGGTAACTTCTGCACAAAAATAAGATTTCGTTTAAAGGACTCTACATTGAGCGCTTTAACGTTTCTGAAATTTTATTACTTGGATAATTAAATATAAATCTTTTATTCTTAAGCTTTTTATACACATACTCACTACTAAATGTTCATTTTCTAATATAAGTACCTGAATTGAATACAAGCCAGAGAAACTCTATCATCCCTATAGTAACTATTTTTTCCCTCGAAACAATTTTCCCAGAAATATTTTCCCTTTTTTGGTTTCTAATATATGATCGTGGACTTACATAATATTTGTATAGAAGTATATACACAGATTTTTTTGCACGAAAATATGTTTTCCTCTATCGTCTATATACGCACATCTTACCTTATAAAATAATGACAACCAATTATAATTATCGCTTTCCAATTTTTAGCGAGTCGTTTAAAAAAGTCTGTCCGAAAAAACTTAGTTTCATGCCATTAAAGGACTATGATAGGCCATATTTAGGGAAAAATTATGTAGAAGATGTTGCGGTATTTATTCTAAACAAAAATGGTTATAAAAAATTTTCCGAAAATCGCCGCATTTAAAAGTTATGGTGCCAAAAGGATTTATAGCCAGGATAGGTTATTTTTTAGGTGAAAAGTGCAATGCGCATGGCCGGTAGGTACGCGAGGTATCAGTGCAATTTTTAGACCCATGTGAATTTTTATGGCTGGTCTATCAGAAACTGCCGGTGGAGCGAATAATATAAATACTTTGGGCAATTTGGGTGGTCTAATGTGTATTCAGGTTTTTAAGATGTGGGTGTGTGTGCTATCAGAATATGATGTTCCATGTTGAAGTCGTCTATAGTTAATTATTTTAAAAATAGATAGGTATTAACAATGCAAAAAATGCAAAATAAATTATTTAACTATTGCTAATATCGAAAATAAAATATTTTAATCAAGGTGGTTAGTCGAAAAAATAAGTAAACTATTTTTCTTTTACAAAACAAATACATATGTATGTATTTAACATTTTACATATGTATGCATATACGTCGTCCGATGTCGGTGAAGGGTATATAATATTCGGCTAATCCGAACATAGCACTCTTACTTGCTTTATTTTCAAAAGGAAATTTTAGCTTAAGTAACATGTTGCTGTTACAAAAAGTGTAAACAAAAAATAATTTGTACTTAAGCTTAAATTGTTTTTGCTATAAAATTGAAACGATATATCCTATGGTTGTAAAATTTTGATATATAATGGCAATGATAACAAGTTAATGATTTTTATAAAAAAAAACGCATTTCGAAAATCATGTTGGTTAAGCTTCTTTGGCGGTAATGGCTCGATATTTTGAGTAATTCAAATAGCCAGACTGTATATGTTTTTAAACTGTTCTGATGCTTGTTTAAAAAGCAAAAAATATTAGTCCCGAGGTTTTGAATTTCAGCTTTTGATAAACCAAAGTATATAAATAATAAGAAGCTAAATTGTTAAATAAACTTTATATAATTCTGTAGGTTTGTATGTATAAACAATCTAACTTTATTAATTAAGATTCCGGATAACGACAATATGAGTTACTCTCGATCAATTCGTGTGATATCCAATCTTCGTATAAAGGCAATCGATTCTTAAGGGTTTCAACTTCTCGTAGTATGCGCACAACGTTGCCACCAATTAGTTTTTTTATGGCTGCATTACCCCAAACGCGATCTCGAGCCAATTCAGCCAATAGAAAAGCGTAACCTTTCGGAGCACCACTCAATCCAATGTGGTCCACACCAGCCACCTTGCGAACATAATTAATAGCATTGATGGCTTCACGAACACTGATCAGCCGCTCACCGCAACGCTCAAGATTTAGCATGATAACTCCGCCGTTGTCGGGAAGTAAGCTGAAAATTCATATTAATTGCATTGAGGAAATTGGGTAGGAGAAGTGTATAGCAAACCTTAAAACACGATCGGGAATAGCAGCTACGTTCGTACTGTTACAAAAGGAAGATGGTGCCGAGTTGATCAACAGTACAGGTGCTTTTGCCGTTTGTAGGGCCGCTGTCATTGCAGCTTCAGAGAGGTGAGAGATTTCAATCAGCATTCCAATGCGGTTCATTTCAAACAACATGCTCTAAAATTAAAGATTTTTGTATCAATTTAA
The DNA here is from genome assembly GCA_949987645.1 of Tachina grossa. Taxonomy (NCBI): domain Eukaryota; kingdom Metazoa; phylum Arthropoda; class Insecta; order Diptera; family Tachinidae; genus Tachina; species Tachina grossa. The sequence goes on along the minus strand of OX465274.1, from coordinate 233,986,236 downwards.
ACTAAAAAAAAAAAAAAAACATTTTGTCAAGTTAATAAAACCGTCTTCCCTAAAGAATACTTTAAAAGAAACTCATTTGCTTAATATGTTAAGTCATCCGTTTACATCTTTAAGAAATATAAAGTTCTTTAAAACGAAGTACGCAGTTTGGTAAAATTTATCACACGGTTTTATGGATATATTAAATTTGTATGCATGCATACACACATAAATATGTATACATACTAGGGTGATCGACTCGGTTGTCCAACCGGTTTTAAAACCTGGGTTTTTCACAATACGGTTGTCGGTTTTTACAAAATGTTGATTTTTCGGTTTTTTTACAATTTAAAAACCGGCTGAGTCGAATACTTTTCGATTTGCACATTTTGCGTGTTTTGTTGATTTTCGTAAGTATTTTTTTTAGTGTAAGCTTTTTTTTGAGCATGTCAACATTTACTGAAACATGAAATTTAAGATAAATTATTTTATGAGGTAATAGCAGAGGCGAATTTAATTGGCCTTGTGGTGTGCAATGGATGTTGCAAAAAGTGTTTTTTAGTTTTGCTGACATTTTGCTTCACATTTTATATAGAGGTAGATATCCCCTTTGTCCATACATTCATATGTATATACCATTAAGGAATAAACTCTACATACACCCATCATTTTTGGTGTTTGAGGAAACTTGGGAAGAAATTCAAAAAATTAATTATCCCAATATTTATTGTGCTAATGAATATGTTTATACAACAAATAAAAAATTTAAAAATAATTATAATAACAACATAATAGACCATATTTGGATGCCATTTGTTGACGGCTTGGTACCGGAAATCACAGAATTTTCAAACAAGTTGACGATATCAAATATTTTGCAAGTATTTTTCCTATGTATTTAGAATATTTTTGCTACTGTAGGTGTTATTATAATTATTTTTTTATTTTTTGTATAAACATATTTATTAGCACCCTAAATATTGGCATAATTAATTTTTTGAATTTCTTCCCAAGTTTCCACAAACCCTGAAACTGATGGTTGTATGTAGAGTTTATTCCTCAACTGTATATTATATATAAATAATTATGTACTATACATAAGTCTATGAAGTTAATTTTTATGTTTTACCTTTAATTTTTGTATTGTTTTATAGTATTTACATGAACTGTTAACTCTTTTTTTTTTTAATAAAGTAATTTCAAATCAAAACTTTTGTATAATAATTTTCTTACTTAAAAAAACCGGTTGACCGGTTTTTCCTGAATTGTTAAAACCGCAACCGGGTTTTTCATAGTTTCAAATATTCGAACTATTCGAAAACCGGTTTCTGGAAAAAGTCGAATAATCGATCACCCTAATACATACATAAACATGTATACCACTGCTAGCCAGAGAAGCGCCAGAGTGCCGAACATCAATCGGCTTTTTGTACAAATGAATGCACATACGCTTATACATTTCTCTCGGTTTTCTCTCTGTAAGAGCGTATGTGCATTCATTTGTACAAAAAGCCGATTGATGTTCGGCACTCTGACGCTTCTCTGGCCAGCAGTGATGTATACACATTATTTTTGTAAGCTAATTTTGCTTTTTAATTATTTCAAACTTGTGAATGCGGCTATCGAATAAAAAATATTTGCTCAAAATAAAATTGAAATGGCAAAGGCTAGACACAAATTGAGAGCCGTTTATTAATTATTAATTACTATTTTCAAAGAAATTTTTAACATTAAAGTACTCTTTAACATATACATATCTATACTTTATCTATCGAAAGATCCACTCAATCCAATTCGACCGTCTGAAAAACAATCAAACTTTCACATTTTTACCGCCAATCCCAACTTAAATAACGGTTTATTTTATGCCACAGTATGTACATACATCATTATGAAAAATATTCTGTAGTAAGGAGCTCACTAAATATTTTCTGGGGAGAAACGATCCCCCATGATCTTCTGCATATGCCGCCGCAATAAATCGCATGCCAAAATATATTATAAAAACATTCAAGAAATATCCTTAAAAGCTTATCTCTTGAAGTTCCGTAAAAATTTTTGCGTGGCATGCAATAATGGCTATTAAAATAATGTCCATGAATGATATTGCATACCACCAAATCATATTTGACTTTTATTATAAAGTAATTCGTTTCAATAGAAATGTTTTGTGCAATTCGAAATTATAAGCTCCTTACCTTCCCAAAATCGTTAATGGAGTTGGTTGCATTGCCTTCAACGAAATAGTCCAAGTTTTTTGTAGATGCAGCCCATGGGGTTGTGCATTCCAAGCTAGTTATTGAAACAAAACGCGCTCCTAATAAATACATTGAGCGAAGAACTGCTAAGCTAGCGCCTAAAGCATGTCCACCTCCAAGCCCCATTAACACTGCCACTTCCCCTCGTATGTGCGTTTGTTCCATTTCATCGGCAGATTCTACTATATGCATAGAGTCTGTAACAGCTGTTATACGCTTAGCCTTATCAATTCCCTCTAGGGCCAGCTGCACAGCATCCAAATATTGAGCTCCACATGGCACTGCAATAGGCCATAAGACTGCACCCACATACTTTTTACGCATTTCATGCATGCTGTTGCTGTAATTTTGCTCTCGCGTAGGCGTCCAAGAACCCTCGATAAGAGGAGCTTCACTTAGTAGTCGTCTAATAAAAGCCAACCGTGCCTCCAGGAGTGATGATTGCCTGAGCTGCAAAGCGAGTGGAATTCCACCTGCCATTGCAATACATGCCAACATGACTCCCAATACGATAAGGAGTCGTTTGCTTCGGGACTTTTTGATTTCTGATTCTGTTGGCGACTCCATTCCTCCAGAATTGCCACAAGGATCTTTCATATATGGAGATATTCCACCATTTTGCAACTTTTCACTTCCAATCTTTGTTATTTCAGGAGGCAATTCAACAATGTCCGCAATTTCCGTAAAAACAAAACACTGTTGCTTGCAGTGGGGTTGATGCTGATGTTGATGGTGGGGATGCATTGAATGCACCTCAATAAATCCATGATTTGGCACTGTATTCATTGTTTTTTTTTCAAACTCGAGCCTGCAAATAATATTTATATATTTTGCTCTGACCTTAAGGCTAAACACAAACAAAAAACTTGATAACTTTTTTTGAGCTCTTGTAGAGATATGTACTATATTAAAACAAAATTATTGATTTACAAAATTTATGTACGTATTGTATTTACATACATTTGTAAGTATGTATATTATATTTCTTTCTTTGCTATATTGTTCGCTTATTAAGAGCTTCTGCGCAGTTGCTGCAGGGATACTTGTGTACATAAATGTCTAAAAATAGTCAAAATTATCTTCAAACCAATAGAAATTTAAAGTAATATCTATTTATTTACTTATAACAAAGTACAACATTGTTATAAATTTATTAAAGCAATGTTTTGGTAATATTTTAAACGTTATAAATCTCATTTGAAAGTACCACAATATGGCAACTCTCTTTCCACCGACAGAAGACACGTTGCATTTTACACCATGGGAAGTAAAATTTATAAATCACTAGAAAATAAATTGATGTTATTCATCAAAAATTAAAATCATATCAAATTTTGTGAGCAAAACTATTTATGTACTCGTACTATTTTTGTCTGAAAATTTCACTTATTTGATTCTACTCTATTTATCACTTCTAATAAATTTTGTTAGACAATAAAAACTGGTTTTTGTCCGTTTGTTTGATTTTAAGTTACTTTGATGTTTACAACCGACAAATACAGAAAAAATCCAATTATACTGAGAATCTACTCCCATTGGCGTAGCTAGAAATTTTGCCTAGGGGGTAATATGACCGGTGCTTTTCACGAGTCATATTATAATTAATAATTCCATGCACATTTTAATAAATCTAGGAAAGGGGGCAATTCCCTCCCATAATGGTAATTTGATTTGATGTGTATAAAAAACAAATATATGGCAGCACAAATTACTAATGTCAAATCTCATAAATTCACCACTTTAAATAATTGTAAACAAAGCTGATTGCACGTGTAAAAATAACAAGAGCAAAATATTTTTAAACAATGGTTGAAATTGAGGGATACAAAGGTTTGTAAAGCAAAAAAAAAAAATGTGTATAATAATTCATAATATTAATTTTAGTTGTTCCTCTGCGAATGACCAAAAGTGCTTCTAACTGCCATAGTGTGTATATGAGAGAACACTTTATACGTTTGATGGATCCAAACAAACCCAAAGGACGAACTCTATTTCTGTTGAACGTGCCACCATATGTGACAGAAAATAGCCTGGAAATATTTTTTAACAGAACTGGCCCAGTGACATGTGTCACGTTTGCTGAAAAACCTGGAAAAGATGAAACTTACAAATGGCAGCAAAATGACGTGTTTAGCTGTAAAGATCCGCCTTTTAAATTTAAAGTTGCTTACATAGTTTTTGAGAAGAGTAGCAGTGTACATAGAGCTTTGCAAGTAATTAGTATAGATTTATTTAATGAAAATACTGGCCAGTCCATTGTTGAAACTGGTATGCAATTATGGCATTCGCAATATCAGCAAAAAATGTTGGATGTAGTAAAGACACAAAAATTCATAGATGAATACATGGCTGCGTACGATGAAAGAGAAAAAGAAGTCGAAGCAGCAGCAAAAAATACTGAAGCGGACGCTGATGGTTGGGTGACGGTTGGAAAGCAGGGAAGAAATTCGGGATTCGAGCAAAAAGATACCGTCATTGATAAGTTGGAAGAAAAACTAAAACGCGGCAAAAAGAAAGAATTAACTCACTTCTACACCTTCCAAATAAGGGAGTCCAAAATGAAAGATATTATACAACTAAGGAAAAAGTTTGAAGACGATAAGAAAAAAATAGAGTCGTTGAAACAAGCTCGAAGATTTAAGCCATTCTAATAAAGTTTGTTTATACTCGTATCTAGTTTATATATATATAATACCTACAAATAAATCAAAATTCTTAAATTTTGAATTATTCAGCCATCTTTTAACTTTTATTAGCAGAAACAACAATTTTCATTAAGCTATGATGAGGTAAAGATTCGAGAGTGCACAATAGTTGAGGCACATTTCCATAAACACATTTGCTACTTAAGCCAACTTGGACGGCTTGAGCATAACGTTCTAAGCACTTTTGATAATCAGCGTTTTCAGATGGCACAATTCCATCTGCCGTGAGGCGAGCAGCATGATTTTTTAATGGAATCGCTATCATAGCTAAATGCTGAGCACTAAGTGCAGTTGGTGGTACATTGTTTACTATTTCCAAAAGCGTTTGAAGCAATGATAGGTGCAAACTGCTATAGGTGTTACGATTTGAAACTATTGGTGATAGAACGGACCACCTGATTAATCCAGCGAGTGGGGTCACAACTGGCATTGCTATCGCGCCGACCGGCAACGCAAGCGGTTGCTGTGATGCCAAACAAAGAGAAGGATTTTCATTTATCCATTCGTTAAAAACATCTAAAAGACCATCCGGAGGAGCCGTCAAACAACCTCTCTGCTCATTCAAGTATAAATCAGCAACAGCAGTCATTAAATTTGCTGCAAAATGTGGCGCCACCAAAGGTAATTGCCTCAATTGCTCCGAAATCTTGCGAGAAAATATTATAAAATCGCTAACCAAACTCTGAGCCACTTCTATAGATGGAGACGTTGTACATCCAACCTGTTGCATCCAAGTACCAGCTGAAGATAACAGCGGTGCCACCGATCCGGACACCGCTGTGCTTATAAGCTTGCACAATATTTTTGTACGTTGTGGAGTTAAATTCGAACCAAATAAAGACAGGAAAACGGCATTTCTAGTTGAATCGGGACCTGGCTGAGAAAAAAATTCTATCAGGACTAATATTAGTTGGAACTCTTGTATTTTATTCAAATGCATGTTCCCATACGACTGCGGTGATTGTCCTCGGCGCACATCGATGTCCTTAGTTCTCTCCAAGAACACAAATTCCGATATTAACTGCATAATGAAGTTTTGCTTGCCTCGTCCAATTATAATGTTTTCTGTTAAAAGTAAAGCTCTTATTTTTCTTCTTGATTTTATATTATACAGATGTGCATCCATACGTATGTGTGTATGTTTCATTCCAATGCACATTGATATTCTCAAGGTATATCAAACATCTTTAATGTGGCTTGGATATGTAAATGCATATACATATGTATTTGCATACATGCACTCAAGCTTATGTTTATTCACTTACCAATGCGAGGCAAAGCCTCCTTGACGCAGGCCGGAAACTCTAACTTTCTTAAAGAATGTTTAACATCTGCTTGATGCATTGTTACTAAAATTTTAATACATATATTCCGATTAGTCGTTTAGAGGAAATATCATAATACACTAGGAATCGTTTATAATTTTGAAATCACATTAGATAAATCTTTTAAATAATTACAAAATATACTTTAAATACAAAATAATAAACACATCGTATGTATTGTTTGTTTAGATTTTTGCGCCAGAGAAACAAGCCGATCGGCTCGCTGCCGGCTGAAAAGCCGCCGCCGACTTTCAATAAAACTTCAAACCGCCGCCGATGCATGCGCCAAGCCTCAGCTGAAAATTGCAGCCGGCTGATTGTTTTTTGTAGTTGCCATGATACAATTATAACAGGTACATGCACAAGCCCAGCCTGTTATTGTATACAATACAATTAGTTGTCAAACTTTGTTTACAAGCTGCAAAACTGTTGGTGTATTTGTGTGAATAAAATGATTACAGTGTTGCCATTGCGCTGATTTACACGGGCATAATTGTGCTGGCATAACATGCCAGTTTGTGGGTGAGAGAGGCAAAGAGAGTGGTTTTGCGGTTGGCATAACTTTTCAACCAGCTACAACCCCGCATTAGCAGCATAAAACCAATACACACACAAATTAAAACACAGCAAGTGTTAAATGATTACGAAAAACACTAACCCACACAAAGCTGTTTATACGTATACATTTTGTGCCAGATGAATTAGTCTCGTGTAATTTGGAAAAGAACAAAAATTGTGCGGCTTAAAAATTGTTCTCGTCTAAACTACCTCATTGAGTTTACACATGGATGTGTTTCCAATTACACAATGAAGAGAATTGCACTACACATTATTTTTGTAGTGCGGGCCATACACTGCACAAGTTCAGTGCTCAAGTCTGGCACTGTACAGTGCGTTTGGGTAGTGTATGGGGGCGGTTGTGCTATTTACGCAGTGAACTGAGTAAATATCAAAACGATTTTGATATTTGCTCAAGTTTGAAAACTGTACAGTGAACTTGTGTAATGTATGTTGCAAACGCTCAGTTTTGCAGTGATTTTTTAAGAGTTAAAAACAAAAAATGAGCGCAGAAAAAATATTCTGGGCAGAGTTCCTAGAATTATACAAAGAATCGCCTGCATTATGGCGCATTAAAAGCAATGATTATAGCAATAGAATTATGAAAATCGAAGCCTACGAAAAATTAATTAATAAACTAAAGGAAAAATACCCCGATGCAAATAGAGAAATGGCTGTTAAAAAGATTAACACATTTAGGATTTAGGCTGTTTTTATTGCCACAGCAATTAATAAAATAGAGCAGTATTTGCACATGTTGTCTTCTTCACTTATAGCTTTAAAATAAAAACTGCAGTTTACTTGGATAGTGTGTGTCACAAGCTTAGTTTACGCAGTGCCAGACTTGAGCACTGAACTTGTGTAGTGTATGGCCGGCATAGGTTAAAATGAAAACAAAACTAAATAAAAATAGAATTACACACAGATTATACATTAATCTAATTACATGGCCTACACACGAGAGTAATTGCACACTCTGTGTAATTACAAACCCATTGGCAGCACTGAATGACTTTAATCATTCGTGAATGCCGCGTCTGCAATTGTACTTTAGTTACCATGTAATTGTTATTTTTATAAACAAAAGGCACCTGTTTCTGACAATTATACGTTTGTTTATACCAACAAAATGCATGTGTTGTTTGGTGTTGTAATTTTGTTGTAGTCGTGCATGTACCATGGCAGTTGCTAATTTGTACTACTTGTTACAAATTATGTGAAAGACATCATTTCTCAAAACTACAAATCTACAAGTTAAATAAACACAAAACAACAACACTTTTGCAAATTTTATTATTGTTTTCTGTGTCTTTTATTCGTAGATTTGTAAATTGTAGTTTTTAGAAACTGGCCCCAGGTGTTTTAATTTTTTTTTTTACAGATATGTGCTTAAAAAATTTATAAAGAGCGGGCGGCAATGTCAGCCGGCTTATGAGCTGCCGCTGACTTTTTAAGACGGCTTGCTTCTCTGTTTTGCGCATACATGTTTAGTATATAGAACAAGGTCGATGATAGGCGGCTTACAGCCGGCGACACAAATCTTAGTCCCGGTTCACACACTTGATCTTTTATTGATCAACTCGTAATTTAGCTGTTATAAAGCCCTTATGACACTTAATTTTTTCTTCATTGACTTGATTTGATTTGAATTAATAGAAAGAAAGAATAAATGTTAGAAAGCACAAACTATATAAAACGTTAACAAAATGTTTAAATGTTTTCAATTTTTCGTAATTAGAAACCGCTAGTATTAAGACAAAACAAACTAAAAATCGTTTTGTTTGACCATAAACCGCTAATTAGCCAACACGTTTATGTTTCAAGCTTGAAATGTGAATTTTATATAGCTGAACCCTTTGCACCTATTGAATTTTCCTATTACAATATGTTTGCACTTTTCTGTAAAACTTGATAAATGAAACAAAAATTAAGTGTCATATGGGCCTAATAGTATGTTTCCACCGACTTTAAATCAAGTCATTTTAAGTAAATCACTTCAAAGTGCTTCCACCGAGCGTGTGAGTGATTTGTTGTTCGAATTCTCGTATTCAATTTATGCACGAATTTATAAGGATGGAGCAACAGCTGTAAAGTAAATTTTATTCACATGAAGTTGACATTTCTAATTGATTAAATATTCCTTCTCGAACTTGACAATAACTATTGATTTATGACTCCAATCAGGTTTTTGTTTAAATTCGTGGAAAAAAGAGAAACGCATTGTTTATTTGATACTGTAGTGTATTACTACTTACCAATTAACACAGCTAGTAAAAATTTATTGCACTGGAAAGACGTAGCAAAACAAAAACGACGACGAAATTTGAGGAAAAACGAGACAAACAGAAAAATACCCATATCTTCCGTCTCGTGACACTTCTGTATGTTTTGTGACCAAGCGTTGGAAAGTGTAATTTTGTATGCAAATCACAAAATAATTCTCTTCACTGAATTTTCCCATAAGCTGCCATGTTATGCCAGCATAATTATACCCCTTTTAGACACGGAAAGTTTACTTTGCAAAGTCTTAATTTAGCTGAGAGAAAGACAGAAAGAGAAAGTATTCTTACCTCGTGTCTTTCACACAGCTGAATTAAGACTGCAAAGTAAGCTTTCCGTGTGTAAACGGGGTGTTATGCCCGTGTAATTAAATCAGCACATCAGACATAACATAATGTGTTGACAAGCCGATTTATACTGTTACGTTTTTCTCTCTATAAAAACGCTTTTCCGTAGATCCGAAGATTTGCAAATGAATACAAGAGCCGAGTGTAGTATTTAGGGTTAAGAATGATATAAGTTTTATTTACAAATACACTTATACTAAATTACTCAAGAGCTTAAATACACTAATACAACTTAAACTAATAAATTACACACAAATATTCACAACTGGTTACCACTACGCCTTCCTCGCTGTAGTTTACGCACGTCTCTTATCAGGCTGCGCAAGTAATCACGTCACACCTCTTTGTCTGCTGCTCGTCACACACGGCACTCACTCTGCCGACACTCACAGTTGATACACCAATAAAGACTCACTGACTTTACTTACACCCAAGGCGTATTGATACAAGGTGGTCTTAATTTGCAACTCTGCGTATTCGCCTTGTATATTTGTTAGTGTAAAATTTCCTGCTGTCAAAAGATTTTTTAACGTTTTGGTTCATTTGACAGCAGGGAATTTATGTCAGCTGGCGAATTAAGATCACCTTATGTGAATTCGCCTTGCTTACACCCTTACACACGTCTATTCGCTGCGCTGTTTCCTTTACTACAGCCGACACGACAGACTCCACAATAATCTTAATTCCACGACAGACTATTATTAATTCAAAACTTAATTATCAACTGACTTGTTCACTCGCAAGTGATTGACTGACTGCAACACAACAATAACTGACTGGCAACGAACTCGCAACTAACTAACTGACTGGATGCGTCACCTCTTTTTATATTTCACACAAATACCACTAGAAGTTTCAAGCAATGTCTAGACGATCATTATCATCTTATATGCTGCCTAATTAAGTTCATGTGGTAACTATGTACATACATGTGTATATGCGTACGTGTGTACATCATTAACTAAGCAACACTCGGTGGTTGTTTATCTTTTACTTTTTCATTTGAGTTAGCATGTATGTATGTCTGTAAATATGTGAATCTTCTTAATAAGCAGACGCTTTTTTTGTTGTTGCTTTTGCTTGTTTACGTTTAATGCTGCGCATGCTTATTTAGTTGTTGACTACTATTCTAGACTATTCGTTACATTGACCCTGTAGGAATATTTTCGCGTAACACTTACATTAACCCTGTTGGAATATTTTTGTGTAATGTTGCCTTAAACCTGTCGACGGCTATTTTCGTAACAATACTTAATAACAATGGTGCATATTCAGAAACCGTAACCAAAGTCGAAACTAATAAAACAGAAACTAAAAACTAGTTCATAGATAGTTATAGCTCTTTTTCACAATTCATAACTAGTCCAGCAACTGATTTCAGCTGGTAAACAAAATGCAACCTTGTATATTGTTATGTAGATGGCACAAAATGTCGATAATATTTTGAACGATAAATTCTGCAATTAATTAAAAAGCTTATGAAGCTATTAAAAAACTGTTTTATTTACTTAAACAAGTTTAAAAATTCTAAAACAGTAATTTTTAGTCATAGTCTGTATATAAATTAATTAAAATAAGGGCCTGTAAAAAAAGTAATTCAATAAAATTTTGTTGACCAAAAACACATCTCTAATTTATTTTATTGCTTTATATGGATATTTTTTTGGACGCAATAGAAATAAATGCAAGAAGTAAAGATAATAAGGTTATATAGGAAAATGTTAGAAAATAAAGAGTATTTATTGTTTTGTGCATTTTAAAGAGCAAAAAATTGGTTTTACTTTTCAAATAAATTGTAAATGAAATCAACCAGCTGTTCTTTGAATTTATTAGTTAGTTGGTATTTAGTTACAGCTTTACCCTTAATTAAGTCTAAACTTTTACTGCTGTAAGCAATCAACTATGAATAACTTAAATAGGTACTTAAAAAAGTTAACACTTAGTGATAGTTTCTGAATATGCGCCAATTAATTAATACATAGGTCGATGGACTAAATGCAAAAGAAGCCACTAAGTATCTGTAACAGTAACGCTCTCTGTTTCAAAAGTCGTAAATATCAGGGAGAACGAACAATAAAAAGGAAAGTTTTCGCTATGTCACAGGACGTAACAAATATTTGCTAATTGCATAATTCTTAACCTTGTAGTGGCAACTCTGCTTGTGAAGAGACGTACGTTTTGTGCGTACTTGCTATCAATTCATGCCGGTAAAAATAAAACATATGTTTAACCATAGAATATACACAGAATACTCTTTTATGTTTGCAATTTTTTTTACATCTACATAACTCGGTAAAGTGCATTTATTGTATATTATTACTACTAGTTAAAACAAAACCTCAATATAAAAAAATATTAAACTTAAGTAAATTTGTATTATATGAAAATGAGTAAAGTTAGTGAAAAGGCTTTAGACTTTTCGGGGCTGCATGCATCATTCCAGGTACATACATAATTATGATAATTATTTTGTATTGTTCCATTATGCTTATTAGCTTCTCATTAAACAGGAAGCATTACAAAAGGCATTTGAACAAGATGATGTAAAGGTTTTGCGAAAGTCCTATGATAGTTTCGCACATAACTCCGACCATGATAAAAAACCACCAATGGATCAAGCTTTCAGAGAATTGCTGATATTCAAAATGAGCCATGACGTTCAGTTGATTGGAAAGCTAGTAAAACTTTCTGTTGATGCCGTGAGGGCGGAAATCGTGTCAGTTACAATACCAGTGGTGTTGTTAGGGGACATATTTGATACAGTAACTTTAGATAAGTGCGAAAAAATTTTTAACTACGTTGAAGAAATGGTAGAAGTGTGGAAGGAAGAAATATTTTTCTCCTCTTGTAAAAATAACATTCTGCGAATGTGCAACGATCTACTGAGAAGACTAAGCCGTGCTCAAAATACTGTATTTTGCGGTCGAATTTTATTGTTTTTGTCAAAATTTTTTCCATTTTCTGAAAGGTCCGGTTTGAATATTGTTTCCGAATTCAATTTGGAAAATGTTACTGATTATGGCATAGATGGAAAAGACTTGGATGACACTTTGGAAGATATTGAAGATATTCCCATTAAAATCGATTACAATTTGTATTGTAAATTCTGGTCGCTACAAGACTTTTTTCGCAATCCCAATCAATGTTACAGCAAAGCCTCTTGGAAAATGTTTCAAATCGTAAGTTTTCCTTTCGTTTTCAAGTGGTCGTAATTAATTCCGTTTTATTAAACTAGCACGCTACAACAGTTCTAGAGTCTTTTTCAAGTTTTAAACTAGAGGACACCCGGTCTAGTTCATCACAAGAAGATAATGGTGATGATTTAGGTGAAAAAATGGATATTAGCAATGAATATCGTATCGATTTCAAAGCAGGAATAGATCAATCTGTGCAAAAAGTAGACAATTTCTTTGCTAAATTTCTAACAAATCCTAAACTTCTGGCCTTACAACTTTCTGATGCAAACTTCCGACGCGCAGTTTTGGTCCAATTCCTTATTTTATTTCAGTATCTGCAACTTACTGTTAAATTTAAATCGTAAGTATTTCTTATTCTGTTAAAGAACACCTAAAAAATATTAACATATGTATTTCAGAGACTCAAGTACATTGACACCAACTCAAACTGAATTTATAAAAGAAACCGAGGCTAAAGTCTACCAACTGTTGGAAGAGACACCTCCCAACGGAAAACGTTTTGCTCGAACTGTTAAACATATGCTATCCCGCGAGGAAATGTGGAACAATTGGAAGAATGAAGGATGTAAAGAATTTAAAAAGCCGGAAGAGGAATCGGCAGGAGAGAATCCTCCACCAGCTAAAAAGGAACGCAAAACTTTGGGCGATTGCTTAAAAGAGGCCAATAGACAATCAAAATTCTTTCTCGGAAAGTAAGTGTAATAAAATATAGATGTATATATGTGGACAAATATTTTAAGAATATTCTTACTTCTGAGTATTTAAGTGTGTCTCTATACAATTCCACGTACAGACCAAACTACTAGACCGATTTTGACTTATTTTTTATATTTAAAAGATGACTTGTTTTTTTTTTTTTTTTATTTATGGATTGAAATCCTTACAGACGTCAGTAGACTTCAACCCAAAAAATTTTGGCATGCATATGTACATACATACTATGTACTTAAATTAAAATAAGCCAATACAATACACACGTTAAAAATAATTAAACTAGTCAATAAGATACATTATTTAAAAAAAAAAAAAAAACTTTAATTTAGTAAAAATTTATTTTGCAAAAACTTTTAGCGAAGTGCTGACGCGCTTATGGAACTACTCTCCCGATAATTTACAAGCATGCAAAAGTGAAGAACGCAACTTTTTACCCCAAGTCGAAACCTATTTAGAAAGTTCCAGAGACAAAAGTGACACATCTTTCGAATGGCGAGCATTGCGTTTGCTAGCACGACAATCTCCACATTTCTTTACGTTCATCAATTCACCATCATATAAAATATCCGACTATTTGGAAGCTGTACGGAAACGGTTGGCTAAAGAAAGATTAGATGCAGCGAAACAATCCGCTGCCAGCGCCAATGGTTCCAACACAGAAAATATCCCTACATTATCTGAATCCAATGAGCAGGAAACAGTTGCTTTGCAGGAACAAGAAAACGATCCCGACGGAAACGAAGAAGGTGTTTTAGGAGAAGAGGAAGAAACAAATGATTTGGATAAGGCCGACGAAGATAGCAATGACCATCCCAAACTAGCAACTGCATCCAAAGAACAAATAGAGGAACTTGCTCCATTAATAGGTGATGATTGGAAGAAATTAGGTAAAAAGTTGGGCTACACGGCCGATGAACTACTGTACTTTCAAACAGAGCACGCTGATCGTGATGGTGGATGTATAGCGATGCTGGTCAATTGGTTTGCTGATGACGATGATGCCAGTTTAGATAATTTAGCATATACTATGGAAGGTTTAGAAATCAATACTGCTGCCAAAGCTGTCAAAGCTCTAATCGAACGTTTGTCTACTAAGGTCGTTTCTCTTCGGGATGAAGTTGATAATTCAGCAGTCAAAATGGATTCGACTAATTAAAAATTGTATGTTATCCTTTTCATTTCATTTATTTTGAACGAAAATTTAAATTCGATTTACAAAAATTATTTATCACATGTGTAGTAGTAAATTACGCATTATTTTTTACGTATGTATGCAAATATAATTATTGATTGTTAGTAAAAAACAAACAAAAATTATAAAAATATTAATATAGAAAAATTAATGTCAGTTATGCATGTTTTTACAATATTGAGGACGTAACATAGCTTTGTCGTTGTAAGTTTAGTGTTAATGCATTCATTCAGTGCCAATTTTTAAAAACGTTTTTTGGTTGGTTTTGGTTTATTATGCTGCATATTGGCGCACTTGGGAATATGCCGTTCGGCAGCCGATTCATTAAAGCGTCTGCTACAGTGAGGGCATTGAATATAATCAGGATTTTCAGATGGTGGAGGAGGCGGCAAGTCACTCAATTTACCTCCTTTGGCTAAATGAGCTTGAACCTTTTTCGCTTCTCGAATGGCATTTATAAATTCTTCATGCTTTTTCCGCCAATTGCTCTTCTTTTCTCCGGACTGTTTGGCAGCTTGTGATGCATTTATTGAAGCTGTTGCGATTTTCGGAGCAGAAGGTGTGAAATGTTTGCCTTTCTTCAAATATTTTTCAGCTTCGGTACCTTTAACGCGATGCTTAGATGCGTCGAATATCTTGCGTTTTTTACTTGTCATCTTTCTGCAAACATCTTCATGTTTATGTAAACGTTCTTCATTAAAGTGGCGTTGGCAATGTTGACATGAGGCCATACCTGGCGGAGGAGTGCTAATTCTGGGAGGTGGTTTAACCGCCTGCAAGAAAAATGGAGTAACAACTTCAAAAACAAAACAATTATTTTAAATACTTACCAAAACAAATGTTGCTGGCTTAGTGCTGTTTGTTTTGCTGACTGTAGCCTGAAACAAATATGTTCGTTTGAATGTACATACATACATAGGTACCCAGCAAAATAAGTGGTGAAAAAAAAGTAGAATAAATTCAGTAAAGTGCGACTCTGACTCGCGCACGAAGGGTTGCGTACGAACACTAGATATGTAATTTAATACAAACTTCATCCTATATAATATATAGTTTTGACATTTTTTTTCGTTTTTGGGATCTTTTCGGTTTTTTTTTTGTTTTGGCGTTTTTTGCGTTTTTTCATTTTGGCGATTTTTTTTTATTTTTGGATATTTTTTAATTTTTGCGATTTTTTTATTTAAAATTTTTTTAGTTTTGGCGACATTTTCGCGTTTTGGCGATTTTTGGCGTTTTTTTTTTAATTTTGGCGTTTTTTTCATTTTAGCGACTTTTTCGAATTTGGCGATTTATTTTAGTGTTAGAATTTTTTTTTAATTCTGGCGATTTTTTCGTTTTGGCGATTTTTTTTTAATTTTTGACGATTTTTTTTTTGGTTTGGCGATTTTATAATTTTCGGTTTTTTTAGTTTTACCGTTTTTGAAAATTTCAAGTGTTTGCCTCTTTCGGTTTCCAAGATATAGCAAATTGTCAAAATTACATAGTCAAAATTGCATTAACTGATGGACCACCCTTTAATTTATTTTTTTTAAAATTTAGTGTTAATTGTTGTAGTCTGTATAAAAATACACTAATTTTACAAATTTCAAGTTTCAATATACATATGTTCATACAATTGTATGTATATTACATGGGATTTTAACATTTTTCGTTGCTCGTTTTGGAACGCCCTTTAATTTTTAATTCTCATGTATTTGTTGTTGTAGCGGCCAAGGTTCTAGATACTCTGTCCAAATTTCAGGTCCGTAGCTCTTACGGTTCTTGAGAAAATACCGGACAGACGGACAGCGTAGCGAAAACAATAGGGTTCCTTTTCACCTTTGGTGTACGGAACCCTAAAAAGCACCACAACTACTAATATGAAGCACTTCAAACTCCGAGGAAAAGGTAGTGAATTTTACATTAGCGTGTCATTGGAGCGAAGTGGTTTGTTTTTGCCAACCCGTGAGTGAATAAGATTTACTTTTTATTTGCTATAAAAACTATTTTAGAGTGTAGGTGTGATTTTTTATTGGTGAAGTAAATCCAATATATTTTACATTTAGGATGTGGTTCTTAACCACTTTTCCAAAGCACTTAAATTTATGATTTAGGAAGTGTTTCTTATTCACTTATTTATTAACCCAATTGGAAGCTATTTAATTCCTAAAAGTATTTTACTCATTAAAATAATTGTCTCAGAAGAACAAAAGAAGGGAAATCTGTTCTAGTTTTCGTTCATTTCTGAAGTTGAAGAATTGATACTTTTAAGCATTTAAATCAATCAGTCAATTTATTAGCTTACGGGCTTGCTCGGAGTTTGAAGTGGTTCGTATTAGTAGTTGTGGTGCTTTTTCTACTTTTTTTCCATCACTTTTTACTGGGTTTTTATTTCAGAGGATAATAATAATAAAATAGGTGACTTGTCATTACTTTAGGTATGCGATTAAAGATAACTTCATTAAACCAGAATAAAATGCATAACCTATTTTGGAAGTAATTTAGAAGTACTTTCTAAAGAAGTACTCATTTTATTTTTTGCTGGGTAGATTCATAACCGTATGTATGTATGTACATATCGTCGTTACCTTAATATAGAAAGGCCCTAAATCATTATATTTTTTAAAATGAGTTTTTCGTATATTCCGATAGAAGAACATCTAATGTACCGCAAAAATGCAAAAAATTTCGATTTCAAAAAAATAATGAGTTAGGGCCTTTCTATATTAAGGTAACGATATGTAGGTTTACATTCATGCTTTATCCTGATTACATTAGTTGTAATAACGAAAGTAAAGATAATAAGTAAAATGTCCACAATGAAAAAAAGCGAAAATGGACGGAACATTTTTTATTTAGAACAACACTAATTTATATTTCATATGAAAAATGCAAAATAGCCCAAAATTACTCTAAAATTTTAGTGTTGTTTTCAATATAATATTAATTTTTCATTGAAGCCATTTTTTATGGACGAAGCAGTTAATAGCGCCACAAATTGAAAATACAAAACCAATAACATTTTCTAATGCAAAATCGTCTAGAACAATCATTGAAACAATTTTCATAAAAATTTCATGTGCAAAAATAGAAAATTGTTGTTGATTTTTTTTATAAAAAAGGTCTCTTTAATTTTAAAATTTTTCTTTGTGCAAATTTTGAATTGAATTTGAATATTATTAACATATTACAATTATATACTTAAGTAAGTCCCAATTTACACTATGCAAGTCTTATTGCTAAGCTGATTAGTTTGTTAGGAGAGAGAGACGGTGGGAAAATAAACGTTTCTGTTCCCCTCGTCTCACTCCCTAAAACTAATCAGCTTAGCAATAAGACTTGCATAGTGTGATTTGGGACTAAGTAACCTACAAAAAACAACAATTTACTTAATTGAATGATTTTAAAATGAAAAATGTTTGCAACATAATTCAATTAGGGTGTAGAATAAGATGAAATGAGTCAGATTTCTGATAATCATAACTAACAATACCGAATTGCATCTCCCAACTTATGAAACTTTAAATGCGTTTTTCTCAAAACTTCATTTTCACACACTAGGTCCCTTTTCTCGGAGAAGGTCCCATATGTAAATAAGAAGCTAAAGTTTAAGGCATAATAATAATAAACATACAGACATACATACATTCGCGAGAGCCTGGAAAAACTATGCTTCTCTAAATCTATTCGCACATTTAACCTGATCATACCTAATTACAACTATTTATCGTCCTCAAGATTGTTCTTTGTTAGTGCTGTGAAATTATGGAACAACTTACCAAATAATATTAAAACCGATCCCCGTGTATTGTCTTTCAAAATGGCAGTTAAAAAAATTTTTAGTAATTAATAGTAATTAATCTCTCTCTCTTTGCTTAT
Organism: Tachina grossa; assembly: GCA_949987645.1. Taxonomy (NCBI): domain Eukaryota; kingdom Metazoa; phylum Arthropoda; class Insecta; order Diptera; family Tachinidae; genus Tachina; species Tachina grossa. The sequence continues at coordinate 233,967,823 of OX465274.1, read as the reverse complement.
AATTAAATTTGTTTATATTATTTAAAATTTTTAATTCATTATCTGCTATAATTAATTACATTAAAACTTATTTGATCAATTAGTTAAATTTGTTTGAGGTGCTTTAAGAGACTTCGAGTCTTATTTGTACTTATAATGGTTTCTAATAATAAAATTTATATTTTTATTATCATTATAATTATTAATATGTATGTATGTATGTAGTCGGAAAAATTAACATGAAGTTAGAATAAGTGGAACATTTTAATCTGCCTTATCGTGGTTGGCGTATTTCAAATACGACTACGACTTTTTGGTAACAGATTAAAGAAAAACTGTTGAAGTCTTCTTTAATCTATTAACAAACAGTCGTAGTCGTATTTGTAATACGCCAACCACGATAATGCATAATATGTTCTTAACGAGTTTTGCCATACTTTTTTTATTTTTTCATTTTTTATTTGTTGGAAAAAAATTGCGTGTGGAACTTAAATATCAAATATAACACCCATAGTATTCGTAAGTCCCAATTTACACTATGCAAGTCTTATTGCTAAGCTGATTAGTTTGTTAGGGGAGAGAGACGGGGGGGAAAAGAAACGTTGCTATTCCCCTCGTCTCTCTCTCTCTCCCTGAAACGAATCAGCTTAGCAATAAGACTTGCATAGTGTGATTTGGGACTAAGTGAACAAATGCTGCGGTGTTCTTTAATCTATTACAAAAACGTTTCTAACATTGCAAATGCATGGGTACATTTAAAATTGATAATGAATTTTCGGGGTTTAAACTTACTATGACGTAAATTTGTAACTCATTGGGTTCTGTGTAAGCAATTTAGAATTATTGAGAGCCTGCTCAATATTGTCTTCCTAAGTTTTGCAACATCTTTAACAGCGGTAAAGCATGATATGCATACGAGTATGTACGCACATATCGCTCCTTAATTGCAACATAGGATAACTAAAAAAATGCTAGTTTTAAAATTTCAATTTACATACAACAAAATGTAAAAATATTTTCTTTTCTCAAGAGGCGCATGTACGAGACTCTTATATGAAATTATTACACAATTCAATGAAACTATTTTTTAAGCTTTAGGTCAGTAAATTTTATATATTTTTAGTTTTATATCGATATTTCGTTAACCTTTGGTTAACTCCTGAAGAAGTTAACCAAAAACCTAAAGCTTAAAAAATAGTTTCATTGAACATATAAAAAAGGTCGAAAAATTAGATAAACATTATTACACAATTTTAAATGTGATATAACGATTTTTTTTTGCATTATTAACTCCATAAACGCATTTGTTGACAAATGTTGATGTTGCAATAAATGTGCGATATGTACATATGTATGTTTAATAATGATATTCTTTTTTACCTTAATAGTTTTATTTGTAGTAGAAGATGATAAGTTTGCTTTAGGTGGTGATCTTACAGAATTGGTAGGAGTTTTGGAAAGCGTTGATGCTCTGCTACTGCTACTATTTGGGGTTCTGCTTGCTGTCTTGACAGCAGTTGAGCTTGTTGGTGATTTTCTTGTAATTACAGGATTTAGTTTGATATCATTCATTTTAGGACTAGTTCTTTTATTTATTACAATAGTTCCACCAAAAATACCACTTTCTTCATTGTTATTGTTTTCGGAGTCGTACGGTTCCAGGGTGTCCATGCCATGTGTACTGTTCAGGCTTAACAACGAGAACTCCCTGGGAAATAATTCATTGTCTATATTGTCAACTTCATCCAAATCGTTGTGAAATATATTATTATTTCCGTTTGTTATTAAAGAATTGTTATTCGAAATACTACGGGTTATAGATGAGATTTGCATTGATGTAGTATTATTGTTAAGTCCTGGTCGCCTTAAAGTGGTGGATCCACCCACTAGGCGTTTGTTGCTTGCTAGTTGTTGCGTTGTAGACTTTGTTGTCACATTCATTGATGTGGTGGATGTGGCAATGGGTCTCAGAGGATGACTGCGGTCTACACCAGCAACACGGCGGCGATTATCAAACATTTGGCGTACCTTAAAAATAAATAGCCCTTAAATATTTCCGGTCTTATTTATAAAACTTATTAAGGCTTTATAAAGAGGTTTTAAAACAAATTTTCATACGAAATTTTTCTTAAAAAAGCTTTATAAAGCCTTAATAATTTTTATAAATAAGGCCTTTTTAAAATATCTTATATATGTCTGCATTAAAAATTTGTTAAAAAGTTACATATATCCCTAATGTGCATACATATTTTTAAAATTTTTTTAAAATATCAATATTGGCATAGCACGTCCGATAGAGCATAAAAAACTATAAGGGAACGTATGTACATATATTTACTTTGTACAGTCAGTCACAAAAACATTTTTAAGAATACTGTTAATAACATCATGGACATATGGTCTTAGTCACCCGTCCATTTTTGTGCAACCATATTCTGCAAATTTGCTTTGTAGAATATGTATTATAAATAAATAAATAAATGTTTATTTAAAACAAAAAAAAATTAATAAAAAACAACGTATAAAATAATGAATATTCAATATTGCCTTAAGAAGGCCTCGAAATAACTTTAGATTATGTAAAATAATATTTTGTTAGCACGGACTTTAAGTGTTTAGAAAAACTAATTGGTGCGTGAACTTTTTTGAGAAAAATTACAAAAGATTATGATTTTCGTGGTTACTAGGACATGGTTGACCTCATGGTAGTATGCCAAAAAATTGGTCATACCCCTAATGCAAATACATTTGTATTTATCAACACCAACATATTCATATCTACATATATACATACATAATATGTACGCCCAATGAAATATGAAAAATCAAATATGTAGATAATTTTTATATTGGTTTTGTAAATATGGGCTTTGACAATCATCACTATATATGTATATGCATAAATTCATTATTTGTATCCGCTAGATGCCACTATATCGAAAGAAAATATTATTGGGACAATTTATACTAAAAAAAACCAATAAAATTGAAAAGTTTGTTTTCAATATAAGTTTTCAAACGAACGTTTTCTTTCGACATCGTGGGACATCCTCATAATTCCTCAAACAAATAAAGAACTATAGAAATAATAAATACCTTGTACATGTGTACATACATAAAGTATATCTCAAAACTCATACCTTTCCGTTGCCAATGGTACTTTTTGTTGTCTGAGAAAAGTCTCCTCCTGTTAATGCCAGCTTTTTCTGTTCTCGTTCCAACATTTGTTTTCTTTGAAATTTCATCTAATAAATAGAGAACAAGTTAAATTATTCATTATTATCAAATCAAGCATAAATTTAAAATTTGATTACTCTGTTCTCAAGCAAAATATTTTATTAAAAACATACCATGAAAGTGCATGTAAACTTACATCTAAGGATGAACTGAATTTGCTGGGAGGCAAGTGGCTCAGTGCCTCTACAAGGCGCCTGCCAGCCCATGATTCATTTAATTTTAATTGTAGAGAATTATCTGTATTTAAAAGGTGCTGGTTATGTCTTTGACTTTTTTGCTGATCCTGATACATTTTTTTCTTTTAATATTCACAGAAATTTTATTTTATTTGTGAATAATTTGTTTCCGCCTTATTTATAAAACTTATGGCTTTATAAAGGTTTTTTAAGACAAGTTTTCATACAAAATTTTTCTTAAAAACTCTTTATAAAGCCTTAATAAGTTTTATAAATAAGGCTGTTTATGTACATATGTATGTATGTACATATTTGGCAAATTGTTATACACGGATTCACTTTAAAATATATGCACATTTATACATACATACTCGTACACAAGCACATAAATATGTGTGTAAGTTTGTATGTACACAAGTTAATTTTTTTTTTGTCTGCATTAATAATTATTGTACCACATGAAAATATTAAATATGAGATTTGAATCTATTTAAAAAAAAAATTTAACTTCATGAAGGATTTGTGTGAAATTGAAGACGAATTTCACCAGTCACTTGTGTGGACACAACAATAAAGGACTAAACAGAAAACAGGAAGCAAAAGCATAAACAAACAGGCCGCAACAATCAGTCTACACAATATTTAGAACACAACGTATGAGTGAGTAATAATACTAGATACCGCCTTTTTTCAAATATCTATTGTTTAGATTGTTATCAAACTAACCCTGTATGTAGCTCATATACATGTACGAGTACATGTATACATGCATACATACATATATCGAGCCTTTGTTGCAAGAGAGTCATAACACAAAATTACTTGCTTTACAGAAAACTAGTTTAAAGTTTTGCATTTACTGAAAACTTAATTATCTTATATAGCACACTTTTAAGTAGCTTATCGTCCACCAATATTGGTGAAACATACATGGTTTAAGAGATGTTTTTGGGCAGATATGCAAAAGCGTTTTAAATTTGCTTGTAAAGAAAAACTTTTTAAAAAAAACTTTTTTTTTCTAATAAATAAAGACATAGGGGCATAGTGGTCGAATTAATACCACCGGTCGATCTAATATATTAATAAATATTTTAACGAGCTTAAGACCTTTTAGTTCTCCTTTTCGATGTTTTGCTAGCTTCTTCAGAAAGCTATAAATATATACTGCCGTATTCCAACAAAAAAAAAAAAAAAAAAAAAAATTGTGGGTTGGGTGTGTTAAATAAAATTCCATAAAAATTTTTGTTTAGTATACGGCCGATATACTATAAAAACTTAATGGTAAATTAAAATGTAATTTTCCTCTCAAAAGGTAAGTATACCAAATATTTGTATGAAATTTTTCACAATGTAAAGAATATTAATTAAAATACAAATTTTTGGAGTTATGACTGCCTTGCACCAAACGTTCGAGTATATTTATGTACATATCGTTGGCACAAGTAGAAAGGCCCTAACTCAAATAACTGTAACTTTACAGAAGGTAAAAACATAATTATAAACTAGACTTGTGTCCAACAGTTCTTTTTGAACTAGTTCGTTCTGTTGGACACAAGTCCGGTCAAGAACATCAATGTAAAATTAATGGAATTGAAACAACTTTTGATTCAAACGCTCTCAAACTAGTTCAAAAAGAACTGTTGGACACAACTCTATTATAAACAGTACAAGTGCATGTACAACTGCGTTGTAAAACTGCTTGTAAAAGCGTTATTTTTTTACGTTATTGAAACAAATTTTTGTGTCGAGGTGTATTTGTGTGAAATGTATTGGAATCACTGAAAAACTCAATTTAGCGAAAATACGAGTTAGGGCCTTTCTACTTGTGGCCATCGATATGTATGTATGTATATATGAACATAGATGTAAATGTACATAAGAATGTACATGCTAAGTCCCTATTTACACTATGCAAGTCTTATTGCTAAGTTGATTAGTTTATTAGGAAAGAGAGACGGGGGGAAAATAAACGTTGCTGTTCCCCTCGTCTCTCTCTCCATGAAACTAATCAGCTTAGCAATAAGACTTGCACAGTGTGTTTTGGGACTAAGTCAAAAAAGCAAGTTTTGAGATAAACGCCTTCAATGTTTATTGATGATATCTCGGGAATGTTATTAGATAGAAACTTGAGACTTTTTGTAATCATATAATAATTGAAATAGAATTTTTTTAGTTTATTTGAACTTTATAAATTTGTGGTAGATCATAGTTAAAAGTGCCTCAGAATCAGAAATCTATTACCTAGTGCTATAAGTAAGGTTCTTTCTCACCTACAATGGTCATCTAAGTACACATAGCATGTTTTAGTTTGGAGAAAAATTTAAATTAATTTTTTTTGACTACTTAATTTCAAACTAAATCATGCTAAGTGTACTTAAAACATTTAAAAAGGGAGGTTTTTTAAAATTGACATATTATGCTAAGTACATTTTTGCTCATAACTTTTGATAAAATAGTCCAATTGCTATCAAAATTTTACAAAATCTAAATTAATAAACGCTGAATTCATAAATGATTTTCCCAGCATAAAATGTTATGTCGACTTAGCAAGTTTTGGAATGGGACCGTCGATATGTACTATATACATACATAAATATGTAGATAGATACATATACATATATGTTTGTAGTTCTGCCTTGACGAGTTAAATTCCCTCTAACAACTGCAACATATGGAATGATTTATATATTTCAGTGTTTGTTTTTTTTTTTTTTGGTCTAGTGTTTTTCTAACAAAAATGTCTTCATCAGAAGTACAATTGCCATAGCAGATAATACGCACTGTCTTCCAATAAAATTTAATTTATTTTTGTAATCAATTTCTTAAAAGAATTAATATATCCCATTTGTTTGCATTTAATTTAATTATTGTTTTCATGTACACTTAATATTTTCTATGTTTATTTATACTAACATAATAGTTTTATTAGACGAGAAAAAAGTACAACCCCTAACTACAAACAATTATTTTTTTTAACTAAAAGGACAATTTTTTGTGGTTAAACAATTATTCGTACATATGTATACACATTTTTCAACTCCAATATAAATTCATTTTACAAATGTTCAATTTTTTTTTTTTGTAAGTTCAGTTGTAAAGGGTGTCCCAACAAGAACGCAAGATTTAAATTTTAAATAAAACACAGATATTTAAAAAAAAATCGTGAAACTTTATTATATTGTAAAGTAGACAAAATGAGGTTATGTGTGGAACAACAAATCGGGCAGATGGCCGCCGCGGCTTTGCTGGCACACACGCGATCTTTTAATGAAATTTTCAATGGGGCCGTTTTGCATAAATGCTGCGGTATTTCATTAATGCAGCGTCCAATTTCCTCTTTTAAGGCTTGAGTCGTCGTCGGCTTATTCGCGTAAACCATCGACTTCAAAAAACCCCAAAGAAAAAAGTCTAATGGTGTTAAATCGCACGATCTAGGCGGCCAATTCTGGTCTCCAAAACGCGAAACAACACGACCGGGAAATGACTGATGTAGCAATTGAATTGTTTCTCTGGCTGTATGACATGTGTCGCCGTCTTGTTGAAACCACATGCCCTCCACATTCATTTCTTCAATTCTAGGCACGAAAAAAACTGGTTATCATTTCACGATACCGAACACCATTGACTGTTTGCGCTTGACCTGCGTTTTAGCGACATCATCACGTACAGCTGCGTCATTTTCGGTCGATCGACCTGGTCTTTACATCACTAACAGACCCAGTTTCGGCAAATTTATCCATTGAGTCTTTTGGAGCATTATTGTGACCCCAAATTGATCGCAAATTTGCGAACTGTATCCGCAAAACTTTCACCATTTTGGTAAAACAATTTCACAATGAGAATGCGTTGTTCATTCGTGTAGCGCTTCATTTTTACTAACCTCGTACCTTCTACTAGCAAACAATAACAATTGTTCAAATGTCAAACAATGACACTTCGAATGGCGCCAAATTTAAATCTTACGTTCTTGTTGGGACACCCTTTATTTAAGATCTGACTCTGTAGAGAAAGTCAAACACTTAATACTTGTGCTAAAATGTGTTCTTTAGGGCCGTAATTGTGTAAATTAAGGGAAATACTTTTGAATTGTAATGTTAATAACGGACAAATTTGAAAGCATATTCTTTCGTTTTAAAATACAAAGTTAGACCACTTGAATTTATTTGATTTTATATGAAAAATACAGATATGAACAAAATTATTAAATGCCTTTCGTTGCTGCTTAAGCAACACATCAGTACCACAATTCATAAAATCATACGAAATCCCAATGATTGTAGACAAACTCTCAATAGACTGAGAATTACAAAACTTTTTCAAATAATAGCAAATAATGTTAAAACAGCAAATTCTGAATTTTTGCTTTCTTCGGTGGCGAATTTGTATGAAAAACGAAAATATGTTATATTTTTTTTTTGGTTTAAGGCTGGTACTGAGTTCTTATGGAAATTCGGGTTCCCATATAAACTGTGTGTGAAAAAAAATCTTTTGGAAATGCAGGTTGGTAAATTTCTTAAATAAATTATCCTTTGCTAGTACGGACTTCCAAAAGAAATTTTTGAAATATGTATATTGTCCACTAGAATATTTCCCGCTACTTTAGCGGGTATTTTAAATTTACTAACCAAGAGCTCTTTAATTTTAAGCCCACAATAGATAGGGTCCAAATATAAAAAGTACACACCATTTGTTATTTTGGTATTGGTATCAACTAAGACATTTTATTTTAATTCCTTCAACCCACACATCTTTCTGGTCTGAATATATCAATTTGCAAAAAAAAAATCAGTGTATTTTGTGGCTTCTTCTTAAAAATCCCTTTCACTTGATACCTATATAATGGGGCTACGCAAAAAGTAGTGGTCCGCCCGTTTTCGGGCGCCCGCCACATTATATTTGGATTAATTCAACTATATTTTAGGAGAAGGAAACTCAAAAAAAAAAAATGATTAGGAAAAACTTTGCTTTTATGTGAAATACTTTAGAAGATACGTGGAGGGCCAAAAAGGTAATAATATTGATTTCTGTAACGTTTTATCTCTCTAAAGCACGTGACACCTGTCCACTTATATTTTAGAAGCATTTATATGTTTTTGGAGTTTGAGTCTATCAGCTTTAGTTTCGGAGATGTAAAGTTACCAATTTTGCCTATTCTTGCCCCTGTTTACACCCTTCGGTTTCGAATTTCCAAAAATCCAATTCAGGTTAGGTTATGTTGTACCGCACCTCCACTCTGAGACCCATTTGGATCCGTTGTGATTCCCTTCTATTGCCCATTAACAGTAATATTTACATCCACTTGTACCCAGAAGTGACCCTATTATCTGTCATTACACCACTGAGTTCCCATGATGAAGACCCTAATATCCTACACTTTACACTTTCCGATAGCAATTCTCTCATGGAAACGTCTGCTTAGCCATCTAAGCTCATGACGTTACAGTTTCGCACTTCCTACAAAAATCTGTAGAGCCAGTTTCACAAATCATCACGATTCGCATCGCCTTCCTATTAATGTCCAGCAGCAGTTTGGATCTTCCTGAGTCAAGTTTTGGCCACATACCCCTCGAGACTCTACAATCCTCCCTACTTCGACATGGTCCTGTTTTTTTACTTAATTACTGAGTTCCCTATAGTAATGACCTATCAGTAATTTCACCCTCATCTAATGCCGACCCTATTATTGCATTTTTGCCATCTCATCGACAATTTAATTTCCCTCAACCCTCAGCCACAGGCCAGAAAACCAAAATAGTCTGACATTACATTTATCCATAAGCAAGTTGAGGGAGGGCTCTCCTACAGTCACTAACAAATTTCGATTTGACATTGTGTTCCTTCAAAGCTTTTAGCGCTGCCTGACTGTAGACGTAGAAGGTTAACTTCTCACCTTCAGCTACATTCCTGGCCACCAGTTCCGTGGTCCTGAAGATCGCCAAGATCTCAGTTTGGAAAACGTCGCATTCATTCAGCAGTCTGAAAGAACTAGGAATGTTCTTTCCCAATATATAGGCACTAGCCCCTGTGCCTTCCCCCATTTTTGATACGTCTGTAAAGACCTCACTATCCTCATGTAGCTTATCGGATTTACCAGTGAGGGCGTTCTACTTATAGTCCGTGAAGCCAGGGGTTACGGAACCCTGATCACTAAAACTGATCTCATTTAAGATTGATGTGTTACCTGTTACTACTACCTATTTCTACGAGTCTAAGGAGACTTCTAGTCACCAGTCAGTCACGTATATACACCCAACTCTTTTTGCACGGTGGATACGTTCCTGAGGAAATCGTGCAAAAAAAAATACATGCAACATATAAAAAATTTAGCGAAACGCTCCATATCCTTAAAAAATCGTGCCAGTTGAAAGAAGTCCAAACATTTACTGAGTAAAACGTGCAAAAAAAGTAAATATCAAAAAGTTTTATTAAAAAAAATACATATTAAATAACAAAAACAATTCATTTACCCAAGAAAAATAAAAGAAATTTTATTCCAAGATTGAAAGATTAAAATTAAAAGTTACTCGTCGGTTTCGCATAACATGTTTGTAACAAAACAGAATTCAAAACAGAAAGTAAAAATTAAAATAAAATATTGTGCAAGTTCAAAACATTATTTTAAAATCGTGTAAAAAGAGACCATAACACTGTGTGACAAAAAAAAAAAAAAAATAACTGGGACGTGTTACTATTTATCTCGTATATATTGTCGAGCATAACAATAATCTGTATTTGAAATTTTTCAAACACCCCAAAAATCTTTCAAATAAATATACTTTGGTATTTCATGTAATTATAATAATAGTTGTATATTTACAGCCTTATTTATAAAACTTATTAAGGCTTTATAAAGGGTTTTTAAGACAAATTTTATAAATAAGGCTGTTATACTTTAGGTTTAAGTTTTTATATATTAATTCTTCCGTTCATAAATAATAAAGAAATAAAAAAATATAAAAAAATAACTTTAAAAAAAATTTCGGAAAAATACTTTTCCAAAAAGTATCTTTTTCTAAACCCTATTTTTCAAAGAAAGTACATCATTGAAAGTACCTTATTATCGTTTAAAAGAACTTTCTTAAAAAACAAATTTTCCCAAAAAATTATCTATTTTTTATTGCTTAAAGCACCTTTTTATGTAAACACCTTTTCTTAATGAAGGGGTACTCTTTTCATAGGGTACCATTCTCAAAAGTGCCTCTTCCAAAAGTTTTTATATTCCAAAAGTGCCTTTTAAAAAATCATATTTTCAGAAGTTACATTTTCAAAAAAGTACCATTTCCAAAAAGCACCCTTTCAAAAAAGTGCTGCTCCGAAAAGAAAATTAAATTTTTTTAAGTACTTTTTTCTAAAAGTACTATATTTGATCATTTAACTTTTCCAAGCAGTATTATTTCAAAGGCATCAAATTAATTTTCAAAATAAGGGCATGTGTAAATGGAGATTTACATGGTCTAAAGTGCTTAACTGAAGTAGATATCGCACAAATAAATATCAAATACGAGCGAGGTACATACATGTCTACTATTAAAAAAGATTATCAGCGAACTTGTATTAGGTTTTAAATTAAATTTTGGTTTTATGATTCAGAACCAGAGAATGCCAAAAAGTATCGTTTTCAGTACTTTTTGAGTGTTGGCCGTCAAACAAGTACGAATAACTATAAACATCCAACAACTATGTGTGTAACATATTTTTAAATTACCCAGCACAAACGACAACAACTAAAATTTATAGACTGCGTGAATATAAAAATATTCTGAATATTAAATCGAATACACATGCGTAATACAGAGCTATTTTATTTACACACACATAAAGCATGTTTTTAAACGGCCACACATTTTCCATTCCATTTTATGTACACAAATGATTGTATAGAATGGCGAATGATGAATAAATATTCCGAGTATGACTATATTATTTTTATTGACTGAATAAATATTAATATTCTGTGTGTAAATATATTCAGACTGGAAGTATGATAAGAGAGAGAGAGAGAGAGAGAGAGAGTCAATTAGTTTAATACGCATGTGCCTTTTTATTTGTAGTTTCGTTTTTTGCATAAACAAAGTATAGATGATCTTGTATGTTGGAATCGGCTTTAGTCATAGTTGTTCGAGATAATATATGTGTGCGTACAAATTGTTTGTGCTACAATTAGGATTATGGGCAGTTGCTAAAATTGAGACTACTCACGTATATTTTTTTTGGGTACTTATTGTCATTTTCTGTTCCGAACAGGCCCTATAAATGTTCAAGAATACATAATATCAGTTCATAATATTAGTGAATGACTATTTGTATATTTTTGGTATTCTGAAAAAAATTTGTCACCTAATGAAAAGCACATAACAAAATAAAAATTTATTAATTTTCCTTTTAATTTAGTTTTTAGTTGTGAGAATTAAAGAGAAAAAAGCGTGATTATTGAAAAATTGTTAACATCTTATGCCAATAAAAATAATTGCTTTGTGCATTTTTTTGCAAAAGTAAAGGAAACATTTTTTTCGCTTTTTCCAAAATAACATCCAGGGACTCCTGGTTTTTTGCCAAGAATATTTGTAGTTGTAGCTATGGTAAAATGGACAACTTTTGCGAATATATTTATTCAAATTGAATGTGTCTAGGCACTCTAATAGCTCATACAGATCACTTTTTAAATTAAAAATTTAATATTTCTGAATATTCCGACGGTAAATTTGTTCCTTAATTTTTGCAAAAAAAAAAGTGCAAGAAATATTTTTTTTTTGAATAAGATGTTTACAAGATTTGTTTTTTAGAGGGTTTTATACCCTCGTACCATTATAATGTTTCTTCCACAGATTTCAAAATCAACCCTTTTTTTGTAGAAACTACGAACCTATACTGTCCGTGTGTTTTTCAAAATGTATTGTTAGTACATTTCTATGTGTGCGACCATCGTTTGCTAATTACTTATGTAAATGCAAGATACTCCGGCTAAAGAAATAAAAAAATACATTTCTTTCTTTCTTTACATTCATAATACATTTTTTTTTATTATTTTTTAAATAAATAACATGCCGACCACACGAGCAATAATCTTGGCAATTATTACCATGGCAACTGTCTAATTCGATTGCCGACACAAGATATTAGCGTGTGGACCGTATGAATATGTGTTCAAATATATATTCAGCAACAAATGTTAAAATACATTGCTGAGCAACAATCTCTTAACACATGCTGTCCAATACAAATTATATTAAATTTTTTTCAACGTAAAAATAGAAAACAAAAGTTTTAACTATATAAAACCAATAAAAGTTTAATTTAAAATTAGAAAAGGATAAAATTATTGACAATTTACATAAGTATTTATGTGAATAAAAAGCAAATATATTTCAATATACGTGTTCACCACCTCCAAATACATTGTTGAACACAAGCAATCTGACGTCATCATTCTGCCGGCGTTATTGCTTGTGTTAAGATACATCAAATTGCTGGTGTGGTCGTAGTGTAAATATAATTGTCAATTTGAAATAAATCTCACCATAGTATGTTGAAAGCTTTTTGAGCTTATTAAGCTTTTCCTTGTCATATGAGCAACAGAATACCATGACAATTTTATTTAAAATTATATAACAAGAAATTTTACAAAATTGTATGACAAAAAATTTGTCACAATTTATTAGAATACGGGTATTATTATTTATTTATTTATCTGTCTAATATTAAGGAATAAATTCTAAGGTTAGATTTAATTTGAGAGCACTAGCAACATTGGCTATCGGCTTAAGCTGAAATTTAAAATGTTTCAATTATATGCATTCTACCGATTTTTTTTAGTGCTGTTTCCCGTATTTAGCGTTTTTAGTACCTTTTCTGGACCCTTTCAAAAAACATGCAACTTATTATCTTAGCTTCCATTGAGCAATAGGAAGTCATAGTAAATCATTTTTACCGTACCGAAAACGGCTAACGATTTTACATCTTATAAATGCGAATTTTTAGAAGCAAAAAATTTATTCAATATCAATTTTTACTATCGTTACTTTTTGTGAGTTCGAAAATATGCAAAAAATGCGTACTCAAGCTTACACATTGTTACTTTAATATAGAAAGGCCCTAACTCATTATTTTTGTAAAATCATGATTTCTGCTATTTTATCGATATTTACAAGAAAATCGATTTTAAAAAAATAATGAGTTAGGGCCTTTCTTATTAATTTAACGACATGTACATCTACATCAGATCTCTAAATGAACCATTTATTTTTGAACTAATTCGAGAATCATTCATACACTGAATTAGCAAATTTTCATATAAAAAAATGAATTGAAAGAAATTTGAGTCAATTCAAATGAATTTGGCAAACATAAATTGGAATTCATTTCCAATTCAAACGAATCTGAAAATGAATTGCATGCAATTCGTTTCCAATTTATGTATTTGAATTTAATTCAAATCAATTAGAAAAAATAATTAGCAATTCATTACCAACTCATTTGAATTGACATTATTTACTATTTTAATTCATTTGAATGAATTCAAAATCAATTCAATTCAAACGAATGAATGAATGGAAATGAATTGCAATTCAATTTAACAAATTCATTTGAATTGGAAACGAATTGCAATTCATTCTACAAATTCATTTGGATTGGAAACGAATTGAAATTCATTTCTGCCTAATTCGTTTGAATTTAATCAAATTTCATTCATTTCTTTTTTGTTGTGAACAGAATTAATTCAAAATTTAACTAATTCGTAACGAATTAAAATAAAAAAAAGAATGATTCATTTACAGCTCTGTCTATACATAGTAATTATGATGTTCATATATAAATAATTTTTTATAATTCTTGCATATTCATAGATAGTACCAGTGAGTATCTCAAACAATTCTGATATAATAAATACATACATACATACATATGTATGTACATATATATGTATGTATCTATGTGGCTTAGACATCTACTCCACTTACCTGCATTTCAGCCAACCGTGAGTTGGCTGCTACACCTTGTGACGCCATCGCCAAATATATAAGTGTGTATGTAAATGATTACAGACGACGATGTTTTAACGAATATTGTCACTTCTCTGTCGTTTTCTGCTGATGTTGTTTGACGCTTTAAATGGCAAAGCTAAAGTCGTTGTTTGTATTAATCAGAAAGAATCTAGCCAACTGTTTGTGTAACTGTTGAATGAATGACTAATTTCGCTTATTGCGGCTGTAGGTAGCGGTAGTTATGCAAAATTTTTTTTCGTGTGGAGAGAGTACTACAAATTATTGTTTCTTTTTTTTTTAATCCAAGACTTTTGTGTGGGTCTCAGTCTTAGCGTTTATTTAAATTTTAAAGTATATTTGGGTGAGATCGTCCAAAATCAAAGCTCGCTTTTTCGTTCGACTTTGATTACAGCTGGTTGGATCGCTCTTTAGCAAAACTTATTTGTTTCTTTTTGATGGTGACTCAATGCTTGTTTTTGTGAGACGTGATTTTCTTTCAAATGTCAAGAAATCAAATGAAGCTGATGACAACACCACACATACATTATTTTTGTATACATACGTGCACAATTGAAATATATACATACATACATACATATATACATGTGCATGTACGTATGTATATACTAGAGATTTTTTAAATAAAATAACATCCCAGAGTTTGTTCGTTTTAAATAAAAATATGGTTTGTAAATATAACTTTGTCTTTGTTTTTGCTTAAAGCTTTGAGAATTTATATAAAAAATCACTTGACCGCGTTCATTTAAATGCGAACTGGGAATATCAAAAATTTATAAAAGTGTCAATAGAAATACTTTAATACAAACATAGACGTGCATCACTGCCCCACATGTGATGCGTAGCGCATTAGTAAAAGTATCTAAAGAGTTTCGTAAAGTAGTAGGGATTTATGTATGTACGTATGCACATGTTTACGCAAAAGCTGGGTGATGTAGAAGAAAATAATCACGTGAGTGTATAGCATTAAACACATTCACCACAGCAAGCTACCGACTACCAAATGTCAAGGATAGAATACACATGTTTATATGAGAATGATTATTTTGAAGACAGCAAGGCAACATGGCGGCAGGTTGTTGTCTATGCTGATTTTGTCGTTTTAGTCCAATTAAACTAATTTCTATTTTGTTGGCTACAATGAGAAAATTCAGTATTGCCAGTATAATACAAAATGTTGAATGAATGATTTTGTACAATTATTTCATATTACAGGTAAATCTCGGTATAACGAATATCGCTTTAACGAAAATCCGATATAACGAACGTCCAAATATTTTACATTAACAACCTTATATAGCGAATACTAGCCTAATTTTATACTGGATATAACGAATTATGAGAAAAAAATTGCAAAATAAAAAAACAAAAACTTGCTAGGAACATATTTCTAAGATTTTGTTCTACTTTGTATAGCGAATATTTTGATAAATGCGTGCTCTGTATAACGAACAGCAAAAAATATTAAACAAAATCAACAGCAGCAATGTAAATGAAAAAAAAATGTGATTCCGTTAATGTGTATTTGGTAGCTTATTTTAAAATAAATAACCCTCATTCTTTTTCTTGATTGTATCATGTCTACAATAATAATAATTAAAATAACACTTGAAAAAAATCTTTGCGATATAAAGAATTTTTCGGTATAACGAATGGGCCTGACATTATATCGTTCGTTGTACCGGGATTTGCCTGTATTTAACAGAAACAATATCCAAAAATTGATGTAATGAATAAATTAATTCATTTTTGTAATTTTACGTGAAATAAGTACATTTTAAAAGAGCAATTAATTTTTATAAATGCAAAATATATAAAAGTGGCAATACTGAACAATGTATTTGTACTTGAATATCAGCTGGAGATGGTGCTGCTTCCGTCTCCAAAATAATTAAGTAGCCGGCTGCGAGGTGACAAATGCTGCTAGCGGCATTTGAAGTCGTGTATTCGTGTAGCCTGCTGTGGTGAATGTGTTTAATGCATATCAGATACAGCAAACTGCATTCGCCCACTCATCCATACATACATACATACATAGTATTTATACAATATGCAAAGATAACGTAATTTTAGCACCAAAATGAACTTAAAGTAAAATGTACCAAGTTCGATACTTGCTGCCTATAAAAAAATCGGATGCTTTATAATTTCGCTATCTACTTATGTCAAAAGTTTTTAGGTTGTCATTTTAACTAGTAATAGGTATATCATGAAGGAGCTAACACTAGATTCTAGTGATTAGAGCAACATTTGTAAAAGTATTGTGTTAATATTTTGCTTTTTTTTGGCTCGCATTGCCGCATGTGCAACGATAGTAGGCAATTCACAAGTTGGTGCAATTGGTGTATTAGTCGAATAAAGAGTTCTTGTCGTCCGTGAGCAGCGCAAAGAATCCCCTACCAACATGTTTTGACCTCAATTCCTAGTTAAGCTAAGGCTGAGTTTACATCTGGCATTTCATGCATGCCATGTGCACAAACAAGCGTAACCACTAATTACTAATGAAAACCTGTTTGATTTAGACACTTATTTATAAAGTTAAACAGTTTCATACATAACTAATAGATAATTTTTTACTGCCTTATTCATAAAAAATATTTCAGGTTTACTAAGCGCTTATTTGACATATTTCTATGGGAAATTTGTCAAATAACCCTGTAATAAACCTAAAATATTTTTTATGAATTATACCTATAGAATCCAACCTGATTGGAAACTGTTTAAATTAATAAATAGATGTCTGAATCAAACAGTTTTTCATTAGTAATTAGTGGTAACGCTTTCTTTGGCACATGGCACACAGATGTAAACTCGGCCTAAGTTAGGTTTTAGAGGTTTTCAGTTGCAAAGAAAAGCGTGGGGGTTTTGCGAAGCGAAAGAGAATTCTTTCGAATTTGTATGTTACTGGGATCGCCCGTTGATCTAAATTAGGCCACTTGGCATGTTTGTTTGCAACTACTAAATAAAAACGAAATAGAAACTTGTTTCTTTTAAAACACTTTCTTACCACTTTTACGCTAAGAATTTTGAAATAAGTTATAAAGTGCATATTAACACAAAAATATCTTTTAAACCATATATTTGTGGACGATACGATACTGAAAAGTGCATAAAAATGTGTGCCGTATTTATGTGAATATAATATTAACATTAAGGCAGAATTACCCGACTGTAAATGTAGAACTGTAAATGTAAATGTGTCAGCTGATCGAATCTGTTGCATGAAAAGCTATGCAAACGCTTACCTGACTGAAATAGCACGTAAATGTAACGTCTGAACCTGCAGAAAATAGAATTTCATGACGACGTTACGTGACATTTGTAGACAGTGATGGGATGTATGTATATTGAATGAGAGTGTGGCACAATAGCCCTGATTTGGTACTTTTGTTTCTTTTAATAATTTAAGCTTTTGAGTGGTTAATTTTTATACGTACATGGCATATTTAATAAATTTAGTTTTCTAAAAAAGTTTTTTTTATAAAATCTAACCAGAGTTTGCCAATCGTATGTGTTTATTTTTTGTTAATATACATACATACACATATGTATATGTACATATGTATGTATGAATTTGTAAAATATACATACATATGTGCGTACAAACATACATTCAAGAGTACAAAAAACTATTTTTATTTAAAAATAATACAAATAAAAATAAAAATAGGTACGTATAATCGTAATAATTATAATGATTATAAAAATATAAAAATTTTTTATAATTATAATACGTTGTAATGTAAATATGTACATATATACGGGTATGATGCTTATATTGTAATTTCACTAAATTTCAGTCATTACAATGTTTGTAAGTATAAAATAATGATTTGATATCATTTAAATAATTTGGTACTTTTCCATGCAATCAAAAATAATGTGAAGATGTTGAACTCTCATCAATGTTTCGAACAGCTGTTTTCCATTTTATATGATTTTTTTATACTGATAAACAGCCAGCAAACAAAAAGTCCTGTATATGCACATGTTAATGAATTTTTGTTAAAAAATATACATATGTATATTGTTTGTAAATAAAACTAAATTATTATGATCAGGTACGAACATTAATAAGAAAAGGTTAAAACGAGAAAGTAAAGATTTTATTGAGGTGCTACTGCAAGCATACACATTCTTGGAAATTAAAGAGCTAAATACTTCGTCTTTCCGATGAAGTTGCTCAAAATCTGTTCTGGTAATGTAATTACAATGACAAATATTACGGTTGAGCGTTACAGCTGCTATTAAAATTATTATAATTGAGTTTATTTAAATAAAATAATAGTAATTTTCAAAACCTCTAGGCGCATTTTCGTTCTAAAAGGTGTGTTATTTCAAAAACTCAATTAATTTTTTCCAACAGGCTAAAACTTGCCATCAAAAGAAAGTAAATTAAAATAGTTTCAGCGAAATTATTAAAACAAATCTTGGATTAATTAAAACATTACTATTTTATATATTATTTACTTATAAGTTCTAATGCATACATACATACTCGTATGTATGTCCGTATACATATGTATGCACATTTCAATCAAAATGATTTCCATGAATTTAAATATTATACATATTTATATGAACTTTCGCGTTTGACTTCAAATAACTCGCAATTTAAAATCAAAAATGCGTGCTTGCTGGGCACAAAGCAATTACCGTGTATGTATGTGTGCACAAAGTTTTTTTTGTTTGTGTCGAAAACACATGACACGTTTTTAAGCATTCTATAAGCGCTCAAACGTTTACATTTACATTACATTTACATTTACCTTTGTGTTACTTGGGACAATTCGCAGATATCAGCGCTATGGGCGGACACGTTACAATATTTTCTTTGGATATATATATATATATATATATATACATTGTGATAAAGAAAATTAAAAGGGACCTTTGGGTTGAAAAAATCGATTTTAACTTTTCTGTTCATTTTTATAGTAGACAACACGATCCTCCTGAGTATAGATCCATTTTAACTTTCCGTGTGTTATATGTGCATACATATGAAAATCCGTATTTTTATGTCCATGAACCATCAATTGAGTGAGCACTTAAAAGTCAACATTCGACACGTTTTTACGATATTACAGACTATTTAATTATTATATATGTCGTTAAGCAGCTCTGGGTTGAGGAACATCTATCGCGTCATTGTAGTTATTTCTTAAGTGCGGTCAGGCTTGTGCGTGTTGTTTGGCCTTCGAGAGTTTTTCGTCTCGCTCGCACTGGTTGACTGATCTGCCATGGATAACCGTATAACCTTGCGGTTTTTTGTGGAATTTCTTTAACAACCACGGTGCTACTTCCTATGTTAAGGCATAGGTCGTGTACAGTCAGTCACAAAAACTTTTAAAATACTGTTAATACCATCTTGGGCATATGGTCTAGTTACTCCGCCCATACTTGTGCAACACCATATTATACAAATTTACTTTGTATAATATGTACTAAATAAATAAATAAATAAATATGTATGTATTTTGATTTATTGCAAACAGTGCCTTCAGTACATACATATATACATTAACTGATATTAAATACTGTCTTACAAAAAATCTCAAAGATACTCGTGTGTGTATATACATATCGCTCATTTACTTCAATAGTGGCATAACTCAAAAAATGAGTTTTTTGAGTTAATAATGCAGAAAGATGCGGCATTTCGTATTTTATCTTGTGTAAAAATTTCATATAAATAGCTTGTACCACCACCTCCTGAGAGAAGAATTTTTTTTCATTTCTCCATTGAGTTGTATGCAAATTGAAAACTTAAAACGCGTTTTCTGCAAAACTGGTTTTTTTTTGAGTTGTGCCACTATTGAAGTAAATGAGCGATATATACACATGTACATATGTACATGCATATGTGTATACATAGATGTGTAGATACATATGTACATATACATATATCTATATGTTTGTTTATCCTAATGCGTTAGGGAACGGGAAGCAAAATATGAACTAGTATAAAAAATATAATTGAATGTAATTGCGCGACAATCGATACTTTAAGTACGTGTGGGTCGAATTGCCGACTGCTTGCTTAGTCAGTGTGGTAAAAAAAAATTGTATTACAAACCGATGATGAAAGATGACATTGGTCTTACCAAAAAAGGTGAAATGGAAACTGTAGCAGCTTTTGCGGTACAACGTTGTTTTAATACCGTTTGTTTTATACGGGCAGCTGTTATTTACTTCTATTTTAGATTTGTTATAAAACCACACAAATATAAATTGAAAAACACAACAAATTTATGACATTAATTAAATAAAATATGTGTCTTGTTATATTAATTATTATAATTTTTTGTTTTGTTTATGCATATGTCGCATTTGAGCAATAAAATTTATTAACCCTAGATTACTAACCATATTTTACAAATGTTGTAACTAATCATCGTGGATTCCACAATGTCTTTTTATAACCTTCACAAAAAATGGTAAAGGGTATATATATATAGTTTTAACAAGATTTTTTATAGGATATACCATGATACAATAATATAAAGGTAAAACCGTTTTTTACTCTCAAAATTAATGCAACCTTATTAATTTGTGAAATCCGAGCTTTTTTATTAATTTTTTGACGTTCTTGTTTAATAAATTAAAAATAATGGAAAATATTTTAATTATTTCATAAATTTATAAAAAATAATCAGCAAAAAAGTTACAGCAACACCAACAACGGCAGCAAGCAAGATACAACAGGAATCAAGGCGGAACTTTGTCTTTATACTCTCTGGTGTATTGCTTACATCAACTGCGTCCAAGGTATACGCAGTATGTGCAAAGTTTTACAAAAGGCCTTTTGTGTTTTCACACTCACGAGAGCACAACATCCAAGCAGGGGCAAAATCGCGGCAATGCTTATCGAACGTAATTACGAAATATTTCAATAGAATCTATATGGAAATATTTCGTAATTCGGTAACGAGTGCCGCGATTTGCCCCCAGATCTCGGCGACATCTTTGGTCTTTGCAAAGAAATAATAACAAAGCTGTTTATCTGAAATACATATATTAGAGTATGTGGGTTTGGACTTAGCTGCCTTACATTATTCGGATGAAATTGTTAACGGATTGTAGCATTCTTAAGGATATTATTAAACCACGTGGTCCATTTTAAGGAGAAATGTGATAATTACATGTTGCTAGTCCAATCATAGGCCATGTCCTTAGCAAACAAAAAAGAAGAACAGTGTTTGTTGTATACATATATCAACAAAGCATTAACTCTTATTCAGCTACGTCCAAGCCATATGCACAATGTGCAAACTTTTATAAAGGGCTTTTTATACTTTCACACCGACGAGAGCACAACACCCAACCAGATCTAGGCGACAACAATGCTTGCTGTTACTTTGCAAAGAAACAGGAACAAATTTAAGAGCTTTGAAAGGTGTTTTCCCCAAATGCAAATTTCGCAGTATGTGTGTTGTGCTTGATGTAACCCAGCAATAAATTTGCGCACGAAGTATATGCGAATTAGTATTATATGTATGAAACCACCGTGAATACCCCTAAAAAAACATCAACGTATCGCTTTTATTTACGGCGTTTCTTTATATCGATGTTTTTAAGAACGAAGTTGCATCCCAAGCCGTGAGGCTTTTTTATCTATTGAATTAAATAATTAATCAAATATTTGCTTTTGTAGGTCTTATTACACACAGATTTCGTTATTCTCGTGTTCAATTAACTTTAAAAAAATATGTGTTTAACTACAATTTCTAAACTCAAATTACACATTTCAAAAAGCATTCCTAAATAAAAGTTGCCATTTTATGTGTGTGGCAACGCTTTCCTCTCTGTTTACTAAAAAAACAGTAATCAAACAATTGGGACAAAAGTCAGAATTAATTTTATACGTCAAATGTGGTTGTACCTTTATATTATTGTATCATGGGATATACATATCTAATCAAAAAATGAATGGTCGGTGACCTTAATGCCGATCATCCTCATCATCATCATATACTATATTCTGAGGAAGACCTTTGCTATATCCCTTTTACGAATTGATTTTCTCGTCACACTTTATAACTTGCTGAAATATTATACGGAAATGGTTTTCTATTTAATTATCTTTATGCACTTTTTTGCCCGAATTGTTAACAAATTGTTATAACATATATATGTAACATAACTTAAGCGACGTAATTTTTGCACTTCATTTTTTGACCAAAATCGATTATTTGCGATCGGAAATAATCCATTTTCGTAAAAAAAAGAACTCCAAAAAATGTGTCGCTTAAGCTTTTTTAGCAGTTATGGCTCGATATATTCAATATTTACTGCCTGTCCCACGATGTCACTAGCAAACGTTCTATCGGCAAATTGTATTGGAAACAACAATAACATTAGAAAATTTGTTGGGAGTTAGTAATTAGCTGGCCTAAAAGTATGCAATGTTTTTGTTGCTAAAATTCTATGACTTTCACCAAACGAATTTATAATTGGCTTCCTGTTCCGGAAACTGCCGAGAATTACTTTTTTATTTTAATGAAGAGGATATTCTCACAGTTTATTTTCACCACCCTTGCGTGGACTTTACTTCAGTTGTCAGAAATAAAAAAAATTCACATTTTATATATACATAAATATTTTTATACAAAATTGCATCGTTTGATTTTTGAAATTTAGTGGTCGAAAAGTAGAGTGTTTGTAACCAAAATCTCATTGTGCGTCGTTGTATATGCAATACATATTTGTTTAAAGCTTAGTCAAATCTTTTTTGTTTAATTTTTATTTAATATTCTTAATTAAACTATTCTTTCAAGCTTTGGGTCTGTTTATATTTTTATTTTTTAGTTCGATATATCGTTA
The DNA here is from genome assembly GCA_949987645.1 of Tachina grossa. NCBI lineage: Eukaryota > Metazoa > Arthropoda > Insecta > Diptera > Tachinidae > Tachina > Tachina grossa. The sequence goes on along the minus strand of OX465274.1, from coordinate 233,944,605 downwards.
ATTTCTGCAGAATATTTCTTATGTTTTGTTTTTGATATTTAATTTTATCTTTTGTCTTTTTTCCTTTCAATCGAAAAAAAATAAAGAAATATATATATATATATATATATATATATATATATATATATATATATATATATATATATATATATATAACAACATAAACAGACCTAAAGCTTGAAAAAATAGTTTAAAGTTTTAGTACTCGTTTTAAATTTTGCCAAAATTATTTTTCGTTCGGAAAATTTCACACGTAAACAATATTAACTAGCCCTAGAAACTATGGCTCAATTTCTTACGTTTGAAAAAAGCACTCAATGTGTTTGTTTTTAATTTCAATTGACACACTCATATTATTTCGCATTAAAACCTAAAATGTTGAAGATACATTTCACATCCTTTTCTCAAGATGAAAAGTTTATTACTTCTGCAACATTTTTTCTTGAACACTTCATGCAATTTTTTAGAACCTTTTTCGAAAGTATTTCACGTAAAATGTGGAACAGAGCACCAGGCTTGAGTCAGATAGTATTCTGAGCTACGAATATTACTCTTCAGGTGATTCAAACAAAAGTGATTTTCAATTTTAGATTCAAACAAAGCGTTTCTAAGTGGCTTTTAGCGTTATTTCATCTAATAATTTTTTGCTACTCGTATATGCTTTATATGTATATGCAAATGTTTTTGTTTTGGTTATGATACCGTTTAAATTGTGTTTTTGAAGTTCTTTGGTTATGTACACAGCTATAGTTGTATGGTTGTTGTAAAATGATTCCTTATGCAGTCACCTGGTATAATTGCACCAAGGTTTCTGATGTGAAATTTTTCTTGAAAAAAATTATAATATCGAGCCGTATTTTCGATTTAAGCGTGTGATTGTACCTTATGCCGGCCTTTACATTGTCTGACTTTTATAATTAAAATTTATATCAGAAATAAAAACTTTTTTGTCTTTACTGGAATTTTTTAAATTATCGAATTAATACAATATTGTTGCACGAGTGCGATATACATATGTATATGTACATGCATGTACATATATACATATGTAAATACATAAGTGCGTATGTTCATGTTTATATAATTGACACAACAATAACACAACAGGAACCTAAAAAGCCGTTAAAAAAGAAATCGAAAAAAAAACGAATAAATTAATTTATAATCGATTTTTAATAAAGGAATAAATATGTATGTATTAGTCTTTTTTTAACTCATACACGCAAATACGTATGTATGTACATGTGTACGTACACAGAAGTCTCACAAAGAGACTGAAGTAGTAAACGATTTCTTTACAAGTATCGGTACGCTTATTTATAGACGTATGGACACTTGTATGTTCGTATGTATTAGGGCGATCGATTGATTGTTCGATATTTCGAAAAGACCGGTGTTTGTATTCGTATTTCTAATATTAGAGAGTTAATGAAAGCACAAGTTCCATACACACTTTCAGCTTTCTCCGAAATTTTTAAGAAAGAAATTTTTTTATTTATTATTTATTTTTTAAACATACGAAATTTCAGCATTGTGTTAAAGATTAATTACAAATCTAACATGTTTTAAGATACATTCACTTCCAGATAATAGAAGGATTACAAAAATACAACAATAAAAATAAACATCATTTCTTAGTTTAGCCAAAATGTCTAAACTAGAATTTCTTTAACAAAATAAAAATAAAAATTATTTTTTTATATTGTATTTAAGAAGAATTTTAATATCTATTTATAAGGTCTATGCAAGTCGTTTTCCTTATGTGGAAAAACAACTGCAGAAAACGTGTGGAACGACAAAGGCAAATTAAATTTATTATTAGCCAAGGAAAACTCACATTGATTGGTTTTGCGTAAAAGTGGCGAAATATTTTGCGATAAAATCTGCGCAATCAATTGCACTTTTTAATGTTGAACTTTTTATTACCAAATTATATTATATTTTCTTTTTATAATTTTTCTGTATACAAAATATAACAAAACAAAATAAACAAAAATAAAAATTTTTTGACAGCCTACCGTTTCCTCCAAACGTCAAAAAAAAAAAAAATTAATCACCTGACGACTTTCAGATACTTTATAAATATACTTTGTGTGCATACTAGTGATGTAAATAATGTCAATTTTTGATATTCGCGAATACGAATGTGAATACGAATATTTGAAACGATATTCGCGAATACGAATATGAATACGAATACGAATATTTCATGTGAAATTTATAGACATTAAATTAGGGCTCTATTTACGCCTGCAATATGAAATATTAAAAATTGTTTGAAAAAGAACTTCATACTCCTGTTGGCGTACTTTAACGTTAATAAAAACTACCCAAAATTTTAATGATGGTCATTAAATAATGTTTGAAAATGACACAAAGCACAAATTTCTATAAAAAATTTAATGGATTCGTGCAAACTAATATTTTTATCCATTTATTTATGGCCTAATTTTGTAAAACAGAACGAAACGTTTCAAACAGAAATTTTTGGTTTGTTTTTAATTTTGAATTTTGTAAAACATTTGAAAGCGAAAATTCTATCTTACGTAAAATAAATGTATTTTATAAAACAGTTGCAAACGTTTTCAAGCGACTTAAATGTCATATGAAAACGTTTATTAAATTGTATTCGTTTTAAAAGTTTTAACTGCATTATTGCATTAGTTTTGCTGCAATAATGAGTATATTAGTATCTAGGTCAAAGATAAACAAAAGGCCGGCCGTGGCTACTTCGTTATGATATTTTTTACACGCACATTCGTACAAGCATGTTTGCCTGATTTTGATCTAGGTGCAAGATAGAGTTCCATGGCCAGCTCGGCCTATGGACGTAGTGCCTATATTTACACATACATTCGCTTTAACACCCTCATAACTACTTTGTTTCTGTCAATGGTGAAATGATAAAATTTAATGCGAAGTTTGAAAGTGTGTAATGAAAGTTTCCTGATAAATGGAGATGCAAAAAGTGCATTTCTTAAGACATACTCACTGACACTGACCACTGATGCAGTCATCAAATTGACGAAGCACTTGAGCTTTAACTACAGAGCTATGTTTTGTTACACAAGTAGGCCTAGGTGAGTTACGAACAAGAAAAATTCGAAATCATCGATTGTTAAACCAGGGAGACTGGGCCGTGGTCATAAAATTTAACGTGATTTTATACTATTATGTATCTCTTTTTAACCCATTATATTATTTAACTTTGCCCTTTTAAACTGGCGCCGTGATCATTAATAGAAATATAACAGACTAGAAATCTTTAATTTGCAATGTTTTATTAAAGAAAACAAAAAGTAGTTAGATCTTCACAAAAATATAAGTGTGAAAAAGGCCAAGTTCCTATTCAAAATTTCTGCCATCAAAAGTAGTGAGATAATTTTTTTTATAAAGTTCTTGTTTGGCACAATACTTATCACAATATTACATACATATGTATATTAATTTATAATCGTTAGGGTGTCATGTTATTTCTATGCAACCTGCATGCAATATTTTTACCTTTATAATACAGCAGATAATAGCGGATATCTCTTTATTTCTTTACGTGGGGAAAAATGTTGTGAAGTAAGCAGGTTGCCTAGAACTGATATGAGACCTTGTCGATTGCACTTGTGAGATTTTGGATAGGAACTTGACTGAATTGATGTGTATGATGAAAAACATATCCATATATGTATGTACATTAACATTTCACTCCAGCATTGAAATATTGAACGTTTCAAAGTTTCACAAACATTCCAATAAGTATTTATTGGCCCTTAACTAACGCCGCTGATTTAGAATTTCTTGTTACGTTGCTGCATATTCCATAATTTAATTAAATTTGACTTTGAAAATATTTTTATATTCAGCTTTTTATAATGAATAATATATTTTTCAATTATAATATTTTGACAAGAAACGAAAACAACGTAGCGTTTTACAAAATTTAAAATAATTTTGTTTTCGCTCCAACCAGAAACGAAAACAAAAATTCGTTTAGTTTTACAAAATTAGGCCATTAAATTTAGTTTAGGATTTATAAATTTATTTATTTAATTTTTTTTTGGAAAAATATTCGTATTCGTATTCGCCTGAATTTGAATACGAATGCTTCGTATTAATATACAAAGGCCCTAACTCGTTTTTTTTTACATTGAGTTTTTTGTATATTTCTATAGAAGATTATCTAATGCATCCAAAAATTCAAAAATTTAGATATTAAAAAAGTTAGGGCCTTTCTATATTAAGGTAACAGTAAGTGTGTGCGTATGAAAATTTGTAAATTATTTTACGCATGTTCGTAAGATCATTGTTCTATATTAAGTAACAACAACATCGCGAAACAGTCACGCGAATATGCCAATCGCGTACGCTGATTCACGATGGTTTTTATTTTGCTCATATTCATACACGGTGACGTTAGTGAAAGGCGAAATCGGCAAAGAGCCTTAGATAAAGGAAAATTAGTAAGAAACCTTCTCTGTGAAAAATTGTTGCTATTTACACTTTCAGAACTAAAACACATTAAATTAGTGATCAAAACTTTATGATACGTTGGCGCGTTTTACATATGCAAGAAATAAAAATAAAACAATTCTTAAGTTCCTATAAAATATATTAATTTTTAGGTTTGCAGGAAAGCACTTTTACTTAAGCTTTGGGTATCTTTTTTTCAAGTACGTGTTCATACATACAACGTACATATGTATCTACAGCAATTGCTATAAAATGTGTCACTTTTCAGTTGGACCGTGTTAGTTAAGAAATCTTAAATATACATTAAAAAAACTCTTTCTAAACTCAATTTTAACTTAAATCGTCTTAAGCAGCTATTCACTTTTCCTACAGAATTTAGGCATGCGCTAATCGTCTTATGTTCCCTATTTGTTGTAATTTGTTTGAAAAAGTAAAACATGTGCACGTATGTACAAACATATGTAAGTGTCTTTGTCTATTAACGAGTTGCGAGTGGGTTTGCATTTAATGTTATTTTCTAGAAATTAATTAAACCCATTTTTCACATCAACTTTTAAAAACCGAGATTTGCAAGCTAAAAACCGGTTTATTAAGCCTTCATAAACCCCACATATGTAGGTATGTTTGTAGATATGTACATATGTTTCGAAAATTCTTTTGTTCGTTTGTTTGTTCAAAACTTTCTTCATTGGATTTATTTTTTTAGAACTTCAAAAATATTTTAATGCAATACGAAATCATGTAGGCACTAAAACAATAAAGTTAAAAATATTTTTGCAGTTTGTTACTGATTTCGATTCATGGGTGTAATACACATTTATAAAAGTATTCTTTAAACAGAAATATCTACATACATACATACATTCATATACATGTACATACGTATCTACTATGTAAGTACAAACACGCATGCCAACATACAATAAGATACTTCAGTTTTCTGTTATAATCTTAAACGAATGTTATGAAAAAAAAATTCAAAGTGCTGCTGCGCCTTGAAATACTTAAGAGGGTGTGTTGTTCAATTTAAATAGTAATATGCACTGGCAATTTCGCCAGAATGTACTAAATGTTCACATTTCTTAATTAACTGACTGTCGAATTAAAAGCACTTGTTAGTTTATTGACTTCTTCAGATGGTGACTTTAATTATTTAAGATGTACATAATTAGTTACTAGCAGTAGTTCTGTCCGAGTTTGCATGTGCAAAGTATCTGCGCACATAATTAAAGATATTACATATCTATATACCCATCTGGTGGTTTGGATCAATCAAACTTAAGTTCTGCATATGTTTGTATGTAGTTATCCTTTATTTAGTGACACTTCGTGTACATATGTATGTGCTCATGTTATATTTAACTAACATTCCGTTGTCATCAGCTGACCATTTAAACGAAGGTTTTCTAAAGATATTTATAAATTATTTATTTATCACACAAAGTATGAGTCCTCTCCGTTGCCGTTTACTTAGAAGTTTATACAAAGACTAACAACTATGGAGCTAAAAAACATTCAAACAAAGTCTCCGACCACAATTGGCTTCATTAAATTGCTCATATCTACGTATACATACATACAGCATGCATACACACAGTACAGGGAAAGCCCGATATAACGAATAATATTGCGAGTTTCACTGATAATTTGTAATATTAAATAACTACAGTCAATGTTTCTTTAACTTTTTTTTTAATACTCAAACACATGCATATCTACATAAATATGTATTTTTCCAAAAGGCAGTGAGAGAACCCATGCTAGGAGTCAAAGTTCGTACATGAGTTGTTCGTAATTTGAATAAAAATATTGCCTATAAATAAATTTTTATATTGAAATTTCCAACAACGATTGTACAACTTACGACTACTACAATAGGTTGTGAAGTGAGAAAATATTTTAAAATTAATATAAAAAAATTTATTGGAGTTTTTGCTTGTTATTTTTTTTTTTTTTTTTGCTTATTGAACTAATTAGTAGACAGCAAGCCAAAAGTTTTTTAAATAAGCTAAAAAAAACTTCATATAACTAGGTCCAATCAATCCCACGATGTCGACAACGTTCGATTTGTCGTATACTTCAGTACAAAACAAAAACAATCCCACGTTGTCAACAACGTGGGATTGTTCCATAGTTATAGTAAGACTCTTAAGATGGATGTTATTATTTAAGCAATCACCGTTCTACACACTGTAAACAATACATTCAAATTGAAATATACCAAATTATAACCTAAATGAAGCTATTATTCCAAATGAGGTTTGAAATTTAAAAAAGATAAGCCGCAAGTCATTTTGCTATAACTTTTGGGAAAATCGCACAAATTAATTGAAGTTTTGCCCAGGGGTACTTTCAAATATTCTGATTACGTAGATACCATTAGCTCAAAATCAGTTTTTCTCGACTTAATCACTTTTTCCTTTTGTTTTGGTATGAAATTGTTTTTTGTTTTCAAGTAGAACTTTATTTAAACCATCCAACAAGGCTTGTGAATTGAGGAAATACGTTTTAAAGCCTCAAAAAAAAATCTTTACAAAACAAGCAACTTAATTCGAAGTTTTTTTATTATATCAAAAACTTTTGGCTTGAATTCTAATAATTACTTCAACAACGGGGAACAAAATACATATAGAAATTGTAAATTGAGAAACAAATGCCAAAAAAGCTTAACCGACACATATTTTGGTGCTCGTTTTTTGACAAAAATTGATTATTTAATCGATTTAATAGATTTTGGTCAGAAAATCAAGTTCAAATATTATGTCCCTTAATTCTGTGACAAAAACGAAAAAGTCCTTAAGTCGAGATAATCTGATTTTAAGTTAATTGCACACCTGTAATCGTCATATTCGAAAGTATCCCGGGGCAAAATCTCAATTATTTTTTGCGACTTTTCAAAAAAGTTATAGCGCAATGAACTGCTTATATTAGTTCTACTTATTATCTTATATGGAATAAAAGCTTAATTATGCTCAATTATGAAATTATGCTTAATTATGAAAATACTCCGGGATCTCTTTCTTTTTAGGGTTCCGTACACTAAAGGTGAAAAGGAACCCTATTGTTTTCGCTACGCTGTCCGTCTGTCCGTCACACGGTATTTTCTCAGGAACCGTAAGAGCTACGGACCTGAAATTTGAACACAGTATGTAGAACCTTGGCCGCTACAACAACAAATACATGGGAATTAAAAATTAAAGGGTGTTCCAAAACGAGCAACGAAAAATGTTAAAATCCCATGTAATATACATACAATTGTATATTGAAACTTGAAATTTGTAAAATTAGTGTACAGACGACAACAATTAACACTAAAATTTAAAAAAATTCAAATTAAAGGGTGGTCCATCAGTTAATGCAATATTGACTATGTAATTTTGACAATTTGCTATATCTTGGAAACCGTAAGAGGCAAACACTTGAAATTTTCAAAAACTAAAAAAACCGAAAATTATAAAATCGCCAAACCAAAAAAAAAAATCGCCAAAAATTAAAAAAAAATCGCCAAAACGAAAAAAATCGCCAAAATTAAAAAAAAAATTCTAACACTTAAATAAATCGCCAAATTCGAAAAAATCGCCAAAATGAAAAAAACGCCAAAATGAAAAAAACGCCAAAAATCGATAAAATCTCCAAAACGCGAAAATGTCGCCAAAACTAAAAAAAAATTTTAAATAAAAAATATCGCAAAAATGAAAAAAAATCGCTAAAAATAGAAAAAATCGCCAAAACGAAAAAACGCCGAAAACCGAAAAAAATCGCCAAAACAATAAAATAAAGTGCCAAAACTAAAATAGGAGCCAAAACTTAAAAAAATCGCCAAAAACTTGAAATTTTCAAAAACGGTAAAACTAAAAAAACCGAAAATTATAAAATCGCCAAACCAAAAAAAAGAAATCGCCAAAAACTAAAAAAAATCGCCAAAACGAAAAAAATCGCCAAAATTAAAAAAAAAAAATTCTAACACTAAAAAAAAATTTTAAATAAAAAATATCGCAAAAATGAAAAAAAATCGCTAAAAATAGAAAAAATCGCCAAAACGAAAAAACGCCGAAAACCGAAAAAATCGCCAAAACAATAAAATAAAGTGTCAAAACTAAAATAGGAGCCAAAACTTAAAAAAATCGCCAAAAACTTGAAATTTTCAAAAACGGTAAAACTAAAAAAACCGAAAATTATAAAATCGCCAAACAAAAAAAAAAAAGAAATCGCCAAAAACTAAAAAAATCGCCAAAACGAAAAAAATCGCCAAAATTAAAAAAAAAAATTCTAACACTAAAATAAATCGCCAAATTCGAAAAAATCGCCAAAATGAAAAAACGCCAAAAATCGAAAAAATCTTCAAAACGCGAAAATGTCGCCAAAACTAAAAAAAAAAATTTAAATAAAAAATATCGCAAAAATGAAAAAAATCGCCAAAAATAAAAAAATCGCCAAAATGAAAAAACGCCAAGAACCGAAAAAAATCGCCAAAACAAGAAAATAAAGTGTCAAAACTAAAAAAGGAGCCAAAACTTAAAAAAATCGCCAAAAACTTCAAATTTTCAAAAACGGTAAAACTAAAAAAACCGAAAATTATAAAATCGCCAAACCAAAAAAAAAAGAGATCGCCAAAAACTAAAAAAAATCGCCAAAACGAAAAAAATCGCCAAAATTAAAAAAAATTCTAACAAAATATATCGCCAAATTCGAAAAAATCGCCAAAATTAAAAAAACGCCAAAATGAAAAACCGCCTAAAATCGAAAAAAATCTCCAAAACGCGAAAATGTCGCCATAACTAAAAAAACCGAAAATTATAAAATCGCCAAACCAAAAAAAAGAAATTGCCAAAAACTAAAAAAAAAATTTAAAAAAAAATTCTAACACTAAAATAAATCGCTAAATTCGAAAAAATCGCCGAAACGAAAAAAACGCAAAATGAAAAAACGCCAAAAAAAATCGAAAAAAATGGCCAAAACGCGAAAATGTCGCCAAAACTAAAAAAAATTTAAATAAAAAAAAATCGCAAAAATGCAAAAAAATCGCCAAAATTAAAATAGCCAAATCTGAAAAAATCGCCAAAACCGAAAAAACGCAAAAACCGCCAAAACAAAAAAAGCGAAAACATCCCAAAAACGAAAAAAAAATGCCAAAAGTTTGTATTAAATTACATATCTAGTGTTCGTACGGAACCCTTCGTGCGCGAGTCAGAGTCGCACTTTACTGAATTTATTTCATATTAATTATGAAACTGACTAGTGAAAATAAGAAAAACACAAAAGAAATTTTAATTTAAACTTTAGTTCACATATTACGAATGAGAATTCAATAAATCATTTAACAGTTTCATTCTACATGTTGGATTTCTATTGAAACGAAATCTTAATATCTACTCGTACATATCAAGCTTTGACTGTAGGTACATATTTATATATACACGTCTGTACGTGCACACATATTGTATACATACTTATTTTATAGATAAGTACGTACTAAATGTATGTATGTATATTTTTTAAATTGAAAACTCAGACAGAAATACGGAACCTAACATGTACATATGTATGTATCTCACTTCGTCATTCAGTCAGTTAACTATACTGTTGTCTAGTTGTTAGCCTCTTAAAACTTTTTGAGAGAAACTCACCACACATTTATTTCTATTATTATACTGGTAAAAAATTAATAGAATAAACCTAAAACGAATTCGTTTGCGAAGTACTTTAAAAATGAGCAATAGTATCTTTTATAATAGAGTTACGAATTTGCGCCCGTTAAATATTTTTCCCCACACATTCATGTACATACGAGTATGTATGTACGAGTATGTGCATATGTTGTATGTATGAAGAATATTCGGCCATAATTTTAAAAGACGTCTAAGGCACACATATACACACATATGTACATCTATTCACTTTCTAGATATTTAATACTAGTATATGTATTTAATAATTTAATATTTGCATACATTATAAAAATATTTTTATATTCTTATTCTCGATTAGTGAAATGTTTCTTAATACTCGTATGCATTATTAAAGTTATTTTCCACATAAAATACAAGTAAAAAATAATAATTCTTCAACACTTAAAAAAATTGAGAAAAATTTACATATCGTCGCGTTGCTTTTTAATTTAAAAATTTTAAACCACACAAGGCGGCATTTTTTTCAAAATATACTTTTTTTGTTTTTACGGTAGAAAATTACATTTGCCATTACGATGGCCTTCTCATCTTGACCAATTCCGTATGAAAAAATAATAATTGAAGCCATTTCCAAAACCTAGTAAGCGCCATATAAAATGGCTTTTATATTTAAAATTGGAAATATTAAAATTGTACCCATCATTTTTTGTTTGTTTTTGAGATAAAAAAAATATTTAAAGTATCAGGCCTATGACGCCGGGCTATTAAAGTAAATAACTTCGGTAATATCGACACTTTTCTTCGAGTAATGGAGGCTTGGTCCCCTAAAAGCCATTCGGAGCCGAAATTCGTTTTCGGACCCAAAGATGGTTAATTTCTGCAACAGACCTCAATTATTTTACATAACCAATATTTCTTTTAAACAATTCAAACTTCTATCTCTACTCCTTATAGATAGTAGCTCACATCAGTGTTAAACAGAAGTTATACTATTTATTTTCAAACATAAAAAAAAATTAAAATTAAGTACCTGGCATCAATAACTCGAAATCTACACGCAAAGAAAAAATATGGTTTAGGTAAACATAATCAAACAGCAACATACTATGACTGAATTATATGGTTGCAGTCTAATCATATTATTGTTAACAGAAAAGCAAACTTTAATAATATTATTATCTGAGTTAATAATAATAGTATCTACAAAAACAATGAACTTTGTTACACCTAATCTTAGTATTGTAATTATGACAACACTATTGTTAGATGTGACTAAAATATAATTGAGACTCACCATGCCATGTTCTAATATTATATTAATATTTAATATAATAATACAAATTTATTTTTTAATCATATATTTATTGTAGAAACAGCTGTGCTTCAAATTCGAAATAAAATAAATTAATATTGTTGAAATAAAATGTATATATACAGAAATGTATACTTACAGGACATACAGACATGTCTGTATAAAGAGATACACAAATGTTTATATATTTTTATTGGTCTACCCTCTTGTTTATACTTTATTAGACTTGTGACATTTAGTTCATTTCAGTGACCGGTCATTTTAGTTCATTATTTGTAAATGAACTAGTTCGTTCATTTAGTTCAACCGCTCTTTTTAGTTCAATAAACTAGTTAGGTCTTTTTAGTTCAATGATTTTACGTCTACAATTCTACATGCATATGTATGTATGAGTGTTTTGGTCTTTGACAATATTAAAAACACAAATTCATACTTTATGAAAATTAAAATAAATTAATTAATTAATAATTAAATTTGCTTTATAAAAAATCTCATAAATACAAAATATTTTTTGTTAATAAGGTAGTATAAGTGTTTACTTGTGTTTTCTTGCTTGTTGCATTTTTGGTAGTAGCCAGCGATGAGCAAGAACTAAATATACATACATACATACATACATACATATGGATGAGTATAAAAAATAAGCAAACAAACAGTAGAAAAGTAAAGCAAAACATTGAAAACCTTTAGGAGGCTGTGACTCCTTGTTAGTTCATTTTGTGTATTAGTTCTTAGTTCAAAAAATGAACTAGTTCAAAAATTTAACTAGAGAGCGTAAAACAATTGAACTAGTTCACTTAGTTCAAAGTACTGAATCGTTCATTCGAACTAGTTCGTTCATGAACTTACACAAGTAACTTTATTTATTTATTCATTTATTTAACACCATCCGTGCACTACCGATAGCTTACAAACGAAATACTGAACTGACAGATGTTTCTGAAAAAGATTTTTTTTTTAATTTAACATAGTATGGTTTGGATAACATTATATTGTTATTTACATCACATTATTTTTAAATAATAATACCAGTTATGTTGTAGTCATAAATTGTTAACAAAACTATATTGTTAAACTCCAACCATATCACACTTTTGTATGGATGTGATAATGTAATTATTAAATTCAAACATTACTCTGTTTATCGTAACGAAACAAATGTTTAAAATAACAATAACTAATTTTCGCCGACCAAACATTTGTTTCAGAGAACATAATATTGTTTTCTCAACCATTCTACAACCATATCTTTTGGGCTTCCTTGCTCTTCATATAATACGTAGTAGAAATCGAAATAAAATCAAGTCAAGGCATCCTGTACAGCAATAACCGAAAGTGTCGCTTTAAAGTTTGAATTGGTAATCCACAATGTTTGACCCCTAATAGTATTAGATTTCTTTAGCAAGTTGAACCTACCAAATGAAACGCAAGAATTAACTAAACTATAACATTTATTAAAAAATACTCTCTAAAAAATCAATTACAAATTTACCAATATAACTTTTACTTAAAATAAACTACTCTTAACTCTAAACATACATGAGTTTTTTTTTCATCAGTTTCATATCTTTTTATTTCATTAATTCTAATTTTAAATTTGTTATTTTCTTCTAATTCTGTGCTAGTGGTATCTGGTGGTATTTGAATAAACAAAAACTTTTGGATTTTGTACGCAATCGCAAATGAAACCACGACCATATTAAGTTGTAAAATAAAATGGCAACAAATAAATTCACAATAGAAAATAATTATTTAATTTAGCTCCCTATTTTTTGTTTTGACGACTATTAATTAGTAAATTGTTTTGTTTTTATTGGCTTTAATGACGGCTTCAACGTCGATTCGTTTTACTATAATTTTAATAATTTCCGCTATTTTGTTAAATTTTTTTTATCATCTTTTAGTTTTTTTTTTTTAATAATTGTTTCTTTCTCTGTTTATATGTTCTATATTGCATATAGTGTTTTGAATTTAGTGTTTGCATATATTTGGTGTAGAGTGTAATTTTAAGCGCATTTCTTTTTGTTTTGCATTGTTTTCGTTTTTTTGCTTTTGTGTTTTGTTTTTACTCTGAGCTATGGTGGTAGTTGTGTGGTGTACATGTACGCACATATACAAATACAAATACGAATACATATACAAAATACATTTGTAACAATGACATCAACGACACGCAAAAATACATTGACGATGACGACAAACAACAAATTACAACAACGACGATGATGACAACTACTTGACTTAAGTATAAGTAACTATAATTACAAACTTATATGTATACATTCATACATACATACATACACACATTCAGCCATACACATGTGCGTTTTTATTTATTCATAATCTCACATATAAATTTGTATTACATATTTCATACATTCGAGTACTTACTTACACATGTACGTATTACATAGATTTTATAAATTTACTTTTTTTATTTATGTTTTGTTGTATTCTTACTGTTATTACCGCAAACAAAAATGAAATAAAACAATATCCATATACATACATACATACATATGCATACATACACACATACATATTTTTATATCCGTCTTGTCGCATTTATTGTGCTTACTCGGGTCAAGTACATACATACAGCCAAATCGCAAGGGGATCGACTCAAATTTTTGAAATTTTCACTTGTTGCAAGGACAAAAAAATTTTAAATCAATTTGTCTACTCTTTCGCCCTAAAACATACAGTTGTATACCTACCTACCTCTTCGTGATATAAGAGTGCAATATTGAAAAAAGTATGTAATATAAAAAATACATAAACAATGTCTATATGCATTTCGTTTCCGCTTAAGAAACGCTGATGGCCTCAAATATACATAAATATGTATGTACTTCGGTATTTTTCAAATTAAAAAAAAATTAAATAAATAAAAAATAAGTAAAAATTTACTAGTTTAAAAGATGCGCATAGTTGCCGCCCTGTGAAACCGGAAGTGATAATTTCAATAAAAAAAATTTCCAACTTAGCTCCAAAACTTTCCCAAAAAAATTTCCAGCATTTTTACTATACCACTATACCCTATGCCAATTTTGAATTAAAAAAAATAAAGAAATTTGGTGTAGTTATCAAAATTTAAATTCAAAATGTTCACTTCCGGTTTTTCAATTAAATTATATTTTTATTTTGAGAAAATTGTAAAGTATGTAAAATGAAGTTAGTAAATCAGAACTTATGAGTATCAGAAACAATACGAATTATGGGAAATCAATCTTTGATAGGGAAAGTTTTCTAGGATGAAGTATATTTCTACTTTCTTAATTTATTTTTAATTTAATTTTGTATCCACTCTTGATGAATTTATATCATAATGAATAAACAAATTCATATAAAAACAGTATTTTTATACCGTTTTTTTTATACGAAGTTGTTCATTCACCATAATATAAATCCATCACGTGCGAACACTCACTTATAACTATATCCTTTTTTAGTATTTCTGCGAGGGCCCAAGATAAAACAAACTGCACCCATCTGCCAACCGAATGAAAAATATTTGTATCAATCGCAATGAAATTTTTGAGATATTACGACGTTTTTGAAATAAAAAATGAATATAATAAAATAAAATAATAAATTTAATAAGTGCTTAACTTGGATTTTAATTAGTGTTTTGTCTTATAATACTTTTATTGCATTAAGATGTAGGAAAATAAAATAGATGAACTTTTTGAGATCCCATTTCAAAACCTTTGCAGTATTAAAAGATAGTATCAGGCTTATTTTGGTAAAAAGAAATTTAAAAATAAAAAAAAGAATCAAAGTTAGAAAAATTTAAATGTGAATTTTTCATTTTCGTTTTATTTTTTAATGATTTTTTAAAGGTGAGGCAGTTTTCTATAAAAATCAGTTATTTAAGTTTATCAGTTCGAAACAATAAAAAATGGCAACAATTCATGTCCTCTAGAAATACAGTTATGCCAAATATCACTTAAATTTGTTCCAGGATTGCATTCCGATCGGAATTGGATTTTTATTCCGTGAAATTCATTGTAAAGAAACAAAAGACGAATGTTTTTCACTTGCATGTGGTAACGGGTTGTTAAACTTCATACTAACTTCATGTCAACTTTTCGTTACTCATAAGGCTACAAGTCCTAGATTGATATTATTATTGTATGAAATCTAAAAATAGGTTGCATAATAACAACAAAACGAATCTAAAGAAGAAAAAAGAAAAATGGTATTGAAACTAGAAATAAGAGGCTTGCCGATCTGAATATGGTAGTTAGTTTTTTTTATATGTGGATGGAATTATAACTTTTTAATAAAACCGATATATAGCATCGTAGCTGATGTTTTAAATTTCGTGTTAACTTTCACTTATTATGAAATAAGAAAACAAGCCTTTAGAAATCGGCAAATTTGGGGGAGGGAATTAATTTACCTTCTCAACCTTTTTTGAGGCATGAATTGTTTACCTGTATACTGTCTGTTCGAGTTAGATAACTGGTGAGCTCTCTCACTCTTTTATCAAAATAAAGTTAATTTTTGTTTTCATATCAGTGGAGGAAAATTTATTCAAAAGGCTCTTGATAATATAAAATGTATCGTTTAAAGGACATCTTTAAGAGTATTATTTGTTGTTAGTTAAGTAAGTCTCGTATTGGCCTTATTTATAAAAATTATTTTATAAATTATTAATGAGAAAAACATTAAAAATTTTTTTTTGATTTTTTGGTTTTAATCATAACTAACCATACCGAATGGCATCTCCCAACTGAAGGTGTGTTCAAAGTGATAATGCTTTATGAAACTTTAAATGCGTTTTTCTCAAAACTTCATTTTCACACACTTGGTCCCTTTTCTCGGAGAAGTTCACATATATATATATATATATATATATATATATATATATATATATATATATGTATATATATATATATATATATATATATATATATATATATATATATATATATCTGCATTTTATTGATGCTTCTGACTACTTATAAGTATGTCTTTGAACGTATGTATGTAAATATTTTAAATAAAATTTTCATTTAAAAAGTTAATATGTGTGTATGTATGTACATACATATGTATGTATATGTACCTATATGTTCTGGACAAAAATCGTAGCAGTTTTCTAACTTCAAATTTACGGCATCAAACAACGTAAGATTCTTTTATTTCTTATTTATTTATGTTTTGTTTTTATTCTACATACATATGTACATAGCGTTACCTTAACACAGAAAGGTCCTAACTCATTATTTTTTTTTAAATCGAGCTTTTTGTATACATATTTCGATAGAAGAAAAATGTTCTTTTATCGAAAATGCAAAAATCTCAATTTCAAAAAAAAAATAATGAATTAGGACTTTTATATATTAAGGTAAAGTTAGGTAATAATTGTTTGTATGTATCTATTATTTAATTTTTTTTTCTGGTATCTATAAAAATTATTGGTATTGATAGATACATTTATGATTAAAAACTTTGGATGCGCAAACACATTTTGTAACATATCTGTTAATACTTAAATAAATGGAATAAAACGAAAATAAAACAAAAAATCTTATACCCAAAATGTGAGAGTTGTTGGTGGACATAAATATTCAATATTCAAAGCCATGTAATGGTTCTGTCCACCTCGAGAATTTCACTTCAAAAAACTACCCTTCATGCCCATAAAGAAATGTTTGGTGCGGTGCCTCATTCCATGTTCATTCATTTCACATTTAGAATAACTATGCTCTTATAATAGCCCTGCAGGAGAACGAACTAGTGTTCAACTAGTATTTTTCTAGTACAGAAATCACCACCACTAGTTCCCAACTGTATACTTTCCTATACTATCTTAATGCTCAAATTAGCATTGAGTGTATTTAGAAAACTACTAATACCAGTGTTACTAGTTTAGGACTAGTTTATTACCAGTTCTTTTGTAAAGAAAAATCCTATAAAATTGGTGGTTTATTCTTTTGTTACCCAGTGACAACTGCTACTTAAAATTAGCAATTATTTACCAAAAATTCAGAAATGCAAAAGGGTAATTATAATTATTTAAAAAATTAATTAATTAATAATTTATAAAATTTTAGTAATAATATGATACCAATTTTCATACAGTGCAAGGGCTCTGTTAGACAGTCAAAATTTATTTTGCAATGTGGTGCCTTGGAACTACTTCATATACTAGTACTCATCAGCACTAGTAATTTTACACAACAACTTTAACCCTTTTTGCACTAGTTCTTGTTATTCTAGTATTTATACTAGTAGCTTTTAGACAATTATCGCCTATTCTCCTGCAGGGAGCTTTTGAAATACAATCAAAGTTATTCAAATCACACACACACGCGCAAAGTTTTCCGCTTCCCTTAAAACTTTCGACAACAAAAAAAAAGATATGAATAGTTTTTTTACTAGTATAAAAGTAATAAAAGCAATGCAAAATAAGCAAAGTGCTAATAAATATAGAAGTTGTAAGCTAAACAGCTTATGTTGAATGAATTAAATTGGAGGTCTCTGCGATAATCGCGTTTCGAGACGCACTCTTGCTGGCAGAGCAACTTGTAACTTTCGTTTAAGTCTGACTGACTAAACGTTTTTTGCTTTAGTTCAAAAAGTTTTAGGACATTTATTGAATCATCAATTTGAGACACTCATTTGTTTACAATAAATTACGAATATCAAACATGTATTTCAAACGCAAAAATGGCAATATGTTAGAAAAAATGAATTTTTAATAAAAATAAAATCATACATAATTATAAACAATTTAGTTGTTGTTGGTTTAGCATGTCTATATGCATTTTGACATGCGTTAAATGAAAATAAAATATCGAAATAAATAAACTTGCATACAAGATTATAAATGAAATATCGCGCACTAAATCATAAGCAGTCAGTAACAATACAAAATTATCAAAATGATTTTGTATTTTCATAACCCAGTTAACTGAAAAAATCTCTAACGACCGCGCAAATTTCTTTTGCATCACAGTTTTCTTGAATCATATAAAACGCCGTTATGCTCGTTCTTAGATTTGGATCGAACTCATTCAAGCCGACTACATTTTATTCGTCATTTGTGCAGTATCAACAGTTTTTTTGCCACTCCTGACTGCTTATGATTTACCGTGAGATATTACAAGATTTTAATATCTATGAATTCTTTCAGTGGCTCGTTTAAGACACAAACCTTTAATCCAGCCCATGTAATTTAATACTCTGCTTATACTATGTTAACACTTATGTTTTTAAATGTGTTTAACGCCTCATTCGTGATTAAGAGATTAAACACGATGATTTTGACATTGACTTGTTTTGTTAAACATCTCAAACACGGTGTTTTAAATTTAAACACTTTTTTAAACACGTAAATGGAATATGTTCAGTCCGTTTTTTGATAACGCTGGCAACTTTGTGTTTTTAATAAATGGCGTCATGTGAAAAATTATTTGATACACAAGTAATTAGTTAAAAAATATTCAATTATTTACAAAAACATTTGTTGTTTTAAAATAATAAACCAATAAATAAGCAATAATTGACAAAACGTCAACCTTAAACATCTCAAATGTAATGTGAACGGTTGTGTTTAGTTTTTTAAAACACTTGCCTTAAACACGTTTAAGACCATAAGTGTTAACATGGTATTACACTTGCGTGTTTAACGTCGCATTCGTATTTAATTGCTTAAACACGACGATTTCTAGTAGAGCTGGGTCCAAATTGTTCGGAATTTTATACAAACACAATAATTTACAACAAAAAAAAAAAAAAAAAAAAAATCAATATTAATCATCTCAAATATAATGTGGACGGTTGTGGTTAGTTTTTTAAAAACTAAAACCATAAGTGTGAACACAATTTAAATGGGTTTGATTAAAGGTTTGTGCCTAAAAAGAGCTAGTGAAAGTAGACTTGTATCGAACTCTTTCAGTAGCTCGTTTTAGACACAAACCTTTGTATGATCAAACCCATTTAAAATACATTGGTTTGTGTCAAACATGAACTACTGAATGAGTTCGATACAAGTTTAACTGATAGTTAGATAATTGTATCGAACTTATTCAGTAATTAATTTTTAGCACAAACATATGATCAAACGCATGTGAATCAAATGAATTGATTATTGGTTTGTGCCAAAAATAAACTAGTGGACGAGTTTGACCCAAATCTATTATATACAAGTGTACTAGACTTGGGTCGAACTCGTTCACTAGTTCATTTTTGCCACAAACCACTGATCAAACCCATTTAAATTACATGGGTTTGATCATTGGTTTGTGCCAAAAATGAACTAGTGAACGAGTTCGACCCAAGTCTATTTGTGTCTAAATGACTGAACGAGCTCGAACCAAGTTTAAATCTCAACGTAGTTTGTCGAACATAATTTCATTTTGTCCTATAAAAATAAGCAGTTAAACTTATTCGCGCAGCAGAATTATACAACCAAAATGTAAAAACCAAAAACTGCAACTTGTTATTCGCAATTAGGTCAACTCGATACCATTGATAGGTATCGATATGTATGTCGAAACGTAAATAATTATTTTTTCGCTTTTAATTTACATACATGCATATATGTATGTATGTATGTATTTACATTGTATAAGTAAATATAAAATGCATTTGTATTTTCATCCAATGAACACATTTAATAAGGCAGGCTTTTTTTTAGTTGTATTTTTTTTCTTTTATTTTTTCACTAAAAGAAATTATAGGCGTGGCTGATAATTGGTATTTGTTAACAATTTACAACATAAAGCATTTTCTTAATTCGGTATTATGAACTATTATTCCATAATAGCCTTTGTATGTAAATCCATTCAATATAGTTGGTCCCTACGCCCAAAACCAGATCTCGTTTAATTTTATTTATTTAAAAATAATATGTAAACGCACTTAAATAATTATTTAGTTGTCATTAATTTCTATAAAACAGTGATTGTCAGAGTATTTGTTTGCGCATCCATTCTGTTCATTTCGTAATTCGAACTTATTACATTCATATGCAGAATAATCAATTCATTTTAGTGTGATTTTATATAATTTTTTTATATATATCTTATGGTGAAAACATATAAAATCCTCTATAAATACTAGTTTTTTTTATATTTGTGTATTGAATTTCAGAAAATCATACATATTTAATAATTATTCTTACTCTATTTTTTGTTTCGTTTATAATCCTAAATTTTTACTATGTATTATTTTTTTTAGTTTGGTTTGTTTTTTCTTCGTTTGAGCCAACATTTAATGCTCTATTAACAGACATTTATTTTTATCTATAGTTTCTTTATATTTAACGTCCTGACGACAATTGCTTAAGTCTTTTTTAGTCTACAGAATATATATATATATATATATATATATATATATATATATATATATATATATATTTATGTATATGTGTGTATAAAATATATACAATTATTTTCTATCTTTACACATACATGTGTATGTATGTAAATAAAGAAATAAAATGAAAATGATTTCTCTTTAATGTTTCATTGTACACTATAAAATTAAGCTGAATAGCAGGTGTGTTCTTTTTGAAAATGTGTAATGTGTAATTATTTTTAGTGTATTTTAAATATTAAAGATTCTTTGGTTTCTATATTTAATTTTCATTTTAATTTTTCTCACTTAACCATATTTACCTATTATATCTGTCTCCTTATTTTTTAATTCTTAATTATTACATATCGAGAATAAAATGCCAAAAAGACGTAAACGCTGAATATAAAACTTTTTAAGAGAAAAATATTATTATTATTAATCGCCCTTGAAATACGAATAGTAAGTTATAGCACTGCGAAATTGCTTTTATAGTAAATTTTGTAATAGCACTTTTCATAGTTGCGAAATCGGTTAGATAGTCGTAAATGATTGATTGTCATGATGACATAAAATTTGGAAAGTATGTCGCTTACGGCTTTTTGGCGACAAGGCCTCGATATTATTGAAACCTGCAAATTGTAAAATGTTGTGAAAAATAATTAAGGATCTTTTGCAATTCAAGAATATAATAAGCCCTATTGCCATTTTCAACTCAACTCAGTTTGGTTGTCTGAGAGTCAACCCAATGTATAAGACATTGGAATTGCCATTCAAAACTTAAATAATGGTTGAGTTTATAGTTGCCTTGTGTCATAACGCTTTCAAGTGCTTCAAGTAGTTGCGATTCACAAAATTTGTGAATATAACTGGGTTGTGTCAAAATTGGGTTGAGAACGGCAATATGGGCGATATAGAGCGAAGGATGTATAAAGTTAAAAATTGCCAGTGCCTTTTATTTTTCCTAAAAAGAAAAAGGAAACTATTAAGAATTAAACACATACACGGCTTCATGACCACTTTTACGGATGTCGCCGACTTAGAGCAACTTCTATTGATTGTAAACGACAATCAGCAAATTCAGAGCTGCCAATTTAATATAAAATGTGAAATGAATGATAGTTTAAAGAAAGAACATCTAAAAGCTTATATGCATAAGGAAATAAATTGATTCGGCCACGAAAATTAGAAAATTTTCTAAATAAATTCCAAAGTTACTACAAGCTGGGCAACGGTTTGGAAACAAATACATACCGCTGCAAAGCTAGCTTTGCAGAGAATAACTTTTAAGTTTTCAATTTACATACAACTCAATGAAGACTTACAAATATTTTCTGTTCTCAAGAGGTGTGTGTACAAGCCTTTTATATGAAATACAAGATAAGGTATGATATAACGTTTTTTTTCAGCATTGTTAACTCCAAAAGCACAATAAAAGAGCGACGCGTAAGTGTGAAATTGTTCTTTCAAATAAATTGCAAATATTTTCAAACAGTGAGTAGATAATTGCTAAGGCTAAAAATCGTCAAAAACATCAAACATTGATAGATATCACTGCTATGGTCTCACCGAATTCATTCAGGCGAATTGCAGTTTGTTTCCTGCTCCCGGTGCACATACGTCAACTTTTGTTGCTCACGTTTTAATTCAGCTGATAGAAAAAATTAGTCATTTGTATTTCCTTCTCTTGATCAACAAAAGTTGAAGTGTGTGAACCGGGACTCAGTAACCTACAAGAAATGAATGACCGAAAATCACACACACAAAATTCACACGTTCGCAGATGTTTGCATCAACTACATTTATTTGTATGATTTCATATTGACCACTGGCTGTTCTTGGGCTCGTACGGTAGTTTTTGTTAACATGCCATTGTGCACAATAAAAAATAGCCTTAAATAATTTTAAACTAATCGAGTTCGAGTTTAGACAAAACGGGAATATAATGATTATGAAGCCCAGTTAATTTGACAGTTTTAGATGCACAGAGGTAAAATGTTAGGGTTTCGTATTATTCAGTAGCCCAATTTACAATCTTGTGCAAATGGTCTTGCATCGCACCATGTGCAAAATGGTATAGTATATTGAAACTCACCACTTAACGATTCTTAGTAGTAGGTATCGTATACTATTTTGCATATACTATGATGCAGGGCCATTTGCACAAGATTGTGAATTGGGCTAGTGTATATTTATTTTTAAATTTTTGTTTCTTTGCTTGCTTTGTTTCAACATTTATGAATAAGTAAGTTTGTTATTAGATAGGTAGTTCTTTAAAATGAAGGGAAGGTCCAAAGAATTAATAAATACTAATAATTATAATAATAATAGGGAAATAATTTTACAATTTGACAACATCATTTTTAGAATGATATTTTTTTTTTTGGCAGTAGACTATAATTTAATTAAATGAACATAAGTATGTACATATTCGCGGATTTTTCATTCTATTTTTGTATATTTTGTTTGCACTTTTAGAGTTCTGCCTGCAGAATTAGTGACTTACTTTAAGAAAATATACATACATACATACATACATAAATAATCATATCTACATACATACATACGTAAATGGTGGTATGAGCCATCCCAGTACATATTGAGAATGATAATGGTATTTGTATCTAATGAATGCTTGCACTTAAACTAACACACTCATACTTGCACATAGAATCGCACAGCTCCACATGCATTCCCAAGCACACACACACACACACACATACATACATACGAAGAATTTATTTTCTAACTCTAACTCCACACTCGTATTTTTGTTATGTTCTTTAGCTTTTGTTTCCATCAAATCTTCTCTAACAACAAAACTATTCTACAAACATCGATTTCTTGTCAAAACAATGGTTTTGCGAATACTTCTTTTTTTTAATAAATTGCTATAAAATATTAATATTACTTCCATTATTGTTAATTGTTTTATTCCAATGTAGGTATTAAACGTTTTAGAGGTTCTGTGTTTATTTGAATTCTGTTTGAATTTGTGTTTTACTCCACTCATGTCTCCATTTTGTTTTGTTTTATTTTTCTTTTTCATTGTGTTTTCTGTTGGAGTTGGAGTTAAAAGAAAACATCTTGATTATTTATTAAAATAAATTCTTTTAAATTAAATACCCGTATATAATTATCATTAGTGTTTTTAATGGATTGAGCTTCACGACCAAATGAATATTCAATGATCATTAATGGTTTTTTTTAAACTCTTATCAATTCAATTAAATTTAATTCGAACAAATATCTATTACAACAACTATTGTCTGCAGTTGTTACATTTTACGTTGAGTTTATACGACACATTTTTAAATATTTTTGTTGTGTTTGGCTTTGTTTTTATGTATTTTGGGTTTCTTCTTCTTATTTTGTTATCAAATAGAGTTGGCTCAAAAGGCTGGCAAAAGACGTTTTAAGAACGTTTCTACATAAGTAATTAGGGTGGGGTTGGTTTTTGTTTTTTGGCGTTTGAACTAAGGTTAACCTGACTGACTTAAAATATAAAATCACCACAATCCATTGCGTAATCGAAATCTTCACCTCCTAGATCTTCCACTGTAGAGGAATGGAAATCGAACCCTCCAATATCGGTGTGATAAATGGCCCCACTGCAAGAGGTGTCAATTAAATTTGTGCAGTGCGTGGTTGGCAGTGCGTGCAAAGTGAATGTGTCTTCACATTGGGACCAAGTTAATCCTGTGGAAAAGAAAATTCATCTAAAATGATAAATGATTGTAAAGGATTGTAAATATTTTACCTCCACTCCATACTCCATTGGGCAGTGTGGCCCAACCCCAGCCATGGCCCCAAGGTAAAGCACACGCAAGTGAAGCTTTCGAATCGGGATTTTTACTTAAAATGGCAACGGCAGCATCACTCTTTACCAGAGGATTCTGATTGTAGAAGGCTCTTTGAGTTGCCAAAGTCGAATGTGATTTACTATTTGACTTTGCCAATGATTTTCTTTGTTTAACTTCTGATGTTGTTGCAGCTAAAAGATACGTTAAAAATTAAAATCAAATTCAACTCAGATATTCGTTAGCTAAGTTTAAAATAAAAATAAGAGATTCATTCCCGGAGTAAAATTAGAAACATTAAATGCTATTTGTTTAAAGTAAAAAACTGAACGACCAAAAAATTGGAATCGGCTACGTTGGGAGGTGAGCTGGTTCTACTTTCAACAAATGCCATGATTCAACATTAAATCGTCTATCTTAAAATATTGTAAAGGAGCACTTACGTCTTATGCGGACCAATGGCCTGCGTAGAACATTCATTAAATGGGGCTTGTCCACAACTAGTTCTATTTGTGGTGGAGGCGGCAACTAGAAATATGAAGTGAAGAAATTTAATTATAAACACGAACAAGAGAGAGAGAGAGAGAGAGAGAGAGAGAGAAAAGAAAAACAGTTAATAATGAATTTGTAGTTTGCATTCTATTATAAATAATTCGTTTCTTAATGAAAACAAATTACACATACTTACTGTTTTTGTAATGGCATCGATCCATTCACTGAAAATAATAACACAATAAAAATAATTAATTTATAAAAATTTATTAGTTATTGGTTAAGCATATATAAAGTAGAAAGTAATTCAAAAATGCCTATAGACAAACTGCCAATAAAGTATGTATTGAGAAACACAAAACTAAAAATAGAGTAGACCAAGAAACTTTTCCACTACCTTTTGAGATTAAGGCAAGTTTTGGTTGTCATTGAAAAATGTACTTAAAAGGCAAACTTAAAAAAAAAACTAAAAAGTTTCTTAAAGATTTTATACTTTCTAATTGATTTGAAAGTGAAAGCTGTCATCTTAATTCTGAGTTAACATTTGGTATTTCTTTTGTAGTGCCATTTTCAAAATGTGTGCAATGCCGTTTATATTCACAACGAAAAATATCGGAAATGACAAACGTTGCCGCTAATATACACTATTGCCACTATGGCCACAAAATGCCATAATGTGTACGTACTCATCACGTATTGATGTACGTGTGTATGAGGGTTTTGAAGCAATGTCGCGAAGACTTCTTGATCGTAACAAAAACTCAAAAGAAGTAGTGTTGATGCGCGTATGCTTGTTATTTTTCATATTGTACGTTTGAGTGTGTGTCTGTAAGGTGTAGATGGTAAGCTATTATGTGTTTAAGGGTGGGTTTTAAAGCAAGCGCACACAACTAATTAGACTTGGGTCGAACTCGTTCACTAGTTCATTTTTGCCACAAACCACTGATCAAACCCATTTAAATTACATGGGTTTGATCATTGGTTTGTGCCAAAAATGAACTAGTGAACGAGTTCGACCCAAGTCTACAACTAATGTCAATGCATGTGTGCGTTTGCATGTGTATAGAAAAATAAAAGATCATACACACGTCGTGTATGAGTATGTACTAGACTTGGGTCGAACTCGTTCACTAGTTCATTTTTGCCACAAACCACTGATCAAACCCATTTAAATTACATGGGTTTGATCATTGGTTTGTGCCAAAAATGAACTAGTGAACGAGTTCGACCCAAGTCTAGTATGTACTAGTGTTGTCATTCGAACAAAAATTATTCGAATATTCGAACAAATTTTTATCATATTTGTTCGAACGAACAAAAATGTTCAATTTAGAATAAAAAATTATTCGAATCATTTTTGTCGAATATTCGAACAATTTCCTTAACTACTTGTATAAAAAGATTTTTTGGGTTGTCTGCGGTTTTTAAATGATTTTTTCCAAAAAATTAATAACATATTAAAAATATTTGTAAATGTGTATACATAAATACCTATACTTTTTAACTAATTTCGCTTCAGTTTTTAACTTCCGACAAAAAAAGGGGTGTTATAAGTTTGTATGTAGTTTGTGTCTGTGCATCTATTTGTATGTACAAGTCGACGTAGAGACCAAAGGGTTGGACCGAATTTGATTTAGTTTTCGTTTGAGGGTGGCATTGGCTGAAGAAGTTAGCACGTTGACTACAAAACCGAAGGTTTCAGTATCGAGCCCGCTATCTGACAATCATTAAATAACAACACCACGCATTTTTCTGATGTGCATTACTGTCCCTTTCTATCAGTTGTTGTAGAAAAGTTCAAGTGATGAAGGCATAATCACTGGTCACTGAACTATACCGACTTCAAGAGATACTAATCCTAATGTAACACCAGAGCACCCTCCTCATCGGCGAAGTAAAATAACTACTAAACTGCTACTAAACACAGCTTCAAAAAAAAAAAAAAAATTAATACGACTCACTTAACGCCAGAGGCGCTGCAACACGACATTATTAAAAAACGTGCAAAAAGCAGAGCTGTAAAAAAATAAAGCATTCCTCTATCTATTCCTTCACCACATGACTTTTCTGTTACTATCCCTTTACTTATAATAGTAGTGGGCATTCATTGCCTGATTGTTACTTCTATTTAAAAATAAAATAAAAAATTACTTGTTCGAGAGTGTTCTTAGGTATGTTTAAAGAAAATCTGTCCAGCCGTTTAGAATATATCACATTTTTTTTAGATATATTCTGTTGATCTGCGTGTCTTTGACGCCGTAAGTCCCCAACGTATTGACCGATTTTAATTTTACTTTATTTTCGTTTGAATGGTGACATGATCGTATATCTTCTAATTTATACTTGAAGAAAATCGGTCTAGTCGATTGGAAGTTATCATAATTTTTTTATTTAATCTTTTATTTTTTGCGATTCTGTTACTTCAATAGTATAAGTGGGACTTAGAGTTCTTATCTATGCCACGGCGTCAACTGCGGCAAAGGTTCTTAAAACTTTAAAGTTTTGTTATAAATATTACTAAATTTTTTATTGAAATTATTTGTTTTTCTTGTGTAATGAAATATTTTTCGTTTGTTAATAAAAAAAATTAATATAATACATATTCGTGTCGTTTTTTGCAAACTTTTTTAAGATTATTCGAATATATTTTTTATTCTTTGTTCGTTCGAATATTCGAACAAAAGTTCAAAATTATTCGTCTGTTCGAACAAGAAAAAAATTATGAAATTTAATTCGAACAAACATAAAACACGAATAATTAACAACACTAGCATGTACATACATGCATGACGTTTGTATACGCGCCCATGCGTATTATAGGTCTGCACAGATATAACTGTTCGCACCAGTTTTGCGTGTGTTGGTTCTGGTATGTACAGATACTATATGGTATTCAGCGTTTCTGTTACTAGTTATATTTTAGACTCGGTTGTTTTTCTTGAATCAAATCTGAGTTTATGAAAGAGAGAGGAAAGAAGAACGTATAGGGGTTCTGATTTACTTGCACCGAAAAGTTATGACTAGTAAAAGAAACGCTGAATAACATATGTACCTGTACATACCAGAACCAACATATGTACGTTAAACTGGTGCAAACAGTTATATCTGTGCCGACCTATAATGCGTATGAAGAAGCAAGCATCACAAATTTTTCCGACGCGAAATATTTTCTTCTTTACTCCTATACCTGCCAAAACTGAATAAAATATGTTGCCAACAGTGTTGTTTAGCGTTTGTTTTAGAAGATTTCGCAGTAGTAAAGCGTTTGAAAAATCCCTCATGTCTTAAAGGTTCTTGTAAGTGGTCTTGTGTAGGAGTACACTATACACGTATGTGTATTTTTTAGGGACCGTAACGGTTATAAAAGTTATTTTGTGAGGAATAAATATAAATCAAGAAATAACTTTTATTTTCGGAGGAATAAATAAAACTCAAGTAATAGAAACATGGAGTATCTTGGTGTATTCCTGCACAATTGTGCACGTAGCATATCTCTATTAAAGTGATTTTTTTAAATTTAAATTTGGAAAATAATCGTCATTTGCGATCCCTGATATTTTTACAACATAACACACATACCTGACTTCTTCTTCCGATTTTGCCAACATCCAGTATACTTTTGAGCGTTTCCTTCTCGATCCCAGTGCTATCAGGTGCGAGACACTACATCCCTCAGGTAGTGGTGGACGTCTTGGGATTTGTCCCGTCCAGTGGGCTATAGCTAACATTTCTGGTGCTTCTTTTACCAGGATTTTTCCTGATGGTGAGGATCGTCCAGGCTCAGTAAACCATGCCATAGTGGAGTCATCATATAGAACAACCCATTCTTCAGACCATCTGTTCCAAAGGAGTTGCTCTAAAATTGTAGAAAATTGTAATGCGTTCTCATAAAAAACGTATTGGCACTACTATTAAAAAATAAAAATTATGCTTTTCTTATATACTATACATCTGTATTTTGCTAAAATTTTATGCAAATTCGATTATAATAATACGTACATATGTATATATAAATGTTGATTTTTTAGCGGTCATAAAGAAACTTTTAAGCCAGCCAGAGGCCGAAATATATAATAGAAACCAATGCCAGGCATACTCGTAAGCGTGTGTATACATATCGTTGCCTTAATGTAGAAAGGCCGAACTGATAATTTTTTTTTTTTTTTGAAATCAATATATTTGCATTTTTTGTTATATTAGATGTTCTTCTATCGAAATATACAAAAAAAAACTCTATAGTAAGGCAACGATATGTATGTATACATATCGCTCCTTTAGTGAAACATAGTCATATCTAAAAAAATTCATTATTGGAGTCAATAATGCAGAAAAAGTCTTTACATCAAATTTAACGTTGAATTAAGAATTAATATACACTAAGGGTAAAAACGTGCTAAAATCAAGATTTTACTCTCGAAATCAAATCATTTCAATCTTAATAGTCTGTTAAATGCGAAAATTCGTGATTCAAGAATAAAATCTTAATTTTTTCAAGATTGCATTTAAGATTTTAATCTTGAATAAAATCTTATTTTAAGAATCGAATTCAAGATTTTGTTCTTAATAAAAATCTTAAATTAAGATCAAACTCTTAAAAATTTAAGAATATAATCTTAAAATTAAGATTATGTTCTTGATTTTAAGAATGCATTCTTTTAATTAAGAATATATATATATATATATATATATATACATATACATACATATGTACATATATAAAAGGCATGTTTGCACATGCACCTATTTAGGAAAGAAAATATTTTTACATGTCCATTGAGTCGATGTATGCCTTTGTTTCTATTTAGTAGCATAAGTGATAAGTTTTAAAAACTGAAAACGAAATATGAGATTATATACATATATTATGGCCAATGGTCCCTGTATAGCAATATTTGCATATTGGGTATAAATCATATTTTGAAATCACCTTCAATATTGTACAAAAAAAACTTAAAGGAAAATACGGTATTTTGCAGACCGAAAACATGGATACCTCAAATCAGGTCTAATGCCCGCTATTTCTAGAAACAGGTAATTTACCTAAGGTTTTTACCTACGAGTTTGCTTTATAAAACTTAACTTACACGATAGATATCTGTACACTAATATATATCTATGGCTAGAAATAACATGCATAAGTGTAAGATATTCAGCAACCTTGAATAAGTATAAATATTGAAATTTTTTATGAGAAACAGACTGAATTTTTAGTATAAGGGGTTGTATCTTGAGGAAGCCACGTGAACATAGGTTAATTTTTTTAACACATCCGTCAAGAAATATTTAATTAATAGAAAAAAAGCCCAATGGTGAACTAATAATTAAATAATCTTCGATCCATTTGTTTATTAAGAAAACATCACACATCACTTGACTTCGTCAGGACACAAAACTTAGTCCAGCGAAAATTAAGCCCTAACTGTCTAAATTACGTCACCAAAGTAATTTTTCTACAAGCGATAAAACGAATTTTCTCTGTAATGCGTAGAGCGATATACTGGCCTAAAAACAAATGGGTTTGCTCGTGAAGCTCGCCGATTGTTGTGCTGAATATGTGTGGGTTTCAGGAACAAGTTCCCTGATTTCATTATTCATTATTCAGTTTATTTTTTTAGAGTGCAAAGAAGTTGCAGCTGCTTCAGAAGCTTATTTATTAAAAAAAAATTAAAATGTAACCCATGTTCAATTGACTTTTATTTTTGTTTTCATTTAAACATCACATTGGTGACGTGATTAGGAAAATTAGGCCTTTAGTGTTCGAATATTACAATAAGAAATAAATTCTTTTCAATCCCACATATAATGAGAACGTCTGTTATGTTCATATAAAATTCATTATCAATGTTTTTATTTAAATTTTTCCCCTTACGTTTGCATATATTTCCGTTTTCCAGGATTTAAAACAAGTAATTTTTAATGAGCGATATTGTCGTGTTTTGTTTTTCATTTTGAAGTATTCAAATGATTAACGTACTTTTAACTATTCACCTTAATTTAGCTTTGACAAATGCAAATATGCATATACATACATATGTATATTGTACGTATGTATATATAAATGTTCTTTTAAACGAACATTTAATACTAAAAATTTAAAAAAAGTAGTAAAATTACCACAAATATCCAAAACATAACATATTAGCTTTTAAATTTCTTTTTAATCGAACTTTTCTACAGTGAAAACTAAATATCTTTTGTTTCTTTCTTTTTTTTTTTTTTTGTAATACACTCTCAACAATTATTGTTGGCAGCAAATTGTCTGAGGTCAGAAGTAATATTAAAGTAATTAGTTTTATGCGATCAATGTATACATATTATATTAGTTGTGTTCATATACTTTCTGATACAATTGTACTTTTTTTGATGTATTTTGGATATTCATGTTTAATAATAATTTAAGTTACAAAATTTTTAAAAATCGACATTAAATATGAAATACTTCACACACTTTCATGTGTATTTTTACAAAAAAAAAATCTATTTTCCATATCTGAGCAGATATGACAAACAAACAAAATTACTCGTACTTGGCCAAAAAATTGTTTTTGTGTGGGTTGGTCAGAGAAAAACAATAAATTAAGAAAATATGCTTTATTTTTACATAAGCACACATATTTTTTTTAATAAAGAAAATCACATTTATCTAGTTTCTTTGTTTCAGATATTTTTAACCCCCGACTAAAAAAGGGGCGTTATAAGTTTGTAGTGTGTCTGTGTGTCTGTGTATCTGTGTGCCTGTCTGTGTCCACGTACAGGCCAAACGGCTGGACCGATTTTCATTTAGTTTTTTCTGTTTGAAAGATGACTTGATCGAGAGGGTTCTTAGCTATGTTTGAAAAAAATCGGTCCAGCCGTTTAGAAGATATAACATCTTTTCTGAAAAAAGTCGGGGGTTTTTAAAATTTTTAATTTTTGTTATTCAAATAATTAATTTGTAAACAAAACACAAAACAGCTGTTTATTTAATACTTGCAAGTAAATATTAACAGTAATAGTTTGTAAGAATATCTTTGTCTCTCAATTTTTTACTCTCTTTTGATGCTCTCTCCTAGCAAACTTCTTTAGTAAATGAACAATTGTAACAATTGTTACAAATTCGTAACAGTTTTTAGTAAATGAACACATCTATTATTTGAACTGTAATGACTTTATAATCAAAGAATATAAATGAAAAAAAACCGAAGGAGAGAAATTAATATTTATTTATACTTATAAATGCATTCACTGATGGTAAATCAACAATTGAATAAAGCCACGAATGACATTGTAAAAGACCAATTTTTCAAAACCTATTTTTTACAGATTACGATTAACATTGCTCTGTTGCATTGTAGAAAATGCATTAGGTCGCCTATACCAATTTGTGATGCATTCAATAGGTCGTGTAGTATATGACTTTCTAAAAGTTTTTATTGCGTAGTTCTTGATAGCTGCGCCAGAATATATTATAACAAAACCTAGTCCACTAACGCGTCTGTCGATCGTTCAGTGGACCGTCAAGACCGGGATCAACCGTCAGATGTTCCTCCGATTTTTGGTGTGCCTTTTTCGACTGCCTTCTGGATGGGAGAAGTACTTTGAAAGCTCCATCTACCCTTGAAGCGGTTGGTACTGAAGTAGCTGAGAAAAAGCTTGACTTCATTAGCGTATATTAATTATGGTGATAGGATCATTAAGGAATAACGGATCAAGGTGGCTAGAGCGAGTTACTCTGGATGCAACAGGTATATTTTTTGACATTAGATTTTGGAATAACACGCACTATATTCAATCCGTAAGATATCTAAACGTTCACTTTAGATGTATTTGCAAAAATTCCAATTTATCTCAAAAAGAATCCCCTTCTAACTAAAAATTAATATTCAGCTTTCATATTTAAGAAATTTGAGGAAGTTAAAAAACAATAAATATTTCAGTACATATGTATGTATACCTAATTTACATTATTCAGTTTTTCTTAAAATTAGTTGCACGAAACTTTTTCTTTTTTTATAACAAGACTATAAGGCCCCTTTCAGATTAGGCAACTTTAATGGCGCAAGTATAATTTTAATTTTAATTTATTTTCTTTTGAACTTGCTTTTATGTTCACATTCATCAACTTTGTTGAGTAAGTTTAATTATCTTATGCTTGAATTTTCTTAATTTGTTGACGTTTTGTTTCATTTCTGCATATTAACAAATATAAAATTTTCTTAACACAAAATTAGACAACACACTGAAGAAGAAATAAAAGACAATGTCAAAAATAAATAAATATCCCAAAACAAGAATGACAGCAGAAATAGAATTGCCAAATACAAGCAAGTCTGTACTCAAATCTCGGCAATTCTTTCCCCTTCAAACCGACCTTTCCTCTCCCACCCACAAACTAAATATTTGCGCAAGTAAAGTTGCCTAACCTGAAAGGGGCCTAAGAAAGCATATTAGATATTGGTGATCAATGTCACGGTGAACGTGATGAGATTAAAATCAAAAATTAGAAAATTTTAAATTAAAATACATAAATATGTATGTATGTTATTTAAATTAAATAAAATACAATTCGGGACAACAACATTCCTGTATTTATGACTTTTATTAAATACTTGTACGATCATGTTAAATATAGTAAACATTTTTAATGAAAACAAGCGAACTTGTTGATGTACTTACTTTTATATCGTAACAAATATCCTCCCTTTATTTGTTTGCCGACATTGCCTAAAAAAAAAAAGAATTATAAAATTGTTATAGTTTTCATATGTATTCACAAATAAAAAAATAAAAAAATTATAAACATAAAATAAATAAATTATTTTAATAATATTCACACATATATCTTTTGTGTCTATTAACAATACATACTTCTATAAAAAAAGAGAAGTGCAATGTTATACATATACAGCATTAACTGCAACGGCGACGGTTCGGAAACATGTGACAAAAGATACGTAGGAACAACAAAAACAAGACTAAAAACAAGACTAGCTTCCCATAAGTCAGATTTAAGAGCAACCGACAAACCTTTAGAGCAAAAAACTGCTCTTGCGGCCCATTGTGCAAGGGAAAATCATGTTCCTAACTTCGATGATGTAAAAGTATTACAAGAAGAGAAAAACTATTCTAGGAGATTCACTTTAGAAAGAAATATGGTTGAAAAATATGGTTGAGGTAACCATAATCAAACAGCAACATACTATGATTGAATTATATGGTTGCAGTCAAATCATATTATTGTTAATAGAAAAGCAAACTTAAATAATATTATTATTTGAGTTAATAATAATATTATTTACAAAAACAATGAACTTTGTTACACCTAATCTTAGTATTGTAAATATGACAACACTATTGTTGGATGTGACTAAAATATAATTGAAACTTATCATACCATATTCTTATATTATATAAATATTGTTAAATACGACCATATATGGTTTTTAATCATATATTTATTGTAGAAACAGCTGTGCGTTAAATTCGAAATAAAAATAAATTAATATTGTTGAAATAAAATGTGTATATAAAGAAATTTATACTTACACGACATACAGACTACTGGCAGATGTTTCTGAATAAGATTTTTTTTAAACTTAACATGGTATGTGTAATATTTAATATATTTCCTAAAGGTTCTACCTGCCCGATTGTGCCGGCGCTAATTAACGCCACTGGCTCTAAAGGTTTTAAGGCAGATGAAGGCCCTTGTTAAAGCAGATGAATGCTTTAATTTGTAATGAAGTAAACTATTTCTTTATTTAGTTAGAGCTCAGCGAGGAGCTCCCAAGAAAGTTATTTATTCATTAATTTAAGTACAAAATTGTATTGGCTCATATACTACTTATGAGAATAATGCTTAACCTATCTTAACATAGAGAAAGGAAAAGGTATATGCTTAATAGGCAAATTGTTCCTTTTGGTTTCTCACGGTAGGCGTGCGGCGTGTGTCTCATAAGAAATTTGGAAAAGCTAGATTCTGTATTGTTTATATTTATATATATAAACACATGTGGTTATTAAATATGATTTATCCAAGTGCATTATGCTACGGCCTTTGATCAGACCTGTGAGTGTCAAATAGCAGTTGTACAAAATACATATTTACGTTTCAGTCTGTCAATGCATTTATCTAACACTTCATGCAGCGGTATTTGCCCGAATGCATGAGTGTCAAATGTCCAGTGCACAAAAATATTTCAATGCAATTGGATGTTATGTATGCTGCGGTTGTAGTGATATTTAGAGCACGCTACATATGGCTTTGGATAACATTATATTGTTATTTACATCATATTATATTTCAATAATAATACAAATTTTGTCGTAGTCATAAATTTTTAACAAAACTATATTGTTAAACTCTAACCATATCGCGGTTTCTATGAATATAATAATGTAATTATTAAATTCAAACATTACTCTGTTTATCGCAACGAAATAAATGTTTAAAATAACAATAACTAGTTTTCAACGACCACGCATTTGTTTCAGAGAACATAATATTGCTTTCTCAACCATTCTACAACCATATCTTTTCTTTGCGAGTACTTGACTTTTCTCCAGATAAAAGATTAAATTATAAACAAGACACAGAAAAATGCGCTCAAATTTATAGAAGTATTGTTAAAGGGCGTGATACACTATCACACAAAGTCGTCCCATCTACCAAAATATACAACCCTGGTGTGATGAATTGTTATTGTGTTTTGAAAATTTTCATAAACTCCATCATGCCAGCGTTGTACTTTTTCGTAGATCGCACGACCTTGTATGATAGTGTATCACGCCCTTAATAGACACAAAAGATAATATGTATTAGTAAATCGAGTCCTGCCGCTAACGACGGTCAATATTTTAACGATAGTTGAATACTTAATTTTATTAAATTCACATGTAATGTATTTTGATATTATAGTAAATCGTTTTGTGTAATTAAATAATTGTTTTTATTCTTTTTATTGTGTTTTTAAACGGTGTATTTCCCCTGAAGATGAATTCGAAATATTGGGAGTTAAAATAAAATAAAATTTAATAAATTTAAAGGACAAAAAAAATCGTCTAAATTTTTTATTAATTTATTGAATATATGACCAAATAGCCGAACGATACACACATAGAGTATAGAAATAACACAAAGGTCAACTATTCAACATATAGTTTTGTTTTCCTTTAAATAAACTATATGTATTTCAAAAACCAATTTGTTTTTTTTTTTTATTTTTTATTTTATTTTTTGTTTGTTACTAGTGAAGTTCTTTTAAATAGGCCTTTGATAAAGCCTATTCGGTAAAACAAAAGCAATGAGTATGTAATGGGACTGGTAGTGATTGTTTTTGCTAAATAAGGTCTTATAGAAGGCGTCTTTAGTTCTTATTTTTACCGCTGTGTAGATGAGCGATATTCACATTCAAATGCATACGTACGTATTTACCAATAAGTGAAAAAAATTCCAGCAACTGCTAAATTCGTTGAACAATAAGATAAACTTATTCAAGGATATTCCATTTGCCACAATTGCTTTTAGAAAAAAAAAATGTCCTTGCAATGGCTGTAGGTTACAATACTTAAGATAACAAAGAAAACAAAATTAAGTTGCAAGAGTAGCTGAAAAACTATTGTTATTTGTATTTTTAATACAAATGGATCAATATAAAGGTCATATTTAAATATGATAATTATACATGCGAGTACATACATATGTACATACATATATCGCATCATACTTTAAAAAAACTAGTTTGCAAGAAAACGAATTTAAAGTTTTCAATTTACACTTAACTTAATGGAAAAAGAAAACTCAATTTTTCTCTTAAGAGTTGAGTAAAAAAGATATTTGTATGAAATTTTCACATAATATGAAGAATAATATGAGGATTAGTCCTGCACCATTAACTCGAAAAAAAATCATATTTTGAGTTATGACTTTCTTTGAGTAAATGAGCGATGTATGTATTTAGTTTTGAACGCAAACATTTCGAAGGAAGTATGACAATTTTTCGGGATAATAATAATTTCTTTATATAGCTGTCAAACCGTTAATGAAATACTGAAATCAGTAGTGTACATAAGTGCCACTGGTATGAGTGGTTTAATTCTCTCTGCAGTTCTAACAGCTAGAATATTAAAAAATTTATTTACCTACTCCATATAAAAACAGATAAAAAAGTGCGCAAAATGAAAAAAGAAACTATATTGAACAACAAACGACAATGTACAACATAAAGAGGCAAACAATCCCAAAACTACACGATCTGACGTACAAATACTTTAGTGAAAAGTGGCAAACTTATAAAACCTTACATTGGGCGTTATTTGTGAAGTCGCCAAGCTGAAATACATAACTATACTTCCTTCTACTTCCTTATTCATACAAATTAATTATAATAAGGTCATTAGTAGATATGAAAGTGTATTCTAAATAATTTTTTTATGATGTTCATTTTTCGAGATACCATTTTATAATTTTTTTTCAGAAATTTTTTTGTTGAAATGGTCATACCTATCTTTTGTACTAGTGTATATTCCACCAACAAAATATTTCAAGTGTTATAACTACTAGAGATGTGCACGTGAGCGTTTTCTGGCTCACGAGACGCACGCTCACGCAGAAAAATATTTTACTGACGCATTTTCACGCACGAACGGTATTGAAAATTTTCACGATCACGCACGCTCAAGAAAAAAAATATTCTTAATCACGCACGAGTGGCTTAAAACTTATCACGATCACGCACGCTCACGAAAAAGTATGTAATCCAATTTGCATTTTTTTGGGTTGATATGTATGCACGTGTATATCTTAAATTTACATTGCACAGTGGGGACTTTTACAAAGTAAATGACAATAAATCTGGAACTTCTAAACTACTGAATGGATTTATATGAAACTCCTTATATCTGTAGGAGAGGACTTACGCTTTATATCAAATGCCATCACACCCTTCTGACTTGAGCTGGACAGGAATTACAGTGGGCCAAAGTTGACTACCTGGGACTCAAAAAAACTTCTGAGGCTTTTAACTTTTTTAAAAATTATCCGATTCCTAACGGATAAAACATTTTGAGATAAATTTGAAATTCTTAAGAAATATTTTCCCAAGATGTGTTTCCCTACCTCTCATAAGATATTTTACTTAAGACAAACAAATTTTTGCCTTGACTTTTTTAGTATTTCGCCTACTACTTTTTAGTTGGATTTTGAATTAAAAGACAGCATTAAATTTTTGACAAAATTTTAAATAAAAACAGGAAAAAATTTATTAATATCTCCATTCGTGAAATCGGAAAAAGGCTAAAAAAATAAAAATTTTAAAATTTCCCCAAAAAAGGAATGTGTTTTCTTAAGTATCTTCATAATAAATAAACCGTAGAAAGCAACAACAAATGTAACATAATATCCACTACTATAATACTTACATGTATGTACCAACGGTACATCGAATAAGTAAAAATAATTAATGTGATGATCGTACAAGATAAGCAAGAATAGTTAAACATACGTGGGTAGATTAATATAACTTCGTGCTAACCTAAATAGAAAAATGAAAATATGGAAAAACAGGGGAAATTAATAGTGATACTTACATATGTATTTACCAAAGGTAAATCAATAACTGTACACAACAATCATTTCTCACATTCCGTTTCATTAGAATTTACGTTAAATAGCTGATGTTAATAACAATCTCTACCCAAGTAGATAGACTAGGGTGCTGATGAAGTGCGTTGCTGCACAGAAAAATATCGGTATTTCCCCCAGCTTAAAAGTCTAATTTAATTTTTCTTCTCTTCTTTAGAAACTCACATTTATTAATAAAAATATTTCATTCAATAAAAGAATTGAAAAATTAAGCCTGACTAAAAAATTATTTATTATTTAAAATTCACTATAGTTCAATTAAAATCTAAAAAAATGTCTCACTATCTTCATTAATTTCAGTTTTTCAAAAACTGAAAACCTTGTCTAAAACATTCACTTTTTAATTACATACCGTTAAAGACAACACATTAAGAATATGCTTATAGCCAATTATTTTGTATTTTGAACATGTACAATACATTCAGCAATGCCTAAAATAGTCAATTTTAAAAATATTTTTTGTGTTTAAGCGCTTATAAAAAGTTGTGACGGTAGATTTTGAAAGTTTCAACTACAACACTTTATTATTTAGATAGTTTTAAAAATCTTTAACTAAAATTTAAGAGCGCCTTTTCATATACGCGCAGACTTTCTGAAAAAAGTCAAAATTTAGGGAAAATACAGTTGTGTACCATAAAGAAATATATTAAAATGATTTTATTTTTCTCTATTGGTATTTTTGAATTTCATGACCCAGTTTACTTCGCCTGAAAAAATTATAACAATAGCCCAATTCACAATCTTGTGCAAATGGTCTTGCATCGTAGCATGTGCAAAATTGATATTGATATTCAGCTATGCAGGAATGATATCTCGTGAGAGCGTGAGAATTCGTGCCTTAATAATAAAAATAGCTCACGCACGATCACACACGAGTAATTTTTTTTTAAATCACGCTCACGCACTCACGCGTGATTAATTATAAATTTGATCGCGATCACGCGTGACACAATAAAATTACGACATTTGCACATCTCTAGTAACTAAATCCCAGACTAATTTCGAATTAAAAAGAAAATAAAATTGGGACAAAGTTGGATAAATTGGAATTCAAAATATTTCTTTACCGGCTTTGAATCGAGTTACGCTTGTAAAGAAATCTGCATAACTTCTTAATTTATGGGAATCCTATTTTTTTGGTATTTTTGAATTTCATGACCCAGTTTACTTCGCCTGAAAAAATTATAACAATAGCCCAATTCACAATCTTGTGCAAATGGTCTTGCATCGTAGCATGTGCAAAATTGATATTGATATTCAGCTATGCAGGAATGATATCTCGTGAGAGCGTGAGAATTCGTGCCTTAATAATAAAAATAGCTCACGCACGATCACACACGAGTAATTTTTTTTTAAATCACGCTCACGCACTCACGCGTGATTAATTATAAATTTGATCGCGATCACGCGTGACACAATAAAATTACGACATTTGCACATCTCTAGTAACTAAATCCCAGACTAATTTCGAATTAAAAAGAAAATAAAATTGGGACAAAGTTGGATAAATTGGAATTCAAAATATTTCTTTACCGGCTTTGAATCGAGTTACGCTTGTAAAGAAATCTGCATAACTTCTTAATTTATGGGAATCCTATTTTCAAGCTTTTACTACAGTCTAATAAAAATATTTTTTTTTTCTAAATATCACGATTTTCCATTATAATCACTTATTTTAATTTCTTCCTTTTTTTCATTCGAAAAAATTAACTAAAAAAAATTTAAGAACGGCAACATAAAAAACCTTGTAATACACATGCATGTGTACTAGAAGTATAGTTCGCTAAAAGATATTTGGGTTGTCCGTTTCAATAATAATGTGTCTGTCTTTTAAGTTTAAAAGTGTTTAGTTCTTTTTTTTTTTTTTTTTTTTTTGATCCATCAGAAATAAACAATTTGTGCACATAGAAAACATTGGTCACTGTTATGCATTTTAAATTATTTTATAATTCCAAATTAAAAAAAACAGTTCGGTTGTAAAACGTTTGCCAACAATGAAGAGGAGGCTATTTTAAGGAGATGAATAGTTCCTACTAAATATAAACAGAGAATATCGCAGGGAAAAGTGTATTGAGCTAAAAAGAAATTATTATTGACCATTAAGCGTTTCTTGTATTGCATTTGAAGCAAACAGCAAGTATTTGTATAATGTTTGTATAAGAGCGACTGGTTTTGTTTAAATCAATGCGTCTAAGAATATGTGAAACAAGCCATCCTCATGGCACGCAAGGTTCTAATCTACATTATTCATTTACATGGTGTGTAGCCAGCAATAATTACAAGCGACTGGAAGCAGCTTTGTAAGGGAGAGGGAGGGGGCATGCTCCTGCCTACCAACCTGCTTACATGTCCCACTCGCTATGTCTCGAACAGTCAACTTATTTTCAAGCACACTAGATGCATAAACACATGGTGTTTTTATGCGCTTTATTTAAATTAAATATATGTATATATGTATTTAATCTCTACCTTATTGTTATTGCTTGTGCGTAAACGATAGAGGATGCAGGGTTACCGCTGGGAATTTTTGAAAAGTCGCACAAAAAGTCGTTTTATAAAAATAAATTCGCACAAAAAAGTCGCGTGAGAAAATAAAAGTTGCACATCTTTTTAAACGTTTTTTTTTATTAAAAAAGCTTAATGAATCAAAACAAAAAGCTTATTGCATATTTCATAACATATACAGTTGTATTATTTTATGTGCGTAAATATATATTTTTTGTATGTATACTGAAGAAATCTACTTAAGTTTAATAAATTTTGCTGCCGAGGTGACAGGAGTAGGACTTAAAAAAAGTTAAAAATAAGATATTTTTTACAAAATTCTAACATTTCGAACCAAAACCCCGTGAGCTTTTTACTTAAATTCTATTCGTTTGATATCCTATTTTTTGGGTGAATGTAGTTATACTTCAACATGCAATAATATTACTTCTTCTATATCTTTGTCTATTAAATTTAAAGCTGACACCATTGAGTAACATGTTTTTACTTTTAATTTATTTCTAAGCAAAGCTAATTTCAAAATGTTCACATGTTGGTACACGCCTGTATGTTTCACGACAACTTTTTCTAATAAGCACTGCAAAA
Source organism: Tachina grossa (assembly GCA_949987645.1). NCBI lineage: Eukaryota > Metazoa > Arthropoda > Insecta > Diptera > Tachinidae > Tachina > Tachina grossa. The sequence goes on along the minus strand of OX465274.1, from coordinate 233,902,884 downwards.
CCACAATTTTTATTTTAAAAAGCTTTTTTAATAAAACTATTCTTTGAAACTTCTGCTGAAAAGTTGGGAAAAATTTCTTAAATAAATTGTACACATGACAAGGTTGCAAAAAAGTAATATAATATAAAATAATAAAAATGTTTCCAAATCAACAATAATCTGTGAATTGGTTTTAAATTTTGACAATATATCTATATATATTTTTTTTTTGATAAAAAAAATTTTTAGTTTACTGCAATTTAAATGTTTTTTGTGAGAATCTTTACAAAAAAGGGTAAAAAGTCCCAAGAAAATCAAAAAATTCGCAAAAGTCAGTCATAAAAAAAAGTCTCACAAAAATACGTAGACCGCTAAAAAAAAAGGGTCAAATTGCGACTTTAGTCTGATGAACGGTAACCTTGTATAGATGTAATCCATACAAACAGGGTGACCGATGACATTTTTCAAAAAGTGGCACCAAAAGGAAAAACGAGAAAACTACATTAAACTTTTTATTTTTAATGTATTTTTATATAATTCACTCTAAAAAAAGTAAGACAAAAAGTGGCAAGGCAGTCGAAAAAGTGGCAATTTGCCACTTTAGTCGGTCAAACGGTCACGCTGCATACAAATAGTTAGGTTCCATTACTCGTAATAACAACCACGGCTGCGCTTCATTTATCATAAATGAAATTTTGTTACTACTTATCGCTGCCAAATTTATTTTTTTGGGTATGTACTTATTTTTCCCGGATGCAATTTATACTGTGCCTTTTCTGGCTTTTTGAGTTTGTCGGTGAGAGGTGTTGAGAAGCTTGCTGAGTAAAACAAAAGGCACAAAATTAAAACTCGAGGGGATTTTTTGCATTTGTCTTTGTTTTTTTTTCGTACACTCACTATTAAGAGTGTATATAAACATCAAAAAGGCATGACGAAAAATTCTTGATGTAAATGAGCGTGAATTTTCGTAGGTGGTTTAAAAGAAACTTATCAAAACAAGTCAGGCAAAAAAGGAATAGTGTGAAATTTCACTTAATAAACACGGAACTTATTTTAAGAAACGTATACGTAATAAATTCATTCGTAGAGTATACGACACAGTCAACTGAACCTTTCTGATTTTCATTGTTCATATGAAAACGTGACATGCATGTTGCAGCCAATCACAACAAAAAATTTCAAATGTTCAGGAAAAGCAAACAAATGATTGACGCGACACAATAACATAAAAATAGACATAACGGTGTTGCACAATAAATTGTTGTGTTCATTAGATATTTGTTACATAAATTGGTAAAAACTACACACTGTTTTTGATGCGATATCTACATACATACATACATACACACATAGTTATGTATGTATACACTTGAAAAATTAAAATTATAGATAATGACGCCACAACACTTCCGTGAAGCACTGGACTCTATTGGTTAGACACAATTATCATTTCACGAGCTTAATTTTGTAGCAAATGGTGACTATCAATATCAGGAATTGGAATTAATACAGATATAAATGGAGAAATATTACAACAAATAGATGTAACAACGTATGTTTCCGTAGGAATTTAATAAAATACAGTTATAGTAAAATATGAGCTGTTTTCTATTGTGTTAAAATCTATTACACAAAAACAAAACTGAATCTAACCCCCTGTCTGTAATAGATTAAAGAAAAGTTGTACAAGTTCCCTTTAATCTATTACAAAAACGCCATGATTTCTAACTCAAACGTCTTACACAAACAGGGGGTAAATATCCCAAATTCAATACAACATTCACAGAAAAAAATAGACATAATTTATTTTCGATAAAACCATGTTATTGAATAAAATTTTTAATTTCAATAATATTTGTCATTACCTTGAATATTGTATTTATCAATTCCGCGCATTTTAAAATATCATTTAATTTCATTTGTTTGTGTTGGTGTTTTCCTTGCTTGCCGATTGACTCAAGCTGGTCATGTGCTGATGTTGTCGTTTTTTTATTGCTTGTGTTGTATACGTGTGAGTTCGGAAAGAAGCCGAAAAACGTCGTGGTTTTTTTTTTTTTTTTTTTACTCAACAAAATTATTTTTAGATTAATCAAGACAATGCGCACACAAGAAATCATGTTTTGCTTGTATTCATTATTTGCTTATTCAAAAATGATTTGCTCTTTAGCTGAGTGGTAAGTACGTTAGTTTATTAGTCAAGAGATTGCCGGTTCGACTCATCCCAAAAACATTTAGTTTTAATTATTAAAATTCAATAGCAGACAAGCAAAAGCCAACAAAAAGGGGTTGAAAAATGTGCCATTCATCCGCACACACACAATAAGAATTATCACTGAAAATAAAATTTCAGTGAACAACTTTTTTCTTTGATTCATTAAATTTCTTTATTGACTGAAAAAAAAATATATTCAATAAACGTGCATACAATTTTATTTATCAATAATGCAAAAATCGTCACCACAGAAAATTCGAAAGATTTTTTTATTGAATCAACGATTTTCGTATTCAAATATCAAAATCATTTTTTTCTGTGTTCTTACGATATTCAAATAGAAGAAAACAACTATAAAAATCTGAATCGTATGTTGTATGATCAAAGACAAGAGCAAGTTCATGCCATCCTCACATTCCTTTTGCTGAATACCCACTTGGCACTTCTTTTGTTATCGTTTTCAAAGTGCCGTTCACATTTTGTTTTTTGTGTGGAACGCAATGGCACACAACAAAAAATATTGAATATGACAAACGTCGCCACTAGTATACACTTTGCGATGTCAGAAAATGCCATAATGTGTGCTCAGCATTTGTTTGGTTGCAGCAAGCGATATGTCATGAAATGTACCACACCCAAGAAAAAAAACCCATTCAAGCACTGTACATTTATGTTCAACAATGATGTGTGTTGGAGTGTGTGTGTGTGTGCAGTAGTATGCGTCTATGTGTATGTGTGTGTGAGCTTTTGTACGCGTCTATACAATGTTGGCTAAGAAATGTATACTAAATAGATTAAAAATGTTTGCGATGCTTTCTATTAATGAATGAAAACAGTAAAATTAAAAACAATAGAACAGGGGTGGGCAATAAAAATTGTCAAAGGGCCAAACTGGATTAACAAAATACTCGTAATATACTTGACCATAACATTCTGTAATAATAATAATGCCTTCGAACGTTTGTCAACTATATCTCGAATTAAATTTCTCGAATTTATCTGTCGCATATTAAACTTCTTTTTTGCTGTTTGGTAAACTTGGGTCGAACTCGTTCACTAGTTCATTTTTGCCACAAACCACTGATCAAACCCATTTAAATTACATGGGTTTGATCATTGGTTTGTGGCAAAAATGAACTAGTGAACGAGTTCGACCCAAGTCTACTGTTTGGTGATAAAATAAAAAAGTTTATAATTTTTTCTGCCCTGAATTTTTAAGACTGTTACCTTTTTTTCTCTAACTAGTTTAGTTATACAAGTAATTGACGCCAAAGTTAAGTGGAAAATTTAAAAATATTTCTGCTTAAACGCTATTGAAATATTTTGAAATTTTGTTTGGTAGTGAATGCTGCATTTTAACTTGAAATTTGCAAACAAAAATGATAGCAAAAAAAAAAAAAACAAAACAACGACAGATATAATATATTTCTTTTCGATTATACGAGTATTGAACTTACAAAATCTGATTGTTTCTGAATGTAATCAAATATACACAAATTAGTGATACCGAAAATAGGCTTCTGAAACTCTAACTCTGTACAGTGACCTGTGTGGGAGAAACTTATTTTCAACTGCTCACAAAGTACTTTTTGTGGAGAAAAATACTACCGAATTATCCGAGAATGCTCAAGAAGCGAAAAACAAACAATAAGACACACAAGATCATTTTATTAGATAACGTATCGTTTTAACAGATATTAGATATTTGGTTTAATTGTGATAAGAAATTAAATTTTTTTAAAGAATTTTCTCGCTGTTTTACTTTTAAAAATAAAAAAATATAATAAGATTTGTAGAAAATTTCAACCCATTGTTAAAATAAAGATTTTATATAACTCACAATACCAAAGGTACGAGTATCATTGCCCTCGCTCAGTTTATAGCAGTAAATCTTTTGATCCGAAAATTGCATTCCTTCGTGGTATCAACAGCGAATCTTTGGCAATATCTATAACGAATACCTTTAACGATATCAATAAATATTACTTAATATTCTGATATCGCTAGGTATGTGTGTAGTTTGGCTAAACTTCGAAAACGAAGATATTGCAGTATATGATAAAATTCTATTTTTCAAAAGAATTTTCTTTATTTGTTTCTAAGAACTCTTAGAACTTTTATTCTATAAAAACAATATTGAAATGACATGTTGCGAGATTAAAAAAGAATTAGTGGCGATAGTATTTTACAATATAAATAGTTTGCTACTGCCAATCTAAGTGTTATTTTAACTTTTGTCATATTTATGATAATATTTGGCCAAGTAATCGCGAATAGTTCATTACTAAATGCTCAGTTAGCCGACTGTAATTGAATGTAACTCCAACAGTAGGAAACAGCTGCTCGATATTTTTATGTGAAAAGTAGGTTACGTTGCATTACATCTCTATAACCATTTTCATTACTTTTCACATAACAATATCGATCAGCGGTTTACTACTGTTGCAGTTATGTATATTCTATTACAACTGAACCTTAAGAATGTGCACATGCTTTTAACTTCTCATTCATTTCGCGAACATTTTTGTTTGTAAAATTAATCACTTTAGCGCACCTGCACACTTTAAAAATAAATATGTGACTAGAAAATTATTTAACAGGGAAATAGTTTGACAATTTGAGTACAACAATATTTGATCCTAATACGAGTACTATTGATTTTATTATTATTCCTATTTTTTCTTTAAAAATATTTTTCAAATGGGTTTTGAAACAATATTGTTTGGGCCGCAGATTGATATCCACAGCTGCTATGGAATAAAACGTATTTAAGTTTTCCAAACTTAAGTATAGAGCAGTAAAAAGCAATTCAATGAACACACATACATACATGCACAAATGACACAATTGCTTTTAAGCCTTGTACAACCCTGCAACCTTCAAAAAAGGACCATGCATTTAAATAGTATGGGAGATACGCTGCAGACAGATCAAAACTGTGGTTGCATGTTGCATTTACTACTGCATTAAGGACGATTTCTGAAGGTCGTAAATATGCTTAGAATTACAGGCAGGCATACACACTTTTATTTTTCCAAATAGAAACACATACATATGTACATGTACACATATTCATATATACACATGACATATTTCAATTAAAATTAATTTCGGAATAATAAATTTAAACTTCTGGTCTCCTATAATCTCTATCGAGTTTTTAACAAGTTATTCAATAATTTGATGTTAATTTTTAGAGATGTGCACGTGAGCGTTTTTTGACTCACGACACGCACGCTCACACAGAAAAATATTTTACTCACGCACTTTCACGCACGAATGGTATTGAAAATTTTCACGATCACGCACGCTCACGAACAAAATATTATTAATCACGCACTAGTGGTTTACAACTTATCACGATCACGCACACTCACGAAAAAGTATATAATCCAATTTGTATCTTTTTTTTGGGCTGAAATATAGGTTTTTATACATACATATGTATGTATGTATGTACATTCATATGTATGCACGTGTATATGTAAAATTTATATTGCACAGTGGGGACTTTTACAAAGTAAATGGCAATAGATCTGGAACTTCTAAACTACTGTTTGGAATTATATAAAACTCCTAACATCCGTAGAAGAGGACTTAGGCTTTATAACACATGGACATGAGTTACAGTGGCCCAAAGTTGACTACCTGGTACTCAAAAAAACTTCTGAGGCTTGTAACTTTTTTAAAAATTATCCGATTTTTACCGGATAAAGCATTTTGACATAAACTTTAAATTCTTAAGAAATAATTTCCCAAGATGTGTTTCCGTATCTCTCATAAGATATTTTAGTTAAGTCAAAGAAATTTTTTTCCCTTGACGTTTTTTAGTATTTCGCCTATTACTTTTTAGTTCATTGTTGGATTTTAAGTTAAAAGACAGCATTAAATTTTTGACAAAATTTTAAATAAAAATAGGAAAAAAAATTTATTAACATATCCATTTGTGAAATCGGGAAAAGGCTAACAAATCAAAATTTTAAAATTTCCCTGAAAAAGGCATGTGTTTTTTAAGTATCTTCACTATTTTCAGTTTTGCAAAAAAAAAAACTTTGTTTAATACATTTTAAATTTTTTAATTACATAGCGCTGAAAACAATGCATTAAGAATGTGCTTAGAACCAATTATTTTGGATTTTGGACATGTACCCTACATTCAGCAATTCGGACATTTTAAAAATATTTTTTGTGTTTAAGGGGTTATAAATAGTTGTGACCCATTTAAATTACATGGGTTTGATCATTGGTTTGTGGCAAAAATGAACTAGTGAACGAGTTCGACCCAAGTCTAGTTTGAAGTGCGCATCGAACTCATACTTAGCAACATGTATGACGTTGTTGATTTCGACTCTCCTTAACTCAGTGTCTATGGAAGATGCAAAATAAGTATGGTTCAAAATGCGAACTTCGCAGACGAACATTAAAGTTCTCATTATGATGTTATGTGTTTCTCTGTTGCTTTTTTTACAGGAATAGAAAAACAACCCTATTTACTACTATTTTATACTACTTGCAAACTGTTTAATGACTAACCCCCTTATGCAAAAAAATATTTTACTTTAGCTTTAAAGTTCATAGTAGTTGATAAGCACTTTAAGGCTAACATAGCTTTATTAAAAAATCATATGCAAAAGACAACTTTAAATATTTTGTGATTTAATAATAAATACTGGTAACACCACCGTGTTCAACAACCACTTCACAGCTTATGATGTACAAAATTGAATACAATTTCATTCGGGTATTCAAATATTTTTTTTATTTTATTAAATAAATTTTTATTATCTTGAAGTAAAGCAACCTAATTTAAAAGAAATGAGCATCTGACTTAATAGGAAAACAGATAAACACAACCATGAAGTAAAACTAAAAAAAAAATGAGAAAAATTATCACAATTTGTTTTATTCGAATGAAACGAGTATTTGAATATCCAGCTTTTTTCGATTTGTTTTGATTGTATATACATCACTAAAACATTTTTGTATAATTGTATTTATTTTAATATTTTTTTATGGATTTTGCTATGTATTTCGAAGCAGTTGGATAATTTGGTGATGTTTCCCATTACATGACTGAAATAATAAATTTAAGATAAGAGCAGGCACTTCTAGCTTCATTTTCAGATGTAACATGAAACAGTATGTGCTATATTAGTAAAAATATTTGAGGTACAAAATACACATTTTGGAAATATCAACTTAAAATAGTCTTAACAAACGTGGGTGCCTACTTTAGAATTTTTATACAATAATTTTTTTAGAATACAACTTTACTTAACATTGCTTGGCAAAGCTTTATTAAGTTTTTTTGCATAAGACCCTAACCTTTTAAATAAACATATATGCATGAGTTGAGTGAGCTGAATCAATGTGAGTAGTATAAGTATTTTACTAAAGTTAGAAATCAAACTGATTTGATTTATGAGTTTGAGTGTGGTATGGCCGTGATGTCGACGTCGCATTCACATTTATTGCAACCTAAACTTATAAATCAATTATTGTGAGTGTGCGTAAATCAGAGTAGTTGAGTTTAAATGATGTCTGCTCACTTATATTCAAAATTTCATGAGTCAGTATGAATAACAACAAAAAAAAAAAGATTCATTGCAGATCACTGACACATAAATACGTATTTAAATTTTTTTACTACATATTTACAACATACCTATTAATGCCAAAAAATATATTTAGTACGTAATGCAATTATTTTATTTGGTTAATATTTTGCGTCTTCTTTTTCTTGTAAAAATGCATTGCTTTATTATCACAAAATTTAAATTTTTTTATAAATCTTCTTGCCAAGAGCTAAATTTGTATATGCATGTATGACATATATATGTATATATTTACATACATATGAACATATATATTCTTGTGTTCACATACTCTTTCACATAGATTACATGTACATATTTTTTGTTGCATTGAATTTAAGGAAACAACAAAAAGTCTAATGTTATATTATAAAATATAAGTCACGATTCACACTATGAAATATTTCTTTACGAAAGTGTGAGTATGTGGGTGAGAGGAGAGCGAATAATGGGATGTGCATTTATTTTTTATTAAAGTTTAAGGTCAATATTAAACTTTAAAATGTATTTCTTATTTTTTTTTAATTCTAGTCTTTGTTCAAGAAATATTTCAAGAAAAGAAAATCATGTTAAAAAATTTCGATGAAAATTTCCAGAAGAAAAATTACATTGTGTGATCCGTGACTAAGGTTTCTGTTGTACAACAATTCTATACTAAGCTGATTCTTCCACATGTCATTAACATGGACAATAGTAGTGGTATAGTATTTTTTTTTTACAGAAAAAATATCCAAAATTAATTATTTTTGTTTTTGAAGTTCAACCAACAACGAAAATTTTATATCCAATAATAAAAATATATATTTTTGATTGCAAAAAAATTTTCAAAATTTAAAATGCATGAAATTAATTGAATACATTTTTTAGCTATAATTTGTATGTACTCTTTTTTTCTGTGCAGGTTGAAAACCAAATGGTGTTTTTTCCTAATAAATGTATAAAATAATTTTGAATTTTCCGAGTACGAAATGATGATTTTTTATATCTAATTGGCGTTTCGATAATTTTATTTGGCAGCACAGCTAATACAGCTTGCTGCACCAAGAGAGAGAAAAAGTACCACATACATACATACACAAGCACGCGTACACACCCTTTATAAAGTAGTGTTCTTAGTTATGGGGAATTATCCCTAAACAAGGGTTTCTATTTCGGGTGTGGGAATACAAAATTTTATGGGATATACATTATATGTTTATATGTATGTTCATACAGAAAATGTAAATGTAAATGAAAAATCACCATGCAAAAATTTTGATTTAAATTTACAAGAAATAATATTTATGTTGTTTAAGTGTTTGGGTTTTTATTTGCTTTATTCATAGCAGTTGTGTGAGTTGTTTTGTATTGTTGTTGTTTGTAAACAGCCGACAAACTAGTGCTGCCTGGTAGGCAGAGTACTAGTCTTGTAGTCGGATGATCGCAAGTTTGAATCCTGGATATAATTCAAAGTATTTTGTATTTTTTTCTTGCGTTTTACAAAATTAGGCCTTAACATTTTTCAAATAAATTACCAATTAAATAATGTTGAATTAAAAATATATTTATGATATAATTTATATTAACTGTGTATCTGAAAAATATTTAAAGTTGTTGTGGCTGCAGGGACACAAACAAAAAATTTTCTGATGCCTGTGCTAAACACACGTACATAAGTTAAATAATTAACAAAATACAATTACTACATTAAATAATTATTATTTTAACCTGCAAAAACTTTGATACAACATTGTTCTTCATGTTATTCTAACTTGAAATAACTTTGATTCAACGTGACTCTTCTTTTTTTTAGCAGTACGTAAATGTACTGGTTTGATTTTAACAGTACGTAAATGTTAAATCAACGTGAAATAAAAATATTTCAAAAGGAAACATTTTCTTAGAAAATTACTATAAATCATGCTAGATTAACATGAAACACATATGAAACAAAATCATTGTCGAAAAAGATTTAATTAACTCTTTTACGTAGATTTTAATAATAATATATAAATTGTATCATTAATCTCTAATAAGTCTGTGCCATTTCGCTTGCTTTCAATCTTGTGATTTTTCAGGAAATTTTTATTTCACTAATTTTTATAAGACTACTTTATATTCTGAAATTTATGTTATAAAAAAGCTTGATAGTTCTCTAACTATTGTGTGTTGTACTGGCAGTAGCAATGTAGTCACAAATCTTTTTAAAGTTAATACGTCAACAAAAATTAATATAAATTACTTCGGATATTGAAACATGTAAGCAATTCGTTATTGTTCGTCAGTAAACTAACACTTTTAACTTGCGTCTATAAAAAGTTGGTGATTAATTTACCCCAATTTTTTTTTCAAAATCGAGTTTTCATTATATTTCGACGTTTTGAGGTTCTTGGGAGTCGATAATGAATATTTTCGCGATAATGTATATGTAGTATGTTTGTATGTATCTACGTATGTATGAGTGTGTGTGTGTATGTGTGTGAAAATATAAAAGCTTAAGAACGGGTCAATGGATTCGAAAGATGTTGAGCTCACTTAAATGTCGTAAGTTGGTGAATCAATTCGGTTCGGTAGATATCGAAATATTTTCAAATGCAAAATTTTCACAAAACTGTCAATCTCTGCCAATCAAGTTCAAAATCTATAATAACCTTAAAAATCTTAGTTAAACTGATTCTAAGTATTCACTAACTTTTATAGACTTAAAAAGTGTATCGGATGCCACAAATTTCACTAAAATATGTAGCTTAACATTAAATTTGAGGGACATTAGAACTTTTTAATTTAATTTTGAAACTAATCAGTGCAAATAGATTTAATAAAATAAATAAATGCATGTAGTATTCAATAGTTTTTCTGTTGAGATTATATAATTTTGCTATTTGGAATTTTTAGGTCAGATAATAGATCTATTTATATTGGAAATAAAAAGTCCGCAGATTGGCGAAGAGTATTAAGAACATTTAAACTTTCGCTCGCATATTAAGCCAAGAGCAGCCAATTTTTGTTTCTGAGTAAAGTTCTAAAGTTGGAAATTTTAAATGAAAAATTTCGCATTATAGGTTTTCCTCCTCTTCATTTAACTCAACGTGGAAAAGATTTGCGATATCTTTAAGCTACAGCATTGTAAAATAGTTGGATTATTTCTTAGTAAATAGTTGAACAGTTCTTAGTAAATAAATAGTTCCTTGGTTGATTGAAGAAGTTTTTATTAATTTCATTGCTGAACTATAGGGTGTTTTTTTCAGGGGTATAGAACTTCGAATTGAAATAAAACACAAGAAAATCGTTTTAATGTCCATCAATTTGGCCTTATTGGAAGGATAATCTTATGCCATTAATGTTTAAATATGATTTCGGGCATGTGGCCGCCGCGGCTGGCTCGAATAAAGCCAATTCTACAGGTCCAAATTTCAACCACTTTTTCGAGCATATGGGGCCGTATGTTGGCAATAACGCCACGAATGTTGGCTTCCAAGTCCCCTAACGTTTCTGGTATGTTGGCGTAGACGAGCGATTTCACATATCCCCAAAGAAAATAATCCAATGGTGTCAAATCACACGATCTTGGTGGCCAATTGACAGGTCCATTCCGCGAAATTATGCGCTCATCGAATGTTTCCTTCAATAAATCGATTGTGACGTGCGCTGTGTGGCATGTAGCGCCGTCTTGTTGGAACCACAACTCATCCACATTCATGCCATCCAATTCGGGAACAAAATAGTCGGTTAGTTGGCTCCAATTGCTGTGCACGGTGGATAATCGATTCATTCGGGTCCTCTTCAACACTTTGCTCTACAGCGGCAATTGTTTCTTCGGTGCGCACTGTTCGACGTCTCTGCGGATGCGTATTATCACATAGAGTAAACGTAGTGCGAAAACGATCCATGGTTAACCGAATTAATTGCTCTGATGGACGATTATGTCGACCATAAAATGGACGGAGCTTGCGGTAAACTTCGCGAACTGAACCATTATTTTCGAAATAAATTTGCACGATTTGCAAGCGTTGTTCTTTTGTAAACCTGTTCATGATAAAATGGCAAACCAAACTTAATATTAATCACTTAACAGCTGACAAAATGGCCGCCATTTAAAAAAGTGATGCCAACTTAAAGTTCTATACCTCAATAAAAAACACCCTTTACCTTGTTCTACCCAACAACAATTTCTCGTTGAAACATAGATCTGCTACTTACGAAAAACCATATTTTTTAAATGATGTCATAAAATACTACATACAAGAACACCAGCTATTAAAATTATTGATAATGTTGCATTGATATGAAATGAAAAATCATAAAATAAAACACAAAATAAAAATCCCCAAAGTATGAAAAATATCCTTAGGAGATTTTCAAGAAAAAATTCCTGAATTGGGGATCAAACCCCTAGTTGGAGGATTCTGCATTAAGTACGAGTACATGCATTAAAGAGAGAGGAATAAGAATAAGTCTTCATTCAAAACATTTTTATATTCTTTTTGTTTTTTGTACAGTTGATGTGTGCGTGTGAGTTTTCATTGAGGAAAATTTGGGAGCCAGCCATTAATAATGTCTGCTACTCGCAGTGTGACCAGGTCTAAAAAAAATCTGGAGCTAAACGCATTTTAGGAAAAAAAAATTAAGATTAAAATGTTAGATATCTCAATTCGCATAAATTACATAAATTATATCAGCACCAAAGTTTACAGAATATAATGATTAAATTATACGTATTAGTAAACACATTAAATTTGGATTATTACGTTCCAGCTTCCAAGGCTTTCTTTATATGCAGTAAGTATTAAAATTTTAATTTTTAGAAATTCAATAATTTTTTTAAATACAACCAATAGATTAGTGGAGACGAAATTGATTCACAAAAAAAAGTAATTGTACCAAAATCAAAACTAAATCGAAGTTTTTGACATTATTTAGCTAAAAAGCACATAGAACAAAAAATTATCAGCTGAAGTAGCGCTGCCACCTTGCTAGATACACCTTGTGCAATACAATACATGTTGAAAATTTAACATAATAACATTAATATCTTTTAAAATTTAATTTAGAGACCTTCATAGAGATTAAATTTTCTCATAAACAAGATTATTTTAAATAGTTTTCCTTTTCATAAATTTATTTAAGTGAATATAACTTCTAGTTTTATTAACTACTTACCCATTGTTTGTTGCTGTTGGTGTACGTTTGCAGAACATCGAGGCTTCACTTTGGAACACATAGAAAACATTATGATTTTTTACGTTTTTTTCTTCTTCGATTTTTTTGGGTTTAATAATATTCTACTAGTTTTTGTTCCTCTTTAATTTCAATTCGGAAAGGAACGAAAAAAGGTAGCGAATAAATTTTTTTGAACAATGTACGTATGTATGTAATTATTAGATTATTAGAAGTACACTATAAATAATAATACCGAAAACGAAAAAAAAAAACATGAAGATAAAAGTAGTATTGCTTCGAATTTTGTATTAACTGGAGCTAAACAAAACAATATCTATTGGACTAAATTCGTTATTTTAACCAAAGCGAATTCAATAATTGAACTTATTTTGACATGAAATGCAACTTTGCTGTCAAAACACTTGCGAACTTTTTACTTGAATTGACACTCGAGTAATTTTCGAGTAGTTTTTTTTTTGTACAATTTTGATATTAGTGTTTGCTTAATTTTTCTTCGTTTATTTCATGTGTCAGTTCATACCACTGCTGTGTGTTTCTCTGACAAATATGTACATATGTCTTCCTTTCCTAAGTGGCGGAAATTTATAAAATTAAATTCCATATTTAAGTAATTCGCAGTATATGTTTACGAAATATTCGCGTCTGTTCTGTAAATCGAATCGTTTTTCAAAACGAAAAATTTTCATAATCGAGAAAATGTTTATTTGGCATTCTACAAATTACTAAATTTTTTTGACATTCGAAATTAAGTTGAATAAAACATGATATATCATGGAATAAAATATTTGAATGTCAAAGTCAGTTGTTAATAAAAGAAATCTCATTTAAAATAAAAAATAAGCATTTAGAATGCGTAAGTCTTTGAGAGAAAGTGTTTTTATTGTTATTTTATTATTGGTGGAATAAAACTGGAAACAAACGTTAGTGTTTTTAAAAACAATTTTTTTTTACTTAATGTTTCAAACTGCACATAATTTGGGTATAAAAGATCTCAAATTGTTAATGCTAATTGCTTATGATGTTTCTTCAGTGATTTATTAGAAAAATACCAAATTCGTTTTACTTTCCACCAGGTATGTTTACGAGGAAAACTGTTTGAACTCGGTTTAGAGAACACCAAGACTTTTATTTAATTTTGAAAACGACAAATTTGCTCGGATTCAGTTCACAGAATAGGGCAGATTGTTTATAAAAATTACTTTCATCAAAGTATATTAAAAAAAAACAATGTTTTTTTTGTTGTAAATAAATAAGTACCAAGAACACATACACACATACATATATATATATCTGTGCCAATAAATAATAATGGCTTGAGTCGAAATTTCATGTTTTGAGATATTAAGGGTTTTGTCTAAAATTAATTGTGTTTGGGTTTTATATAAAATTTTTAACCTCCGAAAAAGATGCACATTTATTTAGAACAAAACTGTTAATTTTATAAAAAAAAAAAGAAAACGTTTTATAAGTTAATATTCGCTGTTTTTTAGTTAAGATGTTATGAAAAATTCCATTGTTAGAAAAATAAAAATTAAAGTGCACTTACTTAAGCTATTATATTGAAAGGCAAAATAATTTTTATTGATGGTAAATCGAGATAAGTACTTTAGGTTAAATTGAAAAATTCGGAAAACCTGAGATAAGATAATTTTTTAAAAGCTTAGTTCAATAGGTATAAGTTTTTTTTTTAATGAAGAATAATTTGGATGGGATATTAGTTATTGAACTTAACTGTATACAAGTTTTTATGCTCAAATATTTTAATATTGATGTAGCTACCGAAAAAAAATTAAGTTGAGGTAAGATGTTATGGCTTACGTATTATTTTCCAAGAAGACTTAAGTTAAAATATAAATGCGTATATTTTTATAATAATAGAATTTTTTAATTGAAATTTAGTTGAGTGATAGATCTTGAAGAAGAGAATAAGAATATGTAATAAAATGAAAAAGCACTTATGTCAACTTAAGCCATTGTTATTTATTGCCAGAGATATGTACGTATGTATATGCATACATATGCATATTCTTAAAGACAAGTAATAATCAATTAACATCCATACATACCCAGTCGGATTTTTATTGGCTAGCTCAAAATATGGGTGACTTTTTGATAACTCATTTACGACTAGCTTCTGAACTAATTCATAAATGATACAGATGTGAGTCAGTTGTTTTTTGCACAACTGTCTTCTTCCCGATAAGTATTGAACTAACTTTAAGCTAACTCAAAACTGATGCAGAGATTAGTGAGTTGTTTTTGTACAACTAACTTCTTCGATAAGTCTTGAGCTAACTTTTAGCTAACTCAAAGCTGATATAGTCAAAGTTCAGAGAGAAGATGTCAGCATAAAATTCATGTTTATAATAACTCTGTGCCGTTTATATTTTATATGGCGCGATGGCTGACAAATAAATTGATCACGGTTCGATACACGTTCTCGTTTCTAAAAAAAAATAATTTAAAATTGTTTAAACTTTTAAGCTGACTAAAAAATGTTAACAAATAATGAGCTAAATCATAATTAACTAAATATGTATAACACTTTCTTTTTTATTTGGCACAAGCTAACTCATAATGAGCTAACTCATGGTTAGTTCAAAACTGATGCACTCGTCCTGCTGCCACTCAATGTTAAATCTGATCACTTTTAACATGCAAAATGAGTGCTGATTTTAACCACCTGTGACTAATTTTTGGCTGATAATTCAATAACTCTGAGTTGACTCAAATTCCCACTGGTTAGTGATTAGACCACGAAAAATTTCTTTTAGTTCTTTTAATATGCAAAGTTCCTTGTGAGCTTTTCTGTACATATACACACATATGTATATATGCAAGTGCAAACATACATATATCGATATGTATATGACTTGTATGTATGTATATGTTTATATTAAGTAAATATAATTTAAGACTTGATCTGTTTGTTTGCTTTTCAGTTCTTTTTTAATGACAAGAACATTCTAAATCCAATTAATTAATTAATTGATTGATAATGATAAAATGCAATTTTAGTTTCAGGGACATTTAAAGAATATAGGTATAATGTTTTTTTTACTCGTAATTTAATTTTTTGAAACACGAGTACATACATACATGCATACTACATAAATACATATCGTGCCATAATCATAACCGCCAAAATAGCTTAAGCGACATAATTTTCGAAGCTCAATTTTTGATCAAAATCGATTATTTGCGATCGTAAATAGTGGATTTTCGTCAAAAAAACGAAGTCCAAAAAATGTGCCGCTTAAGCTACTTTAGCGGTTATAGCTCGGTATGTATGTATGTATATACATCATTCATTATTCTTGTTGGTTTTTAAAACTTGTCTATTGAAAAACTGTGTCCTTTAGAACAAAGGAAGCTATTGTTGTGTTTTTTTTTAGTACATTTTCTTTTATGCGATATAAATATGTACATATATACATATGTACGTACATACTTGTGTATGGACATATGTATGTATATATGCACTGGAATGGTGAAAAATGATGTTATGAGTCTGCTGTGTTAATATGTTTCTTTATTTTATGTGCCAGTCAATATACATATTTTGCAGTGGTAAAAATGAGATATCCTTATTAAATTCATATCAATTTGCTTGTTTTTATCTTTTTGTTTTTAAGAGAGAAAAAATGTGTTTATTGTCTTCTTCATATTCATATATGTAGGTACAGATCCATATGTACATATTAATGCATATACATACATATGTACAAGGGTATAGTACATAACAAGTTCTATGATTTTATACATAAGAGTATATACCAAGACTTTTTAGCATATAAAATATGCATGTACATAGAACCTATGTAATTGGGTTGAATTCTTGTTTTGTTCTAATAATTTTTTTAATTAATTTTATTTGTTTATTATTGTATGTGTATTTTCATAAAAATACATATTTTTTGTAAAATTTGTTTTCTAATACTTTTGTATAGGTGTAAAGTATTGAAATTAAATCTTTTCACTTTCACACTTTTATTGAATTTTTTTGTGTGTTATATTTGCAATATTTTTATATATATATATTTTTTTTTCTAATTCTTACACACACCTTAATTTAAGTAAACGGCCGAGATTCAACTGATGAATACTGTAAAAACGTTTGTCTGAAAAACCTCGCAAGAGATGATTTGTACTCCTACTCGCAGCTGCTGAGATGGCAAGATGAATGTCGGCAGAACAAGCGAAAAGCTTTAATTTTTTCTCTAACGGGGAAGCATTCCTTATTAGTCGTGCCGTTTTTCTAATGTTTTAATTTTTTTTTTCTTGCCTGACTGATACCAAGGATAATAGTTTTGCTTTTACACATGGCTACACTTTAATTTATGCCCGTGGTACACATACATACATAAATTCATATGGATATACATATTTACATGCATACAAAATTTTTTGTATTTAAATTAGAGTGGCTCATATTTGAAGATGAAAAGTAAGGAAGGGGTTTTCTGACGATTACCAAAAGATTTTTGGGGTTTATAAGTTAGACTGCGTTTAAAATATGTCTTTTCCAATGTTTTTTCTATATTATTATTATGTATGTATTTTATGGCGCTATGGAATGAGGCCCAGGGAAATAACGCTCACACAAGAAAACTGAAATAAGGCCCAATAAAATTAAAGAATTTTTAATTGGGCTTTATTTCATCTTGAGTTTGGTTTCATTGGGTTTTTTTAATTGGGCATTATTTCATTTATGTACCTATATTAGATTTTTTTTATAAATTATCTCTTGGGTCTTATTTAATTTTTTGCATTTGATTTCATTAGGTCTTATTTCATTTCTTATTTGGTAGTTATTTTCTTGGGTCTTATTTCATAGTGCCGTATTTTATTTGATTTACTATTCTTCTGAACCCGCTCGTTCGTAGTATGAATTTTTTTAATGAAATTTCATAAAAAATTTTCAGGAAACTTTTTCGATTTGACATAAATTTTTGCAGTATTTTTGTAAAGGGAGTACAATTTCAATTACTAGATTTGACGCACCAAGTCAAGCTAAATGAAACCCTTTAAGACTTTTAAAACGTAACATACTTCGAAAAATCGCAGTCATAGCAGAAATTACGAATATGTGAATGTGGTAAACAAAGAAATAGAAGTTGAAAAAATTGCAAAAAATCACGTCTATGGAAGATATTGGTTAAAAGTCCTTACAATTGAAAAACTCCAAACTTTGCAAAATCGGTTTTATAGCGAAAATTACGAATCTTTGAAGAAAATCTTCGAAATGGAAATCCCATTTCCATCACTTTCCTGAGCACTTCTTATTCGGTATTAAAGTATGTGTGTGTGTATGTATGTAATGTACGAGTACTTATGTTTGTATGAATGTGTGTGTGTGTGTGTGTGTGTGTGTGTTTGCACATGCAATGTGCAAAAGAATTTTCTTTTGTGATTGAGTGCTTGGGAGTGAGTGTTTGTTATCCTTGCATAACTGACACCAACAGACATATTTTGGCGTCCTTCAGTTCAATAAATTGTATATACTTTTTTTTTGCTTTGCTAGGTCGTTTGTGCACACATCAAGTGTCTATCTTGCATGCGTTGGCTGCTCAGTTCTAGCGGCAACGACCCATAAACGTATGTGTGTTGGTGCACAAACTGTAAATACAAGCATGCATCCACACTCTTGTTATAAAAACGAAAAGAGAGTGTTGGAGAGATGAGACTTGAGGAGGAAGGAAAGCACATAACCATGATACAATTATAACAGGTACATGCACAAGCCCAGCCTGTCACTGCATAAATTGCAGATAATTGTCAAACTTTGTTTACAAGCTACAAAAATGTTAGTGTATGTGTGTGAATAAAATTATTACAGTGTTGCCAATGAATTTATACATGGCTGTGTCTCCAATTACACATTGAAGAAAATTACACTACACATCTTTTGTGTAAGACATTTGTTTCTGACAATTTTCCATTTGCTTATACCAACAAAATACTTGTGTTTTTTGGTGTTGTATTTTTGTTCTAGTCGTGCATGTACCTAGTATAATTGTATCATGCACATAACAAAAGTATTATCTCAAATGTCCTAAATGCGTTTTTTTCTTTTTACACTAGTAATGCAGAAAAACTCAACACCGTGCGACAAAAAACTTTTTTCTTAACACTGATGTAAAAAGCTGGACTCAAATCGTGATCGTATCAAAAATTGTAGGAAAACAAATTAAATGATACGATTATAAGCTGAGGGATTTCAGTACGTTCACGTATGTCATAATCCGAAAATAGTGTTTTTACGTGACGAGTTGTACTTTCACGGACGTGACGTGACGATTTAATCCCTGATTGTTAAAAACATTACGAAAGAAATTATTGCGGTCGTTAGAAGTAGGCATTCATTGGATGAGTGCAAGTAGGAAATAAGGGCATATGGGAAAATAAACCTCCTAATAAATATTACCAAAAATCCACAAAAATCATTCTTTGTGAATAATGTACATATTAGATTCTAAAGGTGGCCACATTAAGTAAAGGTTTTTAATCTAGTTCTTATTTCATAGCTTTTTTCCTAAAGGAAAATTTAGTGTACAATTTATTTTTTGGTTCTTGAAAATTAGAGTTATTTCATGTTATGTTATTTTTTGGCACTTGAATAAATTTGTTAATAAAAAAAAAAAAATTCATGGAAAGCCGATTAATTTGCTTTTATATTGCTTTCGGTTTAAGCTTAAAATCTTAAAGGACAAGAGACTCCTTGATTAGAAGAGCAGAGCGTTTGTTGTACAAGTTTTGTTTTTGTTCGATGTATGTAAATTTAAAACTTAAAAAACTTAATTTCTGCAAAACAAACTTTTTTTGACTTAGGTACATATGTCTTAAGGCAGCATACGTACTTACATATGTATGTATGTATGTATGTACATCACTAGATTTAGATTTTAGTTTTTTTTAAGTCATCATTAATAAACACTTTACATTCGATCAAATTAAGCAACGAATAACAAACAGTATATTCATTTATACATAGATACATATGTACATATGTACATATAAACGAACATTTTCAGAGATTCTCTTCTGGCAGACTTGCGTTGTTCTCATTTGTTCGAATGTCCTGTGTGTTTGAGGAGCTTGTTTGGGTCACATTTGAAGAAAAGTTTTCTTTTTGAAGCTTTTCAGAACTTGTACAGATGAGTTCTTTTTTTTTCTCCTTTTATACGACATTGACCGCAATCCATACATTGAATCACTTTTTTTGCTTTCCTGAGTGTGGATGGGTATAGTTTTGTCTCAAGGTACATACAGACATGCCCATATTTACATACTCATGTCCATATGTATGTATGTATGTACATACAAATAATATTCAACTGTAAGTAGGTTATGTGGACACATTTATAAACAATTTGCAGATACTAAACACATTTATGAGGGTCACAATAAATATCTCCTGAAGCTGCACAGTGGCATTAAATAAAAAATTAAGAAATTTAAATGTAAATCTTAATTTTTTTTTTAAATTAAAGAAATTGTATACAATTTGCAATATGTAACGTTCTGGAAGTATTCAAAATCGATTTGATCATTTTTTTCCTTCATACATTATATCATATTGATCCTTTAATGCACCATCATTAAAGAACAATATGTGTGGATGTATGTATGTATACGATTACATATCGAGTCTTATTTTCGATTTTATCGTAAGCGATATGTAATCGAAAATATACTTTTTCATTGAAATTAGAATTTAATTTATAATTAACAAAATGCCAAAATTATTGATAACTTTTCAGATACAGACTGTAAAATTTTATCGTAAAAAACATTGAATGTTAAAAAAACCTTCTCTTGAAAACTTTAATTTCTGTCGCTTACGATTAAATCGAAAATAAGGCTCGATACATAAGTAGAGCTACATACCTATCGATAGTAATATCGATAGCATCGATAATTTTGTTTTAAATGAAAAATCTACAATTTTTTCCAATATCGATACTATCGGCAAAAAAAAACAACTAATTAAAAGTGTAAAAATCGAAGTCGGTAAACAGTAGCCGACGGCAGCTTTGAAGCAAATTATCATACATACATACATATGTATGCATGTAAACGTATTTATGACTCGACAAATCGTAGCCAAACGTATCTTCATAAATTCGACGTCTTCGACACAGAAATAAATTTCAGTGGTACTAACATCGCGACGGCCGCCAATCATCTCGGATTTATTTAGACAAATCTCCGATTAACATACCCAAACATGTTGCTCTACACATATTTTTTAATTATACTTACATACCAACATACATATATTTTTATATACTAATGAAAATGTTGAGGACTCTGGTTTTTTTAGCCAATGAAAGATATTAATAATGCTAAGTGTCGTTAATTTGCCAACATTTATAAAACCATTCGATACTATCGATAGTTTTACATCAAACTATCGAAACTAACGAGTGGGGCGACTGTCGATAGTTTTGCAGCTCTATATTAAGAAAGATACAAGTAATCAAAAAATATGAAAATTAATTTTATTTTTCGATTTACTAGTTAAAAATTTAAGCATAATTAATTTTTATGTAAAAATTATTTAATTCAATGAGTTTAAGGCAAATTATTTCACACCAAAAATCATTACTTATAAACATCGATGAAGGCCTGGAGAAGCAAATCAGACCAAAAAATTTGCAAAAAGTTGCTTCAAAGATTTATTCTACGTTATTTTTTATATATCTTATCACTTTGTTCGATAACGCTGCTATTAGCAAATAAAATTATCGTGCAAACAATTTCATGAAATTTCATTAGAAAATTGATAATGTAAATTAGGTATTAGACTGAGTATATAAAATAAATTTGTCCATTAATTATTGCATGAAACTTTGATTCTATATGCCAATAGTAGGGATGTAACTAGACTTGGGTCGAACTCGTTCACTAGTTCAGGGGCCTAATTCTCGCATTCGATTGCGAGCGAGTTATTACTCGAATGTTCGAGTTTTTTAACTTTTGGAATTTTCGCATTCGGTTTCGAATAACACATATCGAAATTTCTGATGACAGCATTAGATAACGTGCATACATTCGAATGCAACCGTTCGTGTTTTTACTCGCAAGCAAAAAGGCATTTGAAATCATGTTTAACATAGAAAAAGCGAGGAAAAGGAAAATGTATGTTCAATATTTGACTTATTTATTTATACATAAATGAATGAATGCACAAATGTACGTACATATATAAATACAAATTAAAAAATTTCTAGTTGACTTCAAATATAACACAACACACTGACTTGGCAAATAATAAAATAAAATATAAAAAAATCAACCAACTCTGGGAGCATCTAAATAACAAATTAACTGCTTCTGGTCAACCAATAAAAGAATCGAAAATGTAGCTAGTGCTCTATTCTCTAACTTTACACTAATTTATTATTAAAATTATTAAAATGAAAATAACATTTATGTATATTCGTTTCTTTTTTCTGCATATACGTGTGTATGTACATACATACATATGTTTTTGCACACATGCATATAAACATATGCTTTTGCTTACAATTTATTCAGTGTTGTGAAATGAATTTATATAGAAATATATTTGCCTTTTTCCAACACTGAAACAAAAACTCTATTCGCTTGGTAACGAGTGACATCATCCGAAAATTTCTAGCCATCGAAATTAATTTCTATTCGAATGCAATTCCGATCACGAGTGCAGGAATTAGGCCCCAGTTTTGACACAAACCTGTGATCAAACCC
This sequence comes from Tachina grossa, assembly GCA_949987645.1. NCBI lineage: Eukaryota > Metazoa > Arthropoda > Insecta > Diptera > Tachinidae > Tachina > Tachina grossa. The sequence continues at coordinate 233,880,204 of OX465274.1, read as the reverse complement.
ATGTAATTTAAATGGGTTTGATCATCGGTTTGTGGCAAAAATGAACTAGTGAACGAGTTCGACCCAAGTCTAGATGTAATGAAAGTTCACATTCGCATTCGCAAATTATTCGCTTACTTTTGCTATTTGCATTCGCTAAAATGTATGCGAATATTTCAAGCGAATACTTAAGACAAAAAAAATTGTGTACTTCTTTTACTGTAATATTTGCATTTGAGATAAACAGCTTTGAAAGCTTTTAAATTTCTTCTTGTTTCATTGTGCATATGGCTTGAACGTAGCTGACTTATAAGTTAAGCATTCTTCAGAGCTTTAAAATTTTAGCGCAAAACTTTTCTATAAAAAAGTTCTCATTAGCATCAAAATTAAACCAAAGTCCAGCGGTGTTTAGAAATATTTTTCAGTTTTTGAAGAACAAAATGCATTGTATTATCGGCAGCATTATTTTCTACTTAAGGCTAGTCTGTTCAAACTTTAAAAAAATGTGTTGAGCACCATTAATTACTTCGTACAAAAAAAAATTCAAACGCAAAAAATATGAACTAGTCATTGTTTGTTGTAAATTCCACGCGAAACAAGTGCCACTCATAAATTTGATAAATCTTTCTGTTTCATGAATTTGTATTTTTAATAAATTAATAAATATTTGCTCAATTCAAGACTCCATTTAAATAAAATGCACATCCATATATGTATATAATACAACTAATGTTCTTATATAAATTTATTTTCATGTGATTTTTGATGTATTGTAATATTTGCAATCGCTTTCGCAAAAATTAAAATTTAGTATTCGCTTTCGCATTCGCATTCGCCAAACTGGTATTCGTTACATCCCTAGCCAATAGTAGGTGTGAGGAAGCAAATTATTAAAAAAAAAGAAATAACGAAAAGCTTCAAATAGTCATACTAATCAAATTTTTCTATGTCACTTTTCCCTATACCGTTTTTATCAGCAAAATACACATATCCCCAAGTGGAGTGTTTAGTCAATAGCACTTACAGTACTAACTAGTAACATCCCAAATGAGAAAATTTTTACAAAAAATTTAAAGTTTTTGCAAAAAAAAAACCAAAACAGTTTTTATTCCGCATCTAATATATTTATTTATTTGAGAAGCGGACAAATCAATGAAAATTTTTTTCCGAAATTCCTTGATATTTGGCAGAACTATACTTCTATATGTATAGTAAAAAAAATGGCCAACTCACATTAACATTTTTCTAACTTTATTTATTTCTTCACAGCGCGTTAAGCGGAAGTAAACATTTTTTTAATTCGAAATTATTCTAGGGTATAGGAATAATACTAGATATGTTTTGAAGTGGAATATACAGATAATAAACGATGTTAATCAGCATGTGTTGATTCTTTTATTTTTATACTATCTTTTTACATTCAAATAGGTAAAACATGCTTAATAATATAGGTTATTGTTTTTTGAAAGAGTATCTTGGCCTACCAGAGAATGAAAATGCATACTCAAGAAAATCTATACATATAATTTGAAACGAAATCCTAAGTCGTTCTACAAATTCATCAATTAAAAGAAAAAAACTTCTGGTTATCCTGCTGTGATGACATATCAACAAAAGGTAACAACTGATGATGCTCTTATTAGTAGTATGTTTGCTGAGTTTTTCTCTACAACTTATTCTGTTAAAACGTTTGATGATTCGATCGAATATCCATTTCCATTAGCTGAAAGTCAATCTATATCCTTACCTAACTTCGATATATACATGGTCATAAATGAATTAAAAAAACTAAAATTTTCATATGATGTTGGTCCCGATAAAATTCCCAGTTGTATTTTAATTAACTGTGCTGAAGCTTTAGCTATACCGCTGACTGTGATGTTTAATTTGTCAATTAAATATGGATTTTTTTCCGATATTTGGAAAAATTCCTTCGTTGTTCCGTTGTTTAAATCTGGAAACAAATCTGAAATTGAAAATTACCGTGGAATTGCAAAGCTAAGTACTATACCTAAATTGTTTGAAAAGATTATCACTGAATATATTTACTATCAAGTGGCAAGTATCATATCCCCGTGTCAACATGGCTTTCAAAAAGGTTGTTCTACAACCACAAATCTTCTTGACCTTACGATCACAATAAATAGAGGCTTTTACAAAGGATGCAAACAGATGTTATCTATACGGATTTTAAAAAAGCATTTGACAAAGTTAATCATTTACTTCTTATCAAGAAACTTCAAATAATGGGCTTTACAAATCTAAGCATAAAGTGGATATACTCGTACTTAACAAATAGATCACAGACAGTTCGTTTCAGAAGCAAATTTTCTAAAAGCATAGCCGTACCTTCAGGTGTATGTACCTCAGGGAAGCCATCTTGGGCCGCTTCTTTTTTCATTATTTATTAATTACTTGCCAACGGTAATAAAATTTTCATCTGTCTTGATGTATGCTGATGACGTAAAATTTTTTTTAAGTTATAATAAATTTATGGATCATAAACTTTTTCAAATGGATCTGGATTCACTTTATGAGTGGTGCAACGTAAATTTAATGGAGCTTAATTTGAATAAATGTAAATTAATGCGATTTGTAAGATCTAATCAAATTATTGCAAATTATATTATTGGTGATCATCAATTGGATTTGGTAGAAAGTTTTCCAGACTTAGGTATTTTACTAGATCCTAAGCTGAATTTCATCTCTCATATAATATTTGCAATAAACAAGGCTAGAGGTACACTTGGATATATTAAACGCTGGTCAAAAGAGTTTAATGACCCGTACATTGGGAAAGCATTGTACATGTCACTGGTACGTCCGATTCTGGAATATGGATCAATAATATGGGATGCTATTTATAAAATTCACAATGATGCTATTGAATCAGTGCAAAAGCAATTCATGTTATTTTGTCTTCGAGGATTACGAATTAACCCAGTAAACTTGCCTTCTTACTCGTCTCGACTTGCCCTTATTAAGCTGCCTACTCTAAAAAGACGTAGAACTATGCTGAACGTATCATTTGTCTTCAATATTATTAAGGGAGATATCTGTTCCGGATTTTTGATCAACGAAATTTCCTTTAATGTTCCTCAACGTACATCCCGCAATTTTATTCCTCTATCGGTAAAAGTTTATAGAGCCAATTATGCTGATGCCGATCCTCTTAGAAGAATGTGTTACGAATTTAATCAATTGTATAGATTTATAGACTTTTCATTAAATGCTAATGTTGTAGAGTGCAATTGTAAATTTTTTAAACTCATAATTTTTTATTTTTTATTTTCGTTCTATATTTTTTGTAATTTATTTAATGTTGTGAAATGATAATTTAATATCAGTTAATAATATCATTAATTGTCTGTAAGGAAATAATTCCATTGACATATAATAATAAATAAATAAAATAAATAAATAAACAAAATATATAAGTAAATAGTCTTAATTTCAGCAACTGCGTATGATTCTAATTGTAGCGCAAACAATTCATACGTTCACATATTTTCTCTCCAGCAACTATGACTACAGCCGATTACAGCATAAAGGAGCATCTCTACTTCGTTTATGCGAAAAACTAAAATACACAACCGCATTAACTCTCTCTCATACTTATGGCCTGAGTACATAAATATGCGCATGATACTCGGGCTATTTATTCATCATTCGCCACCGCATACACACATTTGTGTATATAAAATGGAACGAATATAAAATGGAACGAATATATACATATGCGTGTTTAGTAGTTTGTTTTTGCATTGCGGTTGAGCTGCCTAATCAGCAACGAAATTCATCTAGAAATGCTTAAAAAACAACAAACAATCTCTTTTAGATTCGTATTCATTTGGACAAGAAAATTTTCGATTATTTTTCATAGGGAAGACCAATTGTGTTTTACATACAAACATACTCGTACATAGATAAATCAAAATTTAAGAAGCAATTTTGCTAAAAAAAAATATTAATAAACATTTTTATATCTTTTATTACAAAAAATTCGAGTTGGAAAAAATTGAATCGTCTGGATCATGATACAATTATAACAGGTACATGCACAAGCCCGGCCTGTCACTGTATACATTGCAGATAATTGTCAAACTTTGTTTACAAGCTACAAAAATGTCAGTGTATGTGTGTGAATAAAATTATTACATTGTTGCCAATGAATTTATACATGGCTGTGTCTCCAATTACACATTGAAGAAAATTACACTACACATCCTTTGTGTAGGTTAAAATTAAAACAAAAATAAATAAAAATAAAACCCAAAGTAGAATTACACACAGATTATACAAGAATTTAATTACATGGCCTACACATGTGAGTAGAAATTACACACTGTCTAACTACACACAGATTGGCAACACTGAATAACTATAATCATGCAGGAATGCCGCGTCTGCAATTGTACTTTAGTTACCCTGTAATTGTTATTTTTGAAAACAAAAGGCATCTGTTTCTGACAATTATTCGTTTGTTTATACCAACAAAATGAATGTGTTTTTTGGTGTTGTATTTTTGTTTTAGTCGTGCATGTACCTAGTATAATTGTATCATGGTCTAGATCAGGGATCGCAAATAGCGGTTATTTTCCAAATTTAAACTACAAAAATCAACTAATAAAGAAGGACTACGTGCACAAGAAATACACCAAGATACTCCTTGCTACATTTATTTTTAAACTGTAGAAATCGCATTTTCTGCACTAAAATTATTATTAACCGATTAGAAATCAAATTTATCGCCAGTCTGTGAAAAAACTCTTATATGGGTAATTTCATGTCAAATCGATTAAGATTTAGACACGACCATTTTCGATTTGGATGAAATTTGGTCAGAGGGTTTCTTCCATCCTATAATATACATACATATACTAACGGAAAAAAATTAGAAAATGTTATTTAAGAGTTATGTCATATTTAAAAATTTAATAATTTCTCAGAATTGGCCGAGAGTGTTCAGTTAATTTTTTCAATATCTCAAAAACTATCTGATACAGAAACATGATTCTTATGTCATTTGAAAGATATTTGGGGCTACAAAAAACGTAAGAACAATTTTTATTTTTTGGAAAAAAATGGACTAACTCGAATTCCCATATTTTTTTTTGCTATTTTTTTCGAGTAATAGCCCTGAGTGTTGTTTAAAGATCCAGAAATTTTGAAGGAGGTGTTTTTTTCTTTTTTAAGATATGATATTTTTTAACCCCCGACTAAAAAAAGGGGTGTTATAAGTTTGTAGTGTGTGTCTGTGTATCTGTGTGTCTGTCTGTGTCCACGTACAGGCCAAACGGCTGGACCGATTTTCATTTTCATTTTCATTCATTTTTCTTTTCTGAAAAAAGTTGGGGGTTTTTAAAATTTTTAATTTTTGTTATTCTTTCTTTAATAAAGTAATATTGAAAAAAAAATTAAATTTTGTACTTTTGACCTAATCGTATTTAATTTAAATTAATTTTTGGGTATTGAAAGGATAAAAACAATAACGCTGATTTTCCTACGCTCTAATATTTATGTATTTATTGTATCTTCTAAAATTAACTAACAATAAGTATTTTAATCTTAAATCCAGATATAATTATTGGGACCAACCAGTGTCGGAAGTAAACTTAATGATAGTAAGCACAAAAGTATGTTCAAGAAGTTTCATCTGGAGTGTTGCGTATTAGAGCCCTTGTGTCCCTCTTATTAAAACGGATGTGTCCAGTAAAGTTCAAGATATTACGAGCAAGGGGATTAGAATGTGACTGGAGTTTTGCTAAATATTTGCCTGCGTATTTTGAAATTTCAGCAGCAGTGGCATATTTAGATCATGATGTTATTAACCTTAATTGGATTCTTTCCGCATTGGAACCTGAAGCAGTGCCCATAGCTGAATTCCGTAGCAACACATAGGTTTTAAAAGCGAACTGTATATTAAAAGTTTTTAATCTAGACTGAGTTTTGAATTTCTACCAATCAGCCAATGTATTAATTTAAGTTTCATTTGTGTTAGATTTGAGTCAATGTGGTGTTTCCAATTAAGTCGTCGATCAAGGTGTATACCAAGGTTTACTTGTGAATATTGAGGAGCAAACGTTTATTCTAATGAGGAACAAGTATATATTCGTAGGTTAAATGTTACCTTAACACATCTTTGCTCGTTTACTTTAATTCTCCATAATTTTAACCATAGTTTCAGCTGGGTAATATGTTCCTGAAGATATCCGAATGCATCGTGAGGTTTTCCGTGCATACTAAAACAGGCTGTATCATCGGCAAATGTAGATGCATGGGTATTAGGTTCACAGGTATATCACAAGTAACTATATACCAAATACTCACCTGGCCCCAGTATGCTCCCCTGTGCTACACCGGAAGAGATACATAGATTCCCAGCAAAAAATAAAAGGAGTACTTCCTTACGAACCACTTTTAAATTACTTCGAAAGTATCTAATGCATATTTAAAGAAGTTATTTTTAACCACATATCAAATGGAATTTTAAATAACTACTTCGTTTTCAGCAAATTCATTACTTTTTTGACTCAAGCCAAATGCAAGTGTTTTTTATTACATTTAAGGCTTTTCAAATCAAAAAAATTTGCTTTATTAAAAATAACAATGGAATAAAATAACAAAAAATTAAATAATTTAACCTTTTTTCTTTTCAAACCATATACAAGTGATTTTAATCACTGAATAAAAAGCGAATTATTTTCACTCCCGAATTTCGGATTTTTTATAGCACCAAAAACATGATTTTTATTGAGTTTAAAAAATTTTAAAATCAAACCACTCCCTCCCTATGACACGTCAATGTGAAATTCATTGCTTTTTTACCTAAATTTTAAGTGGTTCGATTCAGTAGATGTGGTGCTTTTTCTACTTCTTTTTCCTCACTTTTTTGCTGGGTTAGGATACACTAATAAAGTCTCCTTACACAACAACACTTCTGGCATTTAGAACAATGCATTCCTGTTTATGAAGATCTTAACAATTAATACAATTTCTCTCAGAGCACTCTTCATTATTTAGTATACAAATGGAACACTTATTACTTTCCATGATTAATGTTTTATTAACTATTATGCATTCTTAATGAAACAACTTGGCTTTTTGAAGGTAAATCTGTTTGACAATTGAAGCAATGCTGACTGAATGTGCTTCAAGCACAGTAATTTTATATATTTATTTATATAAAATCACATCCTTTAAAATGGCAGGATCTTTAACAACAGCTATTACTCAAAAAAAAATGGGCAAAAAAATATAGGTTTTTGAGTAAGTCCATTTTGAAAATTTCAAAATTTTGCAGATATTACATTTTTCAAAAAAAAAAAAATTGTTCTTACGTTTTTGTAGCCCCAAATATTCTCTTTCAAATGACATAAGAATCATCTCTCTATATGAGATGGTTTTTCAGATATTGAAAAAATAAACTGAACACTTTCTCCCAATTCTGCGAAATTATCAAATTTTGAATATGGCATAACTCTTGAAAAAAAAAATTCAAATTTTTTTTCCGTTGGTATATGTATGAAAGGGGTCGTGTCTAACTCTCAATCAATTTAACATGGAATTACCCATATGTTAAATTAATTTAACTTTTTTAAATTTTATTCAGTTAAAAAATTAAAATTTTTTAAGCATAAAATAAAAAATCAAAAAGTATCTTATTTTCTAAGCGAAAAATAGAACTCAAAAAATAAATTTTATTTCCTGAGGAATAAATAAGATAAATGAAATAATGATTAAAATGTAATCGATTCGATCTGCATTCTCAATTTATTACTCTCAGTAGTTATTGAACGATTTTTGTATTTGTCAAGACAATCCGCTGGCTTGAAACTACAGGGTGGGCCAAAAGAAACCAAGGGGTGTAAAAGTTTAATAACTTTTTTGTTTATTAATTTTTTTTTATTTTTTCTTTCAGATTATATAGACAACACTTGGAGAATTTATAATAGAGAGGTTCACAACTGAACAGAGAACCAGAACAATAGAATTTTATTATTTAAACCAGAAATCAACTTTATTGAAAATTTGATTATGAGTGATGAAGCTCATTTTCATTTGAATGGCTTTGTTAATAAGCAGAACTGTAGGTTCTGGGGTTCTCAAAATCCAAGAGCCATTCATCAACGCCAATTGCACTCCATCAGATGTACAGTATGGTGTGGGATCACATCTGAAAATGTCATTGGGCCCTACTTCTTCGAGAATGAAGATGGAAGTGCTGTAACCGTAAAGGGAGAGCGGTATCGGTTTATGATAGAAAATTTTTTACGTCCTGCTCTTGAAAACAGACCTGGTATGTGGTTTCAGCAGGACGGAGCCACTGCCCATACTGCCCGAGACACAATGGCACTTTTAAGTCAAATTTTTGGAGAGCGAATAATTTCTCGAGATTCGGAAATTATTTGGCCAGCGCGATCGCCAGATTTGACAGCACCCGACTATTTTCTTTGGGGTTTTTTGAAGGAGCGAGTGTATGTGAACAAGCCAGAGACAATCCTTGAACTCAAGGCAAACATTGTTGCAGAAATTCGAACGCTACAGCCACAAGTTTTGAAAGATGTTATGGAAAATGCTTTAAAAAGAGCCCATCAGTGCGAAGCTGAAAACGGTGGTCATTTAAGAGACATCATTTTTCATACTTAGTGTAAAAAAATTTTCATTTTCTATATTATATAATCTGAAAGAAAAAATAAAAAAGTTAGTAAACAAAAAAGTTATTAAACTTTTACACCCCTTGGTTTCTTTTGGCCCACCCTGTATATGAAGCGAACTGTGTTGTCAGAAAATTACGATTCGAGAATGCTGCATCGCACTATAGGAAATTTCACCCATTTTTTTGGCCAAATGTAAAAATTTGAATTTTTGCAGTTTATTTTTTTTTTTTTTTTTTTTGCTTTAATGTAATAAAAAATATAACAAAATAAAAATAGCTTTTTAAATTTAAAAATAAAAAAAAATTTGCTACTTAAACAGTTGTTTTCATTACGATTTCTAAACCAGTTAGCAGAAAACCTTGAAGTGCAGTGAATTTTGTGACATCTTCTAATAAAAGTTTTCGTAACAAAAATTTATATTTTTGAAAAACTAAAAAATGGGAAGTAATGCCGAAGGTAAGTAAGGACTTTTACATTCCATAGCAAAATATTGATAAACTCATCTATAAAATCGATTAAATTGGAAAAATTAAAGTGACCTTATAATTAACTAATGAAATTATGAGTTAGAATTTTATATAGACTTAAAAAAAAATGATAACACATGTTAGACATAATATCTTAATAGTTCTCTAGAACAATCAATTATCTTCCAAATTTAATATATTTCATATGCGAATTTTTTGAGAGTTTAAAAAAATAAGCTTTCTCAACTGCGTGCCAAATTTAGAATTATTCAATATATTGCTATAGAAACACGACGAAATTGACAAAAGAGCGGCTATTTACGCCCATTTATTGTCATACATTTCTGAGAGTGATTGTTCCGAAAACTTTAAACAGTATTTAAAAGAGCATTCACGATTATCTTGTTCAAATATGAATATAAAATGGCGTAATAGTTCGAGAAATTTGAAAGTTTTTGAAAAACATCATGCTGTTTGGCTTAAAGACAGTAATTCGATCAGAAAACGTGAAACGCAGTGTGCCTCCATTAAATCGAAACCAGAACGACCGCAAATACCTTTTTGCCAAAACTCTGAGAGAACAAAACGACGAGTTAATGAAGATGAAGAAATTGAGTTGTGGCATTTTGAACCCTTGTATATTACATTTAGTTGACAGTTTGGAAAATTAAATGATTGAATAAAATCATTTTTAAACATGACTAATTGTTACTTCATTAAATTGGTAACATTAATTTCTACTGTTATATTCGAAAGGTTAGTGTACACTCGAAATTTTTTTTTTAGAAAAAAAGTTGTTTAGAAAACCAGATTATTTATCAAAGATCTAAAAAAATCTTGGATGCGGGAACCTATAACCCGTAACCCCTTCTTAGAACTAATTATTTGTTAATTTTTTAGTTAAATTTACTTATATTTTTTTCTGAGTGTATGAAAAACTTTTTCGGTCACTCCCTCTCTCTTAAGTGTTCACCAAAAGTCAAATCCAAAAAATTGTTCAAATCAGTCCACCCGTTTGGCTGTAATTAATTTTGGCCAAAAAAAGGATGGAAATTTCCTATAGTGCATCGGTCCAAAATACATATCTGCTAAAATATTCTACGGAAGAATAAATAATATGCTAGATTTTAAATTTACATAAGGTTTTCAGCAATTTTTTGAAACTTTCATGTTTTTACTGTAAATGCTAAAATGGCAACAATTGAAAATAACGATTAACGACAAAAAAGACAATAAATGATAAAATCGCTCGTGTTACGAAACTGATAAACTGAGCTAGCTTGTTTTTCATACAAAATTATCATTTTTAGCTTATGTTTACACATAGTCAGTGAGGTAGTTTAGACGAGAACAATTTTTAAGCCGCACAATTTTTGTTCTTTTGCAAATTACACGAGACTAATTCATCTGGCACAAAATGTATTCGTATACACAGCTGTGTGTGTGTTAGTGTTTTTAGTATTCATTTAACATTTGCTGTTTTCTAAGTTGTATATGTATTGGTTTTATGCTGCTAATGCGGGGTTGAAGCTGGTTGAAAAGTTATGCCAACCGCAAAACCACTCTCTTTGCCTCTCTCACCTACAAACTGGCATATTATGCCAGCACAATTATGCCCGTGTAAATCAGCGCAGTGAGTGTAAAGTTAAAAATAATGACGATGTGTATGGCTTGTGCTCACGAACACCTGCCCAGTTCACAAGCTATTGTGGGGGCCCTAGGTTGTAAATACAAACGTTGTTCGTGTTTTGTATATATGTATAAACATTTATTTATAATCAATGTTTATATTGAAATTACCAACAACTCATGTACGAACTGCGACTCCTATAATAGATTGCGAATTTAACCAAAATCGTTTTCAACGACTTGCTGCCAATAATGCACCATTTCAGTGATATCAAATTACGTTCAGAGATTTTCAGTCACGAAAGTTCTACACATGCAAATTCCCTCACCGATAAAATAATTTATTATAACCCAGCAAAAAATAAAATGAGTACTTCTTTAGAAAGTACTTCTAAATTACTTCCAAAATAGGTTATGCATTTTATTCTGCTTTAATGAAGTTATCTTTAATCACATATCTAAAGTAATGACAAATCACCTATTTTATTATTATTATCCTCTGAAATAAAAACTCAGTAAAAAAGTGATGGAAAAAAAGTAGAAAAAGCACCACAACTACCGATACGAACCACTTCAAACTCCGAGCAAGCCCGTAAGCTAATAAATTGACTGATTGATTTAAATGCTTAAAAGTACCAATTCTTCAACTTCAGAAATGAACGAAAACTAGAACAGATTTCCCTTCTTTTGTTCTTCTGAGACAATTATTTTAATGAGTAAAATACTTTTAGGAATTAAATAGCTTCCAATTGGGTTAGTAAATAAGTGAATAAGAAACACTTCCTAAATCATAAATTTAAGTGCTTTGGAAAAGTGGTTAAGAACCACATCCTAAATGTAAAATATATTGGATTTACTTCACCAATAAAAAATCACACCTTATTTTAGAGTTTTTATAGCAAATAAAAAGTAAATCTTATTCACTCACGGGTTGGCAAAAACAAACCACTTCGCTCCAATGACACGCTAATGTAAAATTCACTACCTTTTGCTCGGAGTTTGAAGTGCTTCGTATTAGTAGTTGTGGTGCTTTTTTTCCACCACTTTTTTTGCTGGGAACTTAATAAAAACACTAATGGTTTTATAATATATGTATATTAATATACCAACTAAAATTTCATTTTATTTTGTCCACTAATTTAGTGTTAAAACAGCTTCTTCTATAATATTTTATACAATTTAAGTTTCAAAATTTAAATACATACATATTTCAGAAATACATATATACATATGTATACAAAAACTGAGCATTGCTTCATTTCTCAGATTTAAAATGTTCATTCTTACAACATGTACGTGCATGTCTATAAAGGCCGGGGCACAATGAATCCGTCATACGTTATACTTCGCCTTTTTCAACTGACATTATCGCAACGACGGAGAAGGTTGGCACAATGAGTACTTTATTGATGGAAGCATTTGAACAGCTTCAATAGGTTGATTCTCCATTTTATTTATTGAATTCAAAAAAAGTTAAAAGTTGACCAGTTTTTGTATTTTGCGTTGACGGACACGTACTGAATGTAACAGCACTCATAAGAAGCCATGTATTTCAACTTAGCTGTCAGTTGAAAAAGGCGAAGTTTAACGTATGACGGATTCATTGTGCCCCGGCCTTAATTCTCAAAAGGCAAAATTACTTCTTATCTGTTACATTCCAAAAATGTAGGGAACTTATTTTAATTTAATCCTAGTTTTCAGATTTATTTGTATTTTCAAAGATAAAAAATCGTCCAACTTTCTCTTAAAAATATTGTGGGCATATTTATTCAATAAAAAAACAATAGAACGTTTAAACAAAATATGTTTCTTTTCAAATATAGTTACGAAGGCTAGTGAGCGCATTTTCCTTCGAATTTGTTGTATATAATTACATGCGTTAAATATGAAGGCAATGAAAAATCATAATAATATTAACAATAATAATAATAATAATAATAATAATAATAATATAATAATAATAATAATAATAATAATAATAATAATAAAATAAATTAATAAAGTATTATGAAAAACGTGCACCCATAAACAAACATTCATAACATGAAATTGTTTATTTTTTAATCTGCAATGTTAATGATTAAGTTTAAATAGCTAATTAATTATGGCCTTATTTATAAAACTTAAAAAGGCTTTATAAAGGCTTTTTAAGAAAAATTTTGTATGAAAATTTGTTTTAAAAACTCTTTATAGACTTTTTAAGTTTTATAAATAAGGCTGTTAAAATTTAGCTCGTTCTTCATACGAAGCAAAAAAATTGACTAAAAAGAGGTGTAACGAAATTGTTTTAGCTTTTTTCGAGCGTATACTATCGAATTTGTTTTCGTCTCAAGGACAAATTTCATAAACATAAACAGTCGGTTTTTCCGAAAAAGTGATGCCAAACAGATATTCTGAAATTTTGCAAGCAGATGTATTTTGATCAGAGTTAATACAAGCCAAAATTTGCATTTGTTTTAAGATAGGATGGTTTGCATTTCGCAAATGATACTGAAAAATTTAAACGAATATAATTTATAATACTGACAAAATCAGGCTATTAACTCAGAAAACACAATATATAACGTGGTTAACGTGATAATTATGTAAGTATTAAATTAAACTTGATAGTTATTAAAGCCTCATAAACGATATATGTACATGTGTATTCATCTTTTCACTTATATTGTATATCGTTTCTATACTAAAGAGACAAGAATGAATAAAAAAAATAAAAATAAATAAAAAAATCTTCAATTCGAAATAATTTTTAATGAGGGTCGCAAAACGCAAATTTTTGGATGGTGGCTAGCTGATGTGAATTCTGAATCATGTCCAATATCAGCCTATAAGTATAATATAAGTTAAATACATATGTACAAAATATTCGAGTGCATGAATGAAAGTTTGGCAAATTGGCATATTCCATAGTAAAATATGCTTTAGGTATTTCGTAAAAAAAATTGTTTGGAGTTGTAAACAGTCTGGGAAAATTAATAAAGTTTGTAAGGAACAAAAAAGCAAGTTTTTCTTAAAATTAATTAAAATAAATTTAATTTTCTAATGCACTACGAATGAAGGTATCCTTTCTTTTGGCTCTATTCTCCGCAAGACGTTCCATTAGAGTAATGCGCTTTTTGGGAGTGGCAGGTGGTGAAGATGGTTCAATAATTTGTTTACCGTTTGGTGTAACGTCCTTTTCTTTAACCTTCGATTGTTTAAGGCATGTACTGTTCTTAGGCGGAGGATTATTGCTCTTTTCACGAGGATTTTGGAAAACAATATTTTCTGTGCTTTTTGCATTATGTTGTTGTGACGCATCGAACTTTTGCAGTATGGAGTTAAGAGGACTGTGTTGCATGGCCAATAGTGGTTTCATTTTGAATGAAGGATTTGATTTCTTTGCAAATTTTTCTAAGAAGGAATCGTCAAAAAATGTAGATTTTAAGCCAGCAGCTTCAAGTTCGGATGTTTCAATAATGGGCACAGGGTTTGAATCACTACGTGAAGATGATATGAGACGAGAACGCATTTGTGGCCTTTCAGTTGGCATTTCGGGTAAAGTTGAAAGGGCAGCTAAGCCGTCGTGAATCACATTCCGACAAATATTGGCAGCAACACCTCTAACTGAAATCTTATCTGCTGGAACTAACGGTTCTGTTCTCAATCTATAGGGTGATATTTTAATGGGAGGAGGCGAGAGCTCGATATTTCTAAAGTTATTTTGATCAATAATAACACTGTTACTACGCTTATATGCTATACGTGACGCTTGTTTTGGCTCTTCTTTAACTGTAAGTAGATCATATACAAAGTCTTGGTTGACAGTTTTAACACGATTCCGAATTGGCCTCTTTTTCCCTTCAATTTGTGTCTCTAAAGCTTTCTTCAATTTTCTACGAACCACTTTTACATGAGATTTATCCTTTAAATCGATTACATCTTTTTTTAGATGCTGCGTAGAATTTTTGTTTGGTTGCAAAATATCCTTTTTTCTCTTCTCATATGAGCTTAGTGCAACTCCTGATTCAGAGCCATGTTTTTCTTTCACTAATTGTTCATGAGTCTTTCTCTTACAATAGTCAGACACTATAACCTCATCATTAACTACCACAATATCACCCTCAACATCATCTTTTGAATATTTTATTTCGTGAACTGTAACATATTCAACAGCCATAGATTCGCGTTCTCCAGTCATTTTATGAACAAACGTAAGATGATTAACAATATCATAACGTCTGAAGGCACGATAATCGCACAAATTGCAACCAAATCGTTTAGATCTGTAGTGAAACATTGAGATGTGACGTCTGAGATTGCTTAATGCAGTAAACTGCTTATTACAGATTTTGCAACGACAAGCCAACTGCTTCGAAGCCGAGACTATACGAAAACGTTTCGCTTTTTCTTTTTTAATTGATTTTCCGCGACTCACCAAATCATTTTTAATCTTTTCCCCATTACTTCGATTGGTACAAGCATCGTTTTCTGAAGTTTCTTCGTTTTTAGTTTCTCCTTGCGATTCTCCACTTGTTTCTTTCGATTCGTCCATCATTTGTATATTTTCTAGACTAACTGTATGTAAACCCTTACCGAATGTTTGATTTTCCAAATTTTCAAACAATTTGTTTATATGTAAACTGTTGCCAGATGAGTTGAGATCTACTTCAGGTTCTTGTTTAATATGGACATTAATTTCTGTTCTTCTTTCATATTTATTACAGTATTCTTTATCTTTTTTACTATTGTTTTCTAGGAGTTGAGTAGAGATTTGGTTTTCAACTTTGGTGTCAATGCCTTGCTTATGTGTTAAATCAGTAATCTTCAATGACGTCTTCCGAACGACACAGTTTAAAAGATGAGTAGCCAAAGCAGCCCTTCGTTCAAAAGTCTTCAAGCAATAAGAGCATGATGAAATTGATCTGCTATTTTGTTGATCGACCATATTAGAGCAATCTAAGTCTTTGGTATGGAACATCTGAAGACGTTTTACTTCCCGGTCTACTCCTTTTACTTGCACATCTCCAATTTGTATTCGTTTCTTGAGGATTGTATCTCGCATTTTGCGTATCCGACGCAATGGTTTTCTGTAAAGCAAGATATTTATTTTCAAACCAATTTTTTTTAATAATGAAACTTTACAAGGGAACGTATAAAATATTTGTTCGACGTGCGCGAAAGTGGTCCATATAAATTTATATAAATACATCTGAATTACTGTATATTTTTATCAGGGTGCACATTATTTGTACCGAAAAAAATTTAAAAAATTTTTGTCCCAAGGGTTTCAATAATGCTAATGTAACAATCTCAGCAGTTTTGAGGTAGATTAAAGTTCAATCAGATTCCATTAACAATTTCAAACTTTTAGAGAAGAAACATTTACATTTGACTTTTTGGGTGCTTTTAGGACCGGCTGTGATAGTGACTACTTTAAATTAAAAACAGCCAGAACCAAAAATTTGTGTAATTTTTTCAACCTGCCCTTTATTTTGCATACCAACTACAGTTCCAGTGAAAATTTATGAAATTGTACGGCACACTTAGAAACTGCAGATTTATATCCTTTTTTTTTTTTTTTTTTTTTTTTGGATACACAAAACTAACAAAACTAACTAACTAACTAAAAATACACATCGTCTCAAAATTTTATTGAAATGGTGTAAAAAATAAAGCTTTTACAAGCAGTTGCACAATTACTTGTATGTACTGTTTATTATTATGTTTTTACCTTCTCCTGTAAAGTTAGTTATTTGCGTGTTAGGGTCTATGACAATATTATATGTACATATATGTATATGTATGTATGTTTATTTAAATTTTTTAATATTAATAAAATTAACTTACTTGTGTTCATTGGCAAGATGGCGTATTACGGCAGCTGGTTGTAAAAATGTCATTGAACATGTCGGACATTGAAAAACATACGTAGATGATGTATGATTTTTTTGAACATGCATTTTTAATGTTTTTTCTGTTTGAAATGATATTCTGCATATTTCACAAGAAATTTCTGGCAATAAATGTGCACTTCCACAATTATTTTCATCCAAAATTTTTTCTCGCGATGTAAAAGATTTAAGCGAATTAAGCGGTATACTGTTTATTGCTTTGCCATCAGGACCTAACATAATTTTTCGATTTGCTAAAAGATTACGAACTTCATCCAACTCCGTTTTTATGCTGTCTGTATCATTTTTAGTTTTCAAAGTCTGATACACGGCGTGCGAGGTTGTCGAGACATGTTCCAATTCTAAAACAGGGTCTGGCGCTTTCGGTTCACTCGAAGGCAACTCTGTCTCGCAGTTTACTGCTAGAGTTTTATATTGACTGCAACCCGATGAAACCTCTACGCGTTTTAAACGTTCAATTACTTTGCTTAAATCACCATTTGAAGATTTTGTATTTGGAATTGGTGAATTGCCTGTACTGCGACTTTTAACTAGCAGAGGTTCAGAACGTTCAACAGTTTGTATAAGCATGCTGGAACTTCGATCCTAATAGGTATATTAAATATTCAATATGTATAGTGAAACTTAAAAGATAATTCTAATATTATATGCACTGTATATGTATGAAAATGTATAAATACATTACTAGATACATACCGGAAAGGAATGGAAATTATTAGCTGTTGTACTCTTACAATAATGGCGTTTGTGACTGATAAAGTTTGCCAAACTACGAAACATATTGCGGCACGCATTACACTCATAGATTAGAGAGCATTCTTGCATAAGTAGTTGTCTAACCTGGAATATTTAGGGCTTAGATGTGTATATCATCATTTATAAAGAAATGTATGTATGTACATGCATATTTTACTTTCATTACGGATTGCAATTACATACTTATTTATGTATATTTGTACATACTCATGCCAATTACGATATGTGTTACCTGCTTACCTCATCTGTACCATTTTCGTACGCCTTCTTTGCTTCTCGAAATCCTAGACATGATGTTAGTAGCGGCTGCATTAGCAAGCTTTCATCCTCATATTTAGCCTCCGAATTAATTTCATTTTCTTTTCTTTTATATTTCCCATTAGGAAAACCACATTTAGTATCCACCATAATGAATTTTGTTTGTATCACGTACGCCTTCCTTACTTGAAAATACTGCTACACCAAAATTAGACAATTTTGTACTGTAACTGTATTTAAAATAGTTTAATTAAATAACACAACTATTTTGAATTTATACTGTGTTATTAATTTAATTTGATTTATTTTAACAATAACTAAACTAACATCATTCTATATCCATGTTTCTAATACAAACTTGTGTGAGCACTTACATCAAATTAAAAACTTCTTTTGATCTTGAAACGACGAATTTACATATTTTTAACTATTCACTTTTTTCGATTATTTTTGTTTTTAATACGTTTTTAAATATAAACATGAGAGATCCATATTTTTTCAATAATTAACAAACTTTTCACACCACTACGAAACCCATTCTTTATCATTATTTATGCTCATATTCTTTTCACCTCTTTTATCAAGAACTTGTTACAAACAGGGCTGCCACATTGTTTTGGTAGTTATCGACGGCGCCATTTACACGTATGTCGCTGTTACTATATTTTTCAGTCAGTCTTCGTTCACACTAGCGAACTTTTTTAAATTCCCTTTAAAAGTTGCATTACTGGTTACGTGCGTAGTTTATGTTTTGCATCTTAGTAAATATATTTTCTTATATAATTCTCATAAGAATGAGATGCCCAACAAAAACTGCATGTACATGAAACAATGTACCCTTTTCAATTCCCTACCTCCTCTTACTTAAGGTTTGCGCGTGCAATGGCTATTACTTAGTGAAAAGTGGATAGTTGTATCTAAAGCACTCTATTCGGTATACAAGCGCACATTGCACGATAAATTATAGTATCATATACGTAAGCTAAGTGCAACCCAATTGTCAAACTTCATATAAAAACTTTTTACGTATATTATTTGACAGTTGTTTGTATAACCTACTGCTTTGAGTAACTTATCTTGTTATGTGTGTGTTGCATAAGTGCATGTGCAAAAATAAAAAAATTTAGATTTTGCTTCAAGCATCCCTAATACTATTATAACGCAGGTCATGCATTTTGACCGTGAATATTGCGCTTAAGGTCGGTTCACAATGAATCCGTCATACGTTAAACTTCACCTTTTTTAGCTATCAAATACAGCTAAATAGAAAGTAAACCTACTTTATCCGTCCTATGCGTCTACACGTTCTTTGCGTTTTACTCTGTAACTTTCTATATACAATTAAGACTCAGTTAGCCGACTGTAACGTAATATTTTTATATGAAAATTAGGTTACGTTAGATTACATCTCTATAATCATTTTCATTACTTTTCACATAACAATATCGATCAGCTGTTTCCTACTGTTGCAGTTACATTACATTACAGTCGGCTAACTGAGCCTTTACCCTAATTTTACTTTTTTGACACATGCATAAAACCAAAGAATATAAAACGCAATTACGCAATTATGGACCTTCAGCTTTACTCTCATTCAAACTGAAAAATTTGCATTTCTTTGTTTAAAAAAACCTATATATTGGGAAATCGCAAAATTTTTATGAAATACACATTACTATTCAAATAAACAAAGATGTTCACTGCCCTGCTGCCTGATAATTATGAAATATTATGATATTTACAAGTGAACGTTTTCCCCTACATAGATATTAATATTAATATAAATATATTTTTCTTCTCATTCTGCCGACGTTCTCTCTCATATTATATCAGATTTAATATCAGGTATAGACGCTATGTTAAGCCACATAAATTAAATTTTAATGTCAAAGAATTTTGTTTGTTTCTCATATGTTATCAGAGATGGAAAGTGGCATTTTTGTATCTTTTAATGAATAGAATTAAAAAAATTATGAAAAAATGTATAAAAATAGTAATAACTGTGTAAAGAATTTCACATTAAATAAATGTCAATTTCTAAAAAATTGCAAAATTTAAAATATTATCAAACAAAATACATTTGTATCATGATTTCCATCCATGATTCTAATATGAATAAAAGTTTTTACAAGCAAATCGTTCATTTACATACATTTTTCATATTTGGGAGAGTAATTTTATAAATTTCTGCCTTACTCCCTAGTTGCTAGTTTCTGATGGGAAAGTAAATGAACAGACCTAATGCTAAACTATAGAAATACATTAAGAGAAAATAATAAAATCTTTTTTTCATTACTATGCAAATTTAAAACTTTAAACTCAATGTCTGCAAAACAAGTCTTTTGTAGTTATGACTCTATAGAAACAAAGGTTCGATATGTACTTTCGTAAAATAAATTCATAACAAGGCCTTATATAATGACATTCTTCATCGGAAGTTTAGGAAAAGCTACACAGAAAATTTTGGTAGCACTTATGAACTGGAAATCTTTGCTCAAGGAGCCAAATATCTTACACTCTCAAATAAAAATAGAAAATCAAACTGATGGTCTATAATAATTTTAAATTCATTAATAATAATAGTTTTTTTTAACTTTAAAATAGGATTTTTTAAAATTAATCCCTTGAAAATATAAAAAATACTCCATTCAGTGGTCATTTATTAGGTCACGAACAAAAAAAACCTAGCGTGTACTGACCCAGACTTGAGGGTCTACTATGTATTTCGAAACGAATGAAAATCGTTTCGAATTTGTATGCTAACAACATTAAAATTCGAAACCAATTCAATTCATTTCGATATACAGAGTAGACCCCCATTGTTGAAAACTTCAGCTCGACAGTGCTTATAGTTCCGGAGATCATGCACTACTAACAGATGTTAACTTAATAAAGCAACATAACTCAGTTTATACATATGTATGTTCCAACCCTGAAACCGTCTTTTCGATTTCGCTGCTTTTCAATCCCAATATATTTAGGACAAATTCTGACACATCAACCCAAGTCCGATTTCTCTAGCTTTTACGGAGGCTTAACAAAACCAATTTTCTCGTACAGATAGACAGGGATCACTTATTCGACTTCCGTCTTCATAAAGACCCAGAATATATACATACACATGTACATACATGAGTTAGGGCCTTTCTATATTAAGGTAACGATAGTTACATATCGATGGCTTAATATAAAAAGGGCCTAACTCAATTTTTTTCGAAATCGCGTTTTTATTGTTTTCTGGGCGACAACGTATAATTGCATAATCCTTGAAGATCTTAGTACGTTACAATTCAAAATCAAGGACTTATGGCAACTTAAAAAACTATTTCTGCATGTAAATGCTTTATTTTTTCTTCAGTTTTTTGCTCCTCCTGTAAAATATCGAAAATTCGAGTTAGGCCTTTTTTATATTAAGCCATCGATATGTATAATTAAAAGGATAGCATATGACTATTTTGGAAACTATACACGGCATGACAAACCTATGGGTAAGTAATAAGAGTATACCCTTAAAAATAAACTTACCGTTTTAGACAATTGAACCAATATTTGTGAATAAATATAATACGAGTATGTACAGTGGTGCAAGCTTATTTCGACATATATTTGACACGTCTTTGAAATTTTACGGCCATATGTATAAGCAAAAGCTAGCTAGAAGTTAGCATAAGTGGCAAAATTGAACATGATCTGAAAGAGCTTTGCCACGAATCTTCACATTAAAAATCACGCTAGCGCTTAGTAGTGGGTTAAAACTATGTATTGCGACCATTTTTAATATCAAATTGTATAGAGGAACTCGTTAACACGTACTTGAATTTCGTCACTTATGCTAACTGCATGCCAATTTTTTCTTATACATAAGGCCGTTAATTTTTAAGTGGTTTTTGTTAAAATTTTCGAGTACATTTTTTTTAAATTGAATTAAAAAATTCTCTATCTGTACTCGTATAATAGAAATTGAAGTAAAACTAATTGTTTCATTTTGTTTAAAAAAATCTTTCTTTATTGGCTTTTAAGCGTGACATTCATCATTAATTCAATAAATATTGCATGTGGATGGCCTGCCTACAGTGGTACATTTTTGTTTTCTGTTTATTTAATAAATTTTTGAATAGTAGTATAAGTAGTATATTCGCCTTTTATAGATTTTTTTTTTAAATATTATTATGATTTTATTCTTCTTAATATTGCATAGAAAAATAAATATTTGTAGTTATGCATGTAAATGGATGTACATACATACTTATGTACGCTAGTATCGTTACAAATATTGATTGATTTTGAAAAAACAAAATCATATTTATTTAACTAATAGATAAATCTTATCTGCTAAATTTTGGAGACCTTAAGATAATATCGAAAAAACAAACATTGATCATGATGTATATTCATATAATTATGTGCATATGTATGTATGTAAATTAGATCCATTAAAAAGGAAAATATTGAATCAATTGCTTAGGCCACTTCAGCTAGAACGATAATAATAAATACACATTCAAACATAATAAAATAATTTTTTTAATATGCAGTATTAATTTAATTTTTAGTGACTCACTGAATAACGATTACAAAAAATACATGGCTCAGAAATGATTTATGTTTCAATCGTGATCAGCGAGTTAAGTATTGTAAAATTAATAAATAAAAACGATTTTTATAGAATTTAGTGAAATATTTTCTATTTTCTTTGGAGATTTTTAGTTTTTCCTTTGATTTTTTATTATAAATTTTTGTTTTTTTAGGTATTTCTGAGTTTTATTCCATTTTATTACATATTTGGTTTCAGTATTAAATTAAATAAATGTTCATATTTGTCATAATGTGTATAGTTATCTGGTATGTATGTATGTATATATGAATATATTTTTTACAGTGTACTCTTAATTAAGGTAATGAGTTAAACTTTAGTAAGGCACTAGTTACACGTTAAGCTATCTATGTATATACTTATGTTTGTATATAAGTATGTATATGAATATTTTGTAAATATTTTTTTTTATTCAAATAGATTTCTAATATATTTATGTAAGTTTGCAATTTGCTTGAATTTTTTTTAACGTGTAACTACTGACTACGGTTTTATTTATTTATTATATTTTACTTGTTTTTGTTTTGCAATTTGTTAATTTAAAGCTACTCAATTAGCAAAGTTGATTACTTTTTTGTTTGTTTTTTTTGCAGGTATGATGATCTTATTTATAAGCACGTATCTTTATGTATGTATTTCTTTAGCTCAACACACATACATGTATACTTATACTACTACTACTCATTTGACATATTAATGCACGAATATACACACATATCTACATAAGTAGGGTAAAAGTGCCAGTAGTCGGCCACTTAACTTGTTTTTCATTTCGAATCTTGTGCAATTTTTTATGTGAAAATGATATTGCGATGATACGTGCTTATTATAATATAATATAATACTTGTAACAGTATTGTTTTATGTTCATTTAACTGTTTCCCAAAACAATGTATATAAATTTAAGAAAGTTCAAATATTCTAAAACTCATCATTTTCGCCAGTAGTCGGCACCCATGTTCTTAAGTTCGGCCATTGAGAACCCTATAGTCGGCGTGCAAATTTTGCTAAAGAAAGTGTGACATTTTATAGGAATTCAAGCAACTTTTTACATAGAATAACAATTATTAACATTTCTATGCTTCTTACTGGCACCAAATATAGAAATGGTGCCTTTTCTTATATCTTAGAGTGCTTTTTCAGGATTCGGCAGAATATTGGCGCATAGGTATTTTTCTCTGCTACCGAATAGATCTATTGCACGAGTATCGCTTACGAGGTACTAGAACACCTTGTCTATTCCTGTTCTCCTGAAGAATCTCAGGGGATAAGCCTTCACAGTACTTTAGAATATACTCTAAAATTTAATTATCATAACCACAGAATATGCACAAACTGTTATTTCCAATGGCAAACCTGTTTAGGTGCATTTTCTTTCTGTGAGAAACCTGTGAGCATAATAATACCCACATGAGAGCATTGAAACAATTTTTGTTATGCGTTATAATCATTAGCTTTCCAAGCCTCGATACAGGGAGATTGACCTAGAGGTGTTCCCTAGTATTTTTGATCTCCATCGATAATCTTGTCGGATTTTATCCTATTCGACCATGCACTAAGTGCTTTAAGGTTCCACACTCTGGCGTCACTTTGAGCAACTATGGCTTAATGGAAGCTGGTCGCAATTTTTCTTGCTCCATGGCATAAACTTCTGATAAAAAGATAATAGAAGTTCACGATCAGTGTCTTTTCAGGTATGATTGCTCCCATTGGCGCGCCGTAAGACACGTCTTCATAACCGCTGTTATATAGAGGCATGCTAGCCTCAGTAATTCTCCAACTGATCTCCGGACCCTTTCTAACCAAGCAGCAGCGCCATAAGTGATGATAAGTCTCACTATTATGGTGTATATTCATTTTAAGGTTTTGCGTGTGCAACTCTATGATTTTGCTGCATAGATTTATTCACTTTTAGTGCTTTTATTGCCATGTAGATAATCGTTTCTAAATGATATATTTATAAAACCTTTGAGTCCCTTCCAGGTACTTGACCTGAGCTTTCTAAAAGCACACTATCTAATCTAATGGGATGGTGTGCCAGAGTAGGAGTTTCCTCCTTCTAGTGAAGGGAACAATGAACGCCTTTGCCAAGTTGATATTCAACCCTACGATTAAGCACATTTCCTTCGCTACCTTAGTTCGTTCTGTACAATGTAACTGAAAGTATGTTCAAAGTGGTCATATGTATTTACAACCATACAATTTTCTGTTATTTCATGAAGTAATTATTTCTTCTGAATTACAAAATTACAAACTTTCTAGGATCCTCAGCTCAATAAACTAATAATAAAAGTTCATACCGGCCTTAGGAAACTGTATGCGTGGTATAGAGTATGTAGTATGTATACTCCATACATATTACTATGCCGACTACTGGGTAAACTGATTTTAAATTAAGTTTTTTTAATAGCAGTGGTAAGGGAGATGATTACTATATTATTTTGCAATTTTTGAGCTTAATATGAGAAATACTACTTTTTCTATAGTCGGGCACACCCCTGCCGATAATTGGAAATCATGAAAAATTTTGTTCCTAATGTCGGCACCCATTAAAATAAGCAAAATAAATATATTTTATTAAAATTTTCACATTAATATCAATATTTTAGTTGATTTGAATCCATAGAAACCGGCACTTTTAAGAAATTACTTCATTTAATGTGAATACTCACTTGTTTAAGTTGGGCTCACCACTAAAAAATTTCTTAAAAAACAGGAATAATCACCCTCTTTAAAAACGGTCACGGAAAGAGGCCAAAAATATACCAATATACTCATCTCATTCAAATTTACTCAATGTTTAGAGATAAGTGAGTATATTTCTAATGAAAATCAGATCTTACTTATATATTTAATGGCCGCTATTCTTATTTATATACATTTTTATTTAAAAGTGCCGACTACTGGTGCATGCCGACTTTAGGGGCTTTTACCCTATACGATTTTTTAATTATATTTTCAATTCTTCTTCTTCTTAAATTTAATTTAAAGCATTGAGAGGGCCACTAATAGAAAAATGTGCCTAAAAATTTTTGAAAAATGTACATCTAATGCTAATGGAAAGTCGAAAATAAAACTAATTAATAACGTTTAATGATTTCATGTAAAAAAAAACTATATTAAACCAAACACTTGGATAAAAAAAATACCAAATAAATCTTTTTTTTAATTGTTCATAAAACATAATTATAAACCGCTTATATAACAAATTTTGTATGAAAAACTTTTTAATAAATGAGGACTGTCTATATACTAAATTGATGGAACCGATAACGCTGTGTGAAAAATTGTAATTTCCTTAACCTTTTGGCCGCAATGCGTCTATACACAAAACATAGTCAAACTGCGTAATTGTTTTTTCACATTTTTATCTTTTGTCCTTTTTAAAGGACTTTACATTTCTTAAGAATGATTTTTTCATTTGTTTACATTAAGATAAAATATTTGCCAAAGGTATCTTTATATGACAATATATGCATATGTATGTATGTACATTCACATGTCAAAAACTGTCATGTCTAAAACTGGTGTGGATTGAAAAAATAGTGGTATCAAATAATCTGGAAAACTCTGTAGAATTTCATAAACAATTTTACTTTAGCCTTAAGACTTCGATATTGTATGATTACGTCTACTTTAGGTCAAAAGATGTGATATTTGTGTTATTTTTAATTTAATTTAATTGCTAGCTGCTTTTGTAAGGCACCACTGATCGAGGGACTCATTATCACTGTCACACTGTAATTAATTTGTAGAGCATAAAGCACGATCTCAAAATGTTCATGAAAAATCGATTAATATGTATATGAAAAGGGTTCTCGTGCTTTATCATTGTAGTTAGTAAACATCTTTCTTCTGCTTAAAAATTTCACGCATAAATTGCGTGTGTGCATATATGAAATTTATTATTCGACATATTGCCAGAGGTTTATTTTAATTTGAAATTTATTTGCTAGTGGTTCAGCATTGTCTATATATTTCATTGTTGCTGTAACTAATCATCAGTAGACTTGTGACTGTTCAAAGTGTGTGCATATACATACACATATGTTGGATGCATTTTGTGTAAATGCCCAGCGGTAAGTTAAGCGAAGTACTTCGATAATAATCACTGACGTCAGTATGCCATCGTAAGCGAGCAATCTAAGTACTTGGATTGTAATGTACGTGTAATCGGATATATCATGTGTTATTAAAAACTTCGATTACAACGTAAGCAAGGATTCATTTATTGATTAAAACAAACAGCTTGTTAGAAAACAAAATTAAAATACTGGTCTACTTTTAGGCTAAATTTATTATCATGCTCCCTTACAACTCCGCTGGCGGTGTAAAGCTTAAATTAGACGTGACATAGCCATAACGCCATAACCATAACCAAACCAAAATTCAATTGGTTTCTATGGTGAGAGTTATGGCGTGTCACGTATAATCGAATACAGTGTTGCCTATTAGTTTGGTTCGAACGGCTGCTCTTTATGGCTATGGTTACGTCACGTCTAATTGAGCCTTAAGTGCAATGCTAGTGACACGTACTGACATCGTAGCTTACTTTGTAAGCGAGAGCGCACCACTTACGCGTCCTATGACACTTTTATGTTAAATCTAAATAGCAAAATAAGCGAACGAATCACCACTGACTGCTACTAAGTATTACTGATATCATCGATTACGTAATGTATATTTTTACCACTGGGTGGTTGCACCGGACCACACACAACGCTCAAGAAGCTCCTGAGCGTAGGCTATAAGCACCACATGATTCACTCAGCTTTAGCTACTACAGAATCATGTGGCGCTATAGCCTACGCTCAGGCGCTTCTTGAGCGTTGTGTGTGGTCCGGTGCAACCATTTACACAAACACTGCCTACGCTATAGCACCACATGATTCTGTAGTACAATATAGGACTCTGGCCAAACGTGAGTATGAATGAGAACGCACTTTCATTATGGGTACAATACAGTTCGCGGCATTATCCTAATAAATAACACTAAGGTATCAGGAATTGCCATGTGCGATTTGCTCATGAATAAAAAATTAGTAAATAATGTATGTCCCTTGAAAAGTATGAATGTACCTCTTAGTCGTCGCGAAAAAAGTTGATTCATCGATTTGCATCACCAGTATGTTATTATATAATTATGGGAAAAATTCCCTAAATGGGATTTGAAATAACATTTTAGTTTTTTTTGTGAATCGAGCCTTCATTCGCGCTTAGGAGAATCTTAGGCATAAAAAAGAGAAAAACACTGCTTAATGGTTTCGCATTGAGTTCCTCATACAAATTTATGAAACATTTTTTTAAATTTCTGATAGATTTAGAAGAGTTTCACAAAATATAAATTAATTCTTAAAATAAGCTTTCCTATTATGCTTATATTTGTGGAGGTATTTTTTTCGTTTAGCGCCCTCTTAAAAAAAACCAAAATGTTTGAAATTATTGCATATTTATGTGTACGAGTATGTAAGTACGTACAAGTCAGTATACTGAATTCGCCATGGTACGTATGTGTGTAATATAAAATAATTTCAAAGTTTAGTTTTCTATTCACTTTTATTTTACATTTTCATGGATTTGGTGGGTGTAGTATTGTTTGCTGCTATACATCTGCATCTCTCTACATATTTATGTATTATATGATTAGTTAGTGTACTTTAAATAATTTTTTTTTTAAATTAGCATAAGATAAAAATATTTGTATGTAAATTAATAACAGAGTTGAAATTATACACA
The DNA here is from genome assembly GCA_949987645.1 of Tachina grossa. Lineage (NCBI taxonomy): Eukaryota > Metazoa > Arthropoda > Insecta > Diptera > Tachinidae > Tachina > Tachina grossa. The sequence continues at coordinate 233,852,231 of OX465274.1, read as the reverse complement.
CACACTCTTTTTTCTCTGTTCGAGTTTTGTTGTATAATTTTTGAGTATTTTATTGTTTCTTAATATGACTTTTAAAGTATTTATGCTTAATTTATAACAATTAGTATGGAATATTAAATTAAATTATACACATGTAAATACTATTAGTGCTAAGCCTGTATTAAAATGTATGTATGTCAAGCAAAAATATTTGTTTTTCAATTAAAATTAAGTTCGTTATTCTATTTATGTATTTGGTTTTAAATAGGGCATTTCTTTCAAACCTTTCTTTGGGAGTATCAGACATAACATGAAGAGTTGTTTGGTTTCTTTAAATTTGTATACTGTTCGTAGGTTTTGATTTGGTTCGATACTAGGTACAATAAAACTTTTATTTTTACTATGTACTTTGAAGGGAGTTTGTATAAATTGCTATGTTTATGTCTAACCTATAAAATTAAATATATATATAATATATGTTTAGATTTAGTTGAATCATCGTCATCAATCATCATCTTATCATTATCATTATAAATAAAAGCAAAATGTATGTATGTAATTAAAAATGGTGACAAACCAGACAAACGGTGAGATGTTGAGCCAGTGTGAAAGGAGGGTTGTTTTTATTACTAAATTAATAAATATTTAACTGAACGAACAAACAAACACTTGAAGAAAACTTGTTGTTTGTGGAGAAAGCGAGTGTTTTTTAATGTAATGAAATATAATGCATACTTTTAGGGAACTTTAACTTGTAATTCTACTAAAATAACATCATTTGCAATAAATACGACTATAGTACATATTACATCTACATTTATCTAATACAAAAAAAAACATACATTAAGTTATTTTAATTTAAGCTAGCAAAATATTTATGAGAATGATATTTACCGATTGCTTTCGATTGCGAATTTATTAAGGTTTATTATTTATTTATTTATTGTTGAATTTATGCAAGTAATTATTTATTTTCATATGCGTGATGTGGGAAATTATTTTACAAATGAGTTTTTCCGATTAGGAAAAGACATTTATATGGACATATTTATTTTTAATTTATCGGCAGTTTTTGAGTAAAGAATTATTATATAATGTACTACATACTTGTTGTACTTTTAATTTAAAACTTTATTATTATATGAGGATGTAGTATGCTTTTAATGATTTTTTCTTTCTTTTTCATTGTGATATTTTGAAATTTGAACATACGATAATTAAGCTTGCAGGCATTAATGATGGGATGAAGAGTTTCTCACTAATTGTGATTATGTTTTTAACAAAATAAAAAAGTAAAATATAATGTATGTATGTATATAAGAATATATATTTTTATTACTTTTTCACTTTGTGACAATTACATATGTATGTATATTAAAAAAAATTAATTTAAAATTAATAAATATACACATACATACATACATACATATGTACAAGCCTTTGAAGAATAACAAAGGGTCTGTTCCGAGATCCATCATAATGAGGCGTATCGTGATTGGCATATTTCGACTTCGAATACGATATTTTGGTCCTACATTAAATAAAAAATGTTTTAATGTTCTTTAATATATTACAAAAGCATCGTTGTCGAAGTCAAAATACGCCAAACACGGTAAGGGGAATATGTACACCCTGCAATTATTTTTTTAGAACGTATTCTTGTGATTTTTCCAATTAATACCTGATTTACATTGCGCATTTTTTCATGAAATTTCATGAATTTTGTTGCACGCAACTTTTTCTATTTGCTAATTGCAGCGCAATGGAAGATAATTTTATATAAAAAAGAGCGTATAATGAATCTTTGATGCATTTTTGACAACTTTTTTGATATAACTTGACCCTCCAGGCCTCCTATTGAAAAATAAAAAATTTTCATGCAAGTAATTTCATGAAAAAAATGCTTAATGTAAATTAGGTATAACTCATTAATTATATATATTTGTTACACTTTTTAATGTTTTACATTTGCACCTTTTGCACGAATTCACAGCAGAGTTAAATTCTCGGCCATCTTACTGTTTCAGAATAATTTTGCAAAACGCTGAATGGGAAAAATGTAAAATCCGCTTAAAAATGCAGAATAGAAGTAATTTTAACAAAAATAGTTATATACCAGTCACTATGCCGTCACGAAAATCGAGCTAAAGCCAAAAATGGCATCAACTCTGAAAATGAATTTTGGAAAAAAAAATTCAAATGGACATTTCATTAAAAATCGATATGGATCTCTGCCCCAGAATTTATTTACGCTTGTTGCTTAATTTTGTTTTACCATTCATACACAAAAGTGTCACTTTAATCGTGTGATTTAAATAATTAGTTCCTGGAACATAAACAAATTAAAGCACTTAACTATAAAAATTGAATTGAGGCCGTTAAACAGTAGTCAAAAAGGTCATAATGTTCTAAAAGTTTTGTTTAAAAGCAACAACAATTAGCGCAAAAGTGGTGTAACCCACTTTTATTTTTGGTTGCTGTTCTGGTGATAAATACTCTTTACATTATCTACTATCAATAAAAAAGTAGAATAAACTACCATTTGGTTTTCAAAAGAAAATGGAGCTGAAAAATGTTTTTTGCACAGAACAAAATATAGCAAAACAATAGAACAATTAAATAATTCTTAGTTTAGGTCTACCCCACTTTTGATCTGATAGACTCAAGTTATTTAAAAGATTATGACAATTATGATTTTTACGACTTCCATTTGAATCCTCCAATTTCTGAGCATAATTTGAACAAAAGTTTTAAGTTACAAATAGAACAGATTTTTATTAGAAAGAAGAAAACTAATATCTTCACCTACAACTTTTTCCAAAAACTTCAATCAAGGGTTTATTTAATAGTATTTTCCTAAATGCCTGGGAAACCTCGGCAATATCTAAACGAAATTACCCGGAGCTACAAAAACTTGGGAAATCAATAACCCTATCCTATCATTTTGGGTTACATATGTGTGTAGAAAAGTATGATTTCACAAACATATGTATATAGATAAGTATATGGATGTACAATGTACATTGTACATATGTATGTATATATGTACTTATGTTCGATATTATTTATGCGCAATGCGTGGATGGAGGCTAAAGTGGCTTAAATTATTTAAGGTTCGTACAAACAAGAATATTTATTATTCATTGTATGTGTGTGTGTAAGTGTGTATGCATGTTAGCAAGTATTTGTGTATGTATGAGTGAAATTTTTTTAATAATTTTCTTATTAATTTGTTTCTAACAATTTTTTCGCTTTTTACAGAATTGTTGGTTCGTTTGTGTTTTAGTTTTGGTTTCAATTGGTTTTAGTTTAGAAAAGTTTTGCTATTGCTAATATGAAGAGGTTTGCAAACAGTATGCAGAAGTTAGTTTTAATGTGATAACTACCTCTGCTCGCAACGATATCCTTCTCCTGCAACATCGGGTAATCGATCACATGAATTATACCATTTGTACACTCGACATCCGGGCGATAGACATTAATTCTTTTGTAATTCCAAATGATGGCATAATCTGCGGAAATAAAATATACAAACATCAATTGTTGCGTTTTTCTGTTGTAGGAACAATTATTGCCAAATAACTGGGCCAGTGAAACTCAGCAATATAGAGAAGTAATAAAAAATATCAAAAAGTATGTGTCTCGGATTGACAATATGAGCCCACAACTTGTAGCAGTATGATTGATTATATGTATTAGTAAAAAAAATTTCAATGTATTGAGTTACATGCGCTTGTACTTGCATGTGTAAAAAAAGGTAAGTTAGACTAAAAAGATACACCAATTTCAAAAACGTCTAATCTTAAATAAAATCTAAGAAATTTATGCTATTTGAGCTTTCACCGAAGAAATTGTAAAATATGTTAAGAACTTCTTTTTGAAATTACTATTGGAGTTCTTGATGCTTTCGTAAATACATACATACATAAGTATGTATTTACCAAATACAAAATTTTTGACAATGAACAGCTGTTTTTGGCATTTTGACAAATGCTTGGAATATTCCAAAAACTTCCACACCCAAAGTTTACTTTGCAAAGTCTTTAGTTTGTTGGAGAGAAGGGAAAAAAGAATGTAAAATCTTTTCCAATCTCTCCAACCAACTCAAGACTTTGCAAAGTATTCTTTGTGTGTGGAGAAGCCGTCTCATTCACAGGGCATGTTTCATAAAAAAAACAGAATTTTAAATAAACAAAGTGGAACTGATATTTTGAAAAAAAAAGCATTCACAGGGCATGTTTCATAAAAAAAAACGGAATTTTAATAAACAAAGTGGAACTGATATTTTGAAAACACCAAAAACTATTGAAAGCGGTTTGAGCACATTTTCAAGAGCGATAATTAAATATTTGATGCATTAGATTTATGTATGTCTTAAAAAAGAACCAAACTGGTGCATTTTGTAATTAGAAATTTTACGTTAATTTTTTTTTTCGTAAGTTGTAACAGCTGAAGAGGCAAAACTAAAATGAATGTTAAGTTTAAAATTTTTTAAACGCATCCCAAATTATATTTATTTTCTTTTACATACTCTTACGACTACAATTTGAAGCTGAAAAAAAGGCAGCCAATGTAGCAATGGTAAAGTAAGAAAATAAAAAACATGTTGATTATTGAGTTCTTGTTTCAACTTTGTTATTTGTTGTTGAGCTTCTCATTTGTTTAAATGAAAGTTTATAATATAATAACTCTAGTTGTTCTAAGAAGCTTTGGGTAAAGGTTCCCTGATGATCTGAATTAGCAACAGTGAAATGCGCATAGGATCCAGCTAAGCCCCTCAATAATCAATTTCAATGTATTTTTAATAAAAAAAATATTTTACTTAATAAGTAAAATATTAATTTGGGATTAGTAGTGCGTTTAAAAAATTTTAAACTTAAATTGTAACAATTCCAATAAAAAACACTAATTAAAATGAATGTTGTCCACTTATTACAAGTTCTTTAGCCGACCTTTTAATATGTGAATACATATGTACGAGATGAAAGTTTAAATGAATGAATTTTTTTAATGTATACATTACAGTGTTTTGCTAACTCACCAGTCCATTCATGAGAAGCGAATTCATCATGAAGATCTTGGTTAAAAATTATTCAAAGAAATAAATAAATAAAGAGATTGAAGATTAAAAATTTGTTTTAATAAAACAATTATGTAGGTTAGTTGTTGTGCAGTTGTAAAATAAATGTGATTGAAAATAATGTCAGATCATTAGGATATACATATATGTATATTTGTTAGAATACTTACGTCCAGCTTCTTCTAGTACTATGATTTTCAAGGAGTCTCTAAATGTCGGTAAAAGAACTGAATTGCTTTCGTTAGTCAACGCAACTAAATCTTTCATGGTATAAGCTCGATCAGCAATTACTAAGTGACGCTCTAAAATTGAGCGGGACTAAAAATGGAACGATAATTTATTAAATGCCAGACAGATAGTTATTACTAATTACATGATAAGCGAAGCCTTTCATAAACAATTTCTTGTGGACCGAAGGTAAATCTATTCCAATTTTTTGCCAGCCCTTATCACGTGTCACAAAATAAGTGTAACGTCTTTGCGTGTTATTCAGTTGGTCGTTGAAGTTTGATAATTGGCCCATTTTGTAAGAATCACTTTGTGGAATATGAATTGGAAAAGATTATTGTAAATATTTTTATAACTTTGTGTGTTTTTACCTCAACATGGGATCACTTTCTAATTTTCCCAGAACTGTGGTATAAGGTACTCCAAGAACTTTGTCAATAATGTGAACATAGCCATTAGTGCTGGCCACATCCGCTTCCAAAATAGTGGCATTTACTCCACCACCTTCGACAGTAATAACTTCATCTGCTCCTTCACCATTGATATTGAAATAAAGGAATGTGTGATTGTTTACAGTGGGTACTTGTGCAATCTTTGAATTGAGAAAGTAAAGTAAGACTTCATTCCAATAAATGATTATAAAATATTTCAAAACTTACTAAATTTTGATTCTTCTCTTTGATTTTCTGCACATTGAGACGATCTTTGATAATGTGCATATTTAAAATTTCCCTCATTTTTGGCCCATCTCTGTAATATTGATGACAGCATTAATATAATTTTTATAATAATTGTTGCACACCAAACCTAATGATATTGTCAATGGAGGATCTATTCCAGGCCTCATTGCTGGGTGCAAGAATTGTTACATCTCCAAAATTGTTAATGTCGTCAAGAACTTGGCCACCAATATCCATAATTACTTCAAGGAACTTTCTCAAGGCTCCATTTTCATTTTCCTATATTTAATAATAGAAAAAAAAATGAATATGAATACAATAAAATATAATTAGAAATGCAATATATTTTTACTGTCGTGCAAAGTTTATGTACATAAATAATTATGCATAATTTTACAAAAGCTAATCTGATGATTATATTTATGGTACAATGATTTTATAATATGTACATATTTCTAAATTAAGTGAAAATAATCAAATTAAAACCAATTAAATATTTAAATTAAGGAAAGCAGCTTAAAGCTCAGACAAATTACAACCAAACACTTTCTAAAAGATTTCAGTTATTGTTTTTTCATATTTAGGAAAGTAACATCCTGATCCAGGATGTCGACAGAAAACATTCGATCAATTACTTATACTGAATACATAAACAAATTTTCATGTTTTCTTATTGCTTTCAATACAAGTTGTCAATCGAATGTTTTCTGTCGACATGGTGGACATAGCCGTAAGTGAACGTGAATGCCGTCACTCTCCCAAGTAATTATACGAAATTGTAAAAAAAAACTACTTTTTCCAACTTTTTCCAGTTTTTACGTTTTCATTTTTTAATTTCATACACGCTTAATTTCTGCGACAGCGTTTACATTTTAAAATTTTGTTCCTCAATAAGATTATTTATGTCACTATTGTCCAATGTTCACGTCTGATATTTTCCATGATGTGCATGTAAGCATGTATTTTTTTTTTTTTTTAATTCATTTAAAAGTAATTTTTTATCGGTGGCATGCGTGTCCAAAAAGAAATTTAAATTATGCCCAAGCATATGAGTATTTTATTTGAGACGTCGGTCGCTCCTTTATTCCAGCATATTTACATATATGTAGGTTTACAAATATTAAAATAATTTTGTTCTCTCCAAAGGTTAGTGTACGTGTAATTTGTAGGAAATGTTTACAAAAGATTAAATACGATATGGCTAATTATTCGACATAAGTAACTCTAAAAACATGATTTTGGAGCGATAAAGGAGCGATATGTACATATATGTAAATGTGTCTAAAGGTGCGTTCACACTTGGCATATATAAATATTTGACCGAATAAGCGTAACCACTAAATACCAATGAATAATATTTTGATTCGAACTATATTTTATTTAATTTAATGGTCATATGTATCTACCCAATGTACAAATCTTACATCATTTTCTCTACTCTTTGGCCAAAGACATGCAGTTATAAAAATATATCTTTGTGATATAAGAGGTCATTGAAGAAACAGTTTCTTACCGATACATGCATATAAATGAGTACATACCGCTACCTCAATATAGAAAGCCCCTAACTCATTATTTTTTTGAAATCGAAATTTTTGTAAATTTCCAAAGAAAAATGCTAAAATCTCGATTTTAAAAAATAATGAGTTAGGGCCTTTCTATATTAAGGTAACGATATGTATGTACTCGGTATGTATGCAAGCATTAGGTATGCTTTATATCTGCTTTGACTTGAGTTTATAGGAGATAAGGGAAATCGGCTTCAAATTTTACAAATTCAAGAATTTGCTAAGTAAATTTTACATGTGTAAAGGCTTGCAACATTATTCATAAAACTTTCCCTACAAATAATATTTAATGTGTGGAAAAGTAAACATTTCGCATTAAATTAAGAATTTAATTGTTTTGAAATATTAACTTTCATTGTGTCGAACTTAAAGTCACAATAAGGCTGATAATTATTTTAATAATTACAGAAATTATGTAATTGAATTTACAAAATTAAACTTTTTGTAATAAAAAATAAAAACTGTGGAAATTTTAATGTGAAAATATGAATTCAAATTCGTCTAGTGATGATTTTTTCCCAAAGTTTCTGCTAACGCTTTTTAGTACTAATGGTTCAATTATTTATAAAAATATAGTTCTTAAATTTGCTTCGAATCACTGCTAAAACATGTGACATAAATTTTGCGAAAGTTAAAATTTAAAACTAAATATAAAATCACTGGTAGACTCGTATGCTATAATTTTTGACGGGCAATTTGAATTTGAAAATTAGGTAATTTTAAATTGTCATTAATTTTTATTTAAAAAAAAAAATATATACATATATTTTATTCGGGCCGATTTTCCGTCATCCCATGTCAAATATGTATATCGGTTACGGCTATGCGCCATTTTCATTGTTCTTCATTGGGCCGTTTCGATAAATTAGGACTAGATTTTAATTATTTCAGTTTTAAACGCAAATGTGCCATCTTAATCAGCCATTTGATTACTTTTTTCAAGTGTCCCTGCTTGCGCATCTAAATATCATACAGTAAGCGAATTACGGCATTTGATACCGATCGAAATTTTAAAATATTTCCATATAAAACCTATTGAAATATTTCGTAATTTCGTTCGAAATCGAGTGCAGTAATTTGATCCAGCCTTTAAACAACATTGCGCTGATTTACACGGGCACAACTGTGCTGGCATAACATGCCAGTTTGTAGGTGAGAGAGGCAAAGAGAATGTCTTTGTGGTTGGCATAACTTTTCAACCAGCTACAACCCCGCATTAGCAGATCAAAACCAATTCAACCACAACTTAAAAAACAGTAAACACACAAAAGCTGTGAATACGTATACATTTTGTGCCAGATGAATTAGTCTCATGTAATTTAGAAAAAAACAAAAATTGTGCGGCTTAAAAATTGTTCTCGTGTAAACTACCTCATTCACATAAAAGTTTAAAGTTAAAAGGTTTCCAAGGTTTCAAAACACCAAGGCAACGTGGTGACACTTTCAAATGTTGTTTGACATAAGACAAGCACATGGTTTTATTTTTTACGATAATGTATGTATGTATGTGTATGTTTCATACGCTAATGACAAAATTTTCTTAAATTTACTAGTTTTAGGCAATTTATATATTACATAAAAGCGTCTAAAATTTTGCTAAAATAAAAATTGCACGTTAAAAATTTTGCTTGTCGTGCAAATCTATTAAATATATATGATATATCTATGCTACATATATAATATTAAGCATGTGAGTGGTGTGGCAAAAAACAAGGTTTTCTCGGTCACCTCCTGAAAATGAACAGTCTTGCAGAACTCTCATAAACGTGTAATAGTATGTTTCCACAGGCGTGATTTATACAAATCATGATGATTTCTGCAAATCATGTTAATTTATATATGGTTTACCATACATTTTGCATATGGATAAATCACCTCAAAGTAGTTGATTTATTATAAATAATGTCGAAAATACTATTTTTCTAACTCAATTTATATATGCAATCCAGCGTTGCTTTTAAAATTACCAACTCCATCCTTGGGTCATCCATCAATAGTGATTGACAATCTCGAAAAAATGACATTAACGAATATTTAATCAATTTTAAATGTCAACTACTTGTGAATAAAATTTACATTACAGATGCTGCGCCCACTTTATAAGGCACGTGCATAAATTGAATACGAAAATTCGAACAACAAATCACTCACAAGCCCGGTGGAAACACTTTGAAGTGATTTACTTAAATTAAACCTACTTGATTTAAAGCCGATGGAAACATACTATAAGTGTGAACCAAGTAGAATGGAATTTTCATATAAACATATATGACTATTTTTAAGACATGTCTTTTTTTAATTTTTTTCTTTCTTAATTTTTATGGTAAATAACATTTTGTTTTCATAATAATGAAGCATCTAAAGAAACTACCGAAAATAATCCATATCAGATGGTCTGCACTGCCCAGGTGACTTTTTTCGCCGCTTATAGTTTGTATATTCCTGAGATGTCAACACACATTTTTCAGTACTTTTTCTTTGACATTCCAAGTATGAATTTTTGAGAACGAATTGAGGCGAGTTGAACTTATATGAATATGCCTTGACAAATACTATTTAATTTTATATTTTTGTCAATTAAAAAACAGCAAATACAACAACACTTCTTTGGAAAAAAATTAAAAAAATTGGTCTTTTCAACATGAATTAGAAACGATACTAAGTAGTAATATATTTTAGCCTAAATTTAATTTCAAATGTAGCTGATGTTATTGAAAAATTATGTAATCTTAGATAAGATTAATTAGTCCATCATATCAAAAGTTTCAAACTATAACTGTTTAAAAAATTTTTAAATAAGTATCACATCTGAAAATAAAAGTGATATTTCTCACAAGTTTTATCTACAAAAAAAAAAGAAAAAAAAGGAATTTTTATGTTTTATTTTGTTTTCAATTGTATTTATATGATACAATTTTCCGAAAATACATTCCTGGAAATAATTTTAAGACTCCCTGCAATGGATTTTGTCAAAATAAGAATTTTATAAAATTCAACATATTTTCGTTTTTCAAGATCAAATCGCAACCCTCAAACAATTATACCTCAGATCAACAACTCTATTTCTGAACGATCTTCCGTAGTAAGAGCGTGTTGGCTCTTTAATGATTTATTCATTAATCCTAGAAGATTTTAACTATCCTCTTACAATTTCAAACGCACATTATGTAGTGATGAGAGTTTAATTACATGATCAAATTAATTATTACAGCAGTTTTTATAAAGTTTTTAATCAAATCTCATGCCAAAATCCGAAGGACCATCTGATCATCATACTTGTAGCATTTGTTTTATATGTATATGTACTATCTTCTATTTCATTGCTATTACTCATAATACATTAAACATATACGGACCTATGGACTCGATTAGAACAATAAAATAATATATTAAATGAAATTTTGCGTTTTATCCTGCTTAAAGGCTCAATCAGACGTGACATAACCATAGCCATAGAAAACAGCCGTTCGAACCAAACTGATGGGCAACACTGTATTTGATTATATGTGACTCGCCATAACGCCATAACTCTCACCATAGAAAGCAATTGCATTTTGGTTTGGTTATGGCTATGGCATTATGTCTATGTCACGTCTAATTTAAGCTTAAAGATCTGAACAACTGATGAAATATTGTATTCCTTGTTTTTGTTCCAATTACCAAAAAAAAAAGACATGTTTTAAAAACATAAACAAATGGGGATCTTTACGACCACAACGAGTCTATTATCAGGAGTTGACACAATTTTTTTAAAGCCGTATTTATTCTTTAAACTAAATACATTTAGTTAGTGGGTAAAATTATATTAAAATAAATTGGTTGATTAATACTTACTATTGCCTATTTCGTATTTTAGTTTGAAAGGATGTTGAACGTTGAAGTTTGTTGTCGGGCCATTTAAGAAAAATAAATGTATTTAATTTCTAAGTAATTACATATGTCAATTAAATATTCGATTAGAATATTAAAATATGCTCATGAAGTTATGTTTATAGATTAATATTCTTAAATTAAGAATAAATGAGGTTACGGGAACGCATGACAAATTAAATAATGTTGTAAATTTATTCAAAATCATGCAGATAATAAAAGCCTCATTATGACATATATATTTATTTTTATATGCGAGCACATAAAAAATTTAAACATTGTTTTAATTACGAAAACTTCATATCAATAAAATAATAATTAACCTGTTTTTGATGTTCAACCGAAATAATTTTACTCTAGTTATTCGTATTACTCTTCTTTGTAATTTAAACTATTTCCGAGTTATTCAGTAATTAAGGCGAAAAAAGCTTTTTTTTCACGCAAAATTAATATTTTGTTTGCTTTTGAAAATTTATAACAACCCTAGAATGGCAGTTACATTTTTCGTATTATAATCATTAGGAATAAAATAAGTCTTAAATCATAAAAATCTATGGGCAAATATTGATTTATTTACAAGTGAATGAAAACATCTGTATCGTTAACACATCGCTTAAATATTTAAAAATTGGTTATAGATACAAACCAGTACCTGGATTCAGTAACTTTTTGCGAACCGAAAATCGTAATATTTATCGACATATTTATTCGCTTGCGATAACGACAATGTGATTCTGTAATTTCTTTTTTACGATTGTCTCCCGTTTTATCTTATTCACCATTTAATTCAATATTATATGGTAGCTTTGTATAGAAAATGTGAAAATAAGCGAAAAGCACAAAGAATAATAAAGAAGAAGAAAAACTCAGCAAATTTGATTTTGGGACTAAATTTTTTTTTCTTCAACCGACACCGAATATCGTTAAAACTTGTTACTGAATAGCAAAATCGATAAATTTTCGTTATATTTATTTTAGCGATACGATTATCGCAATATAAGTTACTGAATCCAGGTACAGCTCTACATATTTTTTTTTACAAAAAAATTTAAAACCAAAATTTATTTTTGTGATATTTAGATATTCTAGTTTTCTGTATTTTGGTCAAATATCAATCTCATTAACATTTATGCTGATTGATACGCTTGAACAAGAAAAAAAGTAATAAATTATTTATTATTCACGAGCGCGATGAACATTAGTTAACATTGCAACTTTTTTGCTTCAAATTATTTACTTACAAGGACAATAAGTAAATCTGATATAAAAACAATCAAGGACTGCAATCGTCAGAACAAGTCGCGCATAAATTAAACAAAAGGGCGATGCATATGTGGAAAATCTTCCTTTTTCTAATGCTTATCTATCTTTATTCTTTCATTAATGTTTTAAAGAATGGTTTTCAGGGGACTTGTCTAGGAAATGTGGGATGAGCTTTGAACGATTTCCCGAATAAATTTTAACGAAATCCCAATTCACAAAGTGTCAAGATGGATACCAAAACTTAATACATATACTACATATATCGCACACTAAATCATAAACATTCACAACACAAAAAAATCCCACATGTTCATGACTGGCAAAGAACTGTTGATACTGCACATACGAGTATGGCGCAAGTTAAACATAAAAACATGAATAAGGGCATTTTGTATTTAAATTTTTTTTTCAATTAGAAAAGGATTTTTTTTCGAGCGTTAGAGATTTGTTTCGTTTCATCGCCAAAAATGTTTAATTTTGTATTTTTTAAGAATTTTAGAGATCGTATTTCTGGTTTATGAGAAAACAATACCATTTTGCTAATTTTTAGTTGTAAGTGTTTAAGATTTGCTGCGCGATATGTATAAAAAATTTTTAAAGAAATTAATTTTTTTTAATTGATTCGATTTAGAATAAATTTTTTTACTTATGTTGAATTTTACGCGAATTGTAACCCTGCGCTTAGACCGGTGAGAACTTGTATGTAAGTTCTGTGTACGTATTATAAACGAAAATTAAAAAAAAACCACCCGATTGGCTGTAAGGCCGAAAATGTATGCGTGTTAGTTAAAAAGTTCGAGTGTATTGAGTTTTTTCCGCCTTGCATTTGCACGTGTAGTTTTAGCGAATTACAGAATAATAGGTCTGGTTTATGAAAAAACAAAACCATTTTGCTAATTTTTAGTTGTAAGTGTTTAAGATTTGCTGTGCGAAAATGTTCAAAAGAAATTAATTTTTTTGTTTTTTTAATTTTTTTTACTTTTGTTGAATTTTACGTGAATTGTAACCCTGCGCTTAGACCTGTGAGAACTTGCATGTAAGTTCTGTGTACGTATTATAAACGAAAATTAAAAACAAAAACCATATTCTGCAAGATGGGCTAAACAGAATTAATTTCAGTTGCTCAGTCCAAACCTGAATTTTATTTCTACAATAAATATATTACACATTATAATATTTACATATGTACATATCAAGCTTTTTCTGCAAGAAAGTCATAAGGGATAAAAAACTTGTTTTATAGAAAATGAGTCTAACGTTTATTGAACTAACAACACAATGGCAAAGTATCAATATGAAGAACGACATGACTATTAATTCTGTAATTATATTAATTAACTAAAAATATCATAACTACAGTTATGACTCTCTTGCAACAAAGAGTCCTCAGGTACGTACATGTGTTTGGTAATGATGTGTATCTTTTTTTCCTGAGTTTCTTATTAATATCTGAAGGAAATAAAGTTTACTTGATAATATTTCAGAAAATGTGTAGAAAGAAATGCTCTACGGAAAAAGTGCCGAATGTTCTTTGACTTTTATTTAGAGAATTTTAATCAACTCTTTTGATTGTCTGCTATAGTTTCATATATTTTCTTACATAAAAACTTGTCCCTGGGTAGTTATTAAAATTGTATCGCTACCTTAATATAGAAAGGCCCTAACTCATTATTTTCATGAAATTGAGATTTTTGCATTAGATATTCTTCTATCAAAATATACAATAAACTAAATTTCACAAAAATAACGAGTTAGGGCCTTTCTATATTAAAGTAACGGTATGTAAAGGGTGGTTAAATTTCAAGGGCCGATTTCACTTTACATAAGGCTGTTAATTTGTAAGTGCAAAGTAAATCAAATTAATTCAACGCACAAGGGTGGTTAAATTTTAGGGCGAATTGACGACTTGCATGCATTGAGTAATTGAATTAAATTATTTGTTGGGTTTTCATGAAATTTACAACAAACACGTGATGTGTTTTTACAAACGTAAGAAATTGTAGCATAGTTTCAAGGGCTAGTTAATATTGTTTACATGTGCATAAAATTTTTCGTATGAAGTAATAAATGCAACTCAACATTTTTTTACAAATTTGACCAAGTACTAGGCTTAATACACAATGTCTAGCAACAATGATGAGCTAAGTGAAATATGTATTCCCTTACATCCTGTTCAACGATATCGTAACTGCGAGTTCATTCGTTTTCTAAGAGGATGAAAATTGATTTGGGTGCATTAACAACATTTATTCGGACTATACAAGTACATATATATAAAATATAGCTCAGCTACGTCGGACCGATTATCAACAATATGAGCCCAAAATTAAAAAATTTTGGAACATTTTGGTTTTATATTCATATACAAAGTACTCGCACATTTCCTAGAGAACCAATGTATGTATGTAGTTGCAAAACAAAATAATAATAACAAGCTGTTGTTGTGCGAAAATTCCTATTTGGCAATGTGTTGAGTCATTATCATTACGTCGTTGAATCCAAATTTAACTGGAATTTTTTCGATTAGATTAAAATATCGTTGAACAGTCTGCTAATTTGTAAAAACGATTTCTAAGAAATGTGTATAATATTAGCAATAATGAATTAAGAATTATAAAATTGAATATCTCTTTTGATATCTGAATGATGTTTATCGACGCTTAACTAACTTATGCATATGTTATGTATTTCGGATGACGATATGGATGTGAAGGTAAGTGTGAATTGAAACGCAATATTTACCTTAAAAGACTATTCAATTAGGTTAAACAAATTGTAGTTAGAAGTGACAAGTCCAGCAGCACAATAAATATTATTGACAAAATATAATTTAAGCCAAAAAAAAAAAAATAATAAAAATAATAACAACAACAATTAATATTGATGTAAAAAAAACTGTTTCATTTCATAAAACAGGATTCATATTTATACACAGGTTTTTCTTTTCAATGCAAAAAAAAACATACAGTAAAACTAAATATGTACATATATAAATATTACGATTAGAAGTAAAAAAAAATGTTTTTGCAATCGTAATGATTGCATGTTTTGGAAGAAAAAATCATAAGGTTTCCAATCAATTGTTAGAAATTATTTTATAATTTTTAGTAAACAGTATTTAAGCATATCCGTAGTTAACCAATTTATCAAACAAAGTCCAAAATTTTTTACGCAATAATTTTAATTTTTGATTTGAAAGTGTAAAGGAAGTACTATGGAGCAAAATGAATGTTTAGCCTTGTAGTTTAGAATTTTCCTGAGATACAAAACGCAAATGTGAAATGTTACATACGATTCTTATGGGCAATTGACAAAGTTAGTTCTAGTAGTTGCAATTTTCATAAATTTGGGAGAAAAATTTTAGTTTCTGCATTTCTTTTTCGACCTCTTGATCGCACCATATGTAAGAGTATAATCCATAAGAGGCAAGGTAGAAATAAAAAGTTTTCTATAAAATTTGCAAAAATTGTTTTCCTCACAAGACTTTCAAAGCATCATCTTTTCTTGTTCTATTACTCGTATATGCATGGTACGAGTAAATTGGTGTGATCTATGCAACAGCGTAGTCGACAGGAAAGTAGTGACATTAACTTTTTATTTCGAACTACTTTAGGGATCTTGAGATATTGCCTTATCTAAAACAGAATTACTGTATGCTACATCTGCGCTTTCTATGAATAACAGCATATGTCAAAAATCTAAACTTTTAGGAGAGCCAAAAAGAGTTCTTTTTTAAAAAATAATTCTCTTGCAAAAAGGTAAAAGTTGTATTGTTGGTTTAGAAAAAAAATTATATTAGTCCATATTTTACAAAAAAATTATATGCCTTAAAATAAAAAAATTTGATATCATAAACATGACATGAGAAAAATTGGATATGGGTTATTATTCATGAAAACCACAGATATAGTCATGCACATACACGCATATAAATTAAATAACTAGTGATGCAACTAATTTTCGCATGTTTTCCCGAATATATTGTTTTTTTTTAACAATTTTTGAGATACTAAAAAAGCTATATTTTAATTAAGTTAAACCATAAATTTCTTCGCACACATCAAGTCTTCTTGCTCAATTTTTCATTTTGCATTATGCGAGAAGTGAGAAAATTATAAATACTTTTTATATACTTCTTTTTTTCTTTTTCAGTATAAAATTAAAACCTGATGGTGTGTGAAACAGGTCCTTCAACTAAAGTTTTGTAAAGACAATAACAAGATAGATTGTCAGTTCACACGATTGTATCAAATTTGTGATTGTCAGATGATTGTGTGATGCATTGTGACATGCATAAACTTCGCACATCTGACAATAAAATAAATATCTCACAATGGCAATGATTCTCACACGATTCTCAGATGGCAAACAATTTTTTTTTCAGCTGGTAAACTTACAATGGACTGACATAGATTTTTCTGGCTACTTCCTCACATAAAAAATTATTGTCTGCATAGTTGTAAGCATATTTCTGTGGTAAAAACGAAAAAGTGCTTAAATCGAGTTAAGCTAATTTGTAATTTAAGTTGTAATCTTTATACTCAAAACTTCCCCTGGGGAAAAATCTCAATTATTTTGTACGATTTTTCAGGAAGTTATATCGCAAAGACTTACTGCTTATGCTTGGAATAATAGCTTAATTTAGCTTATACTTTGGCATTTTAAATTTAATATATTAGTAATAGTGTGTAGAGCGATGATTTCCTAAATTAAATAAAAGTGAACACTGAATTAACTGTAAAAGAAATAAATTTCTGAAAATCGACTTAAAATCGACAACGTTCGACTTGTCGCATACCTACATTCAAAACAGAAACAAATTTTAAATTTTTTTTTGTTTCAAATGTAAATGTGCGACAAATCAAACGGTTTCGACATTGGCAAACCGGCCCTAAAAGTGCTCTCTTACAAAAAAAAAAAAATAAAATAAAATATGACTTAAGCACTTTACCATTATTGCTACAAATTCTATCACATTTTACTGATAACCTGTCTGTACAGAGCTTAACATTAAAAAGTTAATATGTACAGTACAGCAGTGAATCCCTCTATTTTATATAAAATTATTGATCGAAATGTTATTTTGATTCCTAAAAAAATAAAAATATTATACGAATAGTTATTAATTAAATTATAAAAGTTTTTCTTTTTTAAAAGTTGCGGGTGTAAGAATATGAACTTTCCGCACTACACATCATTTTTGTTCACATCATGTTAAATTAATAATTAACCCAAAGAGAAGAATATCAAATTTGATTAATGATTTTTTGCCAGTTATCTAATAGACTTGTTAATAGCGAAAAACTAACATGAAATAGAATTTGACATTCAAAATCGGCGCATAATGTCATTTCAATCCACTATTAAATGATGTTATATTATACCTATATAATGTATATACATATTAATTATTTTTAATGTAAAATTGTATGGAAAAACTCGATAAGACCATATTCAAGTTTGCCACTTATGCTAGCTTCGTGCCAGTATTTCGCCAAGGTTGTGAATCTTTGTTTGAATTCCCCCATTAATTTTAGAAAAAATTTTTGTTTGGGAAAAATTTCTTTGTATATATGTATGGGTACAGAAAGACTCCAAATTGTATCCAGGCACAAATTTTGTTCCAAACAAATATGTAGTCGAGTTTAGCTTTAGTAATGTTAAGCGGCCCACCCATTTTTCGTATTGTACAATAATATCGCCAATGGGCATGTCATATTCGAAGGTGGCACAATATATTGGCAAATATCAAAACATTTTTGATTTTTATTGCAAAAAAAAAAATCAAGACAATTGTGTAATGTGGTGGCAAAATTGTTCAATGTGGTTTACTTTTTCACTGTCAGAAAAATTGGGCAATATTTATTTTCTTGGAAACAAGATTAAATTTAGGTAGGAGTTTTCAAAGCTGTTTACGTCAAATGCAAATATCACAGTAGCCCAATTCACAATCTTGTGCAAATGGTCTTGCATCGTAGCATGTGCAAAATGGTATGCAAATTCTCAGTGGTGAGTATCAATATTCTATACCATTTTGCACATGTTACGATAGACAATTTGCCCATTTGTGAATTGGGCTAGTATGTGTGTTTGGACGTAGCTACTTTTAAGTGAAAGATTAAACCTGACCAAAAATGTCCATTGATAAATTTCATATCATTATTATAAAATACCAATGATAAACTTTAGTTGTTTTGTAAAATGCTGTGGGACATTTGTTTTTAAATCGATTACGGTCGTTCTTTTTTTTTTTAGTTAAAGTTCTGACACCTTGCCAATTACCCAAATTGATCATAAAAACATTTCAATTGATTCTAAATTTTGAATTGAAACTAAAACAATAGAATTTAATTAAAACTACAAGGTTAAAGCTGCTTTCAATGAGTTCAAAATGAAATTCATTATTAATTTTGATAATTAAATACTTACATTACACCCAAAATTTTTTTAAAATAAAATTTATATTTTAAAAATTATTTTAAAATCAAATTTTGCTTTTGATTTTACTATGAACCGAGTGTGTATAGTTTTTTTTTTTGATCGTATAAAAAATCGAAATTTAAAAACTATTATTAGTCATTCAGTTCAAGTAAAATCGGTCTTTGGCTTTTAATTTTATCAGTTTAGCAACAATTTGTATGTATGCATTTGTTTGTGTGATGTTGGAAATGTGTGAAACTTTGTTTTTGATTGAGTCTCTTTGCAAAACTAAAATCTTTTCTAAACAATTATTAGCTGCGAACTGTTTACAGACCCAAAATAAAAACAAAGCCATACAAAATCATAAGTTTTCTTTTAAGTCTAGCATCAAATTACGTTTATCCTTTTGTAATATTTAATATTTATTTACATGAATATGTCTATGTGTGTATGTTCTTAACGTCACAAGTTAAAAAAGCCCAGTTGGGTTAAAACAAGCCTACTTACTGCTCATTTACTTATCTAAATAGATGCGAGTACTTTTAAATATTTTTGAGTAGTTATGAGTTTAGTATTTCCAATAATTACATAATCTGCATACGAGTACTTATGTACATATATAAGTGCATAAATAAATACATTTGTAAATATCGATTCTTTGTTGCAAAAGAGTCAAAAGTCAAAGAATGCAATTTTTAGGTAATATTGCAGAATTATCGTCGTATTTTTATATTGTGTGAGAATTTCATACAAATACACATTTTGAATATTCACCTCTTGAGAGAAAATTTATATTTTATTTTATCATTAAGTTTTTAGTAAACTGAAAACTTTAAATTCGTGTTCAGTAAAACAAGTTTTTTTTTTGTTGTGACTCATTTGCAGTAAAAGCTCGATATGCAAATACATTTGTTATGCAGTTACTAGATCAATATACATACATATTGTAATGGAGTACATACGAGTATAAAAAACATATTGGGCCTTATTACGAGTGTCGTATTACGACTTCGACTACGACGATTTTGTACTAGACTAAAGAACATTGCAACATTTTTTCTTTAATCTAATACAAAATCTTCGCAGTCGTAGTCGAAGTACGACACTCGTAATAAGGCAAATTAAGTAGGGTTTGTTGAAGTAGTTTTTCAATGACATTTCGAAAACATTTCAATGACATTATGCAAACTATTCATATTTCAATTATATTTATATCCCATTCCAGCAAAAAAAAAAAAAAGGAACATGAAAAGAAGTCAATAAGAACCACAAGCGGTAGCGTTTCTATCAACATTATGCCTAGGAGGAATCACATATGAAATATTTTTACGTAAACTTCCTTCTGTTTTGAAAGATTTTTAGTGAACAAAGCAAGTTCAACTGTGTTCATAATACCTAATTTTCTCCCGGGGGAATTTTATTCTTTCCGCATTTGGTAAAAAAGTGAAACATAGGAGAAAAGTGAAAAAACTCTCACGGAATTTTGGTTTATGATTGGGCTGATTAATTTTCGTCAAAGACGTTACTAATAGGCGGTATAAAAGAATTGAACGATATTCATTAAACTTCCACATTTTCAGATATATATATATATATATATTTCCTATATATATATATATACATATATATATATATATATATATATATATATATATATATATATATATATATATATATATATATATATATATATATATATATATATATATATATATATATATATATATATATATATGCATATCATACTTACATACTCACAGAAAATTCCAACTTTTGTCACGTTATGTTACTTTGTTTTTCAAAGCAAAGCTTGTGTTTTATATATTTATTTTCATGTTGGTACAGAGCAGCTACGTCCAAGCCATATGCACAAATTGCAAACTTTCACAAATAAGCTTTTGTGCTTTCACACCGACGAGAGCACAACAGCCAATCAGAACTCGGCGACAACAAGGCTTGCTCTTACTTTGCAAAGAAACAAAAACAAATTTAAGAACTCTCAAAGCTGTTTACCTCGAATGCAAATATCAGAGCATGTGTGCTTGGACGTAGCTGCTATAGAGCGTAATTAAGTCTACCTACATTCTGTAAGAAATAGAAAAAAAATCGAACAACATGCCTCTAAAAGACAAGCTCAATTGCTTGGTGGCGTAACACAAGAAGAGGTAGACTTTTATGTGGAAATGCCCATATATACAGCAGCCTAAGAGCAAATCGGCCGAAAAACAAAAATGTAGAATTGCCCAAAAATTGTTGTAAAAATAATTGGGTGACTGATCATCGACTTTGGGCGACTCGACATTTTTAGATGTTTGGGTATTTGTTCATAATGGATAATTGCCAAATTTCAGCAAAATCTTAAAAACCCCAAAAAAATTTGGGCGATTATTCATCCAGAAACTTCGGGTGATCATTCATTTTACACTTTTGGGTTATTCTTCACTTTTTTGGGAGATCGCGCCCTGTTTTTTTCGGTATTTTCTCACAATGACTAATCACGCAACAATTTTGGGATTTACTTCATTTAGCTGTTTCGAGGCAGTTGCACTTGAGCGATAATTCGTACAGCTATAGGTATACAGCTTCTATTCTTTTAGAGCTTTTATACTCAACTTCTGAGTCAGTCGTGTGTCTTTTAATAAGTGCTATACCAAAGGGTGAAATTATGCTGATGAAGTGTTAACCGAGCACTACTTTTTATCTACGGCATTTCCATATGTTTGTAACTATATTTGTAATAGAATATGTACTGTAAGTCAGTGGGGACTTGGATACCTACATTTCGCCACATTCAACAAATTGTTTACTTAGCTTGAATTAAATCAACCCAACTGTAAATATTATGTAATAAAACATACAATCTCTTAATTCAGAGTGTCGGAAAGAATTTCTTCACCATTTTCCTTTCTTTCAAACGCACTATCCATAGACTGATACACTAGCACACTACACACTTCACACTCGTTCCGTTTTATTACTTCTATCGAATTTTCAAACTTGACTTCGACAGTTGGTATTAGTTTAAAGAAAAATTTCGACAACTCTAATGTATTAATTTTTTTTACCAACATATGTATGTATATGTTTCTTATTTCTTGCAAAAAAAAAAAACTATTAAGAAAAATGTGAATAAAAGAGTATCTACGCTTTCTGTTGTATGGCTGCTGTTGTAAAAAATTGTGTTTTATTGTAAATATTGTGCTATTGAGGGCTTACCTGCAGAAATTGCGTTACTGTAGTATCAATTATCATCAGTGGCCGATGTATCAAGTGAACAACGCCGTTCCGCACGGGTATATTAGCCTTAACAATTTCGGCTAAAACAACGCCAGTGGCGTGTTTTGCGTCGCCCAGCAATGTATTGGATTTCACATACACTAGAAGTTAAATTAAATATATATATAATTTCTGTAAATATACCAATTTCGCTCAATTTGGTTAATTAATTCTCATTCAGTTTAAATATTTAAGGCTGGTGCACAATTCCTACATAATCAAAAGACTTTTGAGAAAATGCAACCCTAACTAAACTAATGTTCAAAGACAGTAGCAATTCATTAAGTTACACAGAAAAAATATCATCGAATTGTAACCAACAAAACAAATTGTTAATATTTAATTTAAAAATTAACAATGATCATTGTTGATATAAAAAATTTTAATTTTTGTAGTCAATTAAATTACTTAACAAAATTATTTGCTAAATTATATAATAACGGAATGCGCACATGTAGAAGAAACAAGAAATCATATTTTGTGTGTATTCATTATTAACATATCTAATAAAGTGTTGCTCTCTAGCTGAGAGGTAAGTAAGTTGGTTAATTAGTTTTGAGGTTGCCGGTTCAACTCCGCCCAAAGACATTTAGTGTTTTTCGCAGACAAGCAAAAAATCGTTTCGAGGATTGTGATTGTGTATAAGAAACATTGTTAATATAACAATTACGATAATCAAAATTTGTACAAAAACTCAACAATTCGCATTGTTAATATAACAATAACTTTAATTGAAATAACTTTGAAGTCTAACAAAAATTAATGTTGAAAAATAAATAAATTTCAACAAAATATTTGTTGATAAATTTAATTGAAAATATTTTTCAGATTTTCCTTTACCTTACAATTTCGTTAATTGTATTTACAAAAATCGTTGTAAGTTCAAAATCAATTAATTATTTAATTGATATAATAAAAAAAATAATTGTATTTACAAATCATTTTTTTCTGTGTAGGGTTGTATTTTCTCAAAATCCGCTTGATTATTGATTATCACTCTGAAGAACTGGATATATCAAGACTTACTTTTTCCTTCTTTTTGTTTCGAAAAGCTTACTGTTACTTTAATATTATCCTCAAAGGCGGCAGTGGTTTGAGGCACTTCAATTTGAGCAGCCGAAGTAAATATCACATTGTTTAAAATAACATGACCATCGATAACTTTATTATCGACTAAACTGCTGCGGGTAGTTTGCTAAATAAAACACAAATTTTTCAATTATAGTGGAAGAGCCGAACTATATGTATGTACTTCGTAGTTGTTACCTTAAAACCTTCGTCTACGGGTATGAGAAAAGTATGACCGCCAGGTGACTGGTACAAATTTTCTTTTCGCATCACAGTGACTTGGGAACGATACGATCTGAATTAAAAGTTTAAATTACACACATATGTATGTTAAAAAAAATTTTATGAAATAAGTTTCAAGTAACAATTTACCTCAACCGATTTTCTCCAATGTTTAGTAGATCGGCTTGTTGCAAAAATTGAAATGCATCTGGATTTGTAATTTCTGCCTTCGAGGTTGATAGCGCTGTCAGTGGAACTAGTACTTCGTCAATAATGTGCATCACCTGAAAATTTAAATTAAAGGCGGAAAGTATATTTTTTATCTATGCATATATTATAAATTATTATACAAACCTGTCGTTTCCCCTCGTTGTTGGTCATTTCAACCGAGAGCGATGGAATGATTCTAGCATTATTAACATAAATATCGCCGTTTCGATTCTTTGTTATATACAACGGTGGATTACCATCCATGTCAGATGGTATGGTCTTGGTTAGTTGATCCTGAGTCATAGCGACCGTTGCTTTAATTATAGTTCAGTGTTAAATTAAATATGTAATTGCATACAAATTTTTAATATAATCTCTTACCCATGTGATATAAGACATAAGTAGTGCCGTGGTGTCGTTGAAAAGCTTCATTTGTGGGAACAAATAGTGTACAGGCTCTCAGAGATAATGTGGAATTAGCAATTGGGTTTTGCTCCAGCAAACTGTAGAACTAGAAAAAAAACAAAGTTAATAAGTTAAATATTATCGTGGACAAACTTTCTTCTAATTTTAGTGAAACATACGGACTTAATGTGTGAAAAATTAAATATCTCGAATTGGATTAACTAAATTCATGTCATATAAAATGAAAAAAGGACATAAGTTACATAAATAAAATTAAGTTTGAGTAGAAAATTATTCTAGCGAAAAGTGGGATTCTTGATTAAAACTCTTGAAAAGCAAAAGAAAACCCAACACGGAACTATGTGAATGAAAAAAACCATTTTGTGGAAATATCTACTATTCGTTCCTTCATTTAGAACTTGAACAGTATAATCATATTGAAATATATGAATAGCCCTTTAGTGCTTTCATTTGATTTTAAATAAATTTTCTACGGGATAAAAACAAAAAGCGAAGCAATTATAAAATAGTTCAAGTGGTGTTATTAAAAGCTTACGAAAAAGGTACAGGAATATACTTTTTTTATTTTGGCTGGATTGTATGTACAGCAATAAGAAGTTTCAATAATTTTATTCTATTCTGTTAACGCAAAAAATTTAGTTTTGTGGAAAAAGACTTTATATTCTTTAATTTACAGAAGTACAACGCAATAAAAAAGCTTAAAAAAATTTTAAAAAAATATGACTAACTTTTATCTATTTGTTATGTTCTGTTAGTGTTTGTCAGAGCAATTACAATTGTCCTGGGTGTAATTTGTTCCTTTAAAAATATCACAAGAAATATGGCTTCCTCAAAATGCTAACCTTAGCCTTATTAAATTAACCAAAGAAACAAACAATTACAACATAAACAAAAATTTTACAATAGACGTAGAAATCTAATTTTGGGGAAGATGCGTCATTGCAACCCAAGAATTGCTCTTGTTCCGTTACAATTATTAAAAATTAAAAATATTACACATGAAAATCACGAGTCGTAATCCCAAAAAAATAGCTACGCCAATGCTTGCATGTAATAACTACTACAAATATAATTTGATTTAAGCCAATCCAATTCAGAAATGTAAAAAAAAAGAAGTACAAAAAACAAAACAAAAATGTTAGTCCATGAACTGTCAATACTTGCATCGTCCTTTTAACGTTAAAATACTTGTCTAGTTATAGCCCATTTAAAAATGTGTCAGATTACTCGAAAAAATTTCGATTTTTCAGTTAATATTTTTATTTTTAGAATTTATCCCCATATCATTTTTAACATTGTCTAAAAATTTCGTACAAATATCTTGTATACTCAACTGTCGAGAGAAAAATTAAATGCTTCTTTTCCCGTTAAGATATGTGGACATTGTAAACTTTAAGCTCGTTTCCTGAAAAACTATTTTTTTTTATTTATGTCGTTGGTCAAATAAATGAGCGAGATGTTCTTGCAATACATAAAGAACTAACTATTGAACTGCTTACTCATGTTTTTTTATATTTAAAACCATTTTATTTGTTAATGGACTTGGGACAGATTTTAAGGTAATAATAAAAAGCAATTAACCTACAGTTAACACTAAGCCCATCTTGAAAATAGAGTTGACTATCAAGTTACGTGCAGCCTACGCCACACGAATTTTGACAAACAGCATGTGTGATGGAGTTGAAACCAATTTATTGAACGTGTAGCTACAACGTGAAGTTTTTTTTTATTTCATGAAGGTTATGGGTTTTCTTTCTATTATCACAGAAATTTAATAGGTATACGGGTAAAAGAAAAGAAACTGATATATGTTTGATGTTTTTTTTTTTTTTTGCTTATTCATTCTAAAATAAGCGACTACAGCAAGCAAGTTTCAGTTAAAATACTCGTATAGATTCTAAATGAAAGTAAACTTTCAAATAAAATTGTAAAACCGAACTTTATGTTAATGCCTGTTGAATCTTTTTTTTTTAACACTGACACTGGTCAAAATCTTAATTAATTTGTGTAATTTTTAAGGAAGTTATGGCAGTATGACTTGTGACTTATCTTTTTTAGACTTCTAATATCATTTGGAATAACTGCTTAATTTAGCTTATACTTTGGTATATTTCAACTTAAATCTTTTACTTATAGTGTGTGAAATGATGTTTGATTAAAAAAAATGAAAGTCAACAGAGAATTTCCCAATTTAACTGTAAAAAAATAAATTTCTGAAAATCGACTTAAACGCTTAAAAGTGCTCTCCTGCAAAACAGTTAAATATGACTTAATCCTTATTGCCACAGAGTTGTGACAATTCAATATGTGAATAATAACAGTTGAGTATATCACAAACTTAAAACAAAGCAAGCAAATCAAAGTCAACATTATTTACTTTTATCTGTTTTTCTCTGCTGAAAGGCGACTCAACTTGTTCAATACATCATTCACTAAAAACGAGTTTTACGATCAGCTTTAATTATAATTAATTTAATTATACTTGAGGAGCTGGCGAACAAAACTAAACATGTCCTCAGTTAATGATTTTTTTTTTAATTTTTTTCGAACTCTCCAAGTACACATCTATGAAGTTCCGAAATATTTTCATGCAAAACCAGTTCTATCCTACCTTAAAAAATAACGAAAACTGACTTTTCCTTAATTGTCCCTATATAAAACGTTCAGTAATTTGCCTGTCCTGAAAAAGGGAACTAGTCTGGTTTTGTTAGCCAGCTCCTCAATTATATACATAAAAACAAAAAACTTCGTGCTGCAATATTATGTGGCTATTTATAAATTTTTTGTGGAATCACTTTTTTTTGTTAAATTTACCACTTCGGAAATTTTAAGTTTTAGAAAATGAGCACCAGTCCAATGTCCAGATGTATGTATATGATCGGTACCATATACATTTAGACATTGAGTCCAATTTTAAAGATGATAGTATGCACATTTTTGCAAATGATTTAGATTAGATTAGATTAGATTAGATTAGATTAGATTAGATTAGATTAGATTAGATTAGATTAGATTAGATTAGATTAGATTAGATTAGATTAGATTAGATTAGATTAGATTAGATTGATTCAATTTTGAATTAAACATCAGTCGTATCGTAAGTGTTAAAATTATAAAACTTTTTCAAATAGAGCACTCGTATTTGGACCTTCCCATACAAACTTGGTGTTATGTCGAGTATACATACATCCAGCATTTATTGTGTTGTCATTTTCCAAATGTATACAACGCCGTTCACATTATGTTTTCTATATAGAAAGCAATGTCACACAACGAAAAATATCGGAAATGTCAAACGTTGCTACTAGTACACACTATTACGATGTCACAAAATGCCATAGTGTGTACTCGGTATATCGTCGCTATTTTAACTAACTGACCTAACTAACATTTTAAAAATTTAACAGGGGAGCAGCTTTTATGGTTGCTTTATACATTCATTCTTATTGCTGCGTCAGAAATCTTTTTACTTATAGAGGCACAAAAGTAATGCTTACAGTCATGAAAATTGTAGACAATGTGTATTATGACTAGGGTTTGGGATTTCCCGGACTTTTGCACTTCCCGGGAAACGGGAATGAAAACATCGCGTTTCCGGGAAAAGCCAATTTTCTAAATTAAGTACATTTATTAAACGAAAGTTGGCGAAATTTCGATAGTTTTATTAGTTTAAGCATTCTTTTTAAATAAAAGTTAATACAAAAGCACTTCTAAGATAAATCTGTAAAAAATTTTAAGTGAATTCAAACAAATAGAATATACATAGCTTTTGCACAGTATTACCGCAATTAGTAAAAAATTTTATTAAGAAGTTTCCTTGCTTGTTTCTCATTATTCTGGAAAAAATTCCAGGAGAATTATTTGCTTAAGGAAACGATCTGATCATTGCAATCATTGATAATTATACAAAGTATTCTACTTTCTTATGTTATAAAAGAAAGTCATTGAGGCTGTTTCAGACGCTAATACAAGTAATAATACTTTTGACGAAAATACCTCCCTGATTTAATTTCTCTTTCAAAAATATCAACAAAAAACCACTCAACATGTCAGAGTTTCATTTTCGACAAAAGTATTAATACTTGTATTATAGTCGGCCTTAACTAAATGCATCTTGCATATAGTTTTCGAATAGAACAATAGTTTTTCTCATAGTTAGACCAATCAGGAAAAATGGTATGGCTTCAATTTTATAAAATTTCCGTATAAATTTGAACAGCTTACATTTTTATTTTATATAAAAAAAATATTAATGGATAGTTTACTGCTAGTTCATTAGTGTCGAAGAACAGTTAACATTGAAACATAAGCAAAATTTTTTAATTTGTTTTAAATGAAATTGTTACAACGACAAATTTCCTTCGACATCGATAAACCGGGTATTAATATTTAAATATCAGTATCAACTTTAAAAGATAACTTAAACAATTCCATCGTGTAAATTTAGTAATACAATCATTCAAACGAACTTTTTTAGTAAAAAAAACAATGAAAATTTTGATATTAAATTAAAACAGGATTATAAAACAAAGTTTCTATATGAATGAAAAAATTTTGACGGTCACTTAGGCCATTTTATAGTGTCACAAAAGTCTATATATTTATGAAATAACATGTACTTTTAATTTTCCGTTTTCCCGGGAAAATCTAAAAAGTTTCCCGGGAATATCAGCCAGACATTTCCCGGGATTTCCCGTTTCCCAAACCCTAATTATGACTTATAAAGTCTTGTAGAGGACTTAACTCATTTTTCAAAAAAATGTCAGTTAGGTCGGTTAGTTAAAACAGCGACGATATGAAAGGTTGTTGCTATCAAGGTTTTACCTGAATAAAAGAAATGCTCATAACGACATTTATGCCATATTCACTTCTAAATACATATTTATAAGTTGTTTGCAACATATTTCATTATTATTTCTATTTTGAAATTTCCAAGCAAATTTTTTCCGTAATTATTCTAACAAAACTTTCTCAGCATTTGAAATTAATAAAAATGCCCCTAAAACTTAACTCTTGCCATGGAAAAATGTGCAATTATAAGGTTTAAAACTTATATATTTGTTTGCTTTGTTAAAAAGTAATTCATATTCAGAAACCACCCTTAAAAGCACAATCGTTTTGTCACCTGCTCTTGGAAATTACACATGTTCAACACTTCAGAGCCACTAACTACCCACAATGCCATATGGTTTTTTTTAGCACTTCGCCTTTAGGCTCAATCAGACGTGACATAACCATAGCCATAGAAAACAGCCGTTCGAACCAAACTAATGGGCAACACTGTATTTGATTATAGGTGAATCGCCATAACGCCATAACTCTCACCATAGAAACCAATTGAATTTTGGTTTGGTTATGGCTATGGTATTATGGCTATGTCACGTCTAATATAAGCTTTTCGCTTTTCTGGTTTGTTTTCGGAGCATACAAAATATAACATTTTTGTTTGCTATTTTGCATTTTCGACATGCATTAGAGACTATTAGAGACTTTCAGTGCAAACGCAAAATGTCCTTTCGTTTAATTTGCAACCCAACAATGAAATACATACATTTGTACTAGGTTTACGCAATACCAAAATAGTATGGTTGTTTTCAACTTGAGTGTGTGGCGTTTTCACAGACCTTACTTAAGGCGGTTTCAGACTATAATACACGAAAATGCATCCCTGATCTAATTTCTGTTTAAAAAATTTCAAAAAACAACAACAACTCAACATGTCAGAGTTGCATTTTCCACAAAAGTATTAATACTTGTATTATAGTCTGAAACTGCCTTTAACAGTTGACACTTGTATAATAAGATTAGTCTGCAATGCTTTAGTTAACTATTTTATTAATATTTTCAACTTTTGTATTTTTAACTGCGTATATGTATAGCGTCATAGAATTTTGACAAACAAAACTCAATTCCATTATACTCATACCAAAACATTAATCACAACAATTTACTTGTTCGCATTCACCGTCATAAGTTGAAAGTAAAAATAGTGTGGGATTCAAACGGTAGTCTGAAAAGTTCAATTAATCGTGCCATAAGCATAACCATACAAAACAACTATTCGAACCAAAATTATTGCCAACACTGTATTTGAATATAGGTGACTCGTCACAACGCCATAACCGTAACCATAGAAATCAATTGAATTTAGGTTTTTCGCCGTAACCATAAACAGCTGATTGCTAGTAAAATATTTATGCTGTTGCACTTTTGAAATTAATAAACAAATGAAAGCATAAACAGCTGCTTATGGTTATGGCGATGGGTATGCCTATGACATTATGGTATGGCACGTCTTGTTGAATCTTAAGTGTCATAGTGTCATAATGTCTTAAATTATTTTAATATAATTGTTTTTGCTTTTGTTTTTTTTTTAAGAAAAATTTTAAAACATTATGACACTAATTATATTTTAGAAATTATGCACATATGTATATATCTACATATCGCTGATTTGCTCAAACAATCTAATAACTCAAAGAAACCAGTTTACCTAAAAACGTGCTAAAAATTTTCGACTTACACACAACTTAGTGGAAAAAGGAAATTTAGTTTTTGCCTCAAGAATTGATTAAACAAGATATTTGTATGAAATTTGAAGAACGATATGAGGATTAATTATAATTCACTATTTCAAAAATTCCATTTTTTGAGTTATGATGTTATTTGAGCAAATGAGCGGTATGTAATGAATGAATATGATGGAAGATATAGAAATTTTGTGTGGAAATTTATTAGTTGTCATATTCTAATTTGATCGGTAATTTTATTAAACAGAATTATTTAAATTTTAAGCCTGTAGTATTTATTTATTGTTCTTTTTTTAATACGACCGGTCCACGGTTGAGAAAAATGGTTCCAATGTTGCGCATCCTGAATTGAACAAATCTAGTGTTAACTGAATTGCTTTTAACAAAGTTTTTACTTAAGGCTGGAATTAAAATTTCTTGAGGATGTAATTATCCTATAACATTTTTAGAACATTTTTGCAAATCTCGATATTCGCACCAACTACTCAATATTTTGTTCCTCAAAATCATTAAAAGTAATTAGGCTGTCTCAAATGCGAACTTTTAATTCAAACAAACAATATAAAAAAACAAAATAATATATTTAGTAAAGCAAAAATAAGCCAAGAAACAGGCGTTTGCATGGTTAGTAAAGAACAAATAACTGTTGCATATAAGTAATGGTAAATTTGAGCTTTCATTGCAAAAAATATTTCAACAAACTGTAATATGATGAATCGGAATAATTTACGTATTCCATATGCATTGTACATATGTATGTATGTATGCTAGGCGTTTGCATTAATACTGACTTCCAAAACGTATAAATACGAAGTTTGTATATTTTTCGGATGCGGTATTTAAGCGTGTACTCGTATATCGTCACAGAATACACAGAAGTGAAGAAAGTGACAGGTAAAAAAAGCTCCAATCAGGTTTTTGTTAAAATTCATGGAAGAAAGAGAAAAGCATAGTGTATTTGATACTGTAGTGTATTACTACTTACCAATTAACACAGCTAATAAAAATGTATTGCACTATAAAGACGTAGCAAAACAAAACCGACGACAAAATTTGAGGGAAAACGAGACAAACTGAAAAATACCCGTATCTTCCGTCTCGTGACACTTCTGTATGTTTTGTGACATCGTATTGCGAAACATTATAGCCATGAGCATCAAATTTCAACTTTCGGGCTGAAATACTGATGAGTTTCTCAAGCGAAACGAAATATATAATTGGGGTATTCAAACGGTAGTGTTAAAGTCATAACGTCATAATGTTCTAAACTTTTAAACTAGTTTAAAATACGACTGCTGTTAGCAACCCCTCATATTTTAGTGTGTTAGTTGAAACATAAAAAATATGATACAAAACAAATGAGAAAAAATATTACAAAAATTAAATAATATTTGGTACGAATAGTCAAAATTATGAGAAAATTATTTAACGGCTTCTATGTATCTGTTTCCGAAAATTATTTGCGAATTTTTGCAATATGTAAAACAAAATTTTTTCGTGCATTTGACCTTTTAAAATTTTAAGGCTTTGGAATTTATTTGCAAATTTTCTTAAGTTTTGCGATCAGGTAATTTTTGATAAAACTTATTGCTCTTGTGTATATAACGATTTGAGTAGAAATTTGCTAATGAAAAATGCCACGTATTTAAAGGTAAATTGACATTTTGTCTTTTGTACTGTTTGAATACCCCAATTTGGGGTATTCACAAGGGTGTCCTAAGTGTCAAAAAGTCATAAAGTCCTAACATTTTAAACCAGTTTAAAATAATTTTTATTTTTTTCATATAAAAGGAGTACTATATTAATACAATTCTTCACTCTATGTATTTGTTACTGTCATAACTAATTATTTTGCTTTTTACTTTTCTTTTTTGACAAAATGTTTATTTACGCTTAAATACTTGGCATTTTTCTTTAGCAAATTTCTACTCAAATCATTATATATTGCAAAAAATATAAAAATTAGCAAGGGATTAAAAAAATGGAAACAATCTCCCAAAGCTGATTATATAGACCGCAAAAAAAGTAATAACTCGAGTATAGACTTACAGCATATACATAAATCGCAAAAACTTGCAAAAATGCGAATATCTTCAAAAAATTTCCAAAGCCTCAAAAACTGTAAACGAGCAAACTCAGTAGATTTTGTAAATAAAAAATTATCTCACGTGCAAAAAATTTGCGAAAATTCGCGAATAATTTTTTAATTGAAAAAAACCTAAAATTTATTTAAAAAAATGCTTAAATTATAAGGAATGCAAAAAACTTTTTAAAATCCGCAATTACCAAAATTCGCAAAAACTTGGGGACATCAAAAATATATTAAAGTCTGATACTTATTAAAAAAAAGTTTAAGACTGTTAAAAAAAACAAAGAATTGGGAACAATCACTTTTATTGCAAAAATTTTGTTACGGATTTTATTTGAACTTTAATTTTCAATTCGCTTCAACTTCAAATTTAACGTCTAAGATCTATTTCGTTAAACTACATAAAAATGCAACCTTGCACAGAATATAGCATCCCTGGCAAAATATTTCGTTCATTCTTTATCGCACTTCTTCTTTACATAAAAAAAAAATAAAACCATGATATGGTATGATAGTTCCGTTACGTTGAATAGCCAATAGAATTACGACACTTGGTAGCGTAAGGATATGTAGAAGAGGAAGAGAAGACAATCAGTTATTTTTGTTGAATGGCGACGAAAAATCAAGAAATTTATTAGTTGGCAACCGTATAAAAGGACAGACGTGTTCGGTAAAAAAAAAGAAAAGAAAAAGTCTTAGTGCGCTCAAAATAATTCGATTTAAAAGAAAAAAAAAGCAATGTGAGTCCGATCACAGAGGAGATGTGTAAACATCTAGTAATGAAAATTTTTTTTAAGTTGGAAGTACTTATGCTTTTAGTATATTTTTTTTTAAATTAATTAATTAAAAGTATCAAAACTTTCAATATTGTAAATACATAGAAATTTGTTGGTTTTTGTTTGTTTTATTAAACTTATTTGGTTAGTAAATGGGCACTCTGCAGTATATATGTACTGCATTAAAAATTGCAGTAAGCAGTAAATTTACTGATTACTGAAAAAATTCAGTAAATTTTTACTGCTAATAAAATTTATTTTGCATTACCTGTAAAATCGTAAGGCCGTATTCATAATAAAATTGTAGCAAGTGGCAATGTTTTTTTCATTAAAATTTTTAAACTTTTGTATGACAAACATTTAGCCACTTGGTAGAATTTCATTATGAATACGGGCATTAGTGATTACTGAAAATTCAATGCACCTCATCATATGATAAATCATTTAGGCATTTTATGGAAATTGTAGAAAAAAATTTTAGTAATTAGCAAAGATTTACTGGTTAAATTTTTTTTTTATTATTTTTACTGAAATTTTAGTGGTACTGCAGTGCTCATCTATGCTAAATGCCTTTACTTTTACTTTTTTCTTTTTAATTCCTGTTGTTCATCGTTTAGTTGTTGCTGTCCTTGTTGTTGTGCACGCATTGCAATTAAAATAAATTCAGTAAAGTGCGACTTTAACTCGCGCACGAAGGGTTCCGTACATTCGCTTTTGAGCATTTTTTTTGATGTGGCTTTTTTTCCTTTTTAAGTTTTTCCAGTTTAAACGATTTTTTCAGCTTTGTCGCTTTTTTCTCTTTTTGGCGTTTTTTTTTCTCTTTTTGGGTTCTTTTAATTTTCGAAATTTTGTTCATTTTGACGATTTTTTCCATTTTGGCGACTTTTTTCTGTTTTTGTGGTTTTTTTCATTTTGGCGTTTTTTTGTTTTTGGGGTTTTTTATTTAGGCGATTTTTTCATTTTGGCGATTTTTTTATTTAAGGGTTTTTTTTAATTTTTGCGATTTTTTTATTTTGGCGATTTTTTTCATTTTGGCGATTATTTTTCTGTTTTTGGATTTTTTTTCACTTTGGCGATTTTTTTTCATTTTGATTTTTCCGGTTTTTCGCGATTTATTTTAGTCCTAGATTTTTTTTAATTTGGTGCTTTTTTCAGTTTTGGCGATTTTTTTTAGATTTGGCGATTTTATAATTTTTTGATTTTTTAGTTTTACCGTTTTTGAAAATTTTAAGAGTTTTGCTCTTACGGTTTCCAAGATACAGCAAGTTGTCAAAGTTACAAAGTCAAAATTGCATTAACTGATGGAACACCCTTTAATTTAAATTTTTTAAATTTATTGTTAATTGTTGTAGTCTGTATAAAAATACACTAACTTTACAAAATTCAAGTGTATGTATATTACATGGGATTTTAACATTTTTCGTTGCTCGTTTTGAAACACGCTTTAATTTTTAACTCTCATATATTTGCTGTTGTAGCGGCCAAATTGTCTACACACTGTGTCCGAATTTCAGGTCCGTAGCTCTTACGGTTCTCGAGGAAATACCCTGTAACAGAGGAACGGACAGCGTAGCGAAAACAATAGGGTTCATTTTCACCTTTGGTGTACGGAACCCTAATAAAGCAAAAAACCTAACGACCCTAACAAACAAAAACCAGCAAATTCCTATGTATTTACAATATTTTAAATAAATTTGTATTGCTTCTTTCAAACAGTAATACACTCATACATAGCTCACACCGATTTGACATCGCTGTGTGCATCTCAGCAAAGAAATCTCAGTCAAAATTTGTGATTGTATTGTGAAAAAGATTTTTACCCCCTAGCGTATAGATGTTTACACATCAAAAGAAAATCCTAGAATTTGCAAATACATACATAATCGGTGAAAATGTAACAGAGTGAAAATAAACGAAATTCAAATTCAACCGCATACGGGACGGTCTGAAATATAGAAAAGACAAAATCGCATGTGGTTATTTATATGTATGTATGGGTGCAAGAAAATGTCTTCTAGTTGGTGCGGTGAAAAACACTATTTGTTAATCTAAAAGAAAATATTCCAATATTAAAAATTTAAGAAAAGAAGTCTGCCTCCTGGAATATTCCAAATTGTCTCCTATTTTATAAAAGGTGTTGGTGACGTGTGATAACCTCGTTAGTTTACATTTGTTGTTTTGTGATCCAAGAAGGTCAAATCAAAGAAAATAAGAATTTAAAAAAAAAAAACATGTGCTAAATTTATTCATGGTTCCAAAGTAAAAATTTAAAAAAAAATGAGGAACATAAAACAACCAAAAACCGTGTCTTGGGAACTATGTATGTAATAATAAACCTTTTTGAAATCAGAAAAAGAAATTTTACTTACATAGCGCCTGTTGAAATTAAAAAAAAAAAGGAAAACCCGTATACTTAGTGAGACTGCTGTACAAAGTAAGCAAAATCGAGTCAATTACAAATGTATGCACATACATACATACGTACATACATACACATGTATGAGACAGAAAATTTTTAACAGATATGTTTTAACAATTGTATTAAATAAAGCAAGTTATGCATAAGTTAAATTATCAAAATAAAAATTAAATATTACATATAAATTTAAGAAAAAAAATCAAGAAAGAATTTTGAAAAATGATACATCAAACAAACACATGTATAGTGTATGTAAAACGTAGTCGTACGGGAAAATTTCTCATACCATAAATCCATAATTTATTGCAAGTTATTTTTTTCCCCAATCAAAACAAAAAAAGATTAAAGGTAATGCCTAGAAACGTGAAAATGTATAACAAACTATATAAACTCTTTACAAATAACCACAGTCAAATATAAAACAATATAAAATCAAGAAAAGTGTTAAGACTAAAGAAATTGAAAACTCTTAAAACTAAATCTAATAACTATTGAAAAATCTAAACAAATTTATCTACAAACTGTCAAATAATACAACAAAGATACGAACTACGACAAAATTTAAAACAAAACCTACAAGCTAAATGAACTCCTTAAACAACAACCAACAAATTCATCTATATATCAACCCTAGTCGAAGCAGCAAGGTGAAAACTACCAGCAGTGTACAACATATTGGGGAGTAAATATAACAGCAAAAATTTATATTTTAAAATCAATTGTAATTTATAATTTCTTAATTCATTTATTGTACTAGATCGTATATTCATATATAATTACACTCACCTTTTACTAACCTTTTTTTTCATAACTAACTACTTTTAAGTATCAAAAAATTGGCTTGTTTTTATGGTTAAGCAATTGTCTATATGCATTTCGTTCCCGCTTGTGGAACTCGTCAGTAGACTTCAACCCAAAAAAGTTTTGAATTCAGTTAACAAACTCCGTATGTTTATAGTAAGACTCTTAATACTATATTGAGAATCACAATATACAAACATAATAAGTTTGAAAACCGCAAACAAAAATCTTTACAAAACAAGCATCTTTATTCAACTGTGCATCTATTTTATTTTCCACCACCTTTTTACCATTAGCTGCCACATTGGGCATATGTATGTATATTTGTAAACCCTATATTTTTAAAAGCATAAACACAAAATTTTCATCCTTTCAATAAACACTGAATTGAATTCAAAATGATGTGTTAAGATTTTTTTTAGAGGAATGTTAGGTGATCACACAAGAGCGTATAAGGGACCATCATACTAGAGCAATGTAAATTTATGCGACGGAAAAATCTGTCCTATCATTAAGTCATTAAGTCGAGATCGTTTTAGTACCAAGAAAATAGTTTGTTCCGTTTCTTTATTTTCTAGACTCTGGATTTTCAGGGCAAGAATAAGGGTCAAGAAACTTATCCCCTGATAGAGCTAGCCAGGAATGTACCTTCATCAAACCATGCCAGTATTGACTGTTTGTTCTTTTGCTTAAAACTCTGCCTATTTTGCAAAATGAATTCTTTGCAGCAAAAAGAAAACAATTTGCAACAAATTGCAAAATTGCAAACAAGCTCCAAAATTACTTACAAATACCTAGATCTAAGAAATTCCAAAAATCGCAGAAAATTGAAAAAATTATGAAAATTCGCACAAATAGATAGATGTATTAAAAATCGGTAATATTCGCGAAAATGAAAATTTGCAAAAACTTGCTAATACCAAAATGATAGCAAAGTGTGATATAAAATAAAAGTCGCCAAATATGTAAAAAAGGCAAAAACTGCAACAACAAAAATACTTCAATCAGACAATGAATGATGTGGCTTGATTCAATCCTAATTTGTTCAAATTACACTACACAGAAGAGCAATAAGTTTTATCAAAAATTACCTGATCGCAAAACTTAAGAAAATTTGCAAATAAATTTCAAAGCATTAAAATTTTAAAAGGTCAAATGCTCGAAAAATTTTTGTTTTACATATTGCAAAAATTCGCAAATAATTTTCGGAAACAGATACATAAAAGCCGTTAAATAATTTTCTCATAATTTTGATTATTCGTAGCAAATATTATTTAATTTTTGTAATATTTTTTCTCATTTGTTTTGTATCATATTTTTTATGTTTCAACTAACACACTAAAATATGAGGGGTTGCTCACAGCAGTCGTATTTTAAACTAGTTTTAAAGTTTAGAACATTATGATATTATGACTTTAACACTACCGTTTGAATACCCGAAATATATATTCAATACTTATTGAAGTTTTTTTTAGATTCATTGAATATTTGGAAGCAAAAATGCAAATGACTTAGATAACTTTCATAATTAAGGGCACATGTATCGAGCCTTATATTAATTGTAAGTAATAAAAATTAAGGGGCTGTTCATCTAAATGCAAACGATTGATTCGATCGAATATTTGTATTGAAAACGAAAACAAATTTCAGTTTTTTGTTTTTGTTTATATATAAATATAAATTTTCGATCGAATCTATCGTTCACATTTAGATGAACAGGCCCTAAAGTTTTCAGGAGAAGGTTTTTTATATATTCAAATATGTTTTTGTACGTAAATTGTAGCTTACGATAAAGCTTTACAGCTAGTAACTTAAAAGTTATTAACAATTTTAGCATTTTGATAATACTAATCTATGGGTAAGCAAATGAAATTTTAATTTTAATAAAAAAAGTATATTTTCGATAACATGTCGTTTGCGATCAAATCGAAAATGAGGCTCGATATTTTTGTTGAAAGAATATAGACAAAATAAACTTTTTGCAAATCTGTTAAAAATATTTTCCACCAAATAAAGTTATACAAATATTTTTTCTTAACTTTTTTAGGCCCAAAGGTTTATTATTTGTTTAAATTTGTTAAAAAATATACATAAATACATAGTGTAACTAGTCGATAAGCAGCAATTTACTTATTAAAAAAGTAAACAAAAATTTAACTTTACACAAAGAAATATGTGTGTATGTACATTAGAGATATAACTTTTTAACAATTTTTCAAAATATCAAAATCGGCACAGCACTGTCCGATAGAACATAAAAAAAATCAAAAAAGTTCACACTTTTTTGAGAAAAATTACAAAAGATTATGATTTTCGGGGTTGCTAGGACATGGTTGACCTCATGCTATTATGGCAAAAAAAATTGATTATACCCCTAATGTATATACATATGTATGCATGAATGTATTTCCGTTTCGAAACTAAATAAATAAGTCGTCTTGAAATTCAACACTACTAACGTATTTTGTATCATCATCAAAGCATTCTATTGCGTTTAATATAAAAGTGGCAGTTGTGTTCCATCCCACACCAGCCTATTGTCGAGCGTCACATAAAACAACCCTATTACCTGTCCTGTACATACAAAAAGCCAAACCTTAAATGCAACTTACAATTAACAAACAACACTGAGTAAACAGTAATAAAATAAAAAAATTTATTTCGAATATTGTACAACTATAGTAAATAATTAAAACACAAGTGGATAAAAATACAACATAATGTAAAGTGGATATTTTCCACACTACCAGGATAAAAT
Organism: Tachina grossa; assembly: GCA_949987645.1. Taxonomy (NCBI): domain Eukaryota; kingdom Metazoa; phylum Arthropoda; class Insecta; order Diptera; family Tachinidae; genus Tachina; species Tachina grossa. The sequence continues at coordinate 233,812,568 of OX465274.1, read as the reverse complement.
GATAAATTTAGAAACCAAACTAAAAGGCAAAGGGAAATGAAAGTAACGCAAAACAAAAACTTATCAAGTTTTCAATTTTATTTTTATTATTTTTAACTTTTTAGGATATCTTACCCTAACAGGCATTAGTTTCCGTAAGGATGCAGTCTGTAAGAAAAAAAGGCCATAAACACGTTTTTTTTTTTAAACAAAACTATTTCTATTAAGGCCAAAATGAAACCATATTTTTGTTTTTGTATGTGTGTTTCGGGTGTGTTATGCATGACTGGTTCTACTGTCTGTCTGATGTTTGGAGAGCTTGATGGTGTTTTCACCAAACATTGTTAATGCATTTGTTTACATACATATGTACATACATGTACTTAAATGCAAGTACATGTTCTCTAGCAAGCAGTTCTAGGTTTAAAAATATTTTACCGTGGCTACTTGATATTTTTTATATTTTGTATCACTTTTTATTATATTCGCTTCATATTACACAAACGATTCTCCAAATCAAAAAAATAATCTCTTTCATTTAGACTGAGTCATCTTTGTGTGCGTTTCAGGATATTTTTCATGTCCTTAAAACTTTTTAGACTCCCAACATTATGGTATAAAATGTTTTAAGATGTGCACAAACAAAACACTCAATCGAACTATTTAGTTTCTGTAATAAAACAGAAAATCCATTGAAAGGGCCTTGAAATATTTCTAAAAGAATAAGGACCAAAAATCCTTATTTCAATTTGAATTCGTACAAAATTTTCCGTTTTAGGACCTTCTTAAATGAGGCGACTGCTTACGATTCCTAATAAATGGTTGTCCCATTTTCTTTAATATCATTCTCTCAATGCTCGTGTATTTAAAAAAAAATCATCAAAGAGTCCAGCAACAATCTTTTATTGACTTCCAAGAAGAAAAACGTTTTCCCAATTTTTAAGTTTTACAGCGAAATTAGAAGTTTTCACAATTTTAAGAACTAAAATTAATAACCACAATTTGAAATATCATTGCAGTACAATTCAAATATTAATAGGGCATTTACATATGCACAAAATCTAGCAGATATTATTTAAAATCTTCATGAAAATATATACCATTTACATCATGTTTTTTGACATTCATCAAGATTTTTTTATCCAAAACAAAACCCATTAACTGAAATTTTTCCAAAACTAAGACCAACCACCTGCAATGTAGCCAATTCTAATACCTTTTTAAGCAGACTGTAGGTAATTCACTCGTCTTTTTTTATAAATATGTCGTACAGGGTGGTAAAAAATAAATAAAAATATTAGATTTTGAATAGATTTCCTACAAATCTACTGACAAAATAGATTTTGTTTTGTATGGGAAATCTAGTAGAAAGAAGCAAGATTTGGGTCGAAATCTTGTAAGTACTAGATTTCGAGATAGTGTAAATGCACTATAAGGGAATAATGCAAAATATGGTAGAAATTCAGCAAATTTCAAATCATTAAAACTAGTTCCAATAGAGAAAAAGAGCTTGTGAAAATACGTAAAGATCAATAATTAAATTTAAATTAAATTTTGTTGTCCTGTGTAATACTGTGTTCAGACATACCCCTGAATTGCGCAATTAGGACCTTTTATGCAATTAAGCCTTAATTGAGCACAATTTATCATAAAATAAGTCAATTAATAAATTGAGCAATTAGTAGTTAATTGTATCACTAATTGCGTAAAACTCGAAATGCAACCCTGGTGTTTGTTGAGAACTGTGTTCAGTGAGCAGAACAATTTCCTATAATGGCGAACCAAATGTCACAAAAGTAAATAAACAATGCAAAAGGAAATGGCTATTGAAGAAGGTAAGTTTATTAAAATTTCAATAAAGTCCGTGAGATGTACATTTATTAATAATAATGTTGTATTAAATTAAAAACAAATTGTATGAGTTTTAATCGTGTTTAAATATTGTTTTCATTCACAAAGATTATTCCACATCATCAAAATTGTTATCATTTTCCAACTTTTGCTCTCATAATGTAAAAAGCAATAGCTGCCCAGCAAAAAATTAGACATTACCATCTGAACTACTTGCCATATAATGACTTACTTTTTAAATTGCCAAATTGAAGTACTCGCTTACAAAACACATTACGCAAATTTTTAAAAATAGGAAGCAGAAGTTGAACATGTTCTTTGGGTTTTAAAAGAAGACGTGAAAATATTGCCAAAATAAGTAGTTATTTTAAATAAATTATTAATATTTCTAAATTGCCTACTTATTTATTTTAAACTAAAAAATAAGTACTTACATTTTGGAAAATAATTATTTAAATATAAGTAGTTCTAAATAATTGTTTTTTTTTCATTTATGAAAGCAATTGAAATTTTTCTAAATATAGTATTTATAAGTAACAATAGAGGCACTGATACGAATAAAATATAACCCACTTCAATTGAGTTTATAAAAGAAATTTTACAAAATGGTGTATTTCGTAGTAAAGCAATAAGTTTTTTTTAAATTATTTAAATTTTTCTTAAAAGTTATATATTTAATCAAACTGAATTTTTAACCAAGACCTTCCATTTACTCAAACAACGGCATATATAAAAAAAGCAGTTCAATCAAGAAAAAAAATAACTATTTCCCACAACGGAAAATATAATTAATTCCTACAATAAACAAGATAACTACTTCTCAAGAATCGATTATTTTAGTCTTACGCCTTGTTAAAATCATTAATTCCGAACTCGATTACCTTTTTTGAAATTTTTTGCTGGGTGCTGCTTTCTAAAAATTTGTAGAATCATCAAGTCTTTCATTTTCTTTTTTTTTAACATTGCTAATTTTGAAGAGTTCGGCATTTCTGTAATATATATATTAGTGAAATTTCTGTTAAAGCCGAATTTGCATAAATTCTTGAAATTCATAAATACGAATATTCACGAAACAAATAAAAACAATGTTTTTTCAGCTGTCAAATGATAATTGAGTCAGCTTAATTGAGTATGTGTGAACACTAGATTTAATTGCTCAATTAAAATTAAATCCACTCAATTAAAAATGCATATCTGAACACAGTATAAGTTAACATCGCTCAATTATCTGCATAAAAGAACCATCGAGATTGCCAATTTGTACGACTGACTAGTCTAGTTCAACGTCGGCCTTATAACATCAAATAACAATAGATTTTTTTGTTTTAAAAATTTAAAAAAAAAAAATTTAAAAAAAATTTAAAAATATTGAATTTAAATAAAATACGGAGTTCTCGTGGCACCTTCATAGCGAACAGTCGATTAGCGGAATTTTTCTTACAAAAAATTAAACAAACAAAAAATATTCGTAGTACATATTATTCGTAATAAAAAATTAAACAAAGTGATATTGAGGAATGCTATATATATGTACCTCTAAACAAATAAACAATCATAAATAACAAAAACAAAAAAAGACCGCAAACAAAAAAAACACAAACGAATATCCCTTGAGGAATTCTTTGTATGAGTGCCTCAAATACAAAAAAAATTGAAGTGAGTTCTAACGGCAGAAATGGTTATTTTACTGTGAGTTCTGAAACTCTTAATGAAAAAAATATAAATAATAAATCTGATGAAAGTCTTTTTTTAACGTCAAAGCCAATTTTTCGTCAGCGATCAACTTCGCTTTGTCCAATGCCAAATAGTAATGATGCATTAACATTACAGTTGCCCAGTACTTCTTCATATAAGCCATTAATATCATCCCCTTCAGGCTCGTGTTCATCACTTAACAAAGTTATCACTACAGATAACAGCGGCTCGAAACTCAAGGTACAAGTCGGAATGGACAGATATATAACCGTGGTAAAGCGTGGGCGAAGCCCGAATTCTTCAAAAATTTCATCTGCTCCAAAAATGTCTAGGGATAACAGCGCAGCCTCAACTAATCGCCAAAACCGCTTCGAAATTTTGCAAGATGACAACGGCAAACCCGAGGTAGCCTCGAATAAAATATCCAAGCCGCCACCAATATATTTGAGACAAAAAAATTCAAATGCCCTTATTAAAAAATTAATTTCGGTCATTGGTGAGAATAAATTTCACATTGTTCCAATAAAACGTGGCAACATCGATGAAACTAAAGTCCAAATTTATGACGAAAAAGATTTCCGCAAAATGGTTGCTGAATTTGAAAAAAATAAAACAAGCTTCTACACATACCAGCTTAAGAGCGCTAAGGCATGCAGATCGTATTGAAGGGCATAGATTCTTATGTTGTTCCCGAAGAAATAAAAGATGCACTCGTCCTCCAGGGGTTTAAGGTAAAAAATGTGTCCAATATAATAAACAGAGAGAAGATTCCCCAACCCCTGTTTCGTGTTGAACTTGAGCCTAATGATATAAAATTGAAAAAAAATGAGACGCATCCAATTTATAATTTGAAATACCTCTTGTACCGAAAAATCACAGTTGAAGAGCCACATAAGCGTTCAGGTCCTGTACAGTGCCATAATTGCCAAGAATATGGCCATACAAAAACATACTGCAATTAACCCTCTGTTTGTGTTGTGTGCGGCGAATTACACGGCACTGCTAGTTGCAATAAGCCAAAAGATCAAAGTGATAAAAAATGCAGTAATTGTGGAGGTAATCACACCGCTAACTACAGAGGTTGTCCTGTGTACTCTTTCGTAAAGAAGACTATGGTGCAAAAACCTAAATTAGCTCCAGCTCAATCAGCAAACGCTTACTCTGCCACTTTTGCGCAAATGAGCCAACCAGTTACTTCCCGTGTATCGTATGCAGATGCTGCTAAGACAAATTCAATTCCCACACAAAATGTTTCCCCGCCAAATAATTCAAAAAATACTGACGCAAGCTTTAATTTTAATCGCCTTGAAGCTACTATTGAAAATCTGGTGCAAACTATAAACAATTTTACAACAAATATGACTAGCATGATGCAAGAAATGCTGCGAATGCAGAATACTCTGCTTGAAGCATTAATTAATAAGCCATGAACACGTTAACAATATGTTTCTGGAACGCAAACGGCATTCGCCAACATAAAAATGAACTTGAGCACTTCCTCACGGAAAAAAATATTGATGTAATGTTAGTATCTGAGACTCATTTGACTTCGAGAAGTCTTTTTAAAATTTATGGCTACACTATATATGATACAAAGGACCCTAGAGGAAGGGCTTGCGGTGGATCAGCAATTCTAATAAAGTCAAGACTCAAGCACTATGTTCTTGATAACATTTGTGAAGAACACCTACAAGCAACAAATATTGGCATTGAAAGTTTTTGTACAAATTTTGTTATATCATCAATTTACTCCCCTCCCAGATTTTCAATCACTCCGGATGTTATAGATTTTAGCGTCATAAAAAATATCTCTAGGGATTTAATTCAAGTTCAAGCTTCTATTGATCTTTCGTCCGATCACTCTCCGACGATCATTACAATTTGTAGTCCATTAAGAAGTAACTTACCTGACCCATATGTGAAGATGATCAATCGTGTTAATTGGCTGGGGTTCAAAAAATATCTCAGTAGTCATTGTACGGAAAACATTACGCTTAGAACACCCGATGATATTGAATCTAACATTGCCAATCTCAGCGAGAATATTAAACAGGCTGCTGAACATGCCACTAACTCCCATCCGCAGACTGGGTTTAATAAAATTTATTCTACAGACATTGAACGTCTCGTACGTGAAAAAAGAAGAGCTAGAAGGGAATGGCAACAGCACAGATCACCACAAAATAAAATCAGATTTAAAGAGTGCACTAAACGACTCCAAGAGTTGCTTGCATCTGAAAAAACTGCATCTCTCAAAAATTATCTGGAAGGTCTTGATGTCACACCAGCGTCTAATTACTCTTTGTGGCGCGCTGCTAGAAAGCTTAAAACACCCGTTGAGTATAAGCCACCTCTACGCACATCTACCGGAAGTTGGGCAAGAAGCGATACTGAAAAAGGTAAAATATTTGCTGAGCACTTAAAATCCGTTTTTACGCCAAACATATGTACTGGTGTTGCTGATTTGCCGAATGTAGTCGCTCTACCCCCTCAACACATAAAGTTTAAGACGCGTGATTTACAAAAATTAATTGCCGAACTCAACCCGAAGAAAGCTCCGGGTATTGATGGAATTAGTAACCAGATGCTTATGAACTTGCCTCGTATTGCAATGAGAATCCTATTATTCATATTTAATGCCATTTTACGACTGGAGTATTATCCACACAGCTGGAAGCTTGCCAAGGTTAAAATGATTCCAAAGCCGGGCAAAGATCTAACCAAGGCTGAGTCATATAGGCCAATAAGTCTACTATCAACTATGTCAAAGCTTTTCGAAAAACTGCTCAAAACAAAATTGTCCCAAATTCTAATTAGTAGTGGGTGCTTACCAGACCATCAATTTGGTTTTAGAAGTCAGCATAGCACCATTGCACAAACTCACAGACTGGTTCAATTTATAAGAAGAACTTTTGAGGAAAAAAAGTATTGCTCTGCGCTCTTTATTGACGTTTCCCAGGCATTTGATAAAGTGTGGCATGAAGGCTTAATTTTAAAATTGAAGACTTACTTACCAATAAACATTTTAAATCTTTTGGAAAGTTACATTATTTCCCGTAAGTTCACTGTTGTGGAAGGAGACTTTACGAGTAGGCCTGAAACTATTTCATCCGGTGTGCCACAGGGGAGCATACTGGGACCAGTTTTATATTTGATTTATACTTGTGATATGCCTGTGAGCAGTAGTATCCATACTTCCACATTTGCCGACGATACAGCCTGCCTTAGTATGCACGAAAACCCTGATGAGGCATCCCGCAAACTCCAGGAACACATTAGCCAGATGGAGCTTTGGTTAAACTTATGGAGAATTAAAGTCAATGAACAAAAGTGTGTCCATATAACGTTCACCCTAAGATGAGATACTTGCTCCCCCATTCGGATTAACAATCAAGTTGTTCCTCAACATTCACATGTGAAATATCTTGGCATACACCTTGATCGACGACTTACATGGAAACACCACATTGACTCTAAGTTAACTCAAATGAAACTTAAATTAACTCAGGTACATTGGCTGATTGGTAGAAATTCAACACTTAGCCTAGACTGCAAACTTTTAATATACAAGTCGCTTTTAAAGCCAATATGGTGTTACGGAATTCAACTATGGGGCACTGCTTCAGCTTCAAATGTAGAGAAAATTCAACGAAGGCAAAATAAAATTTTACGCATGATAACATCGGCTCCATGGTACATCAAAAATTCAAATATACATCGCGATTTGAATATGCCACTAGTGACTGAAGAAATTGCAAAATACGCAGGCAAATACCTAACAAAACTCGAGTCACATCCTAATCCGCTTGCTCGTAATATTTTGAACTTTACTGGACACAACCGCTTAAAAAAGAGAGATACACGGGCTCTAATATTCAACACTCTAGATGATGAAGCTGCTTGAAAATACTTTTTTCTTTTTGTTGCTTATCACTACTTATGTATTATTAATAACTATCACTAAGCTTATGTCCGACATTGGTCGGGCCTAATAATTTTTTTTATAGATTTAAGATTTGAATACTTATTGTTAGTTCATATTTGAAGATACAATAAATAATAAACATGCATTTAAAAAAAAATAAAATAAAATACTGTATGACGAGACCCTATATTCAAAATACGTCATCTCAAAAAAAAGCTAACTTTTCAGTAGAGCGAAAAAACTAGTTAATTCGCTCATTATTGTAAAAATAATAATATGGTTTAAATATGTTTACTAAATTATAGGTCTGCAAAAAATATTTAGTTTGCACTGGTTTGCGTATTTTTTTGAGATAGCATATTTTAGTCGATCAAAAAATAACTATTTTTTTAGAGTCGGAGAAAAAATGTGATTTTTTTAAATGTATACATATATTTATTTTGAATCAATGTGCGAAATCTTTTACTCAATACTAGATATAAGAATTGAAAAGCTATAAGAAAAAACCATAAAATGCAATAAAAATAATAACTTAAGACTGACTGAAAGCCTCTTCCATCTCGAGTTGGTCAGACTTGGCACTCTCTAACTCTATACATATGTACATATGTATGTATAAGCTAAATTGTTTAAAACTTCACTAATTATTTTCGACTAATGTTGGATGTAGCATGCAAATCGACTAAAATTTTTTAGAACTACATTTTCCAAATATGTGAAGAAAAAAATTTTTTTTAATTTATTTTAAAAAGATGTTAATTACTCCCATCTACATAATTTCATTAATTAGTTTTTTTATTTTCTTTTCAATTTCGCCGAAAATTCCATAAAGCTAAATATTTTATGTATGGAAGCATGCCTTTGCTTCGATAAAGTCGTAAGTCAAAAAAAAACTTGTTTTGTAGAAAACGAGTTTGAAGTTTTGAATTTACTAACAAGTTAATGAAAAAGGAAAATTTTATTCTTCTCTTGAGAGTTGAGTACACAAGATATTTGTATGAAATTTTTAAGCAATCTGTACAACGATATAACGATTAACGTTCGAACGTTTGCGAGTGACATCGTGGGACAGGTAGTAAGTCTGCATCATCAAAATCACGTTTTTTTAGTTATGACTCTATTACAGCAAAAGCTCGATATGCACATACACATACACATTCATACAATGTGTTTATGTGTAAATAAATATGGAGTATAAGTAAGTATTAAAGAGCATTTAAGTGCGTTCGTTGATCAATTTTCAGACACAAAAAGTTTTATTAAATATTTTACACGCAAGAGTTGTTAGACCCTTATAATTTTACAATTTGAAAATTTTAAATGTTAAGAATAGTTATAATTATTGTTGATTAAGAAAACTAATAGAAACACATAGGGATAATTTAAATTTTTACAATCAATTCTTAGAGTATACATACATATGTATTATGTATATACGAGTATGCATATCGAGCCTTTACTTTTCGACATTTACGAATTTTAGATTTGATGTCACTCTTTTTGAAATCCGACATCTTTGCAAAAATTGCAAATTGCAATTAAGAGTTCTAGGTGCTTGTATTAATTTTTAATGTAAGAAATCATTAAAATAACGGTAACTAGTTCCACATGTAAAGGTAGATGCCTTGATTTTTTGCATAAAACTGTCAATATCTAAAATTTATGTTAAATTAATGAAAAAAAAAAATTCAGGTTGTTTTCTTTCAATATTTTTTGAAGATTTTGAATAAAAAATTTCATTATTTTTCTTATATATAATGGAACACTAGGTAGGATGTAACTACATATGCTTGCCACTATACATATTTATTATATGTTTCGACATGCACTTTGATTTAATACAAAAGATACGATTTCCGACGGTGGCTGATGTTAAAAAATATGTTCTTATTCATGAAGTTGTAGATTAACTTTATTGTATTAATCGTATCCGTAAGTAAGTTAAAGAGCATTTAACTTTTCCAGCCTTCTATTTAAACTTGGTATGACATATGTACCCAGCAAAAAATTACACATTACTATCTGAACTAGTTGCCATATAATGACTAATTCCGAGTACACACTGTGGCATTTTGTGACAAATATGGCAAAAATAACAGTGGGAACTAGTGGCAACGTTTGTCATTTCCGATATTTTTCGTTGTGTGGCATTACCAAACAAACTGTATACGTATCTGATGTAAACAGTTCTGAGAATAAGTTGGCTGCATTGCAAACACAAAAAGAAAACGTCAGCGTGTTGACATTTTGATATTGAGAAAATACCGAAAGAATTTTAAATTTGTGCCGGTATAAAAATTTAAAAGTATGGAAAACGAAAAAGAAATTGGAAAATCATAGGACAGTGTGAGAGAAATTCAAACGCCCTGGACGCATGACATGTCGACACAGCTAATTCAGCTTGTGGAGGTTCGTGAGGCAGTATGGAAACATATTGTTACGTTTAAATTTTATTAAACGTGTGAGTTCTTTTGATTGCTCAAAAAATAAAAATAAATAACACACAATTTTTATTTGCTACTGTTTTTCCTTTTATTCTCAACGAAGCAAATTACAACTTGTCTTTACTTAACTACTTCTTATGGTTATTATCCACTTTCAACGAGGTCTTAACTTGACTGCTTTCTGATTAGCACTGCCCTGTTCTCGCACATGCTGCCACTTTTTATAGTACACGACCCGGTTCTCGAATGTTCGCCCGATATGTGGCGTGATTACATGTCTGTACTTAGTAATGGCATCTATACATGATGCCATCTGTATTGTCAGTCCTCTAGCACAATCGGGAAAATTCATGGTGCTGCTTCTAGGCGTTTGTAGATAATTCGATTGGCCGTTATTTTTTAATTTCAAAGTAACGACTCTTATGTTGGCAATGCGGTGTGCTACTGGTAGTACAGGGTGATTGTTTATCTTTTGCTTTTCGTTTGAATTGGCATGTATGTATGTGTTTAAATATGTGAATCTTCTTAATAAGCAGACGCTTTTTGTTGTTGCTTTTGCTTGTTTACGTTTAATGCTGCGCATGCTTATTTAGTTGTTTGCTACTATTCTAGACTATTCTTTGCTTTGACCCTGAAGGAATATTTTCGCGTAACACTTACATTATCCCTGTTGGAATATTTTTGTGTAGTGCTGCTTAACCTTGTCGACGGCCATTTTCGTAACAATATATATATATGTATGTATGTATATGTAGCACTTACAGGGATAGAAATGCAATTTTAAACCAACGGGCATCCTGCTTCCATAAACTGGAATGCAGAGTACAATAGAATCCGTTGGTGGCACGCATATTAAGCCCTGGTCTTTTCCACCACTTTCTTTGCCGTTTTTTAGATTTTCTTAATTTTTTTTTATTATTGATAAACACACGGTGGCACTAGCCAATTGAATAATTTTGCGATTATCTATCTGTATAAATATTAATTAACAAACAATACGAAAATCAAACTCTCACAATGACAAATCAAACGACATTAAATGTTATTATGTCAAGATTCGTTCTTGATGTAGACAACGATACCGTATTGCCATTATTTAGGGATAGGACTCTTTTCTGTCACAAAGACACAATAGAAGTCCAAACGCAGAAAGGGATACTACCATTTCCGGCTTCGATGTCCTTTCTGACTCCATATCAAAGATCCTAGAGAGTTGTTTTAACAGTGAAATCGTTATTGCTGGTGATTTCAATGTTCACAATTCAACTTGGCTTCGCCATTCGAGCCGTACAACTACGGAAGGCCAATATGTTGAGTTATTCGCAGCACATAACCACCTAGTGCAACTTGTGAATAAACCAACACACATTCCGTGTGTTGAAGGGCACCAACAAAATACGCTCGACCTCTTTCTCACTTCACACCCTGATAAGTATGAAGTAAGTGTTAACGCACCTCTCGGCAATTCAGATCACTGTACCATTTCGGCCTCCTTTTCGTTCTCAGCACTTCATAGCGTTTCACCTACAGCTACGAAACGACTTAAATACATATACGAAAAGGCTCGTTGGGCTCAGCTCAACGAATTTTTTCGGCATTTTAATTGGAAGCTATGTTTCCTAGACAATGATGTCAATGCCATGGCCAAAATGGTCGAAAGTATAATTTTGATGGGCATGAAAGCTTTCATACCATCAAAAAAAATTCCGATTAAGCCCAAAGAGAAACTATGGTTTAATCAGACATGCAAAAACGCAGTCAGATCTAGAGAGGAAGCATTCAGTATTTGGCGAAGTAACCAAAATGCCGATACTGATTTGCTACGCAAAAGGGCGAGATCTTCGTGTGCCAAAGTACTGAGGCATGAAAAATCTCTTTACGAGAATCGTCTCCGTGCTAAAGTTCTTGCTGCCCCTCGGGGTAGTAAGAGCTTCTGGTCATTCGTTAAAAGAGTAAAGAATAATGCTAGTTCTTCAATTCCGACTCTTTTAAAGGATGACTTAATATTCACTGACCCGGCCGATAAAGCTAACCTATTAGCTGAAATATTTGCAAGTAATTCCTACTTGCCGGAAAGCAATCAGCCTCTGCCTATACTAGAGAGAGTATCCACTACTATGCCTAAGATATACTTTCGAGCTCGGGCAGTAAAAAGGGTTTTGTCGGAACTCAACATAAACAAGTCTCCTGGGCCGGATGGCATTCCAGCACTGGTCTTGAAACAGTGCTCTTCGACGCTAACACGTCCATTAGCTAATCTCTTCAGCACGTTGTACCATGTTGGTGAGTTACCAGTGTGTTGGAAGATTGCTAACGTTACGCCAATCCCTAAAAAAGAGAAGCTACTAACCCTGAAAATTATCGCCCAATCGCAATATGCTCTGCACTTTCCAAAGTGATGGAAAGTATGGTAAATTTCCATCTTGTAAGGTATTTGGAGTCCAACAGCTTACTCAACGACCGGCAGTATGGATTTCGTAGAGGCCGCTCTACGGGAGACCTACTAGCCCTCCTCTCGGAGAAATGGTGTAATTCAGTCCACCATTTCGGCGAAAGTAAGGTGGTGGCTCTAGATATCTCCAAGGCGTTTGATAGAGTGTGGCATGGTGCACTTTTGTCAAAATGTATTGCCATTGGTGTCGGTGATAATTTCTCTCGTTTCTTATCGAGTTTCCTCAGGGATCGCACTATAAGACTTGTTATAGATGGGATCTCATCAAATGAGTTCAAGTTAAATTCAGGGGTACCGCAAGGTTCCGTTCTTTCGCCAACTCTATTCCTTATCTTCATAAACGACCTTCTATGTAAAACTTTCAACCCTATCTACTCTTTCGCGGACGACAGCAGCATTTGCCATTCTTTCTCATTCAGCAATAGACCTAGTCTGCCGCAGGTTGAGGCCATGCGTCAAATAATGAATGAGACTTTAAACTATGATTTAGAAAAAATTTCTGAATGGGGCCATGTGAACAGGGTCGACTTTAACGCCCGTAAGACCCAATGTTGCATGGTTACACACAGACGTATGACCGAAAATGCTGTTGCCTCTGTAACTATGGGGGGTATAAATATTAAGGAATCAGATGCTCTTGATGTTCTTGGCATGAAAATACAATGTGATGTTCGTTGAACTGAACACATTTTTCAAATTGCAAAAGAAGCATTCAAGTGCCTCGGCTTTTTGAAACGGTGCAAACAATATTTCACCCCATCTGACCTCCTTACTATTTATACCACCTATATCCGTCCGAAAATGGAATACAACTCTCATGTGTGGGCCGGCGCTTCAAAGTCTATTTTGGGGCTGCTCGACCGCGTACAGGAGAGGGCGAAAAAGCTCATCGGTGACAGTAGGGTATCCAACTCTATTGATTCATTGGAGCATCGACGCAATGTGGGGTGCATTTCATTGTTCTATCGTTACTACAACGGAATGTGTTCTAATGAAATTAGGGAACTTGTTCCTGAAATCCGCACATATGTACGTACAACACGTGCCTCATTTAGAGCACATCCTTTTGTGGTCGATTGGCCAATGCATCGCACTACGCATTACAGAGAAAATTCCTTTTTTGGCCGCACTGTTCGTATGTGGAATCAACTACCTGCGGAGGTCTTTCCTGTCACTACCAGCGTGGCAAGATTTAAATCAAATGTACACAGACACTACTCCCTCTATCCTCCTTCCCTATAACCTATTTTCCTAGTTCTAGCACAATGCACTGCATGAGTAGGGGTTATCCCCTGAGTGCTGGTCCTATTTAAAAAAAAAAAAAATTGTGTTTCATCGAAAAATTTGATGGGAACGGCACAGCACACATATGAAAATGACACCACAAAATGACAACATTTGGCATTTCATGTATGCCATGTGCCAAAAAAAACGTAACCACACTGTTTGATTCAGACACGTATTTATTATGTTAAACAGTTTCATACATAACTAATAGACAATTTTATAGAATCCAACATGATTGGAAACTATTTAAATCACTGAATACATGTCTGAATCAAACAGTTTTTCATTAGTAATTAGTGGTTACGCTTTCTTTGGCACAGTGTACACAGCTGTAAACCCGGCCTTACTTTGTTGATTACCAAATTTCATTACTCACTTACATTACATAAAATTTAAAAAAATTATGAAAATTGATAAATAAGGAGAATGATTATTTTAGATTTAATAAAATTGCGTAAACATGTTGACAAATAAAAAAAAGTAAGTACTTCTGAAGAATCGATTATTTTAGTCTCACGCCTTGTTAAAATCATTAAGTTGGTAATCCAGTATACCCTATAGGGAAGTGCTTCCATCAAAAATGCTTAATTGCCAACCTGATTACCTTTTTTGAAATTTTTTGCTGGGTATGTACATGCATTTTTTTTTATTTTTTTATTACCATTTATTTGAAGATTTAAAAAAAAATACTTTGCATCAAAAATAAAACGATTTGTTTCAAATAAGCATATCAATGCAGTGTTATTAAAATTTAACTTATTTTCAGAACCCACTTTTATATATATAAGATTTATTATGGAGACCAATAATAAATTCAGTAATTCTTTATTACAATATCTAAATGTTGGTGTGTTCGTTTGTTCAATATGATAAATTTGATATATTTCGTATGACTTTTACAATCATCGTGATATATTTTCTAGAGGTGTAGGTAGACACTAAGTTCCGTAACAAATATATACAGCTGTTGACAACTAATTGGAAACGATTTGAAATTTTCATAAAAAGCTATGGTTTTTATTATTTTCTAGTAGAATTTACTATATTTTTTATTCAACACATTAAATATTTAGCAATCTAACAAAAACAAATTAAAAACCTCTTCTATATGAATTTATTTTATTTTGCAAATAAAAAATTACTAGGTTTTCTAATTTTTAGTACTATGTTGCAAAACATTTTTATTTCATCACTGCCTCACACCAACTGCGCATTCATGTGATGAGATGCTGACATCGGTCCACTGGTATTGTATACCACGCTCGCTCTACTTCCTCGAAAAATTGTTTCATATTTTTAATACTATTAAGCCTTACGGCGTTTTGTACATCACCCCACATATGCTCGATTGGGATTTATCCGGACTAAATGAAAGTTAATCCGAAACATTGAGAGAATTGTCCGCAAAAATTTATTTCTTTACTTTTGCCGTGCGGTACAGATCGTTATCCTGCTGGAATTGCCATACAATGCGCAATTTCTCCTCAACCCATGGCATCATTGAATCATTTAATATTAAAACTTGTTTTTCCTTGTTCAAAATTCTACCAATTTTATGGATTGGACCAATAAAATTCCAGAAAAATCATCCCCATGCCATAATTGACCCTCCACCATGTTTCACTACGGATGAAATGGAGCGAGGATTAAATTCCTTGATAATGGGCCGTCTAACATATTTTCGGCCATCAGAAACAAGGCGATCTATCTTTGTTTCATCACGCCAAAGGACATATTTCCACTGATTTGTGATCCAATTCCTATGAGACTTAGCAAAGTCTACACAGTACAGTGTTTCCTTTGGATCCAACTTAGAAGTGGCCATGTATTCCAGCTTCTACCAAACGACGTGTAATGGTTCGCTTGGATATTAGAATGTCAAATTAGACTGAATATCCCCTTGATTATCAGTAGATGTCTTTGTTGGGTAGCTTTTAGATACAAGACTTATTCTTCGGTCGGTATACTCCGACATTTTCTTGTTATTTTTTCTCAGCGGAACGTTAAGGATGGTGTCATATTTTTTATATGTTTTATAGCATTAAAAACCATTTTGTTGAAACACTTGAGATGTCTGCTATTTCTCTTAAAAGACTTTCCAGATTTGTAAAACCCACAAATAGCGCTCCGTTGTGCAAAAGTGAAGCTCTTGACTTTACAACATTAAAAATATAGTTTTAAATTATAATTTAAGCTCATTTAGAAAAATGCATTTAACGATAACACAATAACCTTGATCAAAAAATACTTTGCATAAAAGATTTGTGTTGAGATATGTTCATTTCTAATTATGTACCACAGCGTTTTAAAGAAAATTTTGTTTATTTCTAAAATATATTCATATAGAAGAGGTTTTTAATTTGTTTTTGTTAGATTACTAAATATTTACGGCCTTATTTATTAAAATTATTAAGGCTTTATAAAGCCTTTTTAAGAAAAATTTTGTATGAACATTTGTTTTAAAAAACCTTTAAAAAGCCTTAATAAGTTTTATAAATAAGGCTGTTAATGTATTGAATGAAAAATATAGTAAATTCTACGAGAAAATATTAAAAACCCTAGCTTTTTATGAAAATTTCAAATCGTTTCTAATTAGTTGTCAACAGCTGTATATATACATAAAGGGTGTTTTTTATTGAGGTATAGAACTTTAAGTTGGCATCACTTTTTTAACTGGCGGCCATTTTGTCAGCTGTCAAGTGATTAATATTTAGTTTGGTTTGCCATTTCATCATGAACAGGTTGACAAAAGAACAACGCTTGCAAATCGTGCAAATTTATTTCGAAAATAATGGTTCAGTTCGCGAAGTTTACCGCAAGCTCCGTCCATTTTATGGTCGACATAATCGTCCATCAAAGCAATTAATTCGGTTAACCATGGATCGTTTTCGCACTACGTTTACTCTATGTGATAATACGCATCCGCAGAGACGTCGAACAGTGCGCACCGAAGAAACAATTGCCGCTGTAGAGCAAAGTGTTGAAGAGGACCCGAATGAATCGATTCGCCACCGTGCACAGCAATTGGAGCGGACTAACCGACTATTTTGTTCCCGAATTGGATGGCATGAATGTGGATGAGTTGTGGTTCCAACAAGACGGCGCTACATGCCACACAGCGCACGTCACAATCGATTTATTGAAGGAAACATTCGATGAGCGCATAATTTCGCGGAATGGACCTGTCAATTGGCCACCAAGATCGTGTGATTTGACACCATTGAATTATTTTCTTTGGGGATATGTGAAGTCGCTCGTCTACGCCAACAAACCAGAAACGTTAGGGGACCTGGAAGCCAACATTCGTGGCGTTATTGCCAACATACGGCCCCATATGCTCGAAAAAGTGGTTGAAAATTGGACCTGTAGAATTGGCTTTATCCGAGCCAGCCGCGGCGGCCACATGACCGAAATTATATTTAAACATTAATGGCATAAAATTATCCTTCCAATAAAGCCAAATTGATGGACATTAAAACGATTTTCTTGTGTTTTATTTCAATTCAAAGTTCTATACCTCTTAAAAAAACACCCTATATATATATTTAAACCCAATTTAAATATTTTAAAATAATTATTTACATATCAAACAACGTTATAACTTAAAAAGCTAATTTTCCAGAAAACGAGTTTAAAGTTTTCAATTTACTTAATGGAAAAAGAAAATTTAATTTGTACACAATATGTATAAAACGAAAGGAAGATTAATTCTGCATCAAATTTAATTTTTTGAGTTATACCATTTTTTGAGTAAATAAGCGAGATGAGACAAATTTTTCTTGTAAGAATTTAAGATTTTTTAAAAAATCCCAACCATCTCCTTGCTCAAAATATTATTAAACTGCAGCCTCGTCTTTTGTTACTATGTATGTATGTACTTTGCTCGCAAAAGATTTTAATTTTTCAATTTCAAGTCGCCTTTCAACTTGATAGTCAAGTTAGACAGCTGATACCTGCTTTTGTTAACAAATTTTCGTGTTTAATGTTAAAACCAAAGCACGTTTAAGGTTACCGCACAGCTAGCTATTTTATTTTATTATATAAGGGATTGCCTTCGGCCTCATTATGGTCAAGTCGAAAAGTAAATTATATTAATTCATTACATTTTTTCATCCATCCTTTCGCTTATTTATTATAAACTTCCTGAGCGGTTTTGATTAAAATCTAGCAATGAAAAATAATGCAGTCAGATCAAAATTAAACTTTAATCTTAATTTTTGAATTACGAAATTTTATGATTCACTTTTCTGTCGAAAAAAGTTTAAATTATGTCAATGTACTCTTGTCAAAAAAACCAGTTAATCGGTTAACCGACGATTAAATAATAGAAACTTTTTTTGTGCAGGAAGAATCGCATAGTTTGAAGCTCCTTGTTAAAATATTTTTCCAATGTGAACATATTTGTGGCGACAACTCGAAGTATTTTTCCATGTATTTTATATGAGGATCAAAATATCGCAAGTTGTGACGAATTTCCTTTTTAAATTATCGGGTTTTTTAATTTCTTAAAAACTGAAAATGGGAATAATGGAATTGTTTGCCATATTCAAAAGAATGATAAATATTTGTAAAATTTTTGAATCATCAAAAAAAATTTAATATAATTAGTTAATAATCATATGAACAACCCAACCGAAATGCACAACAAACAAGTGATATTCAGGGCCAATTTCACCAACTCTATTTAAATATCAATTCAAATCACTAGATTATATAGGCTCGCTTGACCGAACTTTTGGCCGAATTTTTGGTGCGTTGAAAGCGCGTCTTTTTTTTCTTTTTAAAAATATTTAAGACTGTTGAATCCTTATAAGGTTTGAAAATTGTTGATTAGAATTGCAATACGTGGCTCTAGTTTTGTAAAATAGTAAAATTGCTTATTCAAGTGATGCATAAAAATACCCTTAATTTTTTACATGTGAATTAAAAAAAGCAAATTTTCTTTAAATGAAAAAAATCTAATCACAATTTTTCAAAACTTTTGCAATTATCTAAATCAGATCTATTCAACCTTTTTGGTTCGCGTACCACAAAACTCACAACCAACAATTCGCGTGCCACCAAAAAGATTTTATGTGTATAAACAAGTATGGGCTCAATAAATAACCAAACAATTTTAAAATATTTAATCCATTTCATTTATTAATAATAAAAAACAACAAAATTAGGCATGTATATAACATGCGAACATCTGTGCATATGGGTCGTTCTACAACAGAAATGATCGGTATAATAAAAATGGAAATGCATGAAAAATACGTAAGTATACTTTTAGGATCAAATATAAACAAATACAACATATTGTTTTTTTTAATTGCATTAATTGGTTAGTTAATGAACCAAAATGCTAACATTTTCGAAGATTTGGGGTACCAGCTGGGAAGGTTTCGCGTACCCCAAGTGGTACGCGTACCACAGGTTTAATAGCCCTGATCTAAATGATTCGCACTGTATGTATATACATACACTTATATAAATTTGTTGTATTTTTTTTGTATTGTTTATTTTTTTCTTGTTTATAAAGATGTCCCGTTTTTTTTCTTAGAAATCCATCTTTGAAAATTCCTTGTTAGCCTCATATAGAAATTTCCCAGAGGTAACGCTGTACAAATGCACAAGGTCTATCACGAAGTTCTAGGAAGTTTTCAGTTATTTCCGTGATGACTTCATCTTGAAACTAAAATTGATTTTCAAGATGAATTTTGACAAGCAGTATGTGTGATTAAATTGTAATTAATGTTATTGAACGTGCGGATGAAGCGTTACGCTTCAATTCTCAATTTTTTGTAAAAACACATTCTTACAACAAAATGAATGCATTTTTTTTTTGTTTCTTATATGGGACGAGTATCTTATCTTGTGCGCTGCAGCGTGTGTTTGGTACACTTATCGGCATCAACAACATTAAGGTCAACGCCGTTTCAGCTTTAAACTTTAATTAAATTTAATTGAACGACTAAGTACATTATCATCACAATCAACATCATTGTAACAACCATTTGTAATATGTATGTAGTTGTTATTCTTATGGAAATATTGGGATGAAGCAACCGCCTACAAATCATTCAACATATTAACACAATTTCACACTGGAAACGTTTATACTTGCGAGACAGCGGTATTCAAGTGCATGAATGCTTAGTGATGTCAACTACACGATAGCAAATCGTAGATTAAAAGAAGAAAACTACGTATGCAACCAAGCAGTGCAATTTTATGGAAGTTTTTATACCCTTTACCAAAAAATGGTAAAAGGGTATATATGGGTTTGTCATTCCGTTTGTAAGGGAAGACGAATAAGCGATGTCTGTCTGTCCGTCTGTCCATCTGTCTGTACGTGAAATCGGTTTTCCGAAGCTCCCAGAAAAGCTAGAGACTTCGTTCTTGAACTGGTGGGTCAGAAATGGTCAAAATAAGATTGGTATTGAAAATCAGCAAAATCGAGCACACCGTTTCAAAGCTGGGAGACTTAAACTTTATTTTGCCATACAAAATAACAACCGAAAACTAGTTTTTAATAATTTTTTATTAAATAAACTTATTTTATACTTTAGTATGAATAAAATTGGTATTTCTAACTAAAAAAAATAAAAAAAAATTTAAAAAAATTAAAAACACGTTTCCAGGGTTGGAAAACCGAAATTTTTTTTGTTATGCAAAAGTAACTTACTAAAACAAATTTTTCCTTTTTTTTATAAACTAAACATATGTAATGTACTTAAAAGAAGGAGATTGATTTAAGAAATCAGAAAAATAAAAAGGATGATTCCAGGGTTGGAAAACCTACGATTTTTGTGATTATAAAATTAACTACCGTAAACTAATTTTTTATTTATTTTTATTAAATAAACTTATTTTATACTTCACGAATAAAATTGGTATTTCAAATAAAAAATTAAACTTCAAAAATTAATAAGACGTTTACAGGGTTGGGAAACTTACTCTTTTTGTGATATAAAAAATTAACTACCGAAAACTAATTTTAATTTTTTTTTAAATAAATAAAATTATTTTATACTTCAGTACGAATGAATTTGGTATTTCAAAATAAAAAAAATTAAAAAAACTAAAACGACGTTTCCAGGGTTGGAAACCTTATTTTTTATACAAAAGTAACTTACTAAAACAAATTTTTTCTTTTTTACTATAAATTAAACATATCTTATATTCTTAAAAAAAAGATGGTGTAAGAAATCATAAAATATCAAAAAGGAGGATTCCAAGGTTGGGAAACTTATACTCTTTGTGATATAAAAAATGAACTACCGAAAACAAATTTTTTTCTGTTTTTATTAAATAAACTTATTTTATGCTTGATATCGAATAAAATTGGTGTTTCAAATAAAAAAACAATTAAAAAAATTAAAAAGACGATTCCAGGGTTGGAAAACTTTAACTTTTTTTGTACAAAAGTAAGTTACTAAAACAAATTTTTCCTTTTTTTTATAAATTAAACATTTCTTAAATTCTTAAAAAAAAGAGATTGGTGTAAGAAATCAAAAAATCAAAAAGGATGAGTTAACGGTTGGGACACTTACACTTTTTTGATACATAAAAGTAACTAAGTCTAATTAATTTTTATCTTTTCCTTTATAAATTATATATAATTTACGTTTTGGAAAGAAAAGTTTGGTATAGAAAATTATAAAAATAAAAACCACAGCTTCAGAGCTGGAAACTATGATTTTTTTCTGGACATTAAACTAACTAAATAAAACATTTTTTTTGAATTTCCTTTTTTTCACTTAACACACTTTCTATATTTTTTTAAGAACTACTAGATTGGTATAAGTAATCAGAAAAATCTAAAATTATGATTCTAGGGTTTGAAAATTATTATTTTTTTCTTTGTACATAAAAGTAACTATGTGCTTATGTATGTATCTCTATACTACATAAACGCACTTTGGTAAAGGGTTTACTTGTTTAATAATCAAATGTTTCCAAAATATTTATGTATGTATGTATGTAAATTTAAAGTGCGTTAGAAATTGCACTTTATTTGAAAACACTGTTTCAATGTCTCGTGCTGTGTGCTCTTAAAATCAGTAAACTGTATGAGCGCTTTCATGATAGAGATGTTAGTTAATGATTTTTGTTGTCATCACTACCATCGCCAGCGCGATACACAGGAAGTTGGGTCATAAAAAATAACCATCGTTTGTTGGCAATGAACGACAATTCAAAAGGTCAACTATGACACATGTATGTACATACATACATACATATGTATGTAACATATGTACATAACATGTAGCTCGGAAATCAGATGCACACACGATTTTATTATGTTATTTCGAATTTATAATTTCTATCCAGATTGTATTTTTTATTTGCTTGTGTTGTCAGAACTGCAAGGCCTGATATCACTAGCTTACTTAGTGATATTTAAGTACAATTTTTTGGTCTTGAAAATTATGTTCATAATAACTACATACATACATACATACGTAAACATTCACATATAATGTACACGTGTAGATGCAAAGCAATGCTACTTGTTCGAAGTATCACAACAAAACACATGTTCAGATTTTTACAACCAAAAATGTTGTCGAATAATTACTTGTGGCTTATCTTTTTGGTTCGTTACTATTACGTAGGCCACACACGTTACAATCCTTGGCACAACTTAAGCAGGTTGAATAGGATATTGTAACGTGTGTTGTACTAGACGGTCGTACTGGACGATCTCAACGTTAGTGGGCATGTTGTAAAATATGATTCTATTTAGTGCCTTATTTTCCCTGTGTCCGCAATATAGTAAGGCTGAGTTTACATCTGGCATTTCTTGTGTGTCACATGCCCAAAAAAGCGTGACCACTAACTACTAATAAAAACTGTTTGATCCAGACATGTATTTATTGATTTAAACTGTTTGTAATCATGTTAGATTGTATAAAATTGTCTATTAGTTATGTATGAAACTGTTTAACTTAATAAATACGCGTCTGAATCAAACTATTTTTCATTAGTAATTAGTGGTTACGCTTTTTTCCGCTTGTGTGGCACATGGCACACAGATGTAAACCCAGTCTACGAAATGTGCGCAAACCTTTTTTGTGAGATATAAAATAAGATTATAACAGAAAGTGGGAAACAACATGAATCATACAAGATGGCGCAGAAGTGATGTCATAATTTTAATTGGCTGACATTTTTGCAGATGGCGCCAAATATCACTGTGCTTTGACATTTATGATGTAGGATATACAATAGAGAATTAGTTGTCAACCAGCCATGGATCGATACACACCTCAAGGATGTGGAATTATTGGTACTGCTTATTTGGCAGTCTGTTTCGTGAATTTCATCATCCTTTTCCCCGTCGTCGTGTTCGATGTGTTGGAAAATTAAGCATTTGGCTGCTGTACTCACACAGCTAGGGCAACAGTACACATTTTGAGACACCAATTTTCAGGTCGAGTGATCTCCCGCTTTTGGAGATTTGAACTGGCCATCCAGGAAGAAGAAGAAAATCTCCAATTTTTAGCGAGATGTTTTGTGAGCAACAGTCGTAAAATTAGCGCAATTATACACCAACTCGGAAAGTGGCCATTAGTACCCGCGATAATAACACTAAAAATTTTTCTTTTTTTACAAAATGAAATTGTGCAATGAGCTTGTACAGCAAGTTAAGTCTTTTGTGTGCAAAACACGTACATATGTAACTTGATTAGTAGACGTACTAGTACATTCGTCATTAGTTGAAAATTTAAAGTTTTGATTCTCTGATGGCTGCAAGCATGCATGTATACGAAAATTTTAGGTTCAAAACAAGCTAATAACTCGTTTGATGTAATAATCTCTTGTTACAGCTTCGGAGATATATTTTACATAGTTTTTTTTTTAAACAAATAGTGCTGCATCAGAACGCAGAGGCAAGTGTACTTCAAACTTCAGTTCTTTTATCCCGTCAAATGATAAAAGAATTAAAGTTTAAAGTACATAGATAAAAGATATTATGTAAATATTTGCCTTTACTAAATTATTGAATGAACACATCATTGAAGTTTTTTTTTTCTATACTATTGCGAAGCTATTTGAATATGTTTTTCTTGCAATTACGAACAGCGAATTTCATTTTAGTTATACATATATTTTATAGAAAGAACCCTAATGATTTGTTCGTGAATTTACATAATATATCGTGCCATAACCGCCAAAAAAACTTAATCGACATAATTTTCGAACAAAATCGATTATTAGCGATCGTAAATAATCGATTTTCGGCAAAAAAAAAAACAAGGTCCAAAAATGTGTCGGTTAAGCTTTTTTGGCGCTTATGCCACAATATGCAAGTATGTATGTTTTATACAAAAATATAGTTTCCCCTATCGTCTATATTTTGTGTCTAATTTCGTTGAGCTCACGAGCTGTATGATAATTTTCAAATACATAATAAAGCTTATAATAAGCTGGTGTGTGATGTTTTGATCCTTATATTATTCAATATTAGATATTTGGTCCAAATATGATGGGACTATATAATCTGTAGATCTTATAAAATAATGAAAACGGATTATAATTATCGCTATCCAATTTTAGGAGAGAGCCGTTGAAAAAATCTTTCCAAAAAACTTATATACATCAAATTAAATGACCATGCTAGGCCATAGTTAGGGCAAAATTATGTACAGAAAAGATGCTGTGCTTTTCATTGTAAACAAAAATGGTTACAAAAAATTTTTCCGAAAAACGCCAAATTTAAAAGTTATGGTGCCGAAAGTGTTTATACTGAAGATAGGTTATTTTTTGGGTGAAAAGTGCAATACGCATGGCCGGTTTGCACGCTACCAGTGCAATTTTAACACACATGTGATTTATTATAGCCAGTCTATCAGAAACTGCCGGTGAAGCGGTGTCATCTGGATCGTTCTCAATTTCAACTTTGGTGGATTTTACTATTCTTTATTGTATATTTTTTACACGCTATGTATGGCAACGACTTATAAAAAAAATTCTGTTTTACTCGAATAAATTTTTAATCGAATATGAGAATATTTATTTGATCGAACATCATAGGTCTTATTCAGAATCATGGTGTAATTATACAGGTGACTGCGTAAGGATTTGTTATACAAAAATACGGCAACCATAGCTGTGTAAAGAACCGAAGAATGTCAAAAGCACAAAAATAAAATCGAAGTTTTTGACATTCTTCAGCTACAAAGCACATAGAGCAAAAAATTATCAGCTGAATTAGAGCTGCCACCTAGTTAAATACACCTTGATTCAGAATAAAAAAACATTTTTGGTTTACAAAACGTTGAACTGACATATTTACATACATACAAAAATTTTTTTTAAACATTTTATCAACCAAAATTATTTTTTCGGAATGCGGCAGAATATTATTGAAATTTATCGATTAATCGGTGTCCTACTATAAGAATCACATCCTGTTGTAGGAGTTTTATGTTGTAAAAACGATGTTGGTAATATCCATGTAAACATGTTTCTATACACACCACTGCTTTATTATTGCAACATAGTCATAGGTAAAGCCTAGTTAGTACTCTTTTCACATTTGTAAAAAATTACATGTAAGCAATATTAACAAGCGCTTGAAACTATGCTACAAATTCTTACGTTTGTAATAATACCTCATGTGTTTGTTGTAAATTCCATGCGAAGCAAGTGGCACTGGATGAAAACTTCAAACCTTGAAGACACAATAGCCCAATTCACAATCTTGTGCAAATGGTCTTGCATCGTTGCATGTGCAAAATGGTATAGTATATTGATACTCACCACTAAGAATTGTTAAGTGGTGAGTAGATATACTACACAATTTTGCACATGCAACGATGAAAGACCATTTGCACAAGATTGTGAATTGGGCTAATGTGTCATTTCATATGTCGCTCAAAGAACATCATAACTCAAAAAATAGAATTTTTGAGTTGGTGAAGCAGAACTAATCCTCATATCGTTCTTCATATTGTGTAACAATTTCAAACTCATACCCATTGTATACTCAACTCTTGAGTGAAAAATAAAATTTTCGTTTTCCATTAAATTGTGTGTAAATTTAAAATTTCAAATTCGTTTTCTTTCAAACTATTTTTTTTTTTTTGAGTTATGACGTTGTTTGAGTAAATGAGCGATGTGTTCCACAAGATGCAACATTTCTTCATGCACACTTCATATCGATTTTTTTATATGTATGTATTTTGAAAGGTTGAACAGAAAACGAATTTAAAGTTTCCAATTTACTTACAACCCAATGCAGATATTAATTTTTGTTTGTTTTTATGAACAAGTTGCAAGAATTTTTTTAATGGATAAAATACGATTACTGTTCTGCATTATAAACTCCAAAAACTAATTTTTGAGATATGACAACATTGCAATAAAGGAGCGACATGTTTAGATAGAAATTACCAAAAACGTATATGTATGTATATATGTATGTATGTATGTGTGTTTGCAATAGGGTGTGAATTGGGCAAATACATACATATGTACCTATATTATTGTTTAATTAAGGCACTTGATCACAACAATATGCACTACTTATTTACTTCAATAAAGAATGCAGGAAGTTGTCAGACAGTTAATTGGTCAACTGTGATTGTTTAATAATGCTGAATATACATATGCAGATATAAAGAGTCCTTAATTAAATTTGTATAGCTTACCTGTGATAAATCGGGATCATCACGCAATTTGTCTAAAATAGTTGATGTTGCAAGATGTGGCAGTAATATTAGGAAAAATGTGGTAATAATTTGAAAACAGGATCCGCCGCCGCCGCCTCCACTTTTAGGAATGCAAATATTCATTTCTGACGCACGAATTATCTATATGAGTGGCGAGACAAATACGTTGCACAGTTCGAGTTTATTGTTTTACAATTTGGTACTATCGTTTGTGTATTTATTGTAGTTATACAATCATGTGTCCATACATTCGTATTTTTCTATACATACATACATACGAGCAGCTTGTATATGTAATATTTAAATTTTTTATTTTTTATTTTATAATTTAATATTATGCTATTACGTTGGTGGCTTTTTCTTCTCTACAGTTCTTTTTCTTTCCTTGTTCTTGCTATTTTCGTAACGATGTTATGAAAAACTTCAATTACATTGAAATTATATTGTACGATACTGTTAATGTTCTTTATTTTCATTCATATTCATACAATTCAAAATTGCATGGGGGAGACACAAAATCTGTATAAGAAATACATATGTATATATGTATAAAAGATTAAAATCTTAATTAAAAAAATTAGTATTCCATGGCGAAGATAATATTAAAGACATAAAAATTAGCAATGAATATGAACTAAACCAAAGTGGTTGTTTGTTATATAAGCACTGTGAAATGCATAAAAGCACTGTGGTGTGCTTGTTAATAAATACTTCTGTTTTTTTTTTGTCAACGACAATTACGACGACGATGACGATGAAAGCAATATCTAGATAGTGTTCAAATAGGTATGTATTTTTTGTTAAATTATTCATGAATTTATGCACATACATATGAATGTATATGTAAGTCCACACATAAGTATGTATGTATGTGTGTGCGCTAGTATAGATATACATACATACATACATACATACACTTGTATTTAGTTTAAAAACCTCCCTTATTGTTACAGCTAAACTTTAGAATGCAAAAATTGATTTTCCCTTAAATAGTTGTTTATACGAAACTTTGCATTTGTCATTCTTAAGGATTCCTCAGTGCAAACTGCCCCATCCTGGCGACTAATTTGAAAATCTGACATCATTTTGAGTCATTTAGTTAGTTATCAAGCCAATTTAATTTTAAACGAACTAGTGAACTAGTTAGAAAAAAATTTTAGGGAATAAATTTAACATGTTAATATATTTATGTACATATATGTATGTATTTTATTTATTTTTTTTTTTGGACAAAATCAAGAAAATTATTCAAGGACTCTTACAACGTTTTTCCACATACAATTCGTACAACCATTATGTCACTTCAGCAATAATTACTGGCATTTTACAATTCCTATTAGGATAAAATATGTACTGAATAAAAAATAATAGGCACCTATTAACTAAATATGTACACTGTTTTTAAATCATTAATAACTTTTTCGTGTGCTCTAAAAATTTAAACCAGTTCATTGAAAAGAATTATGCAATTGTTTCGTGACACCTTTTTCTCAACTTTAAGAAATCTTTCACAAACTCTTCTTACAGATAAAATAGTCAAGTATGTAGGAATTTGGATAATTAAAATAATTCCAATGTGATGATCTTACATTATACAAACTTCTAAGATGTGTAAACATTTATAGGTATATTTTTTTTTAAATCAATCTATATATGTACATATGTAGATGCTTAGTATATTTCTTGGTATTACACACAATAGCACACACACACCCTCAACGTTTGCTCTACTCAGCTCAAAATATCAATAAATTCCTTTTAGGTATAATTTTCTCCTTTAAATTCACTTTAAGCAGATAATGAAACAAAACCGATACAACCGACGTTTCACAAGCAACTAAAGTAAAAGTTGAGCAAGCAAACAGTAATTTGGCTAAAACTAAGCTGAAATTGAGTGTCAGTGTTACCAGTTATACAAAGAGTGACACTAAGAATCTAAAATATATACCTACTTATTTAAACCTACTTTAAAATGAGTTAAAAATTGTCAATTAGTTTATATATTATTTTTAATATATGTATTTAAATTTAATAAAATGGCTGTCTTACCTAAGCTAATCCGAATGGTCCGCCATTGCATAACATTGAAGTAATCTCAAAACTGCTCTGTATGGAGCAGATTTGGACAATTCATGTACAACTTGTGAGTTTTTCACGTAACTGTTTCCTAGGTGTTCAGAACTAATTCAAATTCTTTAAATTTTAAGATTTTTGTTTGGCATTGTTATTGGGACTAGTCAATTGTCATAATTAAGATATTCTATAATAGGATATGGACCCATCCTTAGATATAATATGTACTCTATATTGCTCACATACATATAATTAAGAAAACTCTTGGTATAATAATATATAATAAGCTACATACCTACTTATTTTGCTTCTGTTCGACAAGAAGGAAAATAACCTTAATTGAAAATGTTTTTGTTTACGAATGAACTGGTTTGAGATTTTTCGTCTTTTCACAAGCGATATGATTACGTTCAAATCAATCTCCACAAATTTCTATCAGGATAAAAGACCGAGTTAAAAATTTGTAATTATATGGCAACACTCAGTGAATCTCTCAGATACCAAAATTACCACATAAAAACAAGTATCTCTGTTCACCACTCGGATGCATATTGACGCAACTTATTCTCAGAGAAACCTACAAGAAATTGGTTAAAATCGGTATTTACCAGGCATAAAAAATTAAAATTATAAATTGTTTCTCTTGAGAAATATTTACTTTCTAGTATTAAAGTAAGTATTTTCTAAACTAAAAACAATCCGTTGTTTGACATAAGATGTTTATATGTATCTACATTGTAAATACATATCGTCATCTTAATATAAAAAAAACCCTAAAGCGGGTGCTAGACACATCAATATTCAGCTTCAATATGTGTGGTTGTGTGCGTTTTTTATAAAAAATATTTACACCAATGGTATATGTGTGACTATTTTTGGTAAACAAACGAACCCAACCACATATATTGAAGCTGAAGATTGATGTGTCTGGCACTCGCTTAAAGACTTAGTTAGCCGACTGTAATGTAAAGTAACTGTAACGTAGGCAACAGCTGATTGAAATTTTGTATGAAAAGTAGTTTACGTTACATTACATCCCTATAAAGGCTCAGTTAAGGCTCAGTTAGCCGACTGTAATGTAAAGTAATTGCAACAGTAAGAAACAGCTGATCGATTTTGTTATGTTAAAAGTAATGAAAATGGTTATAGAGATGTAATGTAACGTAACCTACTTTTCATATAAAAATATCAATCAGCTGTTTTCTACGTTACAGTTACATTACATTGCAGTCGGCTAACTGAGCCTTTAGCCGACTGTAATGTAATGTAACTGCAACGTAGGAAACAGCTGCTCGAGATTTTTATATGAAAAATAGGTTACGTTACATTACATCTCTATAACCAATTTCATTACTTTTCACAAAACAATATCGATCAGCTGTTTTCTACAGTTGCAGTTACTTTATAGAAAATGTATAGAAAATGTGAAAACAAGCGAAAAGCACAAAGAATAATTAAGAAAACCTCAACAAATTAGATCTTGTGACTTAATTTTTTTTTCTTCAACCGACACCGAATATCGTTAAAATATGTCACTGAATAGCAAAGCGATAAATTTTCGTTATATATATAATAGCGATACGATTATCGTAATAAAAGTTACTGATTCCAGGTACTGGTTTTCTTATTTTCCAGAAAAAGAGAAAAATTTAAATTTTGTTGTTTCGAATTTTTTTAACCACAGTTTTTATTTAAAGCTGAAATCGATTTAATGAATGCTGAAGAAATGTTTTACAGATGTATGTATGTACATATGTATGTATGTAGTTATTTTTATGAGATAGTTTTCAAAAATTATCGCGAGTTGGGCTTTTTATTAGAGATGTGCACGTGAGCGTTTTTTGACTTACGACACGCACGCTCACGCAGAAAAATATTTTACTCACGCACTTTCACGCACGAATGATATTGAAAATTTTCACGACCACGCACGCTCACGAAAGAAATATTCTTAATCACGCACGGGTGGTTTAAAACTTATCACGATCACGCACGAATTATGAGTCCGAGGGTTGTTTGTATTAAAAAAAATATTTTTATTTTATTTTATTTTATTTTATTTTATTTTATTAATCATTAACTAAATGCAATACAATTCGAACTGACTGTTTTCTTAAGTTTACTTACAATATAAATAATTTAATTTTTCTTATTTAGCTGACGTTTGGGGAAAATGTTCATTTAGCAATTTTGTATAAAATTATTTGCGAAATAAAAAGGTCGGCAGTTTATTGAATTGGTAAATAGAACGTTTTATTATTGTTGCTGATTTATAAAAAGTAAGTGTGTTGAAATACTGAAATTATTGTTGTTGCTGATTAATGAAAATTGAGTTTATTGAACTAGTGAAATTATTATTGTTGCCAATTAATGGGTAAGGAATATGTTGGACTATTAGAATGGGTGGTTGACTTAACTCCTCCCTCGTTTGACTGAAAACTCTCCTGAGTTTTTATAATTAGTGTAGTTTTGTGATTTTTTAATTTTTTATATATGTAGAATATAGCTATTGCACTCAAGGACAATAAACTGAATGTCAAAGTTAGGCCATTAAAAGCGTAGTTAATATTTTTATGAAATCTAATTTCTTCAATTTTCTTAATATTCTCGATTTGATTTGAAACTATTTCGTCAAACGTCAGCTGAGTTGTAATATTATTTAGAATAAGGTTATTGTTAATCAAAAAATGTTGTTCAAACTTATCATCATAATTACAATAGAGGTCTCCATTTATTTCTAATTTACAATCATTAAATGTTATCATTTGATTTCCTTTTAAATAAAACTGTCTATTATTACAAGTACTATTAACAATGGAATTTACGTGGTTTTTTATAATTATTAAGCCTGGTTTTATTTCTATAGTTTCTATTTGAGTGTTTTTTCTTCTTAAACAACTGTTTGTAAAAATACATAGTTTAGATTTTTTTAAATTGCTTCTTTTTGCTTCGTTATTAAAATCGTACATTGTATTGTTTATCTTTAAAATTTCTCTATTTTCGAAGATAAGTTCTTCTTGGTTTTCATTAGGTATGGATACAAAAAATGATCGTTTTACTCTTCTTAAATCTTTGGGTATTTGAATTGCAAATATTATTTTATTTTCTTTATAGTGGGCTGCACTTACTTTGGTATTTTGTATCTTATAAAGATCAATATTGTAACGAATTATTTCTTCACTTGTTAATACATTATTGTTCATAGTGTTTGTTTTTGCAGCTAGAAGATTATTTTGTATATGTTCAACATTATCTAGCAGAATTTTAATTTTCAATAATATATCCAGATATAAGAGCTTATTTTCTAATATTTCATCGTTCTTAGATATTTGGTTTAATTTTGAAGTAATCTGTGTCCTATCGTTTTCTATTGCATCTTTTAGCTTCGAAATTGTGCTGTTAAATACGTGATTTATTTCAATGCTTTTGTTTATGTCGTCTATTATTGCATGATTGTTGTCGTCAATAGTCTGTAAATGTCGTTCAATTTCTGTCCTGTCAAAGTCATCCATTGTGCCGTATAGCCATTTCATACCTGTTCCTACAAAGTTAATTAGTCCTCTCGGATGTCTAGTGGGGGTGATGGTTTGGAGTTTTGATTTTGTCTTTTCTAGTTCTACTTTCAAAAAGTGTTTGTCGTTGAGATTTGGTATTAGTTTTATGTTTTCTTCGAGTCCTTCTATAACATGCTGTATTTCTTTAGGGTCAATTATGTGTAAGATAGTGCTGTAGCTGTACGTTATGTCTACGTCTTCTAATGCGATTTCAGCGAAACCTTTGGTGCTATTGATGTTTTCGACAATCAAGGTGGCATTGCTCACAGTAAAAAGCGTCATCATTATTGTCATTAGGAGCATTGTATGTACCTAAAAATTTAGTAATTCTTTTTATGTTTGTTGGGTGAATATTTTCTAGTTTCATATTTTTGTATCTAGGTTCGTGTTTATGTCTAAGAGCTTTATAATTTTTTGCGTACCCTTCCTGATTTGTATTTTCGTATTCTTCTCTGTTTATGTTTAACTTTGTGATATGTCTTTCTTTGGTGTTTCGCAGTAAGTTATAAATATTATTTTTTTTAACTTTCCCATTTCCTATGTCTATTGGTCTTTCTTTTGTTACAGAATGAACAGATTTGTTGTACCATTCAGTACATTTATATACCTTTTCTTGAACTGATAATCCTGAATTTTCGATTTCTAACGTTCTAAATCTTTCTCCTAGGGTATTGTGAAATCTTTCGATATCTGCATTTCCCGTATGGGAATTTGGTTTTGTAAAGTGGATTTCTATTTCTTCTTGCCTAAGAAAGTCTTTTACATTTGTTGAGTTGAACTCGTTGTCAGCAACTATACGTTTTGGTTTTGGGTTGAGAGAGAAATACAAACGAAGCTTTTCTATAAGTGTTATACTGTTTCTGTCTTCTAGATAAATAGTGGTGGCTTGTTTCGAAAATTTGTCTATGATAGTTAGAAAACTATGTTTCTTAATTACATAAGTGTCCATGTGAATAATTTCATTCGTGTCTGTGGGAGTTTCTGTTATGAAGTATTTTGGTTTGTATGGTTTTCTGTCATATTTACT
This sequence comes from Tachina grossa, assembly GCA_949987645.1. Taxonomy (NCBI): domain Eukaryota; kingdom Metazoa; phylum Arthropoda; class Insecta; order Diptera; family Tachinidae; genus Tachina; species Tachina grossa. The sequence continues at coordinate 233,779,616 of OX465274.1, read as the reverse complement.
TCTACAACAGATATCGCAGTTGTTTATATATTTTTGAATAAGAGATTTAAGGTTTTTGAAATATATGGTGTTTTTTAATCCTTGATAATTTTCGTTTATTCCAGCATGACCAGTTTCTTGTTTATGGTATTTTTGAATATATCTGAGGGCTTCTTCTTCATTTCTCATGTCTTTGGCATGATATGAGCATCTATAGAACTTTACACTTGTGTTAAATAACTCTATTAGTTTTTGTTGTACTAAATTGTAATCAGAATCCGAAATGCCTGAGTATATTCCTACTTTGCCTGTTTTTATAAATCTCCTAAAGATGTCTGACATGAATCCGCTTCTAATATCATCTAAGCTTACAAAAATTTTTCGTTTGTTCTCTATTATTTTAATTTCTTCTGTTTTACTTTCTGTTAAAATTATTTGGGTGTAGAAACGGTTAACAACGGAATTTAATATAGGAAAGTGATCATTTAATTCGTTTTCCTGGGAATGAACGGTAGCGGCTGTACTCAAGTTGTCTATGTTAATGTCTCCAGATTGCTCATTTATTGCACAAATTTCGCCTGTATCTGCATTGATTCTGCTGAGGAAATCAGCCAGAGTATTTTCTTTACCTTTAATATACCCAATGTTGATATCGTATTCGCCAAGTTTAAGTAACCAACGTTGAAGTCTTGGGTTTATGTCTTTTCCTTTATGTTTGGTTTGCAACCATTTCAATGGCTGGTGATCTGTCATAAGGTCAAAGTTCCTTCCATATACGTATGGTCTAAAGTAGTTCACGCCCCAAACAATAGCCAACAGCTCCTTTTCTGTTGTGGAGTATTTTCTTTCGTGTTCGTTTAGAGTTCTACTTGCGTAACTGATGGGGTGGTTATCCTGTGTTAGTACTGCTCCTATGCGAATTCACTGGCATCTGTTGCTAGTTTAAACTTTCTTTTAAAATCCGGGTATTTTAGAATGGGTGTGTCGATTAGCAATCTCTTGAGTTTATAAAATGCATCCGTGTATTGAGGATCATTTGTATTTATTTTAGTGTCCTTTTTTAAATATTTTGTTAAACCATGTGCAATTTTTGCATAATCTTTTATAAACTTCCTGTAATATCCGGTTACGCCTAAGAATGATTTGATTTGTTTCTGAGTTACGGGAAGTTTCAGGCTTTGAATAGTTTCGATTTTGTTTGGGTTAGGTTTGATTCCTTCAGTAGTAAGGATATGTCCTAGGTATTCGGTAGATTTCGCAAAAAACCTGCACTTATCAACTTGAATCTTAAGATTATGTTTTCTAAGAGCATTGAAAATCTTCTGTATGCTATCCTTATGTTCTTGTATTGTACTGCTAAAAATCAAAATATCATCGAGATATACTACACATATTTTGTTGATGTATTCTCTTAGCACCGAATTGATTAACCTTTGAAAAGTAGCAGGAGCATTTTTTAGTCCAAAAGGCATACGAAGGAATTCGTAGTGGCCAAGTGGAGTAGAAAATGCCGTTTTCTTTCTATCTTCCTCTTTAATGAGGATCTGGTGGAAGCCTTTGGCTAGATCGAGTGTAGTGAAGTACTGTGCTCGACCTAATTTTTCTAGTATGGTGTCAATATGTGGAATTGGGAATTTGTCGCTAATAGTAATTTCATTCAAGGCTCTGTAATCTATCACAATTCTCCACTTTTTTTTATCTGAATTGTCCGACTTCTTGGGTACAATCCATAAGGGAGAGTTATATGGAGATACGCTTTCTCTTATTATTCCTTGTTCTAACATTTCTCGCATTTGCTTATTGATTTCTGCTTCATGAATTTGGGGATATCTGTATATTTTTGAATATACAGGTTTATTGCTAGTTGTTGCTATCTCATGTTGTACTTCATGAGTGTGAGTAAGTGAATTACCCTCTTGAAAAAATAGGTCAGAATTCTTAGAAATAAGTTCTGTTAAGAAATTCTCTTCTTCTTTATTCATGTCCTCATGTATTAATTTATTCAAAATGTTGTCTGATTGCGCCTCTAAAGTTTGTATTTCTTCTGAACTGTATGGGCAAGAGCCTATAAACTTGATTTTATTACCGTTTATCTGTAAAGAGTCTTCTTCGAGATTTATAATTGCTGAAAAGGCTTTTAATATATTTTGCCCTATTAAACCATCGAAATTTTTACCATTGAAGTTGGTTAGTTTCCAACACATAAGATTGTCTTCTTTAAATTTTTTGGGAAGAGGTGTGATAATTTCTTCGTCAATACAAAAGTTTCCATTTATTGTATAAAGAGATACTGGTTTATCTAATTTTGTTCTTTTAAATTCAGGTAATAATGTCTTGTTAAGCAATGAAGTTGTGGATCCTGTATCGAGTAAACATTTGAGGGTTGTGTTACCTATCCTTAGTTCAACTATCGGTAAACGAATTTTTGGGCTTGATACTGAAAATTTGTTTCTCCTGTATTATTGCTTTCAATATGGTCTACTTCCATTGGAGTAGGTCTGTTATTGCCTAGGGTTCGATTTAAATATTGGCTACGCCTAGATTGTTGAGTGTTATTTGTGTTAAAAAAATTGTTATGAGAAAGAGTGGAATTATTAGTTTGTCGAGCTTGAGGAGGGCTATTATTGTATGAGTTTTGGAAAGTCGGTTTCTGTTGGTATGTCATGTTCTGTCCGTTTTGGTTGTAGTTTCTATGTTGTTGGTATTGTTGACGTGTATATGAATATTGTTGAAATCTATTGTCATATTGTCTCAGTATTCCAGTCTCTTCCAAGACGTAATAAGCTTCTCTAAGTGTGGATATATTTCTACTATAAACTATGCTAGATAAATTTGGGTGGATACCATTCAAAAATGTCTTAAGTATAATTGATTCGTTAGTAAGAGGAGAAAACTCTAGGGGTTTATTAATATCAAATTCATATTTAGTGTTTAATTTATCTAGTATATTTCTAAGGTTCTTAAAATAGTCGCTTACATTATTATTCTTCATGTTTATCGCCTGGTGATAGAGATAGTGGTACCCTTCTTTAATGCCGAAATTCTTGACTAGTTCTTCCTTAATTCGGGTCCATGTTGCTTCTGGTCCTAAAGCTCTCACTACCTGTAGAGCTGGTCCTTGAATTTTATTCTTCACATACCTTTCGAAAACAAACCGCTGTAAGATGGAATTCTCCTGGAACAGCGGCAAAATTATTTCCACTTCCCTGATGAAAGATGATAGGTCATAATCTCTTGTATCGTGAAACTCCTTGATACGGGATGCTTCTTTTACAAGATCCGACCCGGATAGTACGGCAGGTTGGATGTTATGATTGTTATCTTCTGTGGACATTTCTTATTATCAGATATAACTCGTGGTTTACTATAACACTTTTAGTAGTATATTGTTTTTAAACACAATTTTAGATTGTAATTTATTTTTATTTTATTTTGCGATTTAATTTCACTATAGCTCTTTAATGCTATATTGTCTTTGGACTTTGGAAAAATTTTCGCACAGTTTTTGGTAGTCTTTAGACTTTACTTTTCACTTTTTCACAAGGATATATATTTTATAATTAACGGTTTTAATGTTGTCCTTCAGGATATTCACTATTTTCCGTTATTAGGTTCCTTTACATCGACTGCGCCAATTATGGGTCCGAGGGTTGTTTGTATTAAAAAAAATATTTTTATTTTATTTTATTTTATTTTATTTTATTTTATTAATCATTAACTAAATGCAATACAATTCGAACTGACTGTTTTCTTAAGTTTACTTACAATATAAATAATTTAATTTTTCTTATTTAGCTGACGTTTGGGGAAAATGTTCATTTAGCAATTTTGTATAAAATTATTTGCGAAATAAAAAGGTCGGCAGTTTATTGAATTGGTAAATAGAACGTTTTATTATTGTTGCTGATTTATAAAAAGTAAGTGTGTTGAAATACTGAAATTATTGTTGTTGCTGATTAATGAAAATTGAGTTTATTGAACTAGTGAAATTATTATTGTTGCCAATTAATGGGTAAGGAATATGTTGGACTATTAGAATGGGTGGTTGACTTAACTCACGTTCACGAAAAAGTATGTAATCCAAAAATTCTGAGGCTTGCAACTTTTTTAAACATTATACGATTTTTACCGGATAAAGCATTTTGAGATAAACTTTAAATTCTTAAGAAATAATTTCCCAAGATGTGTTTCTCGTAAGATATTTTACTTAAACCAACAATTTTTTTTTTTTGCCTTGATCTTTTTTAGTATTTTGCCTATTACTTTTTAGTTCATTGTTGGCTTTTAAGCTAAAAGACAGCATTAAATTTTTGACAAAATTTTAAATAAAAATGGGAAAAAATTTATTAACATATCCATTTGTGAAATCGGGAAAAGACTAAAAAATCCAAATTTTAAAATTTCCCTGAAAAAGGCATTTTTTTTTTAAGTATCTTCATAATTTTCATTTTTGTAAAAAACTTCGTTTAATACATTTTTAATTACAAAGCGCTAAAGACAATGCATTAAGAATGTGCTTAGACCCAATTATTTTGTATTTCGGACATGTACACTACATTCAACAATATCCTAAAATAGTGAATTTTAAAAATATTTTTTAAATAATAATATAATAATACAGTCGTTAAGCAGCTCTGGGTTGAGGAACATCTCTCGCGTCATCGTAATTATTTCTTAAGTGCGGTCAGGCTTGTGCGTGTTGTTTGGCCTTCGAGAGTTTTTCGTCTCGCTCGCACTGGTTGACTGATCTGCCACGGATAACCGTATAACCTTGCGGTTTTTTGTGGAATTTCTTTAACAACCACGTCGCTACTTCCTATGTGAAGGCATAGGTCGTGTACAGTCAGTCACAAAAACTTTTAAAATACTGTTAATACCATCTTGGGCATATGGTCTAGTTACTCCGCACATACTTGTGCAACACCATATTATACAAATTTACTTTGTATAATATGTACTAAATAAATAAATAAATAATATAATAATAATAATAATTTATTTTTTTATATTAGTATTTTTGAATTTCATATGAGCCAGTTTACTACGCCTGAAAAAATTATAACAATAGCCCAGTACACAATCTTGTGCAAATGGTCTTGCATCGTAACATGTGCAAAATGATATAGTATATTGATACTCACCTATCCAGAGATGATATCCCGTGAGAGCGTGATAATTCGATCACGCACGAGTAATTTATTTTCAAGTCACGCTCACACACTCACGCGTGATTAATTATAAATTTGATCACGATCATGCGTGAGTCAGCGTGATTCACGCGTGACACGATAAAATCACGACATTTGCACATCTCTACTTTTTATTATAAGTGTTTATTTTTTTTTTAAGAGAAGTAACACTCAGGCAATTAATGCCTACTACTATTACTAGGTGTTACCTTCTTTAGGAAAGGGATAGTGATAGAGGACAGGTGGTGAAGGAAGAGATAGAAGAAAGCTTCATTCTTTTTACAACTGCTTTTTGCACGCTTTTTAATAATGCAGTGTTACAGCGCCTTCTGATGTTAAATGAGGCGTATTAAATGTTGAAGCTGTGTTTTTAATAGCCATTTTATTGGTTATTTTACTTCGCCGATGATTTTGCTACACAATACCGACGAAGGAGGGCGCTCTGATATAACATTAGGATTAGCATATGCTGAAGTCGGTATAGTTCAGTGACCAGTGACTCCGCCATCATCACTTGAACTTTCCAACAACAGCTGATGCAAAGGGACTCTAATGCACATCAGAAAAATGCGTGGTGTTGTTATTTGAATGACTGTCGGATACAGGGATTGAACCTAGGATCTTCAGTTTTGTAGTCGACGTGCTAACTACTTCAGCCAACGCCACCCTCATAAAAATTATGAGATTCGGAAGGGTTGAAACCTTATACATACATATGTATGTACATACGTAAATACTCCCAACTTTTTGTTCTATATTGCCATCCTATTTTCATATGAAAGAATCATGATACAGCGTGAATTGTGTTGTATATTGCTGCATTTTTAAAGAAGAATAGAATATGATAACAGTTTTTTTTATTGTGCTTACCAATACATCGAATACCAAATATTTTTTAATAAGATGCTGCGGAACGACGACATTGAATTTGAAAAAAAAACTCCACTGTAGCAAAATAAAACTAATAAAAGTAAGAATAACAAAATATCTACTTATAATCTAGACCAGAGCTGCCCACATAGAGAAAACCGAGAGAAATGTATAAGCGTATGTGTATTCATTTGTATGAAAAGCCGATTGATGTTCGGCACTCTGGCGTTTCTCTGGCCAACCTGGATGTACGTATGTACATATGTACTATGTATGTATATACGTATGTTTAACTAATCACTGGTTCTAGTAGATTACACAAAATTAAATTTATTTATTAGATACTCCAGCTCGAGGATAATAAAATAAATTTGTTTTAATATCCAGCGGGTATTTATTTTTATCAATAGGTCTCGTTCGCAGTTTTTCTAATAGCTGAATATAATGAACTATATCATCATAATTATGAAGGATGCCACGTCTTTTTTAGTCGTGTTTTTGAGATGAGCGAACACCTTCAGGTTTTGCTGGGGTGTTTTTTGCACCAGGCAACTATCCGCGTTACTAGAAATAAGCACAAATTTAGTACAATTACACGTAGTTTGTTAAATTGAACAACTATAACGTTTTTTTTTACTTTGTTTTATAATCTAGATAAAGCTGAGTTTTAAAAAAGATCTTTTTTGCATTAAATTGCACTGAGTAATAGCTAGAGAAATACCACAAGAGCGAATTTAATTTGCGCACAAAAATTAATGTGCGAAAGTCACATTTGTAATATTTGCCCAGATTGCTATTCTTTGCAATAAACCTTAATCTTTTCTTTTGTTTAGAATATTTTTTATGTGTTTTTTTAAATAAAACAATATTTTTACCAATGAAAATTTAATTTCTTATATTAAATAAAATGATTATCAGAATATATGCTTATATTTTTGCCTTTATTTTTCGTTGCAAATTATTCAATAGAGTTTAAACTTTTTTTCGACGAAAGTTTTTATTTTCTAGTTGCTTACGGTTGTGAAAAAATGAGCATTTTATATTGTGGTGTAAAAAGCACCCCGCGAGTAACGGCGGGTTAATAAAAAATTTATTTAAAAAATTAAAATATGACAACACTGGACTCAGACTTTTAATATGTACTAAACTTAAAGCTTCTAGAAAAAGTTAATAACATCCGGAAGCTTTCATTACATTAAGTTTCTTTTCAAATGTATGTACATATGTTTTGATAGTTATAAGATTTTAGCATGGTACAATTATACTAGGTACATGCACAATTACAACAAAATTACAACAGCAAAAAACACATTAATTTTGTTGGTATAAACAAACGAATAATTCTCAGAAACAGATGCCTTTTGTTTTTAAAAACAACAATTACAGGGTAACTAAAGTACAAGTGCAGACGCGGCATTCCTGCATGATTATAGTTATTCAGTGTTGACAATCTGTGTGTAGTTAGACAGTGTGCAATTTCTACTCACATGTGTAGGCCATGTAATTAAATTCTTGTATAATCTGTGTGTAATTCTACTTTGGGTTCTATTTTTATTTATTTTTGTTTTCATTTTAACCTACACAAAAGATGTGTAGTGTAATTTTCTTCGCTGTGTAATTGGAGACACAGCGATGTGTAAATTCATTGGCAACACTGTAATCATTTTATTCACACACATACACTTACATTTTCGCAGCTTGTAAACAAAGTTTGACAACTATTTGCATTGTATCAATTAACAGGCTGGGCTTGTGCATGTACCTGTTAGAATTGTATCATGGATTTTAGTTTGTGTTTTCGAAAATCCTCGCCTTTCGCCATTGGTTTGTGTAGTTGTGTATCCCTATAGAGCTGGCAAACTATCGATAGTACTATCGATAGTATCGATGGTTTTGTTTTTATTAGACTATCGATAGTTTTTTCTCGATAGCGATACTATCGTTGAAAAAATTTATTACCAAATTGTCAACAAACTCGATAAAATTTAACATATTAGTTGTCGTCTATTGAAAATACATAAGTACATATCGCTCTATTAATATAATAACGTCATAACTCAAAAAAATTAGTTTAGTCAGTTAATAATACAGAATGCCCCGGCAATTCATATTTCATCTTGTGTAAAAAAATTCATGCAATGGCGTGCAAGCTCACCTCTTGATAGAAGAAAGCTTTATTAATATATCCACTGAGTTGTATGTAAATTGAGAACTTAACAAATTTTTTTCAAAACTAGTTTTATTTGAGTTATAATAATGAATAAATGAGCGATATGTATTGAAAAATGAAATTCAGCATTCCTAATCACTGTTGCCAACTTTTTTCCAATAAATATCGCTAAAGTAGACAAGAAAATAGCTAGAAAATAGCTAAATATCAAAATGACTTGAAAATTTAGCGATAAATAGCTAAAAAATAAATTTATTTTTAGGTTGTTTTAAAAATGTTACGGTAACTTGTTAACTTCTTTCGTACTTCCTAAATTTCCCTACAAATTTTATAAAATACTAAATAAAGGTAATGAAATAGGTTAATAAAAAGCTTATTTTAATAAAAAAAAAAAATACTCGTATGTATATATGTACATATTATAGGCCTGCACATATATATTTGTTTTCACCATTTTTGCGTGTGTTGGTTCTTATTCAGCGTTTCCGTTACTTCGGGACTTCCCCCGTAAAAAATTGCTTCAAATTATAGGGTAAAAGTATCGGTGACAAACCTGCTGATTTTTGTATGGCGAGTTCGAGTTTTGGAATACTACATTTTTTAAGTATAATAAAACATGCAAACCGCAGTTATCTAAAGCACTCTTCAAAGAATTAATAATATAAACGTATAAAATTATGTATAAAAGCACTTATCAAGACGGATGTAAGTACATTAGCTAACTTTTAAATCTGCATTGTTTTGGCGTTATTTAATCACATTTTTTCTATAGTTTGTTTCATATACGTTCACCGTCTCTAAACAAGCTCAAATTTTAAAGCGAATTATGATAGACAGAAAATCGCTAGAATTCCCGCTAATAGCTAAATCATAATTTTTCTCGCAAAATGTACTTAAAAATCGCTCGATTTGACGAGAAAAAACTGAATTGGCAACAGTGTTCCTAATAGCATGATCACACGGACAACAAATATCGAGGTTCGCTCTCACTCACATTCACGATTCGCGCTCGAATATTGATTGAAATATACAAAATTTTGTGAGTGAACCATTTTGTTCCATTCTGATTCTTACTGAATTTTTTGATAACAAATTATCACCAATTTATCTGAATTGGCTATTAAAACAAAATTATTACATACATACGAGTATGTACATATCGTCACCTGAAATGCAAACGTATGTAACTACGCTTTTATATTTTTTACAGGAGAAACAAAAAAAAAACGTTACAAAATCAACAATAATAAAGTATTCTTGAAAATTTTCTCTTTAAACATTTATTTCCTTTTTATGTATATTTAAGCTTTTATGTTAGTTACGTCCCTTGCAATAAAAAATAGATGCATTCCTAATTACGTCCGTTTGAATTTCTTTAATAAAATCGTAATTTTTCATCGCAGAATTCTAAATATTTGCGTGAGCATGTAGTTCGATAAAATGAACTATAATCAATCGAAAACTCGATTTAAAATTTTTGCGTAGTTACGTCTGTTTGCATTTAAGGTGACGATATGTAGTTATGTTTTTGTAAAAAAAAGACATGTGTTTAAAATTGAAAAATTAGAATAAAATTAAACATAAAATTAATTATTTATGGCCTTATTCAGAAAAAAATAATTTAAGTTTAAAAAACGTTTAACAAACAAATTTTCATACAAAATTCGTTGTGTAAACCATTTGTAAACCAAAATTATTTTTCTGAATAACGCAGTTATAATTTTACCTATTTTTTTTAACCATATCCATATATCAACAGTCAAAACGACTGTTCGTGTTGGCGTGTGAACATAGTGTTAAATAATTCGATACTATGGATAGTATCGAAAGTTTTTCAACAAACTATCGAAAATATCGAATGGCGTCACTATCGATAGTTTGCCAGCTCTATATCCCTCATACATTTGAATGTAAAAATATTGTTTGATTGTACTGAAAATACGTACCCTGCTGCTAACGCAACGTTTCCGCTCTTATTTAGGTATGGGGGTATTGCTTATAAAGCAGGGTATAGACGATACCATGATATAAATATAGAAGGTACTTCCATTCTCTCAATTTTTCTTGACATTCACTATCTGGCAAGTATAAGTATTGTGAAGTTTCCGGTCAAATCGTGCTACCGTATTAATTTAATATTTCCCCATCTGTTTCCTGTTTGTTTGAAAATTTTATTCAAAAATTATTTCAAAATTGTTTTTATAAAATACAGAATGTATAAATTAAGCAATTAAAGCCCAAATTCTGTTCGACGATTGTATCGTCTTGTCTATGGACGAAAAAAAGAAGCAGAATCTTTAAAACAATTATTAGTTAGACGCAATTTACACTGTGCGTTTTCTGCTTGCCTGTGCAGGCAGGCTCTTTTAGTTTATTGGTGAGAGTGGGTGAGAAGCTTGCGGTGTAGAGCAAAAGGCACGAAATGAAAATTCGAGGGGATTTATGACATTTCTCTTTGCCTCGTTCGTATTCTCAGCATTAAACGTGTATATAAATGCCAAAAAGGCATGAATAAAAAAGGCTTAATGTAAATGTGTGTGACTTTTCGTAGGGGGTTTAATAGAAAATTGTCAATAAAAGGCAGGCTAAAAAGGCATAGTGTGAAATGGCTATTATTGTCTATGCTAGAATTTTCGTGTAGTTGCTTTATGATTTTGTTCCAAACATTATGTCCAACACATATTTTTTCCTGTATTTTTTAGACTTTGTATAATAATTTTATTTTGTTTTTATGTTTTAAAAACATGGTAATAATATTTTAATTTTTCATTATCAAAGACAACAACCATTTTGAAGAAAATAATTTAGACAATTCAAAAACAAGAAAATTATTTTAAAACAAAACAAAACGTCATAAATCTTCGTACTTAATTAGGGCATAAGTAAAGAAATAAGAGTGCAGCATTTTTTAAATTCCCTTCATTTCCTGGTGTTCGCCAACAGTGGCTAAGAGCCTATAAGATCTGTGAAATAGACTTGCCAAAAGATCTGACCGATTATTAAAGCAATTTTTTTAGAAAAGGTGGTTACAATCAACAAGAAACATATTATGTAGATTAAACAGAACGCAATATCAATTAATATTTGTTAAACTTAATGAAAAATGGTTGTCAAATAATCCAAATCAACAATCAATTTGCATTAAGCAGAAAACTTAAAAATATGAGAAAAGTTATTACATAATCACTTTTTAAACTTCACAGATATGTAGTTATGTATATAACTTTATTTATTCCCAAATTTTTGTTAAGAAAATTACACATTTTTGTAAAAAAAATTTTTACTATATGGGAACATTTTTCTTTATTTTTCTCAAAAAACAAACTTCAAAAATACTTATTTTTAAAAACAAAGAGAGAATGGAAGTACCTTCTATATTTATATCATGGACGATACTACAGATCGAAAAATAAATCGTGCAAGTACATATGTGACATCGCATAGAGAAAGGGACCTAAGGGTAAAAAAAATCAATTTTCACTTTTTTTTTTTTGATGTGGACAACATCTGAGCATCGAATAAGACCCAAAGTGTTCCCTCCCAGAGATATGCGCGTTTTATGAAATTGAAGATACACCAAAGATACACGTATTTAAATCTTTAAAATGGCTCTCCTGAACAAAACTGATTTTTACCCTTAGTTCCCTTTCTATTTTGCGCGTCACATAAGCTTACATAAATCCAAAATTTTGTTTTCGTGGAGCAAATGCCAAGTACACATTAAGGCATTGTGTGGCATCGCAATAGTGTGCACTAATGGCAACGTTTATCATTTCCTATATGTTTCGTTGAGAGGCACTGCTCTCCATATAAAAAAACATAATGTGAACGGCGTAGCACACATTTTAAAAATGACACCAGAAAAGGACAACAGTACTCGGCATATGTACGAAATTTAATAACGTCTTTACTCTTAATACCCTTCTACATCAACTGACACCACACGTAGTGGACCAAACACAAAGAACGCTTTCGAAAACAGCTAGTTGTTCCGTTCTACTACATGTTTGTCAGAATATTTACAATTAACTTTCCCAATAAGCAATTTTGCTTGAAATCAAGTGTAAAACAAGTGTTATTCAAGCCACACAATCAATTATCAAGGGTTGAATTATGCTTGATTCACACTTTAATTCAATAGCATTCTCCAGTGAAAAGGGAACTTGAACTCAATGCGAACAATTCAGTTGTAGTACAGTTTAATTCAAGCCTTGAATTATACTGTAATTCAACCTTGTATTACAATTGAATTCAAATACATTTCAAGCTGCAAAAACCAGGCTTTTAAAATGGAAAGCAAAATGCAATTCCTTTGTTTTCTAATAATTATTTTCTGCACATCTGCCTTCGCTATTGTTTTCACGTTTTACTCACCTTTGTTTTCCAAATTCACTTTTATTTATTTGTTTTTGATATATTCACCACAATTTCAGTTTTAATAATAAATAAATTTTGTTTGATTTTTTATTTAAAAATATTTTCAAACTTGAAAATTACTTGAAAAAATGCTTGAATTCAACTTTGTTTCCAGTTCAATTTCAAGTGCTTATTGGGTTGGCATTATTTGTCATAAATAATTATCACGTTTAACTTGGCTTACAAAGCGATATTAAAGGTGCGTTTGAGTACTTTTCCAGTAAAATCCAGTAACTGAGTAAATACTGAGTAATTTAAAGAAATTACTCTTAATAAAAAAGTTTGCAGCTAAAAGTACGCGAACGGAAAAATTGTAAAATCCAGTTAAATATACACAACAGCTGATAAAAAATTTGGCGCTAAAAAATTATACATAAGTATGTACATATGTATATGCAAAAAAAAACACCTGAATATAATATTGTACTACGTGGTCCAATCAAGATGAAATAGACTAGTTACATCATGCATGTAATGCAGTCATGGATCATGTCGTTTTCACACAAGCATTCAATGCAATATGGAGTAGTTTTGGGGTTAGGCCGATGTAATGCAAATTTGGACCATTTTGTCCAACCCTAGGACATAAACCTCCTTTTTTCACATATTTGGAGTAGTTTTGGAGTATTCCTACTCCTCTTTGGAGTATTTACATACATGTATGGAATAGTCGCATTATCTGCAGACAATATACAAAACTATACATACATATATATTATTGCTTCTGTGAAGCACTTTGGTAAGGCAAAAAATTATGGCTTTTTGGAAGCTGAATAAATTGCTTCTAGATGGCTCATCTCGCACAAAAAAAATCTCCCTATTCATGCGCAACACCAAGTGATTCCCTAACATTATCTCCCTTACTCGCGGTCTCCATCTGACATAAAATAACTAACTTTAATATTAACTTCTGAGAATTGTTAAGTGGTGAGTATCAATATACTATACCATTTTGCACATGCAACGATGCAAGACCATTTGCACAAGATTGTGAATTAGGCTATAGTTTTTATGTACTCAGATGCAAAAGTTACTAGCTTGCAAATTTTTTTTTACTTTTTCCTCTATTTTGTTAGAGAGCCTGCCTTATGTTAGTGCTTTTCAGAAGCAGTTTTCGAAACTTTTGTGATCAAGTAAACATTACATTGCTTCCCTCAGTTGTTAGTGCTTCCAAATCAGATTTTTTTGCTGGGTAGTTACAAATTATATGTTATATTATATAATCATATATTATACAGATACATATGTTTTATTTGAACTTACGGGCTTGGCCCACGATGTCGACAAGAAACTTTCTATAGTTTACTTGCCGACATCACGCGTCAGGCCGTTAAAGTTTCTAAACTTTTTACGCTCGACGTGAATAATTAGGATGTACAGAAAAAGAGAAAACTGTTTGTTGCCGCTTATACCAATCCTCACAACAATATTGTTCACTTCCTTTCAAGTAGTTCCAATGAGTGCATTTATTAAGAGAAATATACAATGGGAATATAACTTTATATATCCTAATATATTCAAGATATCGAAAAACTGAAAACAAATTTAAGAAATGTACACATTAATCATATTTAATCGATCAATAACTAAATTTTTTGAATGTTCCATGCGGGGAAACAGTAACCGTCCGACTATATGTATAAACAAAAATTTAACTATAAAAATCTATTAACTTTATTCACGTTTAAAAACAATCGGTTATGTTCTGCATTTCACGTGAAATTACAACGTTGGGAAATTGTTGTTATAAATACATACATATTTCCAACAATTCTATGAAAATTCCACAAGTTTTAATTTCCCGTGGAATACATAAAACATGCCCTTATATTTTTCTGGCATCAAACTTAAATAAATGCAATATTGTTCATAACTTAATACATCTGTTTTTTGTTATTTTTAAAATTTCATCAAAAACCAAAAACTTGTGTTTTTCCTGTGCGCTACTGTTTGTTTATATTTAAAAACATATGGTTTCATTTTACTGGATTTTACTGGCAAAAATTTGTCCAGTAAAAACTTGCATTTACTCAGTAAGAGAACTGTCATTTTTCTCTCTCAATTCGCCCTCTCATTTACTGGATTTTGTGTACTCGAACGCAATCCAGTAAAAAATAGTAAAAATTTGTAAAAATTTTTGAGTTCTCGATCGCACTTTAACTTTACCCTAATCAAATCATATATATATTTAAAACGTTGAAGTATTTTAAGTCTGATGTTTGACAACTGAACGGACGGAATCAGCTGTCGGTATTCAATTACCTTGTTAAATGATATGTATTAATTGATTTAACTTGGCAGTACTGCTCAGTTCTTGTAAACAAAAATATTAAAATAATCTGCAAAAGAATAAGGACATAAGGATAGTCTATAATAAAAATATTGTATTTGGAAAATGTCGACGAACTTTCGTTATGCCGTTGTTAAAACAATAAAACCATATATAAAATACTTTCCTCAATTAACAAAACCTGTGATGAGGGTGCTTATACAAGTCTCTGTTCATTATATCGAAAGTGCAAAGTGTTCTCCGGAAGTCCTGGACTTGGCGTTAAATAAACTCACACATGCTGGCCACAATATACCGGAAAATTTTTGTGAGCTCTTCGCCGCTGTTTTGCAAATAATGCAAATATTCTTACGCACTCCCAAAGGTACTGTTAAAGCAGATGAATTAAGAGATTGCTTAAAGGATGATCTTAGGTGAATTATATTCATATTCTGGTGATGCTTTTTTTGAGAATGCATAATATATCTCGATATACATTTGTAGATTAAGCGATGAATGCATAAAGGATTTAACACAAGTTTTACACAATCATCGCTTTTCACTTACGAAGAACTTTGCGGAGGCTAAAATGTTGCGTTCCTCTTTTAAGAACTTTCAATGGCGCATCAATATATCATTACAACAATGGTATGCTTTTTTGATTCTTATAAAACTATATTTAAATCTTCATAATCTTTATATCTATAATTTTCCATTGTGAAGTTTATCACTGGGGCGTTCTGCTGTCACACCAACAATAGTCTTACATATGCAATTGCCGGATGGTCGCTACCGTACTCTTGAACTACCTTTGAATATGTTCCATCGTTTACGCTATAATGTTGCCATTTTACTTAGTGAAATGCAGTCTTTGAAGCAACGTGCTTTTATGAAGAAATTTTAATTATTTATTATGTGTATATATTTGTTAGTGCATATCGCTTAAAAGTTGTATGTATATATATCCATTGAAAATTTGTAATTAACTTGATTTGCTAGTGATATTAGGCATATAATATGCATCTGTGAGTGTTCCTGGATGTGTTATTTATGTACATATGTTCTGTTATGTTTTTATATATGAATGTTTGTAGTAAGTAGGGAATGATGAATCTATTCACAAATCGATCAATGGAACTATTATTTGAACCTTTAAATCGATTTTATTTGTGAATATAAAATATAGATCAAAAGTTTTAAACATTCTTAACACAAAAATCTAACGAAGTAATTAAAACGAAATAAAAAATTAAAATCGAGAGATAAAAAACTGATGATATACTAAAGAAACACAAATACGCAACCAATACAATTCATATACTTGGTTGTACATATTCATGCATTTGCCGTCTAATATGCTTTTAAGATGCATTGAAATTTGTAATTATTAGCATTTCTAGTTCTTTCAATAAAAATAATATTAGAGAGTATGTAAAATCTTGGACTTGAAATCAATAAATGTATTTCTGTTAAATATTAATACCAAAATCCTTTGTAAGTTCGCTATGTAATTCGACGGGATAGAAAATGCTTTTGTACATATTTTGTTTATATATATATTGGTTCATACATATTTTAATTTTTTTTAGCAAGTATTTTCATAAAAAATTTAGTTATTTAAATAATGGATATTTCCATCCAGTTCTCTTAAACGTTCAGCGGCTTGTTCCGGTGTTAAATCTCTTTGCGCTTGGCACAATAATTCAAATCCCACCATAAATTTTCTAACAGAAGAAGAACGTAGCAAAGGTGGATAATAAATTGCGTGCAGAGTCCAATGGCTATCGTCTTTCGAACTCAAATCTCCAGAGGGTGCGCCATGAAAGCCCATCGAATATGGAAATGAGCACTTAAATAAGTTGTCGTATTTAGTTGTCAATTGTTTCACAACTATCGCTAAGTTTTTTCTTTGTTGTTCTGTAAGGCCATTAATTCGTTTGTTCTTGTTACGCGATATGATCATTGTCTCGAAAGGCCATGCTGCCCAGTAAGGAACAAGAACGGTCCAATCGGGATTTTCAATTACAATTCGATCTTTACGCACAAGTTCTTTTATCACATAGTCGTCCAATAATGCTTTTCCGTATTTTTCGAAATACTTTTGCAAATTTTCATTTTTAAGAGAAGGTTCAGAAGGCAGAAAGGAACAAGCCCATATTTGACAATGCGGATGTGGATTCGAGCATCCCATTGCCGATCCCTTGTTTTCGAATATCTGTACCCAGGTATATTTTTTGCTCAATTCATTATATTGATTAATCCACTCATGTATTACGTTCTCAATCGATGCAAGCGACATAAGAGGAAGAGTTAAATTTGATTTTGGATGAAAACACATAACTCTGCAGGTGCCTCTGGCTGAATCTGCTTGAAATAGTGGATCTTCGTTCTTTGGCGGTGAGGGAACATCTTCCAATAAAGCTGGAAAATCATTGGTGAAAACAAAGGTACTTTCATAAAACGGATTTACCTGAAAGTAAATATAAAAATGATTGTAGTTATTTAAATTATTTTAAAGTAATCAATATGTTCTGCTGCTTACGACACCGTTGGGTCTTGTTACACCAGGACAAAGGGGATTTGTTGGATCGAATTCCAATAAATTATCTTTTTGGGGCGTTTCTTTCTGACCAGACCATGGTCGCAACATGCGATGTGGACATACAAGTACCCACTGACCATTCAAAGGATTTAAACGTCTATGTTGGTGTTCTAAAATATACATATGTACATACATATTTATATGTATGTAAATAATTGTGTACACATACTTATTTATACTGACCGTATTAAAACTCACCTGTTGGATTGAAGTTCATTTTTTCCAGCAATACCGCTCCAAATGTTCCGATCGAAATGTTCGTAACTTATTAACGCGTAGTGATTTTGTAACCAGATGACGATCAAGAATCATTAACAAATATCATGTAAATGTTTGCAAAAATCCCATCGCCACCCAGCGAATCAATGCAAAACTCAAGTGTTTGTTGTTATCAAATTGTTTTCCTTATCATTATTAATGTTGCTAATGCTGCGTTCTTCTAAAACAGCCAGATCCCCGTTTTGGATCGCTGTTTATTATAATTTGTTTCAATCCGATTTGATTTTTTAACTCTTGTGTAAGTTGTTCTAAAGTTTAGAACATAAGTAGTTACATAGTCTTGTGTAGTTCATGAACGAACTAGTTCAAATGAACGATCCACTAGAAGTTTCAAGCAATGTCTAGACGATCATTATCATCTTATATGCTGCCTAATTAAGTTCATGTGGTAACTATGTACATACGTGTGTACATCATTAACTAAGCAACACACGGTGGTTGTTTATCTTTTGCTTTTCGTTTGAATTGGCATGTATGTATGTGTACAAATATGTGAATCTTCATAATAAGCAGACGCTTTTTGTTGTTGTTGTTGCTTTTGCTTGTTTAATCAAGCTAGGCATGCTTATTTTGTTGTTGGCTACTTTCTAGACTATTCTTTGCTTTGACCCTGTAGGAATATTTTCGCGTAGCATTTACATTAACCCTGTTGGAATATTTTTGTGTAATGTTGCTTAACATTGTTGACGGCTATTTTCGTAACAATACATACATACATATGCATGTAGATGTAAAATTATTGAATTAAAAAGACCTAACTAGTTCATTGAACTAAAAAGAGCGATTTAACTAAATGAACGAACTAGTTCATTTATAAATAATGAACTAAAATGACCGGTCACTGAAATGAACTAAATGGCACAAGTCTATAGTTACATACTTACGTCCAAGAATGATATTTTTGCAGTCTTGCTTACATCCATACATACATGTGAGGAGAAAGAAATTAGTTCTCAAGAAAAAGTATGAACCAAATAACCTAAGAAAATAATATACTTGCATTCATTATTGTGCCTTAATATAGAAAAGCCCTAACTCATTATTTTTTAGAATTCGATTTTTTTGTATTTATCGATAAAAGAACGTCGAATGTATCGAAAAATGATAAAAGAATCGATTTAAATAGCAAAAAATTCAAAATCAATTTTGTTTATTATTTATTGTGTAGTATACGAGCAGTACAAGACGTTATTCCTCGCTCAAGGGTTGGGTTTCCACAAACAAAAATCAAACTACAATTTCACAACTCCAAAAACGCAATTTTTGATTGTAATAATGCACAATTAATCCGTATATCATTATTAGTAATGTGTAAAAATTGCATACAAATATATTATATACTCAACACTCAATATATTATATACTCAACTAAGTTGAATTGAAACATAAACAACTTAACTTTAAAACAACTTAACTGTTTTTTGCTATTCTGAATTACAACGATTCTTAGTTGCCTTCGAAACACTGCTCGAAAATAATTTTAGTTTTGGTCTTACTATTTTTTCTTGAGATTCTATGTTTTTTTTACATGACAACAATATTCGTTGACAAATTGGATTGCTTGGCGTATGGAATAATGGAGCAAAACTAATACAATAGTCGAAATAAAAACCAAAATACCACTAATAAAAAGCAGTTGTCTTGTCTCATGGTGAAAAAAAATTCTGATCTATAATAAAAATTTGGCAACTACAATTTGTGTGTAAATTGACAACTTTAAATCATTTTCTTAGAAATTAGTTTTTTGAGTTATGACGTTGTTTTACTAAATCAGCGATATGTATTAAAGGGTTGCATTTGTATACTCGTTTGTATAGCCAAAACAAATATACCATGGTATGTACCATATAATTGTAGTGTGAGCGACAAAACTAGTATAAGAGTTATTGTGTGTGCGTGCTTTTCCAAATTAAAATACAAATGAAAACAAATAACAATTGCTTATTGTATTGCTGCTGAGCAACTGCTTGATCTGTTTTTGCTCAAAAAATACATGTTGTAATACAAATATAGGAAAAAACCACTATTGAAACAAATACATGATGTGCAGATGTATGTGCGGACGTTCGTTATGTTATTTTGGGGCGCAGCCAAAGTATAGAGAGAGAAAGAGACAATTTTGCTCTGAGAGTAATTACAAATGCATGTGTTTCATGTACATGCAGTGTGCACACTTTATTTTTTTTAAATTCGGTAGAATCGACAAAAAAAATTGGTAGATTTGAATGAAATTCGGTAGAATTTTTTTTATTCAGAGAAACATAAAAAATAACAATTAAAAGAAACATAAAAAATAACAAAATATATGTACTTATATATAAAGGGTAAGTGCAAGGAGTATCAAACTGAAGAGGTTCCAAAAGCGCATTTAAAACTTCACATATGATTGGAAATTAAACTGCCATAAACAATGAAGCCTTTCCAATAAAATTTTCATCCCCTGAATTTTCCCTTACCCTTTATATAGATATGCTATGCATATATGTATAAATAATATACATAAATAACAGGAATTGAGTTTTTGTACACAGGTTTTATAAAGCTACTAAAATAACTTTTATTTGACAAACATTTGTAACTACAAAGATTATATGTAAGAATCATTTATGAATTTGAACTTTTGTGCAAAAATTATTAAATCATTGATAGGAATAAATATTTCATCCCCATGCAGAATTCTTTGGCAAATATTAGGGTACTCATATTTTCAGTTTTTAACCGATTTCTTTGTTCTGTTTTAATGATTTTCATGACAGAAAATGACCGCTCTGCGGCCGCACTGCTATGTTGCAAAATAGCCAATTTACACATATGTATATCGACTCAAATTACTAAATAACAACATTCGGTAGATTTCAAGCCTTGTTCGGTAGAATTGGTAGATTGTTAAATTCAGCAGTTTTATGTATCTTATTTGCCTTAGAAAAACAAAAAAAAAATAAATGTGTTGTTTTCATTTGTTCATTGCCTAACCATACAATAATTGCTTAAAAAATTAACATTTACAACTAGTAACAGAAAACGATAAATAACATATTTGTTCATACAGAACCAAAAAACAGGCAAGACTAGTGCAAACAGATGTATCTGTGCAATGCTATAATATGTATACATACATATGTATACATTACTGATGTAACGAATGTCAATTTTTGATATTCGCGAATACGAATACGAATATTTGAAACGATATTCACGAATACGAATATTATATGCAATATGAAATATTAAAAAATTTTTATGAAAAAAAACTTCAGACTCTTGTTGGCGTACTTTAAAGTTAATAAAAAGTACCCAAAATTGTAATGATAGTCATTAAATAATATTTGAAAATGATACAAAGCACAAAATTAAAAAAAAAATTAATGTACTTGTACAAACTAAAATTTTTTGTCATTTATTTAAATTTCGTTTAGGATTTATGCATTTATTTATTTAATTTCCTTGGAAAAATATTCGTATTCGCCTGAATTTTGCGTACATGGGTTTGATCATTGGTTTG
Source organism: Tachina grossa (assembly GCA_949987645.1). Taxonomy (NCBI): domain Eukaryota; kingdom Metazoa; phylum Arthropoda; class Insecta; order Diptera; family Tachinidae; genus Tachina; species Tachina grossa. The sequence continues at coordinate 233,758,340 of OX465274.1, read as the reverse complement.
TGGCAAAAATGAACTAGTGAACGAGTTCGACCCAAGTCTAGAATCCAACATGATTGGAGTCTGTTTAAATCAATAAATACATGTCTGAATTAAACAGTTTTGCATTAGTCCTGATTCACACACGTCAGGTCTGAGTCGTCAAGTCTTGAGTTTTTAGGAGAAAGAGGAAAAGAGAATGGAAAGGGGTACAGACTTGACCGTACCAGTCAAGTTTGCTTTTTCGTTTTGTTTTGTCATTCGTAATACTCTACTACAACACAAATTGATGAGACTTGATGAAACAAACTTGACGGTGTGTATGAACGTAAATGCAGGTTCAAAAGAAAATTGAACAAAAACTGATCCGCTAAACCTGATGAATCAGGACTTAGTAATTAGGGCATACATATGTGTCTTTTTGGGCACATGCGTCTAGATCACTTGTTATCAATTTTCCTTGGTGTTAAGTGGCAAGATCTCGTTGGATGAAGTTTTGAACAACTAAGTACATAGTGATTTTTAACAATTTATCGTTCGATTTTTATTAACGAGTAACGAGTAACTAACTGCTGGCGAGCTATTCAAAATAAAATATCTTATTGTAAGACTCTTTATTTGCAATTTACGTTTGCTACTAAATACATGTATCAATAAAGTAAAAAAATGCCTTAGCATTTTCAATTAAGGAGACTCGACTGTACATACTTCTTTCGTAAAATCAACGAAACGTTTGCACATATTACAAAATCAGTTTATGGAAAAATTTTATCATAGTACGAGTATATTAATTTTCGAAATTAACGAAAAGTAAGCGGTATTCCTTGTCAAATATAAAAATTTAAATACGCATAAGCTCGTTCCGAATTGGTACTCGTTTTACAATTTTCGCTTTTCGTATTTCGTTGCTGGTTGTTTCAGTAAAGAAATGATATATAATAGTTTTAAGAGTTCAATGTAAACTTTTATTGAAATCTAAACAAAGCAGCACTGAATATGAGTAAAACAAAAACAAAGACTTTTAATTGTATGTATTTAATTTATTTATTTTATTGTTAATCATTTTCTAGTGTTATAATGATTTAGTTTTCTTAATTTGTTTATTTTCAATTGTTTAATTAATGTTTTCTTTTATTTTTGTTTGAATTGTTCAGTCGTTCTGTTATTGATTATAAATTATAGTTATGTATGTATGTATTTATATGTGTATTATCAAATAATTTAAAAATATTTATGTAAATTGTTTTGTTAGATTTTTTTTCTTTATGTCGTACATGTTAGTTACCAAAACTTTCACTGACAGGTTTTTAACATACATACAAATATCAACACGGCAACATAATTATTGTAATCGTTTAAAATTAAAAAAAAAAACATTGAAATTTTAAATATTTCACAACTGCCATTTTCCTTCCTTGTATACGTACATATTGTGTATATTTATTTATTAATTATTTTTGCAAAATTTATTTTTAAGACCTTAATTAAAATAGATTAATACATACTATTAAAAGATATTGAAGTAATTGTTTATTAATTCTCGAAAAGAAATATGTAAGTGCTTTGAATATTTTTTAATAATGAATTGTGTTAAAACTTTTTAAGCAATTGGGGTATTCACACGGTAGTGTTAAAGTCATAACGTCATAATGTTTTAAACTTTTAAACTAGTTTAAAATGCGACTGCTGTGAGCAACCCCTCATATTTTAGTGTGTTAGTTGAAACATAAACAATATGATACAAAACAAATGAGAAAAAATATTACAAAAATTAAATAATATTTGGTACGAATATGCAAAATTATGAGAAAATTATTTAACGGCTTCTATCTGTTTCCGATAATTATTTGAGAATTTTTGCAATATGTAAAACAAATTTTTTTCGAGCATTTGACCTTTTAAAATTTTAAGGCTCTGGAATTTATTTGCAAATTTTCTTAAGTTTTGCGATCAGGTAATTTTTGATAAAGCTTATTGCTCTTGTGTGTAATTTTAACAAAATAGGATTGAATCAAGCCACATCATTGTCTGATTGAATTATTTTTGTTGTTGCAGTTTTTGCCTTTTTTACACATTTGACGACTTTTATTTTATATCCCACTTTGCTATCATTTTGGTATTAGCAAGTTTGTGCAAATTTTCATTTTCGCGAATTTTTCCGATTTTTTGGAATTTCTTATATCTTTAAGTATTTATGTGTTATTTTAGGGCTTGCCTTTTTACCATTTTACCGATTTTTAATACATCTTTCAGTTTGTGCGAATTTTCATAATTTTGCCAATTTTCTGCGATTTTTGGAATTTCTTAGATCTTTAGGCATTTCTAAGTAATTTTGGAGCTTGTTTACAATTTTTGCAATTTGTTGCAAATTTTTGCAATAAAAGTGATTGTTCCCAATTCTTTGTTTTTTTTTAAACAGTTTTAAACTTTTTTTTAATAAGTATCAGACTTTAATATATTTTTGATGTCACCAAGTTTTTGCGAATTTTCGTAATTGCGGATTTTTAAAAGTTTTTTGCATTCCTTACAATTTAAGCATTTTTTTAAATAAATTTTAAGTTTTTTTCAAATTAAAAATTATTCGCGAATTTTCGCAAATTTTTTGCACGTGAGATAATTTTTGATTCATAAAATCGACTGAGTTTGCTCGTTTACAGTTTTTGAGGCTTTGGAAATGTTTAGAAGATATTCGCATTTTTGCAAGTTTTCGCGATTTATATGCTGTAAGTCTATACTCGAGTTGTTACTTTTTTTTGCGGTCTATATAATTAGCTTTAGGATTTTGTTTCCATTATTTTAATCCCTTACGAATTTTTATATTTTTTGCAATATATATAATGATTTGAGTAGAAATTTGCTTAAGAAAAACGCCACGCATTTAAACGTAAATGGACATTTTGTCGAAAAAGAAAAGTAAAAAGCAAAATAATTAGTTATGACAGTAACAAATACATAGAGTGAAGAATTGTATTAATATAGTACTCCTTTTATATGAAAGAAAATAAAAATAGTTTTAAACTGGTTTAAAATGTTAGGACTTTATGACTTTATGTCACTTAGGACACCCTTGTGAATACCCCAAATAAATATAATTGTTGAACCTTAATTAAATTTTAAAATTTTCTTTGTATTTTTGTGAAATATTTCATAATTTCAGTGTTTGCACATACATACATATGTACATATGTATATTTGTATATGAGTGCGTTTGTGCCCTGTCGGATTTTTATTAGCTAGCTCAAAATATATGTATGAAGGTGACTTTTTGCTAACTCATTTACAACTAGTTTCTGAACTAAGTCATAAATGATACAGATGTGAGTCAGTTGCTTTTTGTAGAACTGTCTTCTTCCCGATAAGTATTGAACTAACTTTAAGCTAACTCAAAACTGATGCTGAGATTATTGAGTTGTTTTTGTACAACTAATATCTCCTCGATAAGTTTTGAATTAACCTTTAGCTAATTCAAAGCTGATGCAGGGATTAGTTAAAGTTTATCGATACCCATTTGCATCTCTAAAAAAAATTTTTAAATTGTTTTAAAAATGTTAATCATTAGTAAGTTAAAAATAATGGTTAGCTAAAGAAAGATTTTTTTCTTTTTTGATGCGCCACAAACTAAGTCATAATGGGCCAACCATTAGTTAGTCTGGATCACATGATCGGCATAATGTACCAATTTTAGTTGGCTCACTGCATTAAAGTCATAAGTAGGGAAAGGATTTTCATGCATTTAAAATAACGTTTTATGTACATAAAATATGCAGTAAAAATATAAAAATATGTATTTAAAACTAATAAAATATGCATTTATCAATTTTTTTTTCAACATTTAATAACATTAAAAACTTAAAAAATCACCATCATTGCTTTCTTAACAAACATTTTGTGATTAAATACTTAAAAACCATAAAAAGCTCAGCTTCAATGCCTTCTTAAAAAATATTTTGTCAAATCATATGGAATACAAAATAAAGTTGAGCCGAACTTTTATTTACGTACATACATGAATGAATAAATGGTTTTTTCAATTGTCAATGATAAGTCTTTGAAGATTTTTTCTGAAAAAAATTTATGTAATAAAAATGAATGTTCCACGTCAGCAGAAGTTATTGGTGCGTATTTAAATACTGCTATTTCGTTTGTGGAATATTCAGATTCTAAATTTTCGTTCTTAGAACTATAAACTATTGATCCAATTTGTTGCATATATTTTCAGTTTTATCTCTTCACTTATTCTGCCTTTCAGAGCACACTTTTTTTTACCGAATCTTCAATTAATTCAACTTGAGGTGTTAAAGTAACGAAAGTCTCTAATGTGAACAAGAAAGCAATCCTGCTATGTGTACTCAAATATCAATTAGGCAGAAGGCTGTCGGATACTATATTTCTATTAATAAAATTAAAGAGATTTTAAAGAAAAAAACTTGCACCCATATGCAAAAACTAGCGTGTTCTTCAAGTTTAAGTTAAAACCAGTTTTTGTATGGAAATTTTAATTTAACATACACTTCAAGTACACTTTATTTTTTTGCATGTGGGGAAAGTTTTTTGACTTAAAATTTCTTTAATTTTATTAATAGAAATTTAGTATTCGACAGCCTTCTGCCACGTTCCCCATCTAGTTACTATAGGATGTATCCGTATCATATCATTTGATATTTTTCATTAAAGACTGAAACACGCAAAGGTGATTTCAAAAGCATTTTATATCCACATGAAACTAATGCGGAACCAGTAGAGAGCGCTGAAAAAAATTATACAAATATTTTTGGGTTTAAAAGGGCTATTATCACATGCTATTTTTTTAATTTTCAATGGTATTGGAATTCTTGACTTAACCCACCGTATAGCGAATAATATCACAAAAAATACGATCGTAAATATTTCTCGTTTTTCTCAAAATTAGATTTATAACATGAAAAAACTACAAAATGTATTAAAAATATACATTTACAGTAAAATATGGAAAAATATGTATATATTGTAAAATATGCAAAAATATGCACTAACAAATCGATGAAATTTTGTCACAAATTTGTTGATTCGCAAAGATATGTTATTTACGTTGATCTAAGACCAATGACAGAAAACATGTATTTACTTGAAAATCCTTTCCCTAGTCATAAGTACTAAGCCAAAATGGCATTATTACTTAATTAATTCTTGAATAAGTCTATATGGCTTTATTATTACCAATGCAGTGTGGTGCAGTTATGTAATTATATATCAATTAGTTGAAAAATGAGGCAAATTTACCTTGTTACTTGTGAATTTATTTCAGTGACCCGACGAAAATTGGCACATTGTGCCAATCGTGTGATCCAAGCTTAATAGTGCACTTGCATTTTATCAGCCAAAAACTCACTCGAAATTAGCTAACTTATGGTTATTTGCAACTTATGCAACGTGAGGGAGTACTGACTCGTTTTGAGGACATTACGTTGAAAAACTGAATAGCGTTCAACATGTAAAATGTCTCTGCTCAAATCCCGACAGGGTAGTTACTTTTAAGTTAACTCAAATTCCGACAGGGTGATTTTTATAAGTAATGCCGAGTACACATCTGGCATTTCTTGTGTTGTATCATTTTGTGGTGTCATTTTCAAAATGTGTGCAACGCCGCTCACATTATGTTTTTCATATGGAAGGCAATGCGGCGCAACGAAAAATTTCGGAAATGACAAACGTTGCCACTAGTACACACTATTGATCTGGTTAAGTTATGAAATTTGAAGTTTTGTATTTTTATAATGGAAACATTTAAATATCTTTCGACATAGATAGTTTACATATATTTGATATTGTGTTCTCGTCATAAGACTACTTACTTACTATTCACATTAAACAACAATTTTAAAGAAACATAATTATTGACGAAATTACTTACTAGGTATGCTAATTCTGAATCAAGCGATTGAATCGTTTCGAAATGTGACAACTTAATATTTATTTATTTACAATATTTATTAAAATTATTTTCTATTACAAAACCTATTAATTTTAAGCAGCGTATTCATTCATTCACTCGCTAAAGTGGAGATAACCAAGGTCTTTGGAATAGATCGAACTGATAGAATACACATAAGCCTATCGCGACAACGAATTAAAACATATTTTCAATAATTTTAGTACAAGTTTTTTATCGCTTGGAAACAGTCTATTAAGCCAAGTTCCAAAAACTTCAATTTTCCACTTTTATACATACACTTTTATACTTTTGTACATAACTAGCTGACCCGGGCAAACGTTGTTTTGCCTTCAAATTTTATTTTCACTGCAAGTCTGCGGCATCGGGCTAATTAACGCCACTACACACTGATTAAGGACCCAACGCCTTCAGCGAAAGACAGCATAGGCTTATCGTGCTAATCTCTATCGGGCAAAACACGAAAAAACTAAATATTGCGCCATCTGTCGGACGAACTTCAAACTACACAGAAACACTTCTCACGCCCCATAGAGCATGTATATAAAGTTTGGTCAAAATCGGTGCAGTAGTTCTTCAGTTACTTCAAACTACACAGAAACACTACTCACGGCCCATAGAGCATGCATATAAAATTTGGTCAAAATCGGTCCAGTAGTTTTTGAGTTTAGCGATCACGAACATACACGTAATTTTTATATACATACATATGTAGAGAAGAGATAGAGGCTTATCCTACTACACTCAACAACAACAACAAGGACGGCTTAAAATTGCCAAATTATTTTTATGTTAACTTCGAGTGATCACTCGTAATTCCATCATTATACCACTATACCAAAAAAAAATAATAATAATAATAATTTTATAACAATTTTCTATATGATAGCGTAAGTAAAGTTCGTATCAAATAAATAGGTTTATTAAAGTCTTATTTGACATATTTCTATGGGAAATATGTTATTCGCATATATGCAAGTTCAACTGAAGATTAAATTGACTTAATTTTAAGTAGAAACTTTAAGTGATATAATTAGCCTGCAGCAAGATTGGTCTCTTGACCAGTCCTCAAGTGATAGTGACCTGTCCGAGTTCTAACATTTCCTATGAAGCGGAGCAGTCACTAATTGATACTTTGTATGCACCTTGTGACTTGTCACTGAACTTTCCTGTAGAGACCTTTTTTTGGGATTCGAATTGCCAACCTTCGGTATGACAGGCTAGCACGCAACCCACAAAGTATAAACACAAGTTAGTTACGGCACTAGTTCAAGAGCGTCTTGTCGGTCTCATTGGAGGGAACAATTAACATTATATTTACATAAGTCTTAACTCTAGCTAAATTGAGCTTGTTCAGTGCCGCTTACTACAATACCAGACCGAGTCCCAATTAAATTGACTCAAGATTAAGGACGACGACACATCACGAAAACAGTGAATATCTAAACATATACACGATATGTCTTTTTTTCACCCTACACTACTGCCTAATTTTGGTAACACTCATTTTCTCAAGTCATAAGACGAGTACGTTTGGGTCATTTGTCACCAAATTTTATGCAGGGTGCACATATGTATATGGGCATTTTCGCGAAAAGGTCAACCAAGAGTCCAAAAAAAAAAGTCCCGAAGATCTTGCCATTTTTCATTATATATTATTTAGAAGTATTGAAATTTAATATTTTTGGGTTAAAATAGTGAATAAAACTTTATATGTAAAAAATAATTGTAAGCGAAGTAGAGTTTGTATGTTTCTTGCACTGGGTACGTTTTATAGGCTTATTTCGTTAAAATATTTACTACATTTAGAGTTATCTTACCGTAGAGCTTCTCTTCTTTAATTGTACTTACCCTCATACCTAAATAAAAGCGGCAAGCCGTTGCGTTAGCAGCAGGGTACGCATTTTTAGTACATTTAAATGTAAAAATATTTTTTGATTGTTCTGAAAATACGTACCCTCTGCAAACGCAACGCTTTCCACTCTTATTTAGGTATGAGGGTTAGATAAGTGAAGTTACGGTAAAAAGTACAAAGGGAGACAACAGAGCACGAATTAACCGTATTTGTGTTAATCTTTAATCTGATCTTTTGTCGCGTGAGTGACCGAAAAACAGCATAAGTTGTCAAAACGTTTGCATTTGTTGATAAAAGTGGAGGCAAATTTGTAGTTTACGTGAGATTGGTTCAACAACCAGTAAAATAAAATGAAATAACATTTTTTCAAATAATTTTTTCTTATTCATTGCGAAAGTTTGTCGTGTGAGTGACCGTAAGTGCAATCCCTTCTAAAAAACTTATTTTTGCTAAGTTATTGTTAGCTTTTTTAATTCAAATTTAGATGGACCAACAAAATATTAATAAAAAAAATGAAAAGCAAATGCGGTACATGGACAAAATAAAAAATAACCCACTAAAACTGATGGATTATACAGCAAAACAAAGAGAATTGTCCCGAAAGTACAGAATAAAAGTGCGAGAGAATCTAATAGAAGTCGATAGCAAGTTAAAAAGAAAGAGAGGACTAATCGGCAAGTGGAGAACAAAAAAAGTGATAGGTATTGGAGCAAGAAATCTCTTGGGAATGGCGTAAAGAAGGCAGAAAGGGCACTGCCAACAAATGCAGAAAGGCGAAAAATTGTTTTTGATGTATTGAAAAAAAAATGCAACGATATGGATATCTCTTTTATTTTTTCTTCATCTTCTTAGCTTAAATACTAATGTAATGACTATAATTGTATATATAACTGCACACAAAACTGCAGTGGAAAAAATGTCGCGTGAGTGACCCAGAAGAATCCTTCGAAAAAAATGACAGGCCAAATTTTGAAAAATCATAAGTCTAATATTAAAGCTTGATATTTCTTAGGGTCCGAAGAGAGTGAGCGCTGATGCCGAGCGGAGCCGAGCCGAGCTTATTGACGCTTATTTTCATGCGAGAAGAAAATTTTTATATAACACAGTGAATGCGAGAATCAGCGCTGAAATTCTGTTTATTCCATGTGTTTTGCTTTTATGTCATTTAGTCTTGTTGTTCATTTGTGTTTATAAAATTGCTGTACACGGTAATGGATTCATCTGATGAAGAGTATTTTGCTTCTCCTAGTGTGATTAGTGCAATTTATTAATAGATATCTACTCGTAGCACAAAATTGGTCAGAAAACATAACTTAATTGTGTTTGATTTATTTAACACATGATACAATAATACAGGTAGCCGCGAATCTACAACAAATGTACAACAAATAGAACAACAGTGATTTTTATTGCTGTTTCGTGATTGACAAGAGAGACAACCAAGAGAAAACAATATACATGTATTTGCGTTTTCTCTTGTCTTTGCAAAGCATGTTTGTATTAGTACAGTTTTAACCCTATCGGAAATTTGGCTAACTTTAAACTAACTTTAAGCTAACTATTTCGCAACTAGTACTGAATACACTTGGATTACTTTGCAATGTAATCAACTGACTATTCTAACATTGCGATGTCCTAGGCGGTAGTCAATTGTCTCACTAGGCACTACTTTAAGCTAACTTAAAGTTGACTTTTTTAAATCACTTGGTAGTCAGTAAATTAAAAAAAAAAATTCTGTGGCTCGAAAATGTAACACACACGTTGTGTACTCAACGCGCTACCACTCGGCTAAGCTGCCATTTATAATAACAACAACAAAATGTTAATATAAAACTGAGATGAGTTTTAAAATAGCTGAGAATGAATTTGTTAGCTCTCACCAAATTCGATTACGTACTCAACTTTAGAATTAATTTTGGGTTTGTTCTGGATGACTTTGCAGTTAGCTTTTAGTCAGTCTAAGAAAAGTTAACTATAAGTTAACTATTTTTGTAGTCAACGACACATTCTCCGACAGGGAATAGGCACTGTGCGCGTGTATTGGTAAACCATAAACACCATTTGTCAGATCAAATCACGAAACAAGCAAAACAGCTGGCTCTTCGCGGTTACCTGTATAATTGTATCATGATTTAACATTTAAAATTTTATTTTGCTCCCGAAAGTCGTGTGAGTAACCGCGGAAATGCCCATATACATACATACATATATGTATTTAAGAATACTAAACTATATTTATTTGACATCCAGTCTTTTTTAGCTTATTTCGAAAACTTTGGACTGAAGTCTACTGAAGAGTATCTTCAGAAGGAACGAAATGCATACAGACAGTGCAAAAAAATCAAAAACAAATTATTTATGAAATGCTTTTGTTTTGAGAGAATTTGTTTGAAATAGTCTTCAACTATTCAAACAATGCGATATGGCTTGTGAATTCAGAAATTACATTTTGCCAAGGAATTAGTAATTTTATGCAAAATAAATCAAAAGTTTGATTTAAAGAAATTGTAAATTTTTGAACAACTCTCCCTGTGATTTACATACATTCCTATAAATCTTACATACACTTATTTTTAGATAACGATCTGAAAGTCTAAGTAATAGAGATAGAAATTATTACTTCAAATTTGAAGCAAAGTCAAATTCTACCAGATAATCGAAACTTATAAAAGAGAACTTATAGAACGGAAACAGAAACTCTCGACTATTATATGAGTTAGTTAAAAATTTTGGTTCACATTAAAACATTGAAACCAAAAAATGCATTAAATTATTTTTATCAAAAATATACCTTTAAAACTACCAGGTTACATATCGCTCTTTTACTTGAACAACTTCATAACTAAAAGAAATTGTTTTACAGAAAATGTCGTGATGTTTCGAGATATTCGCACTTAAATATATATTCTGGATATCCGTACAACAATTATGAATCTTTCTCTTTGTTTTCATAAAATGTAAAAGAGATGGATAGATTATTTGTGCCACTGTACAGCGCACAGTAAATAGAAATAATTCTGCATCTCTATTGCTATAAAGTTTCATAAGGAGGTTTTACAGAGATTAACTCTTGAGTTTAGATTTTATTTCTCCAAAGGGGAAGGAGCCACAAGACCCCAAAGTGGACCACTTCGGGTTAATGAAAAATGCAAACTTATGCAAAGTTTGTGTTCTTGATCTGATAAAAAAGGCAAGTACATTTTCCTATTCAATATTGGTTTTTCTGTTTCAGGTATCTGTAACAACAAAATCAGATTGTTTCATTTATGACTGTCTTGCAGAAAACGCTCTATATATGTATGTAAACATGTGTCTTCTTATAAACATACATACATACGTCAAATTCAATTTATATTGTACTTAATCAATTTACAGATTAGTTTAATCAAAAATTAAACTATCTAAATCTTGCTGCCAAAAAAAAACTCCCCCTTAAGGTACTTTCAAACATCATATAAGTCAGGCTTATTATGAACAGCAACGTGCCGTCGATAGGAGAAATTTTTACAACAAAGTTCATAAATCAGTATTACGAAATGCCAGCGGTTGAAAAGTAGTATCAACCCCAAATTTTTCAACCATCAACTACAAAATCACTATTGTGAATAGCTAGTAACAGAGATTTATTATCTTTTATTCAACTACAAAATAGTAAGAGAAAAATATTCACTCGAAATGTAAGTAGTAAACAAATGAAAATACATAAATAAATATCGTTAAAAATAAACAAAATGAATGATTTTATGCGTAGGGTGCGTATTATGAGCAACAAAAGCAAATTGCAAGGCTTGTAAGCTTGATGGAAGCAAATCCGGACATGGGGAAGGGACTCTGCTAAAATTTTCCTTCAAATGAATATTCACAATTTTGAAGACCTATTTAGTCATTCACAATTTTATCAAATGGTTTTCGTAAACTATTAACGATAGTTCACAAATTTGTTCGCCTTTCAACCAGTTGATGGTTGCTGTTCGTAGTAAGCCTGAGTATACATCCCTGGTTTCTACATAACAAGAGGATCATTAGCAAACGGTTTCCCATTACAATTTCCCGTTTTAGTTTAACAAATATTAAAAATCACAATGAAGGCGTTTTCGCAAAACAAATTATGTGGTGTTAAACATTTTACTTGCTGACGCTGCAGGGTATGAATTAAATCTGAATGAGTGTGATTAGACTGTTTAAGCATAAAATATTTTGTTCATATTTTATTGAGTGTATATAATTTTTATTAGAGAACGAGAAATTTTTTTAAATATACTAAAGTATTTATAAATCTAGCTTATTTATTATAGTTATCATAACATAGTACAGCTTAGCATGTTTGTTTTTATTTTTTATTAATATTAAAATTTTGCAAAAATAAATGGTGGGTTTTATTCTTAAATTTTTTCATAAAAGGGATAAGAACATCTTCAGTAGATTTTGAATTGTTAAAAAAAAATTGATACGGATAGGTTTTTCTTTGATTTCTTTTGACAAAAAAAAAAGAACGAATTATGAAAGACATAAAAATTATTTAAATGCAAAGAGTTCCTTGTGCAGCTTAACATTGTTGTAATATTTTTTTTTTTTTTAAATAATTGGCAAAAGTAAAACAAAAATGAATTAGTTGTAGCATATAAATATATTAAATTACTATTAAAAAAAATTTATGTGCATCTAGAAAATGTCATTTCTTAAAAAAAATAAAATAATTTCGATTGTTTATTATTTAATTGTATATATGTATTATGTATGTATGTCTCATTTTGCTTTTTCATTTTCTTTTTGGTTTTAGTTTTAGTTAATTAATAAATAAATGTTAATTGATATGTTCAAGTTTTTCTTTATTCCATTTAGTCTATTAAGTCACATGTACATATACATACATGTATGTACATACATATGTATGTATGTATGTACATACGTAAATGTATGCCAAAACGTTTGTTAATAATGTAAAAATATTAATTAGTTTACTGAATTCATTCTTTGGAAATGAAGATTTGTAATTTTTAAATTTTAACTGATACATACTATATACGTATGCACTTACATAACGATGACGGGATGCACGAGATGAGATGTAATTATCTTTATCACACCTAATGACGAATATTTTAAATTTGCAGATAAGATTATAAAGATAATAAATAATAATAATAATGAGTGAAGAATTTAATGAAACAAATACCAGTAGAGATAATATTACATTGTACACGGAGTTATAAAAAGGAAAATACAAATTCATCAAATTCAACATATTATCTTGATTTATTTATTATAAATTCAAGAAAAACTTAACAACATTAAAAAAATTTTAGCAAAATCGCTTTGAGCTGCATTCTTTCAATATGATTTTAAACAATTATCGTTGTGATTTTTTTTTTTTTTTTTAAGTTTAATACAAACGAAGCTTGGAAATAATTTTTGGTTGTATTTGTATGTTCTATAGTCATTAATACCCAGCGGGAACTAGAAGGAGTAGGGATGCCTTCTAGAAGGCCTCTGTACGCCGTCCCTTCCATACTCATATCTTTTTTACACGAGTTGTCATTGCGGAGCAGGCCTTCTGTTCTTGCTTCTTTCGCCAGAGATTCTGGAAGGGCTACAAACTAATAGATTTTGTTTTTGCTTTGGTAAAAAAAAACAAAACAAAGCATGTTACTTCTTCTCTTCTCCCTTCTCACAGAAGCGAGTGTGGAATGTGTATCGTATATTTTATGCGAAAGAGTCCTTTAATAAGGCCTGCACCAAGAAGGTCTTCTGAGTTTTACCGCTGGGTAGAATCCCTCTCAAGTTTTGAATTTTAAATATAGTTTTATAAGTTTTATTCAGACTAAAAAGGACAATAATTTTTTTTAATATATTGGTTCAAGGATATTTGCAATATGTAGTACATTTTTTGTATTTTTTATTTTTATATTTTAAAGTTTCATCTGCAATTTGTTTTTTTTTTTGTTTTTTTTTTTGTTGCTTGTTGATTATGTTAAATATATCGAAACAATTACAGAGCACCTTATGAATAGTAATTAAGTTGAAGATATAATAAAAAAAAAGGATCTCCTCATGTGTGAGGTTCATTTTGGGAGGAAAATGGATGGTGTATATGCATGTGTATGTATATTTATTTGGGTGTAAGTGTTTTGTTCGTGTACGTGTATAGTTGTGTGAATTTAATCTTTCGTTCTTACGCACTCATATATGTAAGTATGTTCGATTTCTGTTATAATTTTTCCAAAAATTTCTTTTCTGCTTTCAGAAAACCACTTCCATTGCATAACAACAAACATTAACCAATTAACAATTAGCAATCTAGGTATAATATATTTTATATATAAATATATACATATATACAGTTGAAATTCTCTATGAAGGTAGTAGCTGGATCCCAGCGATCTCCATAGTTATAGAGAAAATTCGTTACGAAGAAGCAGTAATTTTTAAATATGTATATTCATATTCATACATACGTATACCTATGTACATAACTATATTCATGTGAGCATGTGATTTTAGCTTCATTTAGGGGTTACTTGCATCCAAACAGATCTATACTACTGTTTGTTTTCATTATTATCTTCCAATAGACATAAACAACTTGAAGTTATTTTAATTTTTCAGTTGTATGATTGCAACAAATTATTTTGAGTGAAATCATTTAGTACATATGTATATGAAATGGAAATAATATGTCTCAGTAAGAGGTTCTTTGTGAAGAAAACAAACATTCCCTTTTCCCGGGAATGTTAATACCCGGGAAAAGGATTTTAACAATTTTTTCGGGGAATCTCGAGATCTCCTGATATAAATACAGAAAATTTGGTTTGATAGAAAATTATATATATAACAACTAGGATCGCCGCCTGATGGTCGAAATTCGATCATCTCATATCTAAAGAGGGTATATTGCTTTTATGTATCTTAATTACCATCAATATTAATACAAGGTATTTTTCTCTAGATATGCACACTATACAGCTACAAGGCTGAATCTCAAAGATAATTTTTTTTAAGTTCTAATCAAAGAGGAGTTGTGCGGCATTTACAAATAACTCTATTAACTTAAATAAAAAATTACGTATTTTTCACCTCCGCTTGGTAGTTTAAGAAATACTGACGTATCATTTTAGATTCATTCTTTTGCATAGATGTTACGTTATGCTTATAGAAAAGACAGGACCTATGGTTTCTTTGAAGCTTTTTCAGATGATTCAATTTTCGAAAATTTTTAAAATAAAAATCTGTTTCTGATATAGTTGTGAAAGTCTCAGCATTGTATGTAAAAGACATTCAAATAATTTATGTTCTTTTTCTATGGCGTAAGATTACGATTTCTAAGATTTTATATTTTAGTGTACAATGCCTTTGCTTGGAGAAGGACTATACGACCACATACACTCTGAAGCACGACTTAAATGGAAATTGGCAGTTGTAGGTTCGTATGGACACCTGAATACCACATCATGAAATAAGGCCAAACGGCAGCCCTTCCACCATGCATGCTCCCATTTTGCTCGAAATTAATTCATTAATGAAACTACATATAAAGAAAGATGTATGACCCTATGCTCCATCAGTCTTGGCTTAAAGTTTTCTCAAAAAGTGAAAATTATTTAAGTTAAAAGTGTAATAAATTAAAAACAAAAGGTTACATAACTACATCAAATATATGTATGTATGTAAAAACAAACTTCTTCCCATTCGCAAAAAATTACCAGTTCAAGTAAATGATTTTTGTAAAACTAAAATACAATAAAAGCGAAATTCCCTGTATTTCAGCTGATGCACATAGGTACAACGCTTCCGTTCAATGAAGTTTCCGTGATACAGACATGCCCTAATCTAATACACACACCTAACACACAAAAGTTTGCATTGCATATAGTTGCTAAATATTTTATATGTATAATTTTTAATTTTTTTTCGATTATTTGTTGCTATTGTCATTTTTACATCATATTATTCAGAGGTTCACTACCGTCTTCTTCCTTCAATTTTTTTAATATACATAGTTACATTTTTTTCTCTACTCTTAAAGCATTTTAAATTTAAGGTTTTCACATATACTCGTACGTGCTACATTTAACTACTCAATCATTATCCTACACTCGTTTATATTAAATTAAATTCAGTTATAATAACATATTTTTGATATATTAAAAAATAAATATTATATATTTTTTAATATATGTATGTATATCTAAACGCGTTATATGTTATGTATATATATATGTATACTATGCACATATACAATACAAGATCTTACTAATTATTTTCGCTTAAATTACTATGGCACACCATCTTATGTGTTACTCGTATATTTACTTATATAATTTTTATCTTTACATAACATTGAAGTGGTTTCTCGATCGGCTTTCTTAATACCCCTCATCACAGCAGCGCATGTGGGAAGTGAGTGATTGAGTGAGTGAGTGAGTGAGTGAGTGAGTGAGTGAGTGAGTGAGTGTGTGGTGGAAGTGATACATACATATGTATGTATGTATGTATAAATAAATTAATATATACTATGTATATGTATATTATTTGGATTAACAGCGGATTCATGTCAGGTGTATAGGATAGAAACAGAAGATATAAATTACTAGTTATATACTACTATACATACATAAGTATTTAGTTGCTATTTATATCATAGTGCCTAAAAGCTAGCTAAAGTAAATGTTGTATTATTGTAGCATGTGTGTATTTTTTTTAGTAACGATCCATGTGCATGCATATGGACGTATGTATGTATGTATGTATGTAGGAATGGATAACATTCAAACATGAATGTGTGTGTTTTTGAAGTACGTAAGTTTAATTAACGGGTTGAAAGACTGAAAATGAATACACTGAGAAAGTGTTGTGAGCAATAAATACAATTTCAAATACTAACAATTTATGTACCTCTAACCCCTTCTATCTATTTGCATTGTTAATGATAAAAACCACACACTAGCATACGAGTACAAATCGTTAGCTCAAATGAAAAGCCATTCTTAAATTCAAAAAGTATTCTAAAGTTATAAAACTCCTTTGAAGTAGTATTTAGTTGTATTGCCAAATAAAAAATTGTCACAAACCAGTTCCTCACTCACATTATATATTCCCTTCGGTTCTCATTTTATTAAGTACTTTAAGAATTAATTTTTTTTATATTTACCAATTCTTTAATATGTACTCTTTCCATCAAAGTTTATATAATTCGATAAATAAACGGACTGTCCTACGATGTCGATAGAAAACGTTCGATCGACAACTTGTATTAAAAAGAACAATAAAATAAGAACATTTCTTTTTGTTTTCAATATAAGCAATCCATCGAACATTTTCTATCGACATCGTGGTACAAGCTTTGAATTTGTGAACAAAACAAAAGACCGCCCAAATAAGCACTCAAAAAACTTAAATTCAAGCAATTGAAATTGAACTGGAAACAAAGTTGAATTCAAGCATTTTTTCAAGTAATTTTCAACTTTGAAAATATTGAAATATGAAATCAAGAAGCATACATATATATACATATGCATGTCCAAACCTTGTCAAATAAATAATCTATTTGTTAATAAAATTTAAATTGTGGTGAAAAATATGAAAGCTAAATAAAAAAGTGAATTTTAAAAGGTGATTTAAATCGTAAAAATAAGAGTGAAGGTAGATATGCAGAAAATCATTATTAGAAAACAAATGAATTGCATTTTCCTTTCTATTTTAAATGCATTGTTTTTGAAGCTTGAAATATACTTGAATTCAATTGTAATACAAGACTGAATTGCAGTATAATTCAAGGCATGAATTGAACTGTAATACAACTGAATTGTTTGAATTGAATTCAAATTCCCTTTTCACTGGAGAATGCTATTGAAATAAAGTGTACATCAAGCATAATTCAACCCTTGACATTTGAATGTGTGACTTGAATAACAATTGTTCTACACTTGTTTTTAAGCAAAATTGCTTATTGGAGTTGAATAAATACCACACTGAAAAAAACATTGGTAATTGGCACCTTTTATTCGTAATCATAATCGAACCCATTCATTAATCGCAAAGAATTTATATAAAATTTGCATACAAGGCAAGTTCAACTCATAAAAACTTTAAATTTAAGGTTTTAAAATAAAATATATACTTTTCCCAAAACACTTTTATATCTTTTGTGCATGTCTATCTATATGCTTGCATTTCATTGACGCTTTGTCTTATAAACATACTGTATACCCAATAAGCACTCAAAAAATTAAAACTCAAGCACTTGAAATTGAACTGGAAACAAAGTTGAATTCAAACTTTTTTTTAAGTAATTTTCAAGTTTGAAAATATTTTTAAATAAAAAATCAAACAACATACACATATGTTCAAACCTTGTCAAATAGGTAATTTATTTATTATTAAAACTGAAATTGTGGTGAAAATATCAAATACAAATAAAGAAAAGAGAATTTGGAAAACAAAGGTGAGTATAACGTGAAAACAATAGCGAAGGCAGATGTACAGAAAATAATAATTAGGAAACAAAGGAATTGCATTTTGCTTTCTATTTTAAAAGCCTGGTTTTTGCAGCTTGAAATACACTTGAATTCAATTGTAATACAAGACTGCATTTTAATATAATTCAAGGCTTGAATCACACTATACTAACTACAACTGAATTATTCGCACTGAGTTCAAGTTCCCTTTTCACTGGAGAATGCAATTGAATTAAAGTGTAAATCAAGCATAAATCAACCCTTGACAATTGATTGTGTGGCTTGAATAACACTTGTTTTACACTTGATTTCAAGTAAAATTGCTTATTGGGATAGTTGTAAGTTGGTGTCCCCACCTGATGAATTTATATTACGTTGAATGAGGGACTTCATATAAAAACAACGCGATATAAAAATGCTCATTCTTTTATATGAAGTTTTTCATTCATCATGGTATAAATTCATTGGGTTTGGATATCCATTAACTAATTGATTCGATAAAAATACAAAATTAAATAAAAACTAGACTAAGAAAATAGAAATATAATTCGTTCTAGAAAAAGAAAAGATTGGTCTCCTATAACTCGTTTTGGTTTTGATACTCACAAGTTCTGATTTACGAACTTTTACTTAACAATTTTACCAAAATAAAAATACAATATAATTAAAATAACTAAATTTCTTTGTCTAAGCCCATACAGCTCGACCAACACTGATGACGTAATTTTATTTTGGTTTTAATAAAAATTGTAATAGTATATCTTCTTCCTTAATCGCGATTAACCGATAATCGCAATTAATCGCACATTTTTTAATCGTTATCGTGATTATGAAAATCTGCGATTATTCAGTCATAAGATTTTACGCAATACAACATATATATGTATCTATATAATACAATAGAACACTGTGAATTGCCTACATGTAACTAACAAAAAATTCCAAATCGCTTTTCTTTTTTGTCAGGGTACAATATAATAAAACGAATATAATAAAAAATGCTAACAAACTGTAAATTTTTTATCGACTTACAACCAAGAAAAATTGATGTAAGGTATACTCGACTCATTTTTCGCTTTGAGAAATTTATACTTTTGATGTAAAAAAAACAAAAATGTACCGAAAAATGTGTGTTGACATCCAACGTATGTATATTCAAATTACAGCCGGCGAAAATAGTCACGTGATCGCTTGCCACCACCTGGCATGAATTCGTATTGCTTCCAGCGTAAATTTAAAAGAATTTGTTTATTTGACATTCGAAAATTTCAATTTCAAAAAAATAAACTGTGGATTAGCATCTCCGATCTTGAAAGAAATGTGAAGTTTGATTGCTATGCTGTCCAGTGCAATCAAACTTTACATTTGTTTGAAGGAATGAATACACAATTATTTGTAAGACCTGCAAGTTTATGAAGTCTGTCTATTATTTAAAGAGGTGAACTGCAACACCTACTCCTCGACATCGGACACTATATTAGTATGTAGCCTTTGTATCTTAATTATTGGATAGTTATGTTCTGCAATTGTGTAAAATTTTATTTGCAACATTTTCATAGAACTATTGTGCGAATAGGTATCTTTTGCAAACATGTTTTACAAAAACATTCTTCATAAGAGTCTTTTTATTCGCCAATTAAGAAGTTTTATGTAAAATCCAACGAGAAGCATTTTTTCTAACCCTCTATAGACAAATATAATATTTTTTGTCTCCTCAGCCAGAATCAGTCACAGAAGAAGAAGAAAATTGATTCTTTTTTTTTTTTTTTTTTTTGAACAGTCATATTAAAGACATTTTAATTTGAATTTTGAAAGTACAAATCGTGAAGCCTTCAGTTAGTTGGTCTCTTTTTTAGCGTTCCGTACACCAAAGGTGAAAAGGAACCCTATTATTTTCGCTACGCTGTCCGTCTGTCCGTCACACGGTATTTTCTCAGGAACCGTAAGAGCTACGGACCTGAAATTTGGACAGAGTATGTAGAACCTTGGCCGCTACAACAACAAATGAGAATTAGAAATTAAAGGGTGTTCCAAAACGAGCAACGAAAAATGTTAAAATCCCATGTAATATACATACAATTGTATGAACATATGTATATTGAAACTTGAAATTTGTAAAATTAGTGTATACAGACTACAACAATTAACACTAAAATTTAAAGAAATTTAAATTAAAGGGTGGTCCATCAGTTAATGCAATTTTGACTATGTGATTTTGACAATTTGCTATATCTTGGAAACCGTAAGAGGCAAACACTTGATATTTTCAAAAACGGTAAAACTAAAAAAACCGAAAATTATAAAATCGACAAACAAAAAAAATTGCCAAAACGAAAAAAATCGCCAAAATTAAAAAAAAAAATTTAACACTAAAATAAATCGCCAAATTCGAAAAAATCGCTAAAATGAAAAAATCGCCAAAAATCTAAAAAATCGCCAAAACGCGAAAATGTCGCCAAAACTAAAAAATTTTTTATAAAAAAAAATCGCAAAAATGAAAAAAATCACCAAAAATAAAAAAAAAATCGCCAAAATGAAAAAACGCCAAAAACCGAAAAAAAATCGCCAAAACAAGAAAATAAAGTGTCAAAACTAAAAAAAAGAGCCAAAACTTAAAAAAATCTCCAAAACCGAATAAACGCAAAAAACACCAAAACAAAAAAAAAAAGAAAAAACCCCAAAAAACGAAAAAAAAATGCCAAAACTATATATTATATAGGATGAAGTTTGAATTAAATTACATATCTAGTGTTCGTACGGAACCCTTCGTGCGCGAGTCAGAGTCGCACTTTACTGAATTTATTATTTTTTCTCTCAGTGCAGTATATATATGTATGTATGTGTGTATGTATGTATGTGTGTATATGGTAAAGCGTTCACTGAATAATTTGTTAATGTGTTTGTTTGATTTAGTGTTATGGTAAACTATTTGTTTTTATAAGATATCTCATCAGTCAAATCGATTTTATTAATTACCTTAATTTGCCTATTCAAACTTAACAAGAACTTGTCTGATGAAATATCTCATACTTATTATCATTTTCATTGCATATTAATGAATTTTTTTGTACATTATTATTAGCTGATGTTATTGTAGTTATTATCAGTTTTGTTTTTCTGTAATATAAATGTAAATGTATGTATGTTGTAATAATTAGGTGTTTGAAAGTTTATGTTTTTTGTGGCTTTTATTTTGTTGATTCAATTTAGTTTCAATTTACTTTTGATGATTTACGAATAAATATTTTATCCTCTATTACATTAAATATTACCCGCCTAATATAACGATAGTGATTAACAATATGTAATTAGTTTTAGTTATTTTTTTTAGTTAAATTTAATTTGTTATGCACAGTTATTATTGCTAATTTGACGTTTGGTTCATTCGCAGAATATCTTAAATGATATTCGGCTATTTAGACATACCACTCTTTAACATCTTTTGAGTCGCGTTTTTTTGTTTTCACCAAACCCGGACGATCTTCACCTTCACTATGATCGGTAGAATCATGGTAGACACGTTCAACTCGCATCGGAGCCGATCTACTGCACATGTCGGCGTTGCCGTTATTTCGCATTGCTATGCCAGAATGGGAGCGCGACCGTGTGTCCTGCGCTTGATGGTTGCTACTTGCTTGCTGCCTTTGCTGGTGATATGAGCCATTTGTACTGGTGTTGCCCAGTAAAGAGGCATTTGGATTGTGTGTGCCATATATGGTTTTTTCGCCAGCTGTTTTATAATTACGGTCACCATTTGACTTCAGCCATAGAACTAATAGTATGACCAGGATGACTGCAATTAATATGCCAGCAACGATGCCAATTATCATGGCGGTTCTTTCCTCTTCTATTGAATTTATGCGGCCTCCTTTACCTTTTGGACGATAATTGTTATTACTATATGGAGGAGGTGGCTGTGGCAGAGGATAGTAAGGCAGGCCTGGTTCCGGTTCGTGTATGGGTGGTGGAGGCGGTGGCCGTTCTTCAGGCATATGTGGCGGATAGATAATGTTTGATTTATCTTCATCTTCGTCGTGTTTAAACACCTGGACGACATCGAAAGTTGTTGTGTCCCCTTCGGTTGTTGCTGTTCTTATTTCTGGAATTTGCATTGCTGTTGTGGTGGTTCTTGTTGTAGTTGTTGATGGTGTAACAGTTGTTGTTGTTGCCCGTTGTGTAGATGTTACAATAATAGTTGTAGGTACTGACGTCTGGCTAGCGCCTACAGTTGTACTCAAGGCCGTGGTTTGTTGTGATGTGGACAGATGAGTTGTTGTAGACGATGAATGCTGTTGCTGATCGGTTGTGACATCTTGTCTACGCGTATTACTATCAGTAGTTACTTCATTATGTGGCTCTGAAAATTCACAGGGCATATTAAAATTTTTAACATATGTATGTATATAAATATGTATATGCACGTAAAATTCTAAAATGGTAAATCTAGTAGGCTTGGGTCTTAAACTAAGGCCTATACTGCAGGAAATTTAAAAATCCACATGTACGTGTGGTTATTACGAAACGAAAATTTTCTGAATGTTGGTTGCATTTTTTAAATATTTGGTAGTGGCTACATGCCTTAAAATTTCAGTAGTACTTTGTCTTAAAATCCAAATGTGACAAACATAGCCGAAACGGACACATTTCGAGAGGCTGTATATGTTTAAACATGTAAATATCTACATGTACATATGTTACTGGTACACGGCATGTAGCGAATGTATCTTCTTGATGACGTCAAAATTACCTCAGAACCACGTGAGTCTGTGACTTTTTATATGCCCTGTACTACAGGCTTTATGTGTCATGCTAAGAACACAACTGGGACGAACGACAAATATCGTCCACGTCGACGAATTCGTCGATAAGAATTCGTTCCGTAAAGTCG
This sequence comes from Tachina grossa, assembly GCA_949987645.1. NCBI lineage: Eukaryota > Metazoa > Arthropoda > Insecta > Diptera > Tachinidae > Tachina > Tachina grossa. Next base: position 233,735,238 of record OX465274.1, on the reverse strand, counting down.
TTGTGTGAAGCACAATAAAGACGAATTTACTCAGCGAATTCTGCTCTTATAATTGCTAAAGTTGGTGATTGTGTGTGCAAGAGAGATACCAAAAGTTAAACTTTTTACCCATTTTACGACCCAAAATCCAAACTCATAAACATACAAACTTTTACATTTATAATATTAGTAGGATATTATTTTTAATATTTCAAGCAATTAGAATAAGAATAATTTACGAGTACTTTCTGGATAGAATATTTCCATGGGTTTAATCATTGGTTTGTGGCAAAAATTAACTAATGAACGAGTTCGACCCAAGTCTACCCTTAATACAACTGTTTGAAAATCATATAAAATTCAATCGAATCTAATACAAATTTTATGCAAGCTTTAGATCTTTTATAAACAGATAACAACTTTATATATTTATTTATCGATATTTCGCTGCAAACTTTCTGTAGCTTCTTCACGAAATAATAAAATTATTTTAATAATTTATAAAAGACCTAAAGCTCAAATGCAATTTGTATATAATAAACAAAACTGTCGAATAGATTATTATAATATTCAATCGTATAATTATGACACACTTTTGTATGAAAATTACAAATAACATAAATACAATGTTGTATAATTAGATGATTAGACAAGGCATAAATTATAAGGACATTTTTTGTATAAAAGAAGACCTGAAGTTTGGAAAATATTTATATACATATATAATTCTACTATACGTGTGTATGTCACTGAACTCCTCCTAAATGGCTGGACCTATTTAAATGATTTTTTTTTTGTTGTATGCGTTTGGGTGGCGCCCTGGCAGCGTTGTCAACTCGGTGCTTTTCTCACCGTTTTTAGTGCTTTTTGAAATTTTCGACGTGAAAAATTTTGAAGTTAGTGCTCGGTGCTTTTTTAAACTATTTTTTGGTGCTTTTTATTTCTTGGCGGTGGTACTAAACCCAAAATTCAAAAAGAATTTTCCTTATATAATATATATATATTTTTTTTTGTAGAAGTCTAACATTTAAATAACATAAGCACTGAAGTTAAATGGAACATTTCAAAATATTCTAATAAGATTGTACAAAACTTGGTTGAAGAAATACGTGCATTTTATTCTCAAACTTTCACATTTTAAGCACAGTTATTGGAAACAGTGTTTTGCCACACGACCAAGAAGACATAATGCAAGTACAGTCTAACAGCGATATATTTTCTAGTATATACAGTAAAAAGAGAATAAATCACTTAATGCAATGGATAAACTTTGAGTTCGCTATCGAGTTTTGGGCAGAAATAAGGTCTTATTACGATTCATTTGATATAAACTCGTTTGGGGCATTATCGAAATTGCATTTCCATCAAACTTTAATGTTTAAACGCAGAATTTGATCACGTTTTTACCTTTATTACTTTATTTAAGTCTAAAATACGTAAAAAGTTGTCCTTACACTTGGCTTTATATAAAAGCGGTCTGAAACGAAAAAATTGTGTTGCTAATAGATTTGCCGTTTTAGGTTACATATTTATTACCTACTTCGTTCCTATTTTCTAAGATAATAGTACATATAATTTAAGTTTATATAACTTGGTTAACTTGCAAATTACTTTTTTTTATTTTGTTACTTTGTTATTAATATTGCGTTTGCTGTGAAAGAATGTTTCCACAGCATGGTTTAATAAAAATCAAATTTTGAAAGTCTTGATTTTAAAAAAATTAACTACTACTCCCATCGAGTTCAAAATCTAATCAGAAAGTCAAAAAGACTTGCCAATTACTGCTAATTTCAGGTGATTTGTTTCTTCGTTGACGAAAAAAATTAAATTTTTTATAATAATTTAAAAGGTTTCGTCAAATTGATTTTAGAATTCACTGATTCTCATAGAATCAAAATGTGTATCAGTTGCTTCAAATTTGAAGTTTTAGGGATAAAATGCAAGGTCAACCGATTTCTATATTTTTTATATACAAAATTTTTTTTTTGTAAAACAAAAATTTTTAATTTAGTGCTTTTTTACTTAAATTACGCGTTTTTTTCCTGGTTTCAGTGCTTTTTAAAATTTTAAAGTTGACAACGCTGCGCCCTGGATGGTTTAGATTCACAAATCAGGCCAACAGATGGCACTACAGTCTATACTTCAGCCGTTTAGTGCTGGATCGACTTGAATGAACTTTTGTGTATGCAGTCAAGTAGGGGCGTAAGATAACGTTTGCCACGCTCAGCTAGTATTCTAATAAACTAAACTAAACGAGTACCTATTTCAATATTAAGACTATTAAAAAAGTCAGTAAGCGAAAAAACGTCTCTATGATTGAAATATTTTAAGCTTTATGTTAACTACTACACGAGAACAATTTTTAAGCCGCACAATTTTTGTTCTTTTCAAAATTACACGAGACTAAAGGCTCAGTTAGCCGACTGTAATGTAAAGTAACTGCAACATTAAGAAACAGCTGATAGATTTTGTTATGTTAAAAGTAATGAAAATGATTATAGAGATGTAATCTAACGTAACCTACTTTTCATATAAAAATATCAATCAGCTGTTTTCTACGTTACAGTTACATTACATTACAGTCGGCTAACTGAGCCTTCATTCATCTGGCACAAAATGTATCTATACGTATACACAGCTTTGCGTGTATTAGTGTTTTTAGTATTCATTTAACATTTGCTGTTTTTTAAGTTGGGCACAGAATACACAGAAGTGAAGAAAGTGACAGGTAAAAAAAGCTCCAATCAGGTTTTTGTTAAAATTCATGGAAGAAAGAGAAAAGCATAGTGTATTTGATACTCTAGTGTATTACTACTTACCAATTAACACAGCTAATAAAAATCTATTGCACTAGAAAGACGTAGCAAAACAAAACCGACGACAAAATTTGAGGGAAAACGAGACAAACTGAAAAATACCCGTATCTTCCGTCTCGTGACACTTCTGTATGTTTTGTGCTGCGGGGTTGTAGCTGGTTGAAAGGCTATGCCAACCGCAAAACCACTCTCTTTGCCTCTCTCACCTACAAACTGGCATGTTATGCCAGCACAATTATGCTTGTGTAAATCTGCACTATGGCATTATTTATTTTATAAAATGCCACAAAATGCAATTCTAAATATTTTACCAAAAACAAAAAAAAACACAAATTCTAACTTTAGGTTCGCATAATCTTTTATGAAAAATATTAGGGATCACCAAGTATCTATCCTTCTTTCTAGCTACGCCGATGACTAAGCATAATAAATTTGTTTGTAAAGGTAAAGAAAGACACATTTAGTAATTCTGTAGTTTCTTAAAGTTTCTTATTTTTATTTTTATAATGCAGATGATATTGAATATATAATAGTTTTAATTCAAAGATATGTAAGTTTTTCTTTTGTAGAGATATGCAGGTAAAGATGTTAAGCACAGATATTAACAATAACAATAACAATATTAGAAAACCGAAAAAACAAACAGGCAGTTTTGTACATCAAACGAAACGTTGTTTTATGAGGCAATTTAAAAGATTTAGATTTTTTTCGCGATTTCGTTATACAGGACTTCACAATAAGACAAAAAAAAATTAAAACAAAATTTTACAGTATTGGGAATGTTTAACTATTGCACATACATACATAATGCATATTTTTTTTATTTTTAATAAATGTTTACTTAAATATATAAGTATGTATGCACATGTATTTATATACGTATGCATATATATGTATATCCTTACATATACATGTGTGCCCTTAATTATGAAAGTAGTATAAGGCCGGGTTTCCATCTGTGTGCCATGTGCCACACAAGCGTAAAAAAAGCGTAACCAACTAATTACTAATGAAAAACAGTTTGATTCAGACACGTATTTATTAAGTTAAACAGTTTCATACATAACTAATAGACAATTTTATAGAATCCAACATGATTGGAAACTGTTTAAATCAATAAATATATGTATGTCTGAATCAAACTGTTTTTCATTAGTAATTAGTTGGTTACGCTTTTTTGGGCAAATGACACACAAGAAATGCCAGATGTAAACTCAGCCTAAGTCAGCATTTTTGCTTCAAAATATCAAATTAATCTTAAAAATAAAACTTTCAGAAATATTTAATAAATATTAAATAAATTAAAATTAGTCGGGACTTGTATAAACCCTAAATTAAAATGATAAATAATATAAAAATGTTTTTGGATCTGTTCAAATGTAATCTACGAAATATCGCGACCAAATAAATATATGACTTAGACCACTTTCATATTTAAGGGCACATACATACATGCATACATATATCTATGTATATAGACATATCCAGTCATAATTAACCGCCAAAAAAAATCTTAAGCGACATATTTTTTTAACTTCGTTTTTTGCTCGAAAATTATGTTGCTAAAGCTTTTTTGGCGGTTATGATATGATATATGCATATGTATATTCATATATTTTTACATAGATATTTCTTTTAATTAATACATACTAAGAACACAAATTCATCTTATATACATAAGTACATACATACGAGAGGAGCCGCAGAACAAAACGTAATTTTTCGAATTTTTGTTTACAAAGTGGTTTTTTTGTATTTTTTTATAATCGGGCCTGTTCTACAAATCACGATATGTCAAATCACGGTGATTTCAAAAAATTAATTAAAGCTAAATCATTGCTTTTGTAAATTTCACGATTTATAGCGATCAAAGTTGGAATAAAATATTCTATTATACATGACAAAAACTTAAAATACAATAAAAATCCACTAACAAGTCAGCTTTTAATAGTTTGTTTTTGAAACCACCGTGATTTTCAGAACAGGGGGGAATATTGGGGTTGAAATCTTCAAGAAAAAGCTGCTTGTCTTCCGCGGCTCCTCATATACATACATATGTACGTACGAGTATGTATATCTAGCATATATTAAGGTACATATGTATTTACGCGACTTGATCGAAAATTTTCTTAAATATTTTTCATTGTAAATGTTTTATTATCATTTTTATTTCTCTCAGATGAATTCGTTGTTTAGTCTCTATCTACTAATCCTTTTCAAATAATTGCAGGAACTTTTACTTAATGATTTAATAGTCATACATGGGTTTTTACTTCATGCTAATAAATATTTAAATATACATAAATAAGTACATATTGTTGATAGTCTGGATGTTGTGGAGCTGTTTATGGCTTTATACATATGCATGCGTTCACACTTGCTCGAACTTGTTCTAAATACAATATGTCTACACAGTTTCATTTCCAGCTCTGCTTTAAATGTTATATGTACATGTTGTTTATTATTATTTCTTTAGATATTTTTTTTTTTGGTGTTTATTTTGTGTAATTCTTATTTTGCAAGTGCTTTTGGCTGAGTTTATAATTTAGTACGATTTATTGACCAGACCAGGTGCATAATCACAGTCAGTACTATGAAGCAGGATTTAATTTCTGAAAGAAACAAGTCCAACTGTTATGCTAACACTTTTAAAATTACGCATTTAGTGGTTGTGTCCATGGCTGACATGAATGAATAACGATTATTTTAATTGATGCCATGATAGATGAAAAAGCACATTGGGAATGTTAAGGTTAAAGAAATGTTAACAATAAATGTTTTAATACGTTGCAGATAAATTTACATATGTATATTGCAATTGCAATAGAAATGTTTATTCAATTATTTTATCTACAGATACACAGTATATGTATGTATATACATATGTCTGTATGTATACATATGTGCTTATTGATTGGCTTGGCGATTTTATAATTTTCGGTTTTTGTAGTTTTTCCGTTTTTGAAAATATCAAGTGTTTGCCTCTCACGGTTTCCAAGATATAGCAAATTTTCAAAATTACATAGTCAAAATTGCATTAACTGATGGACCACCCTTTAATTTAAATTACACTAATTTTACAAATTTCAAGTTTCAATATACATATGTTTATACAATTTGTCTGTATATTACATGGGGTTTTAACATTTTTCGTTGCTCGTTTTGGAACACCCTTTAATATTTAATTCTCATTTGTTGTTGCAGCGGCCAAGGTTCTACATACTCTGTCCAAAATTTCAGGTCCGTAGCTCTTACGGTTCCTGAGAAAATACCGTGTGACGGACAGACGGACAGCGTAGCGAAAACAATAGGGTTCCTTTTCACCTTTGGTGTACGGAACCCTAAAAATCAAGAAAAAATATTTGTAAAGTTATTAAATACTATCAGTTTTTTAACTAAAAATCAATTAACTAAATTTTTTTAAAATATCGTGGCAACACTGTATTCTTTATTTGTCACTTGCATATTAGTTCTGCAAAACAACGATTGTTAACTCACAAAGTACTCGTGTCTATTTTGTTTATTTGTCGGTTTTCAGAGAAATATTGTTTCTATAAAATAAAAGATATGTTCCAACTTGTATTTAATAAAATAATAATAATAATAATAATATAATAATAATAACAAATCTTTGTTAAAAGTGCTTTTTATATTATTTATTTTATTGCAGATAAAGAAGCACTAGAATAACGAGCTTTATTTTGTTTGTTTTGAGTGTTTATACATCACTAGTTAATTTTCTACAATTATACTATTTTTGTTAACACATAAAATGAGAAAACATTGAGAAATAAGCATAAAAATATAAATTTTCTGCTTAAGGAAATGCATTGTTAACTTCATTTAATTAAACTAAATTTTTTACAAATTTATTCTTCAACTTTTTTGACTTATTGCTTTTTGTTTTCATATAAAAATATTCAAATTCATATTATTTACATACATAAGTATGTATGTACATAAAGTAGTTATTTCTGCAAAAAAATAAATTCAGTAAAGTGCGACTCTGACTCGCGCACGAAGGGTTCCGTACGAACACTAGATATGTAATTTAATACAAACTTCATCCTATATAAAATATAGTTTTGGCATTTTTTTTTCGTTTTTGGGGTCTTTTCGCTTTTTTTTTTTTGTTTTGGCGTTTTTTGCGTTTTTTCGGTTTTGGCGATTTTTTTAAGTTTTGGCTCTTTTTTAGTTTTGACACTTTATTTTCTTGTTTTGGCGATTTTTTCATTTTAGGGATTTTTTTATTTTTGGCGATTTTTTTCATTTTTGCGATTTTTTTTTATTTAAAAAAATTATTTAGTTTTGGCGACATTTTCGCGTTTTGGCGATTTTTTTCGATTTTTGGCGTTTTTTTTTTCATTTTGGCGACTTTTTCGAATTTGGCGATTTATTTTAGTGTTAGAAATTTTTTTTTAATTATGGCGATTTTTTTCGTTTTGGCGATTTTTTTTTAGTTTTTGGCAATTTTTTATTTGGCTTGGCGATTTTATAATTTTCGGTTTTTGTAGTTTTTCCGTTTTTGAAAATATCAAGTGTTTGCCTCTCACGGTTTCCAAGATATAGCAAATTTTCAAAATTACATAGTCAAAATTGCATTAACTGATGGACCACCCTTTAATTTAAATTACACTAATTTTACAAATTTCAAGTTTCAATATACATATGTTTATACAATTTGTCTGTATATTACATGGGGTTTTAACATTTTTCGTTGCTCGTTTTGGAACACCCTTTAATATTTAATTCTCATTTGTTGTTGCAGCGGCCAAGGTTCTACATACTCTGTCCAAAATTTCAGGTCCGTAGCTCTTACGGTTCCTGAGAAAATACCGTGTGACGGACAGACGGACAGCGTAGCGAAAACAATAGGGTTCCTTTTCACCTTTGGTGTACGGAACCCTAAAAATCAAGAAAAAATATTTGTAAAGTTATTAAATACTATCAGTTTTTTAACTAAAAATCAATTAACTAAATTTTTTTAAAATATCGTGGCAACACTGTATTCTTTATTTGTCACTTGCATATTAGTTCTGCAAAACAACGATTGTTAACTCACAAAGTACTCGTGTCTATTTTGTTTATTTGTCGGTTTTCAGAGAAATATTGTTTCTATAAAATAAAAGATATGTTCCAACTTGTATTTAATAAAATAATAATAATAATAATAATATAATAATAATAACAAATCTTTGTTAAAAGTGCTTTTTATATTATTTATTTTATTGCAGATAAAGAAGCACTAGAATAACGAGCTTTATTTTGTTTGTTTTGAGTGTTTATACATCACTAGTTAATTTTCTACAATTATACTATTTTTGTTAACACATAAAATGAGAAAACAATGACTGGGAATGGAAACTGGATCGCTCCTTTTCTTTTAAATATTCTTTGGAGTATATTTGTTATTTCGGCAATAGTTTCTATAAAAAAAAATTACATTGTTTTCTTCTATTTAAATAACACTGGCATACATACATACATACATACACACATATGTACATACAGGTAAAGTTCAAAATGTAAACAACAACGAAGCAAAATTACAACAACGTCACCTTAAAATTGGTTTAAACATGGGGGCAGTCAATTTTAAAATTTGCTGATTTACGCAAGGTTTAAAAACTGTTTTTTAAGCTAAAATTCTATTATGAATACAATTTTAGCGAATTTTGCTTAAACAATATTTGAAACGCGGTTTAAAATTTTTATAAATACGGCTGTATATATGTATATCGTTCAAGAATATGAATACTTGTGTGAAGGTGTTAACCAAAAAGTGGTCCTTGGCCATGGTGTTGTATTATATAGGATATGTATATTATATTTATACATATTTATGTAAATAATATAATAAGTTTGATAAAAAGCATTAGAAAAATATTTTAATACAATTTTAAAATTATACGTATAATACTACATAATTTTATGCAATTGGACTTTACTTTTTGAACCTTCTTACTTCTCGAATAAAAGTTTAAAAAGTAAATAATAAAAACAACAACAAAAATGTCACAGTCCTACATCAAAATCTAAAAGTTCCTTATATACGAGTGTCTTTTTTAGGGTTCTGTACACCAAAGGTGAAAGGGAACCCTATTGTTTTCGCTACGCAGTCCGCCTGTCCGTATGCCCGTATGTCCGTCTGTCCGTCTGTCCGTCACACGTTATTTTCTCAGGAACCGTAAGAGCTACGGACCTGAAATTTTGACAGAGTATGTAGAACCTTGGCCGCTACAACAACAAATACATGAGAGTTGAATATTAAAGGGTGTTAAAATCCAATGTAATATACATACAATTGTATGTACATATGTATGTATATTGACACTTGAAATTTGTAAAATTAGTGTATTTTTATATAGACTAAAACAATTAACACTAAAATTTTAAAAAATTTAAATTAAAGGGTAGACCATCAGTTAATGCAATTTTGACTATGTAATTTTGACAACTTGCTATATCTTGGAAACCGTAAGTAAGAGGCAAACTTTTGAAATTTTCAAAAAAGGTAAAACTAAAAAAATCCAAAAATTATAAAATCGCCAAACCAAAAAAAAAATCGCCAAAAACAAAAAAAAATCACTAAAACGAAAAAAGCACAAAATTAAAAACAAATCTAACACTAAAATAAATCGGCAAAACCGAAAAAATCGACAAAACGCGAAAAAGGCGCCAAAACTAAAAAAATCATCCAAATGAAAAAAATCGCCGAAATGAAAAAATTTGCCAAAATGGAAAAAAAAATCGCAAAATTAAAAAAACCCCAAAAACCTAAAAAATCGACAAAACGGGGGGAAAAAAGTGCCAAAACTAATAAAGCTCCAAAAACTGAAAAAACTCAAAAACGCCAAAACTAAAAGAGGCTCAAAACCGAAAAAATCCAAAAACGAAAAAAATGCCAAAACTATTTATTATATAGGCTAAAGTTTGTATTGAATTACATATCTAGTGTCCGCACGGAACCCTACGTGCGCGGTTCAAAGTCGTACTTCACTGAATTGATTTAAATTTCAAAGAGAGATCAAAAAGATGTTTTCTGTACACATATATCAGTGGACGTTTGCATTCCATAGCACAATACAGGTTGGAAATTATATTATAGATAGATTTTGTCATATTTCACAATTAAATACATATAAATAAATTTAAGAGCGAGCTAATGTGAAACATCAAATATTTGTGATGAAATTTTTGATTAAAATACGAGCCAATCTTTACAGCAGGTGAAAATAAGTATTCAAAATTTCGAATCAATAATATTTTATTGATTCAATGTGATGTACATATATACATAAGATAAAGAAAAAAATAAATAAATATTTAAATATCGTTATCTTAATATAGAAAGGCTCTTACTCATTATTTCTTTTTGAAATCGAGATTTTTGCATTTTTCGATGCATAAAATTTTCTTCTATCGAAATATACAAAAAATATTTTCTATATTAAGGTAACGATATATACATATGTACATATGTATATAGTTAAAATTTTTATTTCATCTTGCAATTTAAAAAAAAAACTTCAATATGATTTTGGGGCAAATGAATAACGTCCTTTTTAATCTTAATTTGGAACAAGTTTCCGTCATCCAGATCGAAGAAAAAGCGTTCCAAGTTAAAGCAAATCCCACTTGAAAAAATATATGCACATCATTCCTTTTTATTCCTTTAATAAGCTGAACGATTTTCAATGTGAATAAACATAAGAGTATTACTGATACCCAAATTTGTATGCTGAAAGACAGCTAGAAGGGAGTGCCGCAGGCAAGATCCATTCTTTACAAAATCACCAAATATTAATGAAAAAAAGATGTCAGAAGGATCCTGTACTTTTGGACACAGTAACTTTTTGCAAACCGAAAATCGTAACATTTATCAACATATTTATTCATTTGCGATAACGATAATGTGATTCTGTAATTTCTTTTTTACGATAGTCTCCCGCTTTATCTTATTAACCATTTAATTCAATATTATGTGGTAGCTCTGTATAGAAAATGTGAAAATAAACGAAAAGCACAAAGCATAATAAAGAAAAACTCAACAAAGTTGATTTTGTGACTTAACTTTTTTTTCTTCAACCGACAGGGAATATCGCTAAAATATGTAACTGAATAGCAAAGTCGATAGATTTTCGTTATATTTATTATAACGATACGATTATTGTAATAAAAGTTACGGAATCCAGGTGCTGGTGGAGACAAAAAAATATACGTGTGTCAGAATTTTGACAGATGGTTAAAGTTTTCCCCGTTTGACCTGTCCAAACATTATATCCATATCCCGCTGCAAAAATCTTACATCGTTGTATATAAAAGTAGGTATATGAAAATAAAAACAGTTATTTGTCTCTACTGAATATTTTTACATTTTGAATTGACAGAGGTACAAGTGCAATGTGTTCTTTATATCTGATGTGTAGGGCCTGCTTAGCAACTTTGTAGAAAATATTAAGGCAAATATTTTTGTAGAACATATTAATCCTCTAACTACATTACATAAAGGTAATTATTCTAACAAATAGTAAAAAACTCTTCTAAAAGGTGGGACGATAGGGAAGTGGTGTAACCCATATTTGTTTTTTGGTTAATGTTCTGATGATAAATACATTATTTACACTAACACCTATCAAAAAAAAAGGAGAGTAAGCCACCTTATGTCATTCTAAAGAAAATGGATCTGAAAAATCGTTTTTTCACAGATCATATTATTGCAAAGTAATAAAACAATTAAATAATTAAAAAGAGCAATTGTTTAAATAACCACTTTGTTGTACACAAATTTGGGCCACAAGATTTTACTAAGTCATCAAAGGCGCCTAAGCTCCAAGCTCAACGTGAATGCCAGAAAATATTCAAAATGTATTTAAGGGTTAATTTCATATATAATTATTTATAATCAATATCTTATACACACCTTAGACCTTACGTTTAAGGTATATGATGTTTTTTTTTTAATTTTTTTTCTGTTATTAAGTCTTGGACTTTGGTGTGCTCTGAATTTTATTTTATTTTTTTGGCGAAAGTAAAGAGTGGGTACATATGACCCAAATTATGCAGTACAAACGACTAAGATTAAAAACTATACACTGCATCAGCAAAAAATCAAATAATTATAATAATTCTCCGAGTACTTATTCGGCTATATAATAGTGTGTACATACAAACAGGTGTAGTTTATTTACACACACTTAAAGAGTCAGTGCTGCCAGGAAAGCGAATTTGTTAAACGCTGAAATGACTACGGGATGGAAAGTGAGATTTAAAAATATTTGTCTGTGCTAAAAATATTTCTAACCAAATATTTACTAGAAATACATTTATCGCTCTACAAATTTCAAAATATCAGTTCATTAACAATTTCGTTGCACAAATTTTGTAAAAGCAATTTTAGGAATAATATCAGTTGTTAGAGGATATATTTAAATTGAATGATAACTTTTAATTATCTGATTAATGCTTTCGAACAGCCAAATCACATTTCCGATTCCATTTTATACACATAAATTCAAGCGGTTGCCTATGATGAGTAAATACTCTAGGTATTTTTATTTTGTCCGAATAAATAATATCCATACTCTGAGTATAAGCATACAATATAAGTATTTTTACGGACGCAATGCACGCAATACGCATGTGCTTTTCTATTTATAATTGAAGAGTATTTGAGATTTTCGCATAAATGAAGTAGATATACTTTTGTGTGCTGGAATCGGCCATGGTCATAGTTGATTGAAATCAAATATGTATGTGGGCCTATGAATTATTATTGCCACAATTATGAGTTACTAGATTTAGGAGTAAATACTTAAGTACATACGTACATATATTATTTTTGAGTACATATTTATTATCATTCTCTTGTTCCGAGTATATCTATAAGGGCCATTATTACTACTCAAAGTTAGTTAAAAGTAGGATTTTATCGGACGTATAAAAACATTATCATTTACAAAATTTTACTTTAACCTAAAGTAAGCGATAAATAACAAGCAAGTTTAACCTACCTGGTAATTTAAATCCAATTTGCAATATGGAAAGCTTTTTATACGTCCGATAAAATCCTACTTTTAAATAACTTTAAGTTGTAATAATGGCCCTAAGAGTAACATCGGTGATCACAATTGTTTGCGCTTTGTTTGATGATATCAAAGACTGGGTTGAACATTGTAATGAATAATAACTACGTATTCGTTATGTTTTTCCTGCTCTTAGATTTTTTAATTTTTTTGCAATATGTCATGTTAATTTCAGATACATATGAAATCTTCATGTGAACTGCATTTGGTAACAATAATTTCTTTCTATTTAACTGAAAAAAAAAAATAATAATAATATAAGACTTATTGCATAATATCGGGAAATGTAATGGATCAGAAGTCGTACGTACGGCATATGTTTCATATCTCAAATGTTCTTTCCTTTTATCGTGTATCATATCGTGAAATAAAATTATATGCACTGCAGTGAAGCTCTTAAAATACCCTAATGAGCAAAACAATCAGAGCATTTATTACACGTTTTATGTTTTTTCCGATGTTGGCAAGTTTGGTTTTTTTTTTGCGCGTTATGTGTTTGCTGAGATTTTGTATTCATAACAATTTTAGTGATTTGCTTTGTGAATCTTAAGGATTGACGCTCATAGAAGTGTTTTTTTTTGCTATCTTTAATTTGAGAGTTTACTTAAAAATTTACAATTTGCTGGGAGTTTGTTTTCTCGAGATTCTAGTATTCCTTACAGCTTTATCAATTGGCAATCGGCATAATAAGTTGTTTCCAATCTTACAATTTTTCACTATATTTCAACATTTTCGAGATAAAAGTGATATTTTCAGGGTTCTTGTGCATGAATTTGTAAAGCGTTATTTCAGAGTTAGACATTGCTATCCGCAAGTTTTTGCAAACATTCATTATGATTATTCATGAAAAAATTATTTAGTACTGTAAGATAATTAATTCAAATTACCATTACTTTCAAATATATGTAGTCTTATATAGTCTATATATAATAATATAGCCTAGGCAGAAAAACTTGAGATCATTAGTTGAAAAAATATATAGAAATAGCTAATTAAAAGTTTAATTGAGAAAATTAAACTTTTTTTTAACATTTAGTTGATTAAGGGTTAAACTTTTGTTTAAAACTAATTAATTAAAAATTCCAATAGACACAATTAACTTTTTGTTTTTTTTTTTTAATTAAAGGAATATGAATGATTATAATAGTGTTAGTAGTCACGGTTCACACCATAAAATTTTTCTTTCAGAAAGTGTAAGTTTTGCTGTGAGGTGAGAAAAGAATGGGATGTATTTAGAAACTCTTTTTGGATTTCTAGTTCGTATTTTTATTATTTTGTTACATTTTTGTTAATTCATTTCAGTTCTTCTTTTGGAAAAGTTGGAAAATAGAAAACTAATGTTAAAGTAAATATGTACATACATATGGATGTCCACAAAACTGAATTTCATTAAATAAATTTCAAAGTGGAGACGCAAATAAAACTTTAAAAATAAGAATTAAGGAAAATTTCATATTGTTGCTTACTACTGACAGATTGGTCTAAGAGGGGGAGTTGGTCATTAGTAACAATTTGTAGATGAATGTGAAAAAATGGCATTCTATGAAATGACGACGAAATTCGGTTAAATGTGTTGAATAAATAATGAACGACTACTTACCAGAACCCTTTGCTGTACTTGTAGAAGTAAATTGTTCTGTTGTTTCGCCATAGTCGCCGGAACCATGAATACAGTCCTCATCATCACATGCTCTCTCAGTGCCATTTGTTTTAGCTGTGCTGACATTTTGGGTCATAGTTGTTTGCTTAGTGGGTGGTACATATACTGGTGTAATAAGATCATCACCACTCGACTCAAAGGGAGGAGTGCATTCGTCTTCGTCATCGCCACGACATCCAGAGCCAGCACCGGAAAATATTAAATCATCTATTGCACCAGGATATCCACTAGCTGGTGTCTGCTTAGAGAAAAATAGAAAATATATTTCAATCAACTTCTGCACATGACCTTTGACTATTATTGCGAAAAAAAAGTGTGGTTTATATGTGTGTGTGTATGAATGTATGTTTATGTGATTATTGTGTATGTATGTGTGCATGTATGCATCTGTCATGTTGCCATTTATAATAGGTCTGTTCATTTATTTTCCTAGCAGAAACTAGTAATGAGATAGTACGGCAGAAATTTACAAATTTACAAAATTATTCTCCCAGATACGAAAGTTCAAGTTTCCTTTTTTCAGAAATTTTTTTAAAAATTAATTTGCAAACAAAACCACGTAACAACTATTTGCATAATTCTGGCAAATAAAATTTTAATCAATAAGAATGTGCAAAAAAATTTTGTTTCTCAATCTTTTACTCTCTTTTGGCGCTCTCTCCTTGATAACTTTTTGGGTTAATGAACACTTTTCCAGTAACAATTGCTACAAATTCCTAACAATTTTTAGTAAATGAACACACCTAATAATTTCAAAAGTTTTCTTTGCAATTCTGTTTCTAGCTTAGCTATTTCTCGCATTGTATGTTTTGCTTAGAAACAAGAATGTAGACATGATGCTCGACTCTAAAATTTTCTGAGTAAGGAGTTAAATTTAAAAATTAATTATTAATTACCATTACTATAAACTTTGAAATGTGCTTTGAGCATTTGAACCTGCCATACTTTCTGCTGAAAATATGGTAACTTCAACAATAGCTTTATGTCATATAGTGTATGCATGTGCATGATGCAACTATACCAGGTGACTGCATAAGGAATTGTTGTACAACACTTACGTATTGCATATATGCACATACACATGTACATATGTATATCGCTCCTTTATTGCAACAGATGCATAACTCATGAAAGCTAGTTTTGCGGAAATTAAGTTTTAAGCTTTCAATTTACATATATACAACTCAATGAAGATATAAAAATATTTTCTTTTCTCAAGAGGTGCATGTGTGTAAGCCTCGTATATGAAATGTTTACACAAGACTAGATACCTATGATTTAATGATTTTTCCTGCATTATTAACTCCCAAACTCATTTTTTGGAGATATGTATGTCTGTGTTTCAATAAAGGACTAATATGTATCAATTTAAATTATTTGAATTTTTAAACAAAAATGCATACAAATATGTATATTATGCGTATGTACACCAATTAATAAAAAGACAATACATAAATGATATTTATGTATACATGCACATATACATACATACATATGTATGTCTATGCATGTATATATGTTTGTGTTAATGTATATTTTTATGATTGTGCATATAGTACGTGTTAAAAGTAAGTGCATGCAAAGTTTCCTACTGTTCAATAATGTTTGTTTTTGTATACACATGTGTATATGTCTGTATGTATTTATTTATGTATGTATGTACATATGTTAGAACGTATGCACTTGTAATTAATTGGTGGAGTGTAGTGTTTTGAAAATATTTAAAGTGCACAAAAATATTAAAAGAAATATAGTAAATGATTGTTTGATTGTTAATCCGAAAAGAGGAGGCATTCAAAATATGGTTATATAATGCATTGGAAAGTTTCTATAAAAATTCAAACAATAAAGAAAAAATAATTGCATAATTATTTATCATATTATTTTAGGTGTACAGTGCTGTTGTAAATATGTATACGATATACGATTAAAATTATTATACATTTAAGAATATGTACATACATACATACATACGTATGTATGTATGCATAAATTAGGAGTATGTACATTAATCAAATGTTTTGAATGAAGCATTAATTTGGAAAAAAAAAAGTAAATATCCATGTATGAAAAATATTTGCGGTAAATAAATAATTAAACAATTTTTTTTTGCACAAAATACACAATTAGTTTTATAAGAAGTTAAAAGTAAAATTGTAACTTCAGAGACATTTATAGTTAAAGAACCATGTTCAGCTTTGCCGAAATACATACATACATACAGTTATTGATTAGAATTTCAGTTTGAGATTTAATTTAAACATGGTTCAGAAACTCAGTTGAGGTGAGTGGCAAAAAGATTAAGATTTTAGTTTTGAAAGATTTTTTTAATGCTAAATACGACAGAGCAAAAATTTTTTACGATGAGAAAAATACTTGAAAAACTTTGAAGAGATTTCAAATTATTTAAAAATAAAATCCCTAACCTGCTGCATTCTTTGCAGATCATTTCTATCTAATACTCCAGTTACCAATTGAACATCTCCTCGTATGGTTATATGGGGATCTCGTTCCACAGCCAAGTCCAAAACACGCAATTTATTGACCGATAGACCGGTAATTACACCTGCAAATGGTCTTTCTATTCGAGTCCGACCTGTTCGACTAAACTTTCCTCCGACTTGAATATTACCCATGGTATTGAACATAGTAGACTGATGTCCTAGAAAAATAATGGAATAAGAGATATAGGTTGTAATGACAACTAGAATATGAATATGGTTTTTTCATTTTAGCTCCAACCTTGTGGTGTCAATGTTTGCACGTTGTAATCATCCAATTGCAATGTGGCGTTCCCACCTCGTCGACTAAATCTCACCACATGATATGTATTGTCATTCACTTTTGTTCCAATCTCTCCTAATGGCAGATCCCTGGTTCCAATATTATACACCATAAATATGTTACCCTCAACTATTTCGAGTTCCATGTAATCCTGAGTCGTTGAACTTTCTATACGCAATAACACAGCGTCTGATTTGGTCGTTATGAATCCCAATGCTATATTGTCCTCTTCTGTATCAGCCTGAGCATTTTCCGGAAATGTGTATTGAATAATGCCCTTATTATTTCCAAATTCGTAAGCAATGGATTCTATAAAATTTAAAAAAAAAATATGTGCATAATTCTAAACTTGTATTCATCCCGAAAGGACTATTTCAATAAATTAAAGCAGCTACGTCCAAGCACAAAAGAGCTTTGTGCTTTCACACTGACGATAGCACAACAGCCGATCAGGTTTCGATGACAACATTCCTTGCTTCTTACTTTAAAAAGAAACAAGAACAAATTGTAAGATCTTTCAAGGCTGTTTACCTCAAATGCAAATGTCAGGGTATGTGGGATTGGACGTAGATGAGAAAGGGAGGGAGTTCATACCAAGTAATAAAGCTACAACTAATGCTAAATACAGATCGTAGGATTTGTGAAAACAGTTTCTTTATTGGATAAATTTGTTTGTTAAATCAGAAAAAGTTGTTACATAAATTAATACAAAACATTCACTCACCATCGTAACATGTAGGACCCGTATATGAAGTCATATCACACTCGCAGGCGTACGCATTCCACTGCTGCACACAAACGCCTCTGTTTGCACAAGCATTTTGGCTACATTTTGTTGGGCCCTCACATCCGGACACAACAAGCGAGCTCGGTACTACAGCGTCATTGGTCAGTGATGGTGATGTGTCGCCCAAATCGAGTGAAGAAATACAACCCTCAAAGCCTGATCGTGATGATATAGAGGCTGGAAGCTTTGCATACATGTCCTTAAAAACACCACCAATATACAAGATACCAGATAATTCCAAATGCATGCTATTCCCCGATAGCGTAATTATTTCAAATGATTCATCTACAGCAAGAGTATGAGTTTTCGGTCCAGGCCGTCTGATGCTGACTTGATGCCACCGATTATCATTCATATGAATCCGGGTCTTATCTCGCATTGTTATTGGACCATCTCCCAAATCGAATGTGTAGTGAATATGGCCATTGACCAATTCTACAGCGACAAAATCATTACGCCTTCCGCCATTATAAACTAGCAATCCATTCGGCTCTACTGTTTTAAACCGAAAATCAACCGAAATAGTCGAATAGGCCTTAAGCATTGGCAAACCAACATAAGAATGTTTTGAACGGAAGGTGGCTGCATGATATGGACTCCCAGGTGGTGAGTTTACAAACCGTGCTGTTAACTTGAAGGTTGCACTAGGCAGCGCCGACAACTCAGGACCCAAAGACTTTACAATGTCAATATATCTATAACAAAAATATTGCTCAAATATTATACTAATCTAATATTATATCCATCTTAAGACTTACCTTTGGCCATTAAATATAAAGCTTTGCATTTGTCCAACGAAATTTGGCATGGTAGATGTCATTTGTATCTCTTCTTCTGCATGGAACAGTCCACCCAAATGTATTGAACGTATCTCTATTGTACTGTGTCTACCCAATATAGTCTCAGCTGTTGAATATATTTACAAGCACCAATATATAAAGAAAAATTCCTAAAGGTCTCAAATCTCTTTAACACCTAACGTCTTTACATCGTTCAGACAAACTAATTATTTTATATCTTTATAGTTTCTTAATATTTTTCATTCCTTTGTGAGATTGTAATGTTTTTAATTTACAACATTACAACAACAGCATTGTCTATATACGTATGTATTAAATTAATTCAAAATAAATGTACATATATATTTTTTTTTGTGGGTGAGTTTATTATTAAAAATGTATAAGAAGGAAGCACGGTTAAAGATACAATAAAAATAAATTATGAATTGTATGTTTTAGATCAACCTACACATACGAGTAATTACATATAAAAAGCAAATCTAAACGAACCAATGAAAATATCAGAGTGTCAAATATATTTTATAATAAAATTTTGTTAACTAATTATTTTTGTAGGCAATTTTTGTACTAACTAAAAGTTTAGTTGAATAACTGCTACATGAATTATTCGTGAAGCGGATCAGGAAGTGTTTTCACAGAATATTGAACAAGATTTTCCAAAAACGTTTCGCTCATAGCTGTGAAAGATCACTGATGTGTTAATTAGCCAATTGTGACCACAAAAAATTGGTTATCGTGGCTCGTTAGCGTAATGTCACAACGGT
This sequence comes from Tachina grossa, assembly GCA_949987645.1. Classification (NCBI taxonomy): domain Eukaryota; kingdom Metazoa; phylum Arthropoda; class Insecta; order Diptera; family Tachinidae; genus Tachina; species Tachina grossa. The sequence continues at coordinate 233,715,563 of OX465274.1, read as the reverse complement.
GTTTGCATTATAATTTTCTTAGCATGTAATTTGAAATTTATCTTTTGGTGATTATGTACAAACATACAAGCATATGTATATGTACCAGAGCTGTTAAATTTCGATTACGTTTAGGAATCAATTAGATTACATTTTAAAAAGAATTGTACTGATTGTATAATTCCCTTTAAAAGAATTTCTGATAAATAATTGATTACGATTACTAATAATGGAAAAGTAATCGGAATTACTTAAAATTACAAAAAATAATCAAAAATAATTAAAAAATAATCCGACTACTTTCAAAGATTACTTTTGATTATTAATAAATAATCAAAAAGAATTAAAAGTAATCTTTAAAATTACTCGGATTATTTTTTAATTACTTTTGATTCTTTTTGATTATTTTTTGTAATTTTAAGTAATTCCGATTATTTTTCCATTATTAGTAATCGTAATCAATTAGTAATCGTGTGAAACTGAATATAATCGTAATTTAATGATTACTTCACCTTTCAAAAAAGAATAATGAAATTAGTAATCAGTACGATTACTAATCATTACTTAACAGCTATGATATGTACATATACATATTCTTTTAATTCTCTTACAGAACTACACAAAAATTAGGGTACTGCACCTAATGTGTATGCAATTAGCACAAACAGTTGGAGCGTAAACATTTTTGTGATTAGACTCCTGTGCTCTCTGCGCAAGGTCCATTCATTGCAGAACTAAATATACTTAAATTTTGTGCTTGTGCATTTCGCCAAATAAAAATGCTCAAACTCATATGTGCACAACGATGAACATTAAATTGAGCCACTCTTTACCAAGAACTTTCAAATGTTAAAGGACCAAAAATTGAATTAAAAGTCCTTAAATCCTATATTGCTTAGCCTATTTTGTTTCTAAGGTAACCGCTTGAAAAAAATTCAATGGCATTTCGCATAAAAATACACTCTGGTCACTGTGAAAATGATGATCCCTAAAACAAAAGTATATTACACTCGACGCAAGGATATATTCTTGTGCAGTATCCTTCCTGATGGGTAACATTTCTAATGACCTTTCGCATGGGTTGAATGAGTTTTTCCCACTGCTCCAAAAAGCCGTTTTCAAGCAATTTCGGTTAGAAGTATTATGGTTCCATATTTAATTTTTCATATCCCAGCAAACATTTTTGCTTGTTGTAAGCATTTTTGTAAGGCAGACAACAAAACGAAATCAATCACAATTGCGCTCTTATAGTGCATAATTTTTGTTCGCTGTGAGCCACTTAGAAGCAATACCAATAAATCATACACCAAACTTGTACGTCTATATACATAGAGACATATATAAGTGTGTACTGTTTGTGTACGATCCTAGAACATATTTTAATGGCCTCGTTTACGTTAGTGCTTCCGAGAAGCCCTTGATTATCTAAATTAAAAGAATGTTTTCAAGCTTTCATGTTTTATATGACGATCCCAAAAAGGTTTTAACAAAATAATTTGTAAAAGTTTCACCTAAATATAAATGGTGGTTGTTTCAAACACTTGTATGCAAAATTTTTGATTCATCAAAAGCTGACCAAGCTTTTGGGAAATATGAAAGCACTTAGTATATATGTAGATATGAAATAATATGATTATTAATTTTTATGCAACGAATTTTCTCCCATATTGTGAGAAAATTTCTGGTGAAGAACAAAAATATTTTTGACACACTGAAATAATTAGACACAGTTAAAAGGATCTATTTTAAGTGACGAACAAATTATATCTCAAGCATTACAAAAAAAATTGTACCTTGGTGTTTGCAGTTGAAAAAACAAGGGAAGTGCAAAATAGTTTCAAATAAAAACACATTTGTAATTAGTAAATAAATAAGTAAATAATACATGAACCTAAGGAATAAACAAAAAAATAAACGATTTATATGTATATCGTTACTTTAATATAGAAAGGCCCTAACTCCCTTTTTTTGTATTGCATTCGAGATTTTTGCATTTTTCAATACATTAGATGTTCGTCTATCGAAATATACAAACAACTCAATTTTAAAAAAATAATGCGTTAGGGACTTTCTATATTTTAAAGTATTGATATGTAATATTGGCCAGAAACTTCGTAAAAACTACATTGCAATGCCTTTTATTGGCATTGATTGTTTGTTAATTTATATTGGAAATATTTTAAACTTTGATTTAATTTAAGCAAATTTCTTAAGCTTCCCTTCCTTTGGAATGCACATAGTGACAGTGAAAAATATTAAGCCAGTTTTCAAATAAGGACACAAAAAATAATAGAAAGTTACGTTACGTATCAAAATATAATCGCTTGTGTTAAAGAACTGTGCGGTAATTGTACAATATTTAGGGTGCAGTTAAAGTGTCTACTCATAAAGTTGTGTGATCTTGTGTGATGGCAATTCTAAATGAAAAGAAAAATGCATAATATGCTTTTGATTGTTAAGCTTAAAGAAAATAAGAAATTGAATAATTTTTTTTTGTCAAATACAATCGTAATACAACCTAAAACAACAGCTGACAGATTTTGTTCAGATTTATAGTTGGATTTTTCTAATTAATGAAATCGTAATTATAAGAGTACAAATTCAAGTGATTTAACAAACTTGTACTCATATGATGCGGTGAAAATATCCTTCTGCATTGTATTATATGCAAATGTCTATGATAAATTATTTAAAGTCTAGAGAAAACAAGCACCATTTTGGTTCTTATTCTCCATTTTTTTAACGGCAATTAAAAGAATTGATTTGGATTAACCATGCATGCAATTTGCCAAAATTAGTGCGGTCATGCAAACGCCATGTGTGAGAATAATGATTTTTTTTTTGAAGTTACTTAGATTTTATTTGATTTAATTATTGTATTTTTTTTTAATGTATTCAAAATGCGTGTTAGTCTGGAGAATGCAAATGTCCAAGTGGGCCCCATTTCTCAAAAAAAGATTTATGACCACAAACAAAATACATTGAGAGCACGACACAACCAGACCAGCTAAGAGTATGTTGCGTTACTGCCAAATTTGAGGAAATTTCCATCTAAATTCGGTCACAGCCACATTTGGACATTGTTTTAATGAAAACGAAAAAAAATATATATTTATTTATATGGTGTGTATGTATGTATATAATTAATAGTAGTACATATTTTAAGTGCTTCTACAAGCTAACAAGAGCATTTAGGTATTAGTAGTTGTAAGAGTAGTAGTAGTAGTAGTAATAGAAGTACAAAAAAAAAATAAGTTTGTATTATTATAAGTGGTAGTAGTAGTAGTAGTAGTAGTAGATTTTCTCAATTTTATATGTTAATACATACACTTACACATATTCTACATTAAACTAAATATATAATAACTTGGTGCAATATTACTGCCCTGGTGCTTTGCAAAACATTTTATTTGCTAGTTCAGTTCTCAACTTAAACAGTAAATCCAATGAAAACTGAATTTTGTACTTTTAGCAAAAAAAATGTTACTGCTATATAACACCGAACTTGCGTGTCGATTTTTCATTTTCGTTTTTTGATTCTCTAGATTAATTTTTTATGGCTGAAAGTATCAAATTCGAGTATTTAGTTAGCTATGTTCATAAATATTGAATAATCTCGTTGAAAGTTTCATTTCTATATGTACATATTTAAAAGAAAACTGACCGCTTCTAAATAGTTGATCCGATTAATAAAATTATCACCACGAGATATACACTGTAATTATAGCTAAATATACAAATAACAATTCCTTAAATAGGGCCTTGGACTTGTTAAATCAACGTATTTACATAATCTTTAAAAATTGCTTGCCTTGTAATTAAGTTATTTGTTACAAAACATTTCCAAATGAGTTTCTTTGTTAATTTTTAGAAAGCTCCTCCGTTTAGAAATCAGTTAAAAATATGTTTTACTTGTGTATTCTTCGAAATAAGTTTCAGAAATTTTTAAGGGGCTAAAATGTTCAGTTTTGTAATATCAAATAAAAAATTTTTTTATATCAATCAAAAATTAATTAAATTTACACCAACAAACAAATTGATAGTATAAATTAAGTTTTTACACGGGATTAAGCAATCAGTAAAAAATTTAATTAATTTAATTGTATTAAATTTTTTATTTGAACTATTAACTAGTGAATACTTTTTCTTTAGCTTGAAATATTTTTTTTTAATTTTATTTTGCTTATTTACGATACGTTTGACATAATACATTGGTTCTGTCCCACTGTGCATACGGAACTTTAGCTTTCAAGAGCTTTGTACTCTGTACACCTTCTTGGCATACCAACTGAGTTACGGTGCGCCAAAAATTTGCTTCCTCAGATTATAAAAACATTTCCCATCTCTTAAGTTTTACAAAATAAGAAAAGCTAAAAGCACAAAAAACATAATAGACTTAGGGCCTGTGCCACGATGTCGACAAAGTTCGATTTATCGCACACTTACATTTAAAACAAAAAGAAATTTTAATATTTTGTTGTTGTTTCAAGTGTAAAGGTAGAATTAGTAAAATCGTATCGTGATGTTGCGTGTCAGCTGACAAAAATCGTACCATATACAATCCATGTTACTAGTTATAAAATATGTGGTGATAGCACTGCTGACGTAGGAATCTGCAGAAAACAGATTTTTCTATAGCGAATGTCAAAAACGCCGCATTTAATTCCAGACAAAAAAAAAAATGTGCTGTGCAAACTATTACATTTTCTATAACTTGTGCACAAAGTTGAACGGCAAGCGGTAAAGTAGAATGATACGCTTTTACTAATTCTACCTTAAGTGTGCGACAAGTCGAACGTTATCGACATAGTGGGACAGGCCCTTAATTGTTTTAGAATCACAATGAAACCAACTGAATCTCCGAGGAGATGCGTTATAGCACCACCCTTTCTAACCTAATTATTTTACACAAATTATTCCCATAACTAATTAGAATACGTTTGCAACTTTCGGAAATAATTCCTCGAGATTTATTCTGTCTGAGAACAAAAGTCTCTTATTCTGAACATATAGCGAGAGAAATAAAACGGGAGAAAGAATTAATTATTATGTTAAAATAGGAGAACGAAGAATAGGTAAAAAACTTATTCAGAATCAGCGCTGCCATATTTTATTTTCAAAAATCTTCAAGTCGACTAAAATAAATTTTTTTTTTTATTAAAAATTATTTTTTTAATTTTATTTGAGTAAAACTCAAAGTACATTAACATACCTTGATTCTAATGATTTCAAATTCACGTAAAATTCACTTTAATTCGGGAGAACCAACAAATATATGTAAATAAATAAATAAAATAAATAAAAAAAAATATTTACTGCTTAGAATATGTACAAAATATATTATTGTATGTTTTTACATGAGGAAAATGAGTCAAGTTTTACTTCTTTTTATACCTTTGATGAAGCAAAAGGAGAAAATATGTATATAAGTATGTTGCTTAGTCAAAAGGAACCTCAACTAATATACTAACCGAGCCAAATATCATATTTTTATAAATCTTATTTTTAGCTAAGAAATCTTTTAGTCTTTTTAACATCTCTAAAAACTTCAAAAATAAGATAAGTCTTAACATATGGTAACGCTGTTGAGAATAGACCTAAAAAGTTTTGTAGTTATATACGAAAAAAATATAAAATGCACCTATCCAGCAAAAAACTGCTGGGGGAAGTAATATATTGCTTACTCAAATCCGGAAGCTGTAATATATCCAATAATTTTGGATCAAAGCACCATAGAAGCTATTTTGGTTATACATATGTCTAATTCCATAGAAGCTTCAAAGAATGTAAATATTTAAACTTGCTGCTTCTAGCCAAAATACAAACAAAAATATCTCTTTCATTCTCAATGTGCACAAGCAGTGTGCACAATTAATTTTTTTTAATTCGCTAGAATCGACAAAAAAAATTGGTAGATTTGAATGAAATTCGGTAGAAAATTTTTTTTATTCAGAAAAACATAAAAAATAACAAAATATATGGTCTTATATAATTATAAAGGGTAAGTGCAAGGAGTATCAAACTAAACAGGTTCCAAAAGATCATTTAAAACTTCACATGTGATTGGAAATTAAACTGCCATAAACAATGAAGCATTTCCAATAAAAAAGTGTCATCCCCAGTTATTTGCCCTTAACCTTTATATATATATATGCTATGCATACATAAAATAATATACATAAATAACAGGAATTCAGTTTTTGTACATAGGTTTTATAAAGCTACTAAAATAACTTTTATTTGACAAACATTTGTAACTACAAATATTATATGTAAGATCCATTTACGAATTTAAACTTTTGTGCAAAAATTATTAAATCATTGGTAGGAATAAATATTTCATCACCAAAGCACAATTCTTTGGCAAATACTAGGTTAATTATAGTTTCAGTTTTTAACCGATTTCTTTGTTCTGTTTTAATGATTTTCATGACAGAAAATGACCGCTCTGCGGCCGCACTGCTATGTGGCAAAAATAGGCAATTTACACATATATCGACTTTAATTACTAAATAACAATATTCGGTAGATATCAGGCCTTGTTCGGTAGAATTGGTAGATTGTTAAATCCACAAACATATTCGGTAGAATCTACCGAATATTGGTAGAAGTGTGCACACTGCCCATGAGTGATTCTGAAAACTTCTCTTCCTTCTTAATCTTCTACGAAGCATTAATTTTTGTTTGGAAATTACCTATTAACTGATGTATAACTTATCGTTATTAAAGTATATCTATGGTAAATTGTCAAAAAGAAATCATTTAGATTATATTTCCAATAACTCCGTGGAGCGTGCAGCCACGTAAACTATTTATGCGGCCTAAAATATTAGTTAAAATGCTCTAAGGATGAAAAAATTCAATGCTAAATTTTTTAATTTTACATAGATTTTTTAACAATGTTTTAAAACATTTTAATGCCTTTTTGCGAATTAATATGTTAGCAGTGAAAATGCTAAAAAGCCAAATATACTTTTATGTATACATTTACATCACCCGTAGCCAAAGTGGCACTATACAAATGAATACACATTAGTCATGAGCGATCCTGTGATTTTTAATAACGTGCTTCTTGTAAACGTGATTTTTAAATCGCTGTTCTTTAAACTGTGACTGTGATCAGCGTTGTCAACTCGGTGCTTTTCGCACTGTTTTTAGTGCTTTTTGAAGTTTTCGACGCGAAAAATTTTGAAGTTAGTGCTCGGTGCTTTTTTAAACTAATTTTTGGTGCTTTTTATTTCTTGGCGGTGGCACTAAAGCCAAAATTCAAAAATAATTTTCCTTATATAATATATATATATTTTTTTTGTAGAAGTCTAACATTTAAATACATAAGCACTGAAGTTAAATGGAACATTTCAAAATATTCTAATAAGATTGTACAAAACTTGGTTGAAGAAATACGTGCATTTTATTCTGAAACTTTCACATTTTAAGCACAATTATTGGAAACAGTGTTTTGCCACACGACAAAGAAGACATAATGCAAGTTAGTCTAATAGCGAAATATTTTCTAGTATATACAGTAAAAAGAGAATAATTCACTTAATGCAATGGATAAACTTTGAGTTCGCTATCGAGTTTTGGGCAGAAATAAGGTCTTATTACGATTCATTTGATATAAACTCGTTTGGGGCATTATCGAAATTGCATTTCCATCAAACTTTAATGTTTAAACGCAGAATTTGATCACGTTTTTACCTTTATTACTTTATTTAAGTCTAAAATACGTAAAAAGTTGTATAAAAGCGGTCTGAAACGAGAAAATTGTTTTGCTAATAGAGCTGCCGTTTTAGGTTACATATTTATAACCTACTTCGTTCCTATTTTCTAAAATAATAGTACAAATAATTTAAGTTTATATAAATGGTTTAATAAAAATCAAATTTTGAAAGTCTTGACTTTAAAAAAAATTAACTACTACTTCCATCTAGTTCAAAATCTAATCAGAAAGTCAAAAAGACTTGCCAATTACTGCTAATTTCAGGTGATTTGTTTCTTCGTTGACGAAAAAAATTAAATTTTTTATAATAATTTAAAAAGGTTTCGTCAAATTGATTTTGGAATTCACTGATTCTCATAAATAAAATGCAAGGTCAACCGATTTCTATATTTTTAGATACAAAATTTTTTTTATAAAACAAAAAAAATTTAATTTAGTGCTTTTTTACTTAAATTACGCGTTTTTTTCCTGGTTTCAGTGCTTTTTGAAATTTAAAAGTTGACAACGCTGACTGTGATCACAGTTTAATAATATTTTGCATGTAGCAGTTCTGTTATTTTCAGAATTGTCGTATAAGAGGCAGAGAGACAACAAAATTGCAAATACAACAATGTGAGAGCTGTATATACTTAGTTGCCAGAGAAGACGATTTTACGATTTTTTCTCGAGAAAAGCTGAAGGTATAAAAAAATTAATGTGTGGTAGCTTTATTTACTGTTAAGTAAGCATACAAGAACAATCGCAGTTTTTGCCGTAGGGCAATCATATACACAGTTTAGCATATCAGGTATTAGAAAAAGAGTTGTTCGTCTAGTTGGCGATATTGGGCTCGATGATGTCGATCATATTATTGTTTTGGTCGATAGAAAAGCCAATAAATGGTGAAAATATTACAAAAAATCTGACACTCAAATCCTTGATTCCAAATGCAAATTATTTCTCGGAGTATCACAATTAAAAAAATATGTATTTTAACTCACTTTCATCTTTAATCTTAATAAAACTTTTTATAAGTTAGTAAGTAAGTCTTTATAAAATGTTTATAAGTTAAAATAGGTTTAAATGAAGTAAATTTGGAAGCCAAAATTTGGGGCCTTAAAGTATATATATATATGTATATAAATGGTCAAGTACTCGTACAGACCAAACGGCTGGACCGATTTTGATTTAGTTTTTTTTCTGTTTGAAAGGTGACTTGATCGAGAAGGTTCTTAGCTATGTTTTAATAAAATCGGTCCAGCCGCTTAGAAGATATCAAGTCTTTGCTAGAAATATATGGGGGCTTTTAAAATTTTTAAATTTTGTTATTATTATAATTTTTCGTTTATAAATGAAAAAAGTAAAAATAATTCAAATAATTAATTAGTTAACTACGAACATATTTCTAGAATACCGACTAGTAGAGTATTTACAAATACAGTTTTTAATTGCAAATAAGACGAGTATAAACCTATTATAGATAGCTACTAAATATAAAAAAAAATCATGAAATCTAAAAAAAGAGTGGTCAAGTTGCGGCATTTCATATCGAATGAAATTCCAATCGTAATTAAATGCATATTTCGTTCGATATCGAGTGCGGTAGTTTACCCAATTACTTAAGATTTATAAAAAAAATAGAAACTGTAAAAACATAAATACATATATTGGACATGGATCATCTCACTTATTTACTTGAAAACCAGAATAACTCAAAAAATTTACTTTGAGGAAAAACCACTTAAAGTTTTGTAGAAAATTTTAAAATTCAATTCTGAAGAGGATAATATATGTAGTTACTAGCGGCCCGCTCCGGCTTCGCACGGGTATAAAATGTATAACGTATGTCATTCACTGAAAAAAATGATTAAAATATATCCAGTAGTTTTGATCTATTCATTACTTTCCTCCGAAAATCGGTATTTTTTGTGGTAAAACTCGGATATTTTTACATACATTACATATTTTGCAATTGGCCGCATGTTTTGCTGTTGAAAAAGTAGCAAAATGCGACTTAAGTCGCACAACGGCAACGCTGGTGATAACAGCAACGAGCATAATGCTCACAGTGTGTGTTTGCTTGCGCTTTATACTTTCCTCCGCATCTAAAGCGTAAGCAAAAAATTTTTAATTTTTTAGCTCAGATGCGTATTCTATACAATTTATATTCTTTGCTAACATCAAAGAATACATACATGAGTATTCACTCGCTTTTTCAACGTATGAGCATTATACATTTAAATGTGTAGCACAATACTCATACTCTATACTTTGCAAAAGAGTGAATGGTCAAATTTTTTGAATTTCAATTCAATTCATAAATATCACACTAGACAAAGATTTTGATACTCGGTCTTACATAATTTGGGAACAAGAAATCAAATAGCATCAACCATTTTGTCAGATTGGTGCGAGTTTCAATATTTTTCTTTCAAAACTATAAATATTGTCTTTTGTGGACAAGATCAGTAAATACCATAACACTTTTTGCATATAGTATAAACCTCTTTGGTTCTCATTCAGTCAATTTATACTAAAAAATGTTTCCATTGCAATTAAAATATTTAAAAAACCAACTTTACACCTAATACCATGTTCACACTTATGGTCTTAAACGTGTTTAAGGCAAGTGTTTTAAAAAACTAAACACAACCGTTCACATTACATTTGAGATGTTTAAGGTTGACGTTTTGTCAATAAATTATTGTATTTGTAAAAAATTACGAACAATTATGCTTTTTTATTGGTTTATTATTTGCAAACAACAAATGTTCTTGTAAATATTTGAGTATTTTGTAACTAATTACTTGTTTACCAAATAATTTTTGACGTGACGCCATTTAATAATAGCACAAAGTTGCCAGAGATATCAAAAAACGGACTGAACATACTCCATTAGCGTGTTTAAGGAAGTGCTTTAATCTTAAACACTTCATTTGAGATGTTTAACAAAACAAGTCAATGTATGGTAAAACATCTCAAAATCGTCGTGTTTAAGCTCTTAAACACGAATGAGGCGTTAAACACATTTAAAAACATAAGTGTGAACATAGTATAAAAACATGTCATATGGAACCAATAGTTTGAATATTTCTTAAATTTAAATATACTTAAGTTTCAAATCATTTTCACATTTTCAGCTTTTTATAGTTTTTTACATTCTCTGTGAATTGACAGCATGAAAAAATGTCAGGATACATTCACAATAGAATTTTTCCCTTTGAGAGGAATAAAAATATTATGGGATTAAAAATTCCACATTATTATTATTATTCCATATATCATTATTATTTATTTTTTTATTTTGATATACATATGTACATACAAAATTAAAATGCAAATATCTCGAAAGCTTCCATCAATCTGATAAAATAGTTAACCCTGCTTGATTTGTTATTCATTATTATTTATTTTTTTATTTTGATATACATATGTACATACAAAATTAAAATGCAAATATCTCGAAAGCTTCCATCAATCTGATAAAATAGTTAACCCTGCTTGATTTGTATACCACAAATTAGCTAAAGTCAACTATTATAACATCTGTACAAATATTTGGCTATCACAGTGTGTGAAGTTTGGTACGATTTTTGTGCGATTAATAAAAATGTTCGACAAATTTTAAATTTTACACTAAATTTAAAAAAACAATCTTTTTGATAAATACTGTAAGTATACACAGATATCAGTCAAAACAAGGCCTTTACTTTCCAAATATTTGAAGATCCATTTTGTTTTAAAAAAGATTTTTTGAATAGATTTTAAAATATTCACTTTAAACCTTTCAATAAAAGAAAATAATATTTTACGGTCTCTAAGAAATCCTAGTTTATTTTTGTCCAACCAGAATGGAAATTATTAGCGAAATTCAAGTGACCCCAATATCTTCTATAAAAGATAAACAAATTTTCCAAAAATTACGAATCAACTAAACATCCTTAAAACCAGCCCGCGTTTGTAAGAATTGCGAGCTGGGAAATGTTTTAATAACGTGAGTTGGTTCTGTTGTACATAGTATTGTATTAATCTGAAGACTTGGATCCTTTTTATTAAATTATTTCATACCTCATTTCGTAATCGGCTCAGTAGCTCAGAAGATCTGGACTTATTTTCATTATGTTTGAATTAAACCGAACAGTGGCTTCAACGTCTCGCAAAAATTTCGTGTAATAAATTTATAAAAATTTAAATAGTTTTGAAGTTCTTGTAAAATGGTTATTTAAAAAACACATCATCATCTACTATGTACGTCCTAATAACAAAATTAAGTTATATTGAAGAACAAATCAATTTTTATAAAAACAAATATTTAGCGTTCACAACAAATGCATTTCTCTTTTTGACAAAGCTATATATTATTCTTAAATAATTATCTGCTTCAATGAGTCAAAATTAACCGGGAATTAATTGCTTAATAATCAACTATTTTTAGTTACATTATATAATTAATAAAAATTAGTAAGAAATTAAAATTATTGTATGCCTTAAAGAGATCTTCTAAACTAATTCATTAATTAAATTAAACGATCTTCTTTCATTTTAATAAAACGTTATGAAACATTATGTAGACCGTCCTTGGCAAATACTATCCCATCCCATTACATTTATTTATCAATAAGTTTGATGATCATCAGACTTTCAATTAAGTAGCTTAAAATTTTAATAACTGTCTCTAATTTATATTAGAATTGCCAAGCTATAGAATTTTATATGGCAACTCCAGTTGCAAGAAAATTATTTATCCGACTACCCGATTAACCGACTGACTTAACGGAATGCTTTGAATGTTTTCCGCTAAAAAATTTAAATTCAGTTAGGCTTGCATTATTTCTAATACTAATGCCTTTATGTGATTGTATGCAAATATGCTGTGTTATCAAACAAACAAACAAAAAAAAATTATAACTGCCTACTTTAAAGCTTTTTTATGCAAAAGTAAATGATTAAATAACATATGCTTTTTAACAAAATAAGCTGCTGTTTTTTAAGTTGTACAGTCAAAGAATTTGCTCGTTTTTTACAAGTTCTAAATGGGATTTCAATTCAATACATAAGTTATATCGTTACAAAAACGTATTTGAATCAATGTAACATTAATAAATATTTTTGCGCAAACTTATTAAATACAACATCAAGATTTTTGATTTGAAAATATGGATGGAAAAATTTGGAGAAAAAAAACATACAAAATGTTCAAAACAAACGAACAAAGTACAAAGTTAAAATAAAAAAAAACATAGTTTATTTACAATTTTATTTTATTTTTTTTTTTTGTAATCTTAATAAAATGAATGGCTCATATGAAGCTTAGCTTTATATCGCATGATTTTTGCCAGCTTTTTGAATTTGTTTTAACATGTTATTTAATTGACCGGATTTCTTATGTTCTCTATTATGGATGAGTTACATGAAAGTTGTCGACAATGTTGTAAAAGTAAAAATAACTAGTATATGTATGTTTATGTATTGTATTTTGTCTTTATGTGCGAGTATATGCGCGTCATTATGTTTATCGATCGATAAAAATGTTATTGCAACTTGCATTTACATACTACATAAGAATACATATTTGTATTATGATGTTTTCATTGAAAATATTTGGTTTTTGCTTTTGTAAATCGAAATCACTAGCAATAATGAAAGGAAGGGAATAGTTAAAAATATTGATATGCAAAACTTTTTACATACATTAGTTATGTTTTAGCAAACTGACAAATCATTGTAAAACAAGTATAAACATAAAAGTCTGGAAACAAAAAAAAAACAAACAAACAAACAAAAGAGTAAAACAATAAAATGTAATTTGCACAATATGCAACATGTCAGATTTAGCACAAATACGGAAACCAGGGATCTAAAATCAATTCTCAATTATTCATGCCAGTTCAAAATTTAAACTTAGCCACAGTAAAGATAAGAAGTTATTAATCAACATATATGTATTTTTTTTTTTAATTTTAAAAATACCATTTTTCGAGAAAATTATCCGGGAACAAAAGGTCAGTAAAGTTTGACCTCTGACGATCGTAAACCCAACTCATTTGAAAGGCCACTTTCTGTGTCTTTAACATGACACCTCAACGGAACATCTAAGGTAAGTAGTTTTAAATACATACTCGTATATATGTACATAATTTTGTAAAGTTGGATTTTGCTAAATTTTCTCATTTCGCAAGCTAGAACGTAGAATGATTCAAGATTTTGTACTAACGGCAGTTATGCCAGAGTCATCATTCATACAAAATTTCATCAAAATCGGAAGCGAAAAGTTTAAAAATTTTACTTTTGGTATTTGGCTATAAATGTTTTTACCAAACGAAAGGCTTGAATTTTGATGCCTCTCGGCAGGAGCTAGATTTTGATTTAGACCCCTACTTTCTTAGGCCGAATTTAGACACGAAAACATTTGGAAGGGAAACATAAACGGCCTGGCCCACGATGTCGACAAGAAATTATCTGTCGTTTAGTTATATTGAAAACAAAAACAATATAAGAAAATTTGTTTTTGTTTTCAATATAAGTAAGCGATAGATAGTTTCTTGTCGACATCGTGGGCCAGACTGTTAGTTTGGTAGCAATTTCCGTTTGGGGAAGAGAGAATAATTCTTGTGTTCGGTAATCGCCAACACGATTTGTTTTCATATTCTTTGCTACATATACACGCATACATGTACAAATATGCTTGCTTTTATGCAGTAATATTGGAATGTCGCCGGCAACATTTTCGTCTGTGTGAACGTGAAGGAAACAACAAAAGAGAATTCCAGATGTTTACCTTCCAAATGTTCGTCCGTCTAAACTGGGACTTAGGGTAATATTCTGAGAATTTTGTGTAGATTTCATTTTTGCTAGACGAACAAATCGACCCAATCTAACATGTAAATATAAAGCTATCTATCTAATATGTAACACATAAAAATAAAGCTATTGATGAAAAATTTCACATTTGTTTTAAATATATCATTCAGCAATGCGATTGAAAAGTAGTCAAAAGACTAGGAATAAATATATTTAATAAACCTCCAAGTGGTAGTTACGAGCGGTAAAAACTTGATTATTTTTTTTTTTAAGCTGATGGTAAGAAAATTAAACAATTATTGAAGAATTTGGAAGTCAGTTTTTTTCGTTTTAGATGCTTTATTTTACCTGGGTTTATGGTTTTTTTAAAATAGAGGAACAAGAAATAGGGAAAATACTCCCGAAGAACTATTATTCCGAATTCGGCTAACTTTAATAATATGTATTTGTTTTTATTTCAAAGAAAGTAAGAATGAATTTAACGAATAATATGCTAATTTCACATAATAATGTAGTATGTATTTTTTGGAACTTTGCATTTATTTCCACACGCAAAAATAATTGTGTATGTATGTGAAAGTGTGTAGAGAAATATTGTTCATGACACATTATTGTCAAAATATTAATTATTCTTTGAGTTGACACAGGCAGGAAATTAGTTAAGTAGACTGTAAACCTGCAATTAAAGTGTTTGTAAATTTAAATTAATTGGCATCTTATGCCTAGTCCCCACAACAATGTGCAAAACACTTACTCGTTTTTTCTGGGCATTTTTGCCAGAAGCAATCTTTAGATCGTTGTTTCATTTGTGTTGTACAGTGTAATTATTATATTTCTTAATTTTCATCATATGGAAAATACTGTTAGACCGGGTTTCCATCTGTGTGTCATGTGCCACACATGCGTAAAAAAGGCGACTAATTACTAATGAAAAACTGTTTGATTCACACACGTATTTATTAAGTTAAACAGTTTCATACATAACTAATAGACAATTTTGTGGAATCCAACATGATTGGAAACAATTTAAATCAATTATTTAAATTGAGAATTTAACGCTTTTTGGGCACATGGCACCCAACAAATGCCAGATGTTAACTCAGCCTTAAATATATCGAACAAAATTCTTCCTGACCAAGGCTACATATATTATTATCCTTATATTTTGAAATTTGGGTTGGTTTATAACAAAAAAGCAAAAGTGTTAGAAAATTTTTAACGTATCATTGGGCAGAAATTTCGGAAAAATTAATCTACATATTTCGGAACGCATCTGGGTGATTTTGAAACAGAAAGCTGAATTCTCAGACACTATAATGCAAAATTTATTGGCAAGATTATGAATTTGTATGGAAATAAGGGGAATAAAATCTCCGCATATCGTTCGTTTTACTTTTAAAATGAACGTTATTTCATATCCTAAAATTACTACATTTATAATTACGAAAACAATTCGTAATGTAATTAAGAAACTTTTGGAAGCGTAACCCTAAAATGAGATATCTATTTGCTTTCGATTTTTTGAAATGAAAAAAGATGTAAAAAACGACATGGCACGACACGTAGTAGGGCAATTAAGGTGCTGGTGATACATACATAACATACCCCTGACAGGGGGAGCCCCGTCAACTTGTAAACGCAAATTTGATGCTCGTCTTGAGAAGCGGATTGTGTGCCAGTTGTTGTCATTAAGAACAGATTGACCAGCCAAAAGATTCTGTAATAAATATTTAAAGTTTTGAAACAAGTATTACTCAAAAAAAAAGGTAGTGTTTATCGTACCTTTTCTCTATCACTTAATCTTACGCTGGCACGAATGCGTCCCGCTACTAAAGCGATTTCAAGTCTATCTGGGGAATTCGATTCAGCACTAGTCATTAATAATAACCCAGTAGGTCTAGCTGTTTTGAAGCGAAGTAAAAGCTCTTCGGTTTGAGTCTTTGTACCTTGACCATTTCCTAGCCATACGGTCATGTGTTGGGTTCCATTAAATGCTAGAGTACCGGATTCTCTGCCGCAAGTCGGACCATAGTAAAGTGTGGCAGTGCAGTCGCAAATGGGCCGATTCCAGCCTTCCATGCAACTTCCTCCATTCAAACATGGATTTCCCGCACAAACATTAGCTTGGACATGGCAGGAGGGTTTTACCGACGCTATATTGAATCGAAAAAGCTTAAAATAATGTAAATTCTTCTAACATGTTTCACGTTACCGGAGTCTTGCAATCTAGCAAATGCTGCTATATCAATAGCCTTGCCGCTTAACACCAAATCTCTCAAGCAGCCTACGAAGCCCTGTCGCAATGTTGCAGTCCAAATGGCTGGCGGCCAATTAGCATTGTTATATGCAGGACCCGTTCCACCAACGAGCATATGACCATCCAGCTCCAAAATAGTACCTTCTCCTGGTGTTCGAAAATCATTCCAAACTCCATCCACACTCACCTTCGCATCTCTGCCATTGCGTCGCAACACAAAGTCATGCCAATCACCGTCATCGACTCTTCTTCGCGATCCTCTTACCTTAGCTGCTCCAGATCCCAAGTCTAAATGAATGTAGATATGTCCGTTAAGCAATTCAATGGCAAATAGTACAGCCTAAAGACGAGGAATTGAAATAATAAATATAATGAATAATTTATGTTCCTACATTCGTACTTTGTGCCACTTACATTTTTCGACCTTGGCTGTTTTGAACCAGTTGCTAGAATGATAAGACCATTTGGTTCTTTAGTCCTGAACTTGAATGATATGGAGCTTTGTTTGCCAGTTTCCCATGGAGGCAACACCTGAAAGTAATAGTTATAATATTTAAAACAGAGCCTGGAAGGTGCAAATATAACAAGTACCAGATGGGAGTACCGGGTGGTAAAGGTGACTGGATCCTGTGGATCTCCAATGGGACATTGATATTCAACATTCCCAGCCACTTGTATAAGCTTTGATCCACTTTTTGCTAAATCAATCAGATTTAATAATAAAGTGTCTGCCGAAAATTCAACCTAAAATAAATATTTAAGAGTAGAGATTATAACAAACAAAAAACGAAAAACAATAACCTTTCTCAAGCATCCAACAAAATTGTTGTGTACTCTAGCACCAAGCAAAGCGCGTGGATTTACAGCACCTCCCACGTAAACTCGCGACGATGACAGCATTGTAAATTTGCCCGCTATATGAGAGTGATCGGTGTACACATCGTCGACCACCGTGACAAGCTAAAAACATACAGCAGAAATTAATATTCGAATGGTCGTTAAGTTAAATAGAGCTTTAATATGCGATATGTATTACCCGACAAAAGCTGGTAATCGATGATATTTCTTGTATTCTGCGATGTACTGTGACCTTATGCCATTGGTGATCATCGAAGCGCACTCTTGATGGTTTAATGTGCATCTCTTGTTTGCCGTTCGCCAAGCCCATGGTGAGTGAAACACCACCGTCACGCAACGCCAAATTTAGATAATCCGTGCCATGGCCTTCAATATAATAATACGAGTAGTGTGTTAAATGTCTCTATATGACTGCAAAAATTACCTGTGTAAAATAATAATCCATTCGGTTGCCGAGTGCGAAAATATAAAGTAATCGCATCTTGAGCACTAACTATTGGCTCAGCGCCGGTTTGACCAAGATCGTATGAAAGGAACTGTGTACCGCGAAAAGTTGCTTCTGATGGGGCCTTTTCTTTTTCGCAATATTGCCCATCGAATTCAAGATTTCTGCATTCGCATATGGGACCGGAATCTGTTGATATACATATGCCACCATGTTGGCAAGGATCATGCCGTTCACATGCATCTGTGGTATTACTTCCACGTGAGTTTCGTATTATTTTCTCCTTTGGCGTTTCTCCATGATCACATGGACCATCGCCGCATTTAATATCTCGCGATTGTTTCATTTCCTGCCTTCTAGTCTGCCCACCAGGTTGATCGGCGTACACTAGATTTCTAATAGATCCCCGAAATCTGGGCTCAAATATTACGCTTGGAAGTGCAAGCAAAGCTAACTTTGTACTGTACCAATTCGGCATTCCACCAACATAAACATCTGAATTAGTTGCAAATTTCCCAAATTGGAATTCTTTGCCCTTTGTAGCGCGACTCTGTGTAACGCCATCCACAATTAATGACGTTTGCTCATCATTGCGTATAACCTATAAAATCGAAATGTTACGATTTTTAGGTCTATCATACATGGTATTTGATTAAACTAAGAATAGTATATCGGTGGTCACAAGTGGAAAGGCGCTAACTCGTATTTTCACGAAATTGAGTTTTTCAGTGATTTCAATACATTTTACACAAATAAACCTCGTCATAAAAATTTATTGCAATAGTGTAAAAAATAACGCTGTCACAAGCAGTCGTACAAGTAGTTGTACAAGCAGTTTTGATTATGTTTTTACCGTCTCCTGTAAAGTTACAGTTATTTGAGTTAGGGCCTTTCTCCTTGTGACCACCAATATGCAACTAATTTTAATCAGGAAAAATTTCTAATGTTAAATCTGGAAGAGTGTGTATAAGATCAAGAAGTGGACAGAGGAAATGATATGTAATCGTGTATACATTCATTTGGTACAAAATTTTATTTTTAGTACTTTATACCTCAACGCACCGACCGATTAATTTAGATCTGATCGTTTCATATCGCAGTATAAAATGTAAACTTGAGCAAGAAAAGTTAATATGTATGCAGTTCACATATAAGTATGTACATATCGCTTATTTACTCAAACAACGTCATAACTCAAAAAAAATAGTTTGCCAGAAACACGAGTTTAAAGTTTTCAATTTACACACAACTCAATGGAGAAATAAAATATTATTTTTCAAGATATTTATATGAAATTTTTACACAATATAAATAACGATATGAGGAATAATTCTGCATGCATATTTTAAGTTATGACATTGTTTGAGTAAATGAGCGATATGTAGTGTTGTATGACGTCGGACAAAATTTATAGAGCTACAAAAAAGGCTAAATTGAAAAATAAAATGATTTTTGTGCAAAAACCAGTGTTTCATTCAAATTTATTTTAACATCACCTAGTTTTCTTAGAATTCAATTATTTTTTATTTGATCTTAACGGATTCACTTTAAAAAAATATATATGTTGATGCTCCGACGGTTTTGGCAACATTTGCTATAAAGTTATCAAAACTTATTTCATTTTTTTTTCATATGCAAACATTTTTTTTATTCTAATTATTGTTAAGTCTTGAGTTAGTTTTATGTGATATTTTTCCATGTCTGTTCTGATTTTGTGTTTTTATGTAAATATTTTTCAGTTTGATTTGAACTTGTCGCAAACACAAGAAAACATACTACGATTTCTTTATTTTGACAGTGAAAAACAAACCTGAAATTAGATAAGCAAATAGACTTTTCTAAATTTTCGATTAATTTCGGCTTAAAATTTAAACCGACTGGTTTCAGTTTGGGTTTTTAAACGTGGAAGGTGCGGTTACTGTGTAATTCGATTCGAAAGCAAAACTGTTTGATTTTTTATGCTTCTTACATAGAAATTCGAAAACATTTTCTCTGGCTTATGAATACTATTTTCATAAACCACATCCACCACTTCAAGATGGATTTTGTGAGCCAAACACAGTTTTGTTGAGTTCTCTAATCAAAATTTAATATTCACTGCTGGTTCATTGACAGTATAAGCCACAATATCCGAACAAAATGAATATAATATTTGCCATTTGAATTCAGCAAATTGACATATCGAGCCATAACTGCTAAAATAGCTTCAGCGACACATTTTTGGACTTCATTTTTTTAACGAAAATCGACTATTTATGATCGCAAATAATCGATTTTGGTCAAAAATTGAAGCTCGAAAGTTATGTAGCTTAAGCTATTTTGGCGGTTATGGCACGATATACACTAGTACTAGTCCACTCATCCATTGTTAAACTCTATTTTTGCTCATTCAATTTTCCACAACTCAGACGTTGTAAGTTTTTTTTTTTTTTGCTTTGAATAATTTTCTCATGAGCTTGCCTTTTTAAGTGGTCTCAAATCATTATTAATGATTGATGAAATAAAAAAAAAATTTAAAATAATGCTTTCGAATATTTTATCTAAAGAAACGCTGTTTCGATTTCGATTAAAACCGAACAGCGAACACTATTTCAAACGACATACGAGTAAATCTATAGATTATCTATATTATAATACATGAGGAAAGCTGTATTTCAATGCAATTAAGATAACAGCATATTCATACGAATATATATTTACATATGTATATACATACATGTATGCAAATTATTTGTTCTTCAGTTGTAATTCATCTACATATATCTATACTAATATTGTAAAGCTGAAAGGTTTGTATGTTTATATCTTTGTAACAGGTAATCTCCCGAAAGGCTATGTAGAGTTCTACTAAAGTGCTTAAGAAAAAATTAATTATCGTTTTAAAACAGATGTATTGAAGCAATAGTATCTCTCTCAAAATAAAAACAAAGACATTTTAACGCGAATACGCTGTACTCCCTTCAATCCGCATCCAGTTTACCTGACCCCCTCCACACAAGGAGAATTACTGCCTCTCCGAAAAAATATAACCGATTGTGATGAAATTTGAACCATGGATAGATCAGAATAAACAAAATACACTGGGTAAAAAATAAATAAATTGAGGGTGAGACAACGTTTGCCATGTTCAGCTAGGAATTTATAAAATTAAATATTAATACAAAATGGACATAATGAATGTTGAAGTGTATATGCAATATAATATTTATGTAGTTATGTATGTATGTATATGTAATCGTATTATAATTTAACTTACTTGCACTTTATGCCAGTGACCGTCATGAAGATCGCGCCCTACTGTTATGATCTGGGCCCCACCTCCCAAGTTATAACGTAGACGGAGTGCTCCTTCCACCAATTTTAATTCAAAAAAATCATATGTTCCACCATCGTCCGTATATAAGACAAGACCATTAGGTTGTTCAGTCTTAAATTCAAGTTCCAGAGATCCATTTAGACCTACGTACCACTTGCGAAACTGTGCAAATGAGCTTTGAGAACCATCCAATTGAAAGGCATTAATTGCTGTTAAACAAGAAATTAATAAGGCTAATGAAAATACTAAAATCATTGACAAGCGATTAGGGCTAATTCTGCTTTTTCTCTCTGAATTAGTATTAGTTATTGTTCTAGTGGCGGTATTGCTGCTGTTACTACTTAATAGTGAATACATTTTAATCCAAAATGACGATGTGGGCATTTTTATTGATGAACTGCTAATGTCGTCCATTTTTACTAAATGAGCTGGTTGTGCTGTTGGCCTTAAAAGCAGTTTTCTTTTTGATTGGCAACTGCCTTCTACTTGGAAATTATTTTTTAGATTTTGCTTAAAATCTATTTGCACCATTTTTAATCTGTTGTTCAATTAATACTTTTTTTTCATTTGTTAGTTGTTGCGATATGTTACATTTAATAAAATTGTTGCTTTGCATACTTCGTGGATTTTTTATGACACGTTCTTACTATTTTCATGTACACTTGTATGTATAAATGCATACACATGTGCACGAGTGTCCAAGAACTACAAGTGCATTTGTTTAATTTGCTGTATTAAATTTTAAATTGCTGTTCACTTGAAACTTCAACACGTATGTATGTATGTATGGATGTGTATACACGCGTGCATTAATATTCTCGTACGCACACACACGTGTAGTAATGTTTGTATATACATACATATATATGCAGATATGTAAATGCATTGTATGCATATTCATAATGCACATGTAACATACATACATACATACATACATACATATGTACAAATGTGTGTATGTATATTAAATACAGAGAATAATAATAAATTATTTTATAATTGTGTATTTATTCATGTATTTTGTTTTACTGAATCACCGTTATATTGTAATGTAAACACAGACATAGTTTTACGCGATTTCACACTTACACTTTCGTTTTAAAATTAATTCATGTTTTAATATTTGTTTTTATGCGCCTACGTATGTATGTATGTAGTCGTATGTATGTATATGTGATTTTGTTATCAAGTGAGAGAAACAGAGAGAAATAACTCATACATAGATATAATGGATGCATGGAACTTTATCCTTATTTAATTTTACGCACACATACATATGTACATAAAACACATGGTATGTTGGTATTCTTTCAAGTTCTCATTTAAAATCCATATGATTACAAACTTTTATTAAACTTTTGGTGGTTGTTTCTTTTCATGTACATGCAAACATACATACATATATTTGAACACCCCAAGTTAATGGCTAATAGATTAAAAGCTTTTTTACTATTAAGTGAAGTTAGCTGCGATTTAATAAAAGCCTTTCAAAAGCTAAGAACCTTGATTTTTTTCGATGAGTTGATTTTGTGTGTATTTAATAAAATCAAATTACTTTATTTTATGTAAATTTGGAGAAAAAAAACTAGGATACATGAATTATTTTAATTTTTCACATGAACACTTTCTTTACACATACTAAATACATATAAGTAATAGAAGCATTTAGTTTTTCTTTCGTACACCAATGCCAATCGATACATACATAAGCCTATCACTTTTTACTCGTCATGTGTACATACTAAAACCCGAAGGAAAAAATCGAATTTTTTTGAAAATATTAAATATTTTTTTATATAAAAAACTATTTGTTAAAATATTTTAATAGCTCAAACATATATACAAAGTAGTTTTATATAATACATATCATGATTTAGAGAAAACTGAAAATAGGTTTTGTTATACACACATAACTTTTTCATGTTTGTTTCTTCTATTCCTGTTTGAAAACTTATTTATATTGATCAACGGTTCAATTTATTAAACAAAACACCATCAAATTTTGAAAATGATTCTAAAACGAAATATTTTCTGAAGGACAATCATGTCTACCCCAATTTTTTTCTTTTCTATTAAATTATTTTATTATTAAACTCATTTTACATATAAGAAGCTTTTATTTAAGAGTATTGATTCACACTGCAATCGCGACGATACTAAATTGCAATTCCTAAAAAATTTTCATAAAACGTACACTATTCCTTCCTTAGAATGGATAATATGTGAAAAGCTTTATTAAAGCTTTTGTTTTTAAAAACTTTGTAAAAGGGGAGTTGTTTAATTTTTTTCAGCCTACTCGTAGTATTACTCATCCTAAGTGAAGTAAACAGGTTCATAACCTGCACCACTTAAAACAAATTTGAACACTTTTATAGAGAGGACGAACACATACACGCGTATGTATATGTATGTTTGTGTATAACTAAATATACATACATACATACGATATGTATGAGTATGTTATTATGAATATGTGGACATGCATTCACACTAGACATCATACCAAACCAGGGGGCAAATTACGGCATTTTAAAATGTTTCCATATAAACTCTATTGAAATATTTCGTAATTTCGTTCGATAACGAGTGCAGTAATTTGTCTCCAGATATCCTAATCACCAAAAATCCCAGAATTTTTTTGGTACTAACAAATTATATAAATACATAGAGTAAGTGCGGGTATTGTGGTTTGTAGTATTTTTTAAGTATCACTTAGTAGTAGTATTTTTTAAGTATCAATCATTTCAAGCTCGAATAATTTTTTTTTTTTTTTGGATACGGCCATTTATCTTTAAATTTTGCCGCCCGTAGTTAATGGGCCTGGGCCCAAATGCGCCACTGATAACGAATATGCAATTACTGTTGGTATATGTACATACATATGTATGTATGTATTTAATTCAAGCTTTGCTACAAGGATTTCAAATAAAATGATATTTATACATAATATGTACATACATATAAAAAGATGTGTGCATACAAGAATATTCATTAAATATTTGGTTAAAAGAATATGTATTAGAAAAAACCAATCAAAATTAGTACTCAATTAACCGGGAAAATTGATTATCCAGAAAACTCCCGGTCGAATAATCGAGGTCTCACTTTCAGTTTTTTGAAAGGACCAACACTTATTAAATATCCAGATATTCCGTCTTATCTCGGTTGGCATATTTCGACTTCGACTATAACTTTTTTGTAATAGATTGAAGAACACTTCAACAGTCTAGCTCAGTTAGCCGACTGTAATGAAATGTAACGACAACAGTAGGAAACAGCTGATCGATAATGTTATGTTAAAAGTAATGAATATGGTTATAGAGATCTAATGTAACGTAGCCTACTTTTCATAAAAATATCGAGCAACTGTTTCCTACTGTTGCAGTTAAATTCCATTACAGTCGGCTAACTGAGCCTTTACGATATGCCTAAAGTGTCGAAGTCGAAATTCACCAACGCGATAAGTCTCATTATTCTAGATAAAACACTAAAGTTTAAACAAGATGCCAATTACGTATGTGATAAAGCTATGAAGTGTGGACCTTCTCTGTACAAACAAAATGTTGTTAAGTAATACATACTACGTATGTATGTGTATTCGACCGATCCTAACCTATTTATATTGCTGTCTAGTCTGATTTCAAAAAACTGCCAAAACCTACTACAGTAATTTTGACTTAGCTGCACAATCAACTTTGCACGACTTTTTGTGCAGATAAGTCAAAAATGCTGTTATCTTAAATGCACTTACCTGCCTAAATGTGCAGGTATACAATTTTTGACTTCAGTTTTATACACATTTATAAAATATTTATGTAGCCACATTTTCCTAATGCGTGCAGCTAACTTAAATTTTTAATACGAGAATAATTTAAAACTGCCAAAAAATATGTTAAATGCGCAGGTATACAAAGTGCACTTACAGATGTGCTTTTTCTTAAGAAAACTTGGCATCACTGTTTGGTTCAGTTAACTTTTGGTCCAGCGCTACCGCTCAGTATACTTCAATTACAACTGAAATTCACATTTGCCTCAAAGCATTTTTCAAGTCTAAATTATTTTTTTTTGAGTAAGGTCCTATATGTTAAGCAAAAAATTCAAAAATATATCACTTCATATAACTAAAACATACATAAATAAATGCACATGATATTTTTAAGTTATGCTGCAGCTTTTTTCATAAGTTATAAAAATTGTAAAAACCAAATTCTAAAATAAAAGCGAGTTGAGAATATGTCACTCATTTACTCAAAGAACGTCGCAATCTCATATCGTTTTTCATATTGTGTAAAGATTACATAAAAATATTTGGAATAATCAACTTTTAAGAAATTTATTATTCGACATATTGTCAGAAATTTATTATAAATTTTAAATTGAATAATCAACCATTGAAAGCGAAATAAAATTTTCATTTTAAATAAAGATGTGTGTAAATTGATAAATTCAAATGCGTTTTATGGTAAATTGGTTTTTTTGAGTTATGACGTTCTTTGAGTAAATGAAAATTATAATTTTATTCCCTCATTAAGTAAACAATTTCCATTCGGGGATAAATGTCCTTGGTTGGGAACATTGGTTGCTTATGTATTAATTACTTTTAATTACTTGGAGCGATTTCGTTTGTAGCTGAGTATCAGCCAGCGATGCCAACTATTTATAACCCAAACGCGCTATTCCCCTTGTCAAAACGCGCTAGAACGCGCAAACTATCAATTACATATTTATAGCCAAAACGGGCTATTTTTTCACGCGCTAAATTCAATTTGAATATAAGACGATATATGTATGTATGTATAATTAAATACAATTGATTTTTTTAGATTTTATAATATCGTTTCTTCGAAATTATATCCTATATAACTAAAATCATTTAATACAGAATCAGAATTGCCTTCCAAATAATCGAAATCCTTAGTTTTTTTTTATTTTATTTTTTTTTTTCAAACTTTATAACAACTTACATACGTATGTATGTACATATATTGTCAAATAGTTATGCGATTTAAGTGCTTTTTGTACTTGTATATGTTATATAAATTTTTTGTTAACGAGAACGAGTTCATATTTTTAGTTGTGAAATTTCAAAATATTTGCCATCTGCAGTATTAAAATCCGTTTTTAATTCCAACCATAGTCA
The DNA here is from genome assembly GCA_949987645.1 of Tachina grossa. Classification (NCBI taxonomy): domain Eukaryota; kingdom Metazoa; phylum Arthropoda; class Insecta; order Diptera; family Tachinidae; genus Tachina; species Tachina grossa. The sequence goes on along the minus strand of OX465274.1, from coordinate 233,689,065 downwards.
GTGAAATTTTATTTCCGACAGCTGAATCATTAACCAATTTAAAAACCTTCATCAAAGTTTTGGATACTAGAAAATTGTTAAATTTATACAAAATTCAGTAAAGTGCGACTCTGACTCGCGCACGAAGGGTTCCGTTCGCGACATATAATATATAGTTTTTGCATTTTTTTCGTTTTTGGGGTTTTTTCGTTTTGCCGTTTTTTCAGTTTTGGCGGTTTTTTAAGCTTTGGCGCTTTTTTTAGTTTTGACACTTTTTTTCTCGTTTTGGCGATTTTTTCGGTTTTTGGCGTTTTTTTCATTTTGGCGATTTTTTTTATTTTGGGCGATTTTTTTATTTTTGCGATTTTTTTATACAAGATTTTTTTAGTTTCGGCGACATTTTCGCGTTTTGGCGATTTTTTTCGGTTTTTGGCGTTTTTTTTTTTCATTTTGGCGATTTTTTCGAATTTGGATATTTATTTTAGTGTTAGAATTTTTTTTTTTAATTTTGGCGATTTTTTCGTTTTGACGATTCTTTTTTTAATTTTTGGCGATTTTTATAATTTTGGGATTTTTTAGATCTACCGTTTTTGAAAATTTCAAGAGTTTGCCTCTTACGGTTTCCAAGATACAGCAAGTTGTCAAAATTACATAGTCAAAATTGCATTAACTGATAGAACACCCTTTAATTTAATTTTTTTTTTAATTTCTTGACTTAATAATCAAACTGTAATTATTTTTAAGTTCTAATTAAATACGAAATTATGTTTTTGAGTGCATAATTAAGTAATAATTAAATGCCCAACCTTGTGTAATTAAGTGGTACTTAAGTTTTATGATCGCACCATATGTTTTTATGCGTGTGTGTGTTTATTGCAAACATAAACATGAACATCATGTGGTTGGGTTGAAAACATCATGTGGTCATGTTAGGACGAATTTCGTTTAATTTGCATAAATACATAACATAAACAGTTCATAGTTTCATATCATGGTATAAATAAATAGAAAAATGCATTCTGACGCTCCTTTGGTTTCACAAAATGCGTTTTTATGCAATTTTAATTTTCTGCATTTTGATAACCTAACTTTTTTGTTTATGTTAAACAGCTGTTGTTTGGAAAGCTTTCCATAAGGGGCTATCCATATATTACGTAACGCTCTATGGGGGGAGGGCGGGTTCGAGTTTTGTTACGATTTGTTATGGTGGGTGGAGGGAGTCTTTGAAAATGTTACGAAACAGAAAAAATTACTAATTTTGTACAAAAATACGTATGTTTTTATCATTTATTTATTTAATTGATCATACGTGTTGCCTTCATTAATTATGTGCGAGTATGTATACTAAATACATCTGCCGAATGTCAGCTTTTGATATTCACGTATTCGAATTCGAATATTTAAAACGTACCTTAAAGTTTATGAAAACTATCCAAGAATTTAATAGTTGTTAAATAACATTTGAAAATTATACAAAGTTTTTATAATAAATTAAATAAATTGTAGTCAAACTGAGTTAAACTGGTTCTGAATTCCTCATCTTTCTTTATCCATTTACATTCTTAAATATTCTTAATATATGTATGTACATAAAAACTTCTTTTTATATTAAACTGCAACATATATTAACATTAAATCCACCAAATACATAGAATGAAATGGTATTTGCAGAATTCTCATGGACTTGCAATTCTCATGGACAAAAAAGCGTCCTTTCAAAAAATATATTCTTCCATATCTATATATACATGACAATATCAAATTATTTAGTTTTAACATTTTTGTTGGTTAACTTGAGGCTACAATGTTTAAGTTTTGAGAGATGTTTTAATGGAAACTTGCATACATAGACTTTTTTTCATAAGGATATTATTTTAATTTTTTATGCAACAGAACTTAAAAAAATACGAAAACAATAGTGAAATGCGTCTAGGACTAGATTGTGTGCCCCTCTAATTTTAAGGTATTTTTAAGGTATATTTTTTTAATGGGCAAATACATATCTATTGAAAATGTAATGTTGTAGAATGTAATTCACCATGGCAACCTTTATTGATCCTAGATATAATTTTTTTTTTTTGTTTCACGCACATTTTAGATTGATTTGAAGATGGCCAAACGGATTCATCCTTAAGCTCTCTGAAATACCCGACGACTTCACTTATAGAAACTAGTGAAAGCGACCGCAAGGCTAATGCCAATTCTCGTCTTGATGTTGGAAATACTGCTCAGTCATCAATACGGAAAACTATAGCAGATTTTTTGGCAAAAAATGCATTGCAAAAAAAATAAAAAATAATTTTTTTTTAATTATTACAAACTAATATTTGTGTGCCATTCATTTAGATTTCGTTTTAGATTTATGAATTTCTTTATATATTTTTTAAACGAATACGAATATCTAGAAACGGCCGAATGTTTTGGAATTCCAATAAACATCACTAATATATACAGACATACAGTTTAGGAATAATCTCTCTATAAAACCATAATTTTTGGAGTTTGAGGACACTTGGGAAGAAATTTAAAAAATTGTTTCGCCAATATATGGAGTAAGTTCATATGTAAGCTTATTTAATTTTTGTCTACGCACTGTGCTAGTCTAACAAATGAATTTAAAACAATGAATTAAATTTAATTTTGTTAATAAAAACTTTTAACTGTTTAATTTATTTTTTATTTCATTGTTACGGTATTCCTGGGGGGAAGGGGGGGGGGGGTTCACAGTTTTGTTACGATCTGTTACTAGGGGGGTGGGAGTGGTCAAAAATCGGGGAAAACAGCGTTACGTAATATATGGACAGCCCCTAATATTTGGAAATTTTTGAGTGCTGCCGTACTTTCAACGTAATTTAATAATAACTTTAATTAACCAATGAAAAAATGAAATCGTATTTAATTACAACTTAATTTTAAATAAAAATTAGCTAATTGCGTACTTAATTTTTAAGTTAAAAACTAGGGGTTAGTGTTATATACACTGTATAAAAATACACTAATTTTACAAATTTCAAGTGTCAATATACATATGTACATGCAAATATATGTATATTACATGGGATTTTTACATTTTTCGTTGCTCGTATTGGAACACTCTTTAATTTTTAACTCTCATGTATTTGTTGTTGTAGCGGCTAAAGCCTGGATCACACGATTGGCATAATGTACAAATTTTCGCCGGCTCACTGCAATAAAGTCATAAGTAATAAGCCAAAATAACATTATTACTTAATTAATTCTTGAATAAGTCTATATGGCTTTATTACTAATACAGTGTGGTGCAGTTATGTAATTATATTTTAATTAGTTGATAAATAAGGCAAATTTACCTTGTTACTTATGAATTTATTTCATTGAGCCGACGAAAATTGGTACATTGTGCCCATCGTGTGATTCAAGCTTAAGGTTTGTCCAAATTTCAGGTCCGCACCTCTTACGGTTGCTGAGAAAATAGCGTGTGACGGACAGCGTAGCGAAAACAATAGGGTTCCTTTTCACCTTTGGTGTACGGAACCCTAAAAAGTAAAAAATATTGAACTGAAATGATGTTATTGACTTTATTCAAAAGGCGCTAGTTTAGCACGTTTTTTATTAAGAGCACTAAGACGAAAAAAGCGCGCCTGGCATAGTTTTAATTATTTATTTATTTGATATTTTAATCTTATAAATAAATTCTAAGACTAAATCAAAAATTATATCGAGCATAGTTGCCGGTGCTATCAGATCGGATTCCAAATAATAGATGATGTGTTATATGTGCAATAGGAGATGGTTGTATTTTTAAATTAAAATGTTTGCTTCTTGTGTAAAGTTGTAGACGCTGTTGATGTTAGTTGTTGATGGATCTTGTAGCATTTTAATAACTAGTATGTTGTGGAAGTGCTTAATCCTTCAATTGTGTAATAATATACATTCGTTGAGCAGGTGGTTATTGTTATTTGTTAGGTTGCTGTTCCAAGTGACACAGATAGGCCTGGTGCTATTTTTCAAAATATTTATAATTATGGGAGAATATAGCAGGGCCGAGTCGTAGTCTAGTTAAAACGCGCTAAATTGGCATCGTTGGTATCAGCTGCTGAATCGAGATCATATGATATTAATTCGCTTTGGTATTTCCTCTATTTTGTTGTACACTTAAGTTCGTTTAATTTTTTTGTTATTTATATTTGAAATGATCCGTAAATTTCATAAAATTTTAACAACTTTAAAAATTCCGCTGTCCACTAATGTTACAAAACGATATTCCCATTACGAACATAAGATTAAAGTGAATAATATTGATATCAACGTTGTAGAAAGTGGGATGGGAGATAAAAGTGTGCTGCTTTTACCGGGAGCATTGGGATCAAGTTGGACCGATTTTAAACCTCAAATTGAGCAACTGCCGAAGTTATTGCCGAATCACACTGTTTTCGCCTGGGACCCTCCAGGTTATGGCAAATCTATTCCACCAAAAAGACAATGGGGACTGGATTTCTTACGAAATGATGCTCTTGCTGCAGTTAATCTTATGAAAACAATAAATAGACCGAAATTCTCGATTTTAGGTTGGAGTGATGGAGGAATTACGGGAATTATTGCAGCTAGTAATCATAGAGAAAATGTTGATAAACTAATAATATGGGGTGCTGGGGCATATATAAATGCGGAAGAAGTTAAGGTTTTGGAAAATATAAGGGATGTAAACAAGTGGTCATCACGAATGCGTCAGCCTATGGAACAAGTTTATGGGTCTGAAGAATTTGGCAAACTTTGGTCAGAATGGGTAGATGCTGTTTTATTAGTTTATAAACAATGCAACGGAGATTTTTGTATAAAAGACGTTAAATCTCTGGAAACTCCTTGCTTTATTTTGCACGGCGCTAAAGATCCAATGATTGCGGCGGAACATATACCTTTTTTAAGGAAACATATACAAGGAGCTAAGTAAGTTTATACATAACTATATGACCTGAAAAGCAAATTTAAATTTTATTGCAGATACTATGAATTTTCAAATGGAAAACATAATATACATATAAAATATTCTGATGAATTCAACCGAAAAGTAACTGATTTTATACTAGGAGATTTCTAAATCGGCATTGAGTGACTTACTGTGAGATATATTTTTTTTAATATTATAGATAATAGATAGTGTTTACGATCATTTCAAAGAACTCTACACATTTATTTTATCCTTCTCCTCATAACATGATTTAGTATGAAGCTTAAATTTTGGTTACATTGAAAAAAATATGAAATGACTGAATTCGATCTAAACGAACCTTGCAGCGCCGGTTTGGCCTCCATTTCTCATACTTACGTGCCAAATATTCGTTTTGATAGTCCAGGCGAATGTAAATGTTCAACCATATGATTCGTCACAATTTATCAGCAATTGTTAATTTACTGCAATAAAAGCTTTCAGGTCAATGAAAATGTAAACTTTTTTTTTAATTTTTTTACATATTCATATATGTACATACATATTTATATGTATTTATTTATTTATTAGTACATATTAAAGTAAATTTGCATAATATGGTTGTACAAATATGGGCGGAGTAACTAGGGGCTGTCCATATATTACGTAAAGCTCTAGGGGGTGGGGTGGTTCGAGTTTTATTACGATTTGTTATGGTGGGGGGAGGGGGTCTATGAAAATGTTACGTAACAGAAAAATTACTAATTTTGTACAAAAATACGATCATGCGTGTTGCCTGCATATATTATGTTCGACTATGTATACTACATACATCTGCCGAATGTCAACTTTTGATATTCGCGAATTCGAATTCGAATATTTAAAACGTAGTTTATGAAAACTGTCCAAAAATGTAATAGTTGTTAAATAATATTTGAAAATTATACAAAGTTTTTATAATAAATTAAATAAATTGTAGTCAAACTGAATTGAACTGGTTCTGATTCCTCATATTTCTTTATCCATTTACATTCTTAAATATTCTTAATATATGTATGTACATAAAAACTTCTTTTTATATTAAACTGCAACATATATTAACATTAAATCCACCAAATACATAGAATGAAATGGTATTTGCAGAAGTTTAGGAAAAGGTTTCTTGCAATTCTCATGGACAAAAAAGCGTCCTTTCAAAATATATATTCTTCCATATATGCACATGACAAAATCAAATTATTTAGTTTTAACATTTTTGTTGGTCAACTTGAGGCTACAATGTTTAAGTTTTGAGAGATGTTTTAATGGAAACTTGCATACATAGACTTTTTTTCATAAGGATATTATTTTAATTTTTTATGCAACAGAACTTAAAAAAATATGAAAACAACAGTGAAATGCGTCTAGGAACTAGATTGTGTGCCCCTCTAATTTTAAGGTATATTTTTTTAATGGGCAAATATCTATTGAAAATGTAATGTTGTAGAATGTAATTCACCATGGCAACCTTTATTGATCCTAGATATAATTTTTTTTGTTTCACGCACATTTTAGATTGATTTGAAGATGGCCAAATGGAGTCATCTTTAAACTCTCTGAAATACCCGACGACTTCACTTATAGAAACTAGTGAAAGCGACCGCAAGGCTAATGCCAACTCTCGTCTTGATGTTTGAAATACTGCTCAGTCATCAATACGGAAAACTATAGCAGATTATTTGGCAAAAAACGCATAGCAAAAAAAATAAAAAATAAATTTATTTTAATTATTGCAAACTAATATTTGTGTGCCATTCATTTAAATTTCGTTTTGGATTTACTTGGCGGCTACACGATCAATTTTTTCTTTAATTTTTATTTCAAAGTTCAATACATTCACACTTTTTTACTACCACACTACCATATTCATATATTTGGGAATTGAATACCAGGTGGACTTCAATTTTTCTTTCAACGCTTCATTCAATTTGTCTTTCAATTTAAGAACTGTTTTAAAATATTTTTTGTGTTTGTAAAAAATTTAAGACAGAAGTAATTTTCTTTGCTGAAATAAAATATGTAGGCGAAAATTTTTAATTGTTTCCTCGACGACGGCATTTTGAACACAAAATTGGTAATCAAATTGCTTGCAGCCTACGTCACAACTTCAATTTTAGAAAAATTTGACAAACCATACGTGTGAAAAAATTGAAAGCCATTTATTGAACGTGTAGCCGCAAGGTTATGAATTTCTTTACATATTTTTTTAAACGAATACGAATATCTAGAAACGGCCGAAAGTTTTGGAATTCCAATACACATCACTAATGCATACATACAGTTTAGGAATAAGCTCGCTATAAAACCATAATTTTTGGAGTTTGAGAACACTTGGGAAGACATTTAAAAAATAGTTTCGCCAATATATGGAGTACGTTCATATGTAAGCTTGTTTAATTTTTGTCTACGCACTGTGCTAGTCTACCAAATGAATTTAAAACAATGAATTAAATTTAATTTTTTTTAATAAAAACTTTTAACTATTTCATTTATTTTTTATCTCATTGTTACGTTATTCCTGAGGGGGTGGGGGGTCACAGTTTTGTTACGATCTGTTACTAGGGGGGTGGGGGGTCAAAAATCGGGGAAAACAGCGTTACGTAATACATGAACAGCCCCCTAGACCATATGCCCAAGATGTTATTAACAGTATTTTAAAAAGGTTTTGTGACTGACTGTACACGACCTATGCCTTCACATAGGAAGTAGCAACGTGGTTGTTAAAGAAATTCCACAAAAGAACCGCAAGATTATACGGTTATCCGTGGTAGATCAGTCAACCAGAGCATGTATATACATATATATTTATTTATCTATTATTATTATACATATGTATACATATGTATATCTATCTATATATATAAAAGAGGATGTGTGTATGTATGTAACGTATGGACTCCAAAACGGCTGAAGTGATCTTGATGAAATTTTCAGGGAATCTTCAGAACATTCAGGCGGGTGACACTGTCAAGTCTGATTTTTTATTTTCGGCCTGGGGGCGGAGTGGCGTGGCAAAATCCATTTTTCATATTGCACCACCAATCCCATATATATATATATATGCATATATATATATATATATATTTATTTTTTTTGTTTTTTTTTTTTTTTTGAAAGCTGTTATGATATTTTTCAAAACGAGATATCAAACTCTTAAATCGGTTATGTAGTTCCGAAGATATTTACAAAAAACCTATGTTAATAAAGATCCAATATCAAAATTTTAAAACTTTCGAAATGTTGCATTAAAAAATTGAGTTTTCGGTTTATTTACAAAATATTTACATCATTCGATAACACGATGGGGGTAGCGAAGCACACTGTGTGTAGCTAGTTATAATATATTATGCATAGTGATTTTTGGTACATTCATTACTTCAATTGTGCTTGCAATATTGGAACGTAATCATCATATTCAGCCTGATAGTAATTACCAGCAACTGGACTTCCCAAATTATACTTTACAATGTAGTCTCGAGTTTTTATGCTTAAACGACCTTCGCGGGACCTTATCAAGAAACAGACAAAAGGTATACGACAATAAAAGTTAGTATCTGTTTCTAATTGCTTACGTTTTAGGAATTAGTTTATTAGTTGAGATTTTCTCGGGTTGTTTAAAAACTAGAAAAACGTAACGATGCAAGCCAGTTCCTTCTGGTGGACCTGATCCAATATATTCGGCAACGACTTGACCTTCCGAAACTTTATTTCCTGGTATATTAATGACTAGCCAATGCAAAACTTCTCTATATGTGGGCGAATCTCGCGATGGTGCATCAGGGTCTACCATTAAAAGAGTGTATAATGAATCATTTTCCGCATTCCACGTTACTTCTGGCTGATCTTTAACTTGCTTTGGCTGCAGTTGATTACCCAAATTAACTAAAACACTGCCTGCATAAGTTACTTCTGCGGTAGATTTTGGTTCACTATCAATAATATCAGGTATAATTCCATCCGAATCCATTGTGTTTTCAAATTTACTGATTAACCTCGATGTTTCTTTTAACACTAGTTAACGAAATTTGTTATACCAGCAATTTATTAAATTTTACACATTTCAAATATATGTATGTATGTATGTACTATATTATGTGTATGTATGTATGCACCACTTTTATCTAAATTACCGTAGAGAGCACAAAGTGACTAATTCCACCTTTCCAAAAAAATAATAAAAAATCTTAAATATTTGCATGTATTATTATTATTTATAATTTTTTGCATATAAAAAATAAAACATCAAATACTACAACGAAAAATTTTAAAAGAATAGTTTGGTTTATGCACTTATTTATTTGGCCAGAAATCCAAAGTTTTGGTGGTGAATAACTGCAATAGAGGGTCAGAAAACTCTATTCGAAGTCGAATTATGTCTTCCACGATAAGACCAGGTGCGGCTTTTGGTCCAGAGGCATAATTGGGCCATTTTTCGAAAATGAGCAAGGAGTGGCCGTTACAGTCAATGGCGATCGTTATCGTTCGTTCGTTACCATGTTGAACGAATTTTTGTTCACAAAAATTGAAGAGGAGGATATTGGCAACATTTGGTTTCAACAGGACGGTGCTACGTGCCACACAGCCGAAGTTTCAGTAGTTTTTTTTATAGCATTTTCAAAAAAAAAAAGTTATCTGGCGGACCCTTTATATCTTTTAAACCAAAAATTTGGCGTGGGTTGTTTGAAGAACAACGTAAATATGTACATAAATTTATAAATTGTTGGAATGGGAGTTTCGAAATTCTTAGATTTTTGATTACAGTCGCAAAACCGAATGTGTTATCCATATAATATGATTTTTTATAAAAATATTTGTATCTTCTTGCAGTGATTTAAAAGTTAATCGAAAAAATTGAAAGTTTTTTTAATTTTCTTTAATTTTGCTGTAATTTTATTTAATTTTGCTGTAATTTTCGCACATCTTTTATCTGAAACACCACATTTTTTAATTTATTTTAAAAGCACAATTTGTTGCAGTCAAAGGAAAATTAAAATTATTCATCTGTTAAAAATTAGTTCCACATGCTGCGATTTTCCAAATAAGAATTGAGTTTTTGCACTAGCGTTACTATTATTTATTTAGCAGTCTCATAAGACACGAGAATGTTTCCAAGTGCGATATGTTTACTTTTTAACCAGTACAGCTTTGCAAACTATATCTTAAGAATAAAACTACTCACATGTTGATTTATCAAGTTCTACAGAAATCTGACCAGTTATTTAGAGGTTATCTGTTGATTCCTATTTGAATTTGAGAAGCTTTATATCGCAGTGTGAATTGGAATGACATACATATATTTATTTTTTTGTTTTTGATCATATTTTTTCGATTCAATATTGTTTGAATTTACTTGAGAACGCATAAATCTCTTATATTCCACACCGTTTGAAACTTACAAATCATTGCAAAAATAAATTACCCAACAAAATTTTTTTGGACTACAAGTCCCCGATAACTCCCGATCTTGATGGTGTAATATCATTTCTAAAAATGATAATAATGATAATGTTATCCTGTAGAATGTATCGAAAGAACTACTAAGTAGATCTCATAAAATGTCTGACTTCATAATGAATAATTTTATTTATTTTATGTTTTTTTATTTAAAGAATTAATAAATTTTCGCCTTTAACGTCTGAAATAAAAATACCCTTTGGTCACTTATAATGATAAATTGTGGTTTTAAATAATTTATTTTCCTAGAAATTTAATAATATACATATGTACATAAGTACATGTGTTTATACTAGGGTGATCGACTTGTTTTTTCAACCGGTTTTAAAACCCGGTTTTTTCACAATACGGTTGTCGGTTTTTTCAAAATGTTGATTTTTCGAATGTCGAATAGTCCGGTTTTTTTACAATTTAAAAACCGGCTGAGTCGAATACCTTATGATTTGTATATTTTGCAATAAAATTAGTTTTTACTATGTTAAAACTTAGACCTTGATTTTCCTAAGTATTTTTTGTCAGTACATATAAAAGTTCTAAGCGTTTTTTGAGTATGGTAACACTTACTGAAACATGAAATTTAAGCGAAATTATTTTATAATGGTAGGTACAGACTTAGCAACGTGTTTATGCAACCAGGCAGGTTGCATTGTCGGTTGCATAGTGTGTCGTCTTGTTTATAGTTGCATTCAAAGTTGCGTTCGAAGTTTCGAAAATATCAAAATGTTTTGATGTTTATGGGTTGCATTGGCGGCAACATGTAATATAAACGTGTTGCGTAAACACGTTGCAAAGTGTGTATCCACTATAAGGTCTTATGGCGTGCAATGGATGTTAAGGTAGGTACTCACAATGCAATCTGTTTCCGCAATCTGGCAAATTGCATTGTAGATTGCATCGTTAGTATTCGCGTTTCTGATTTCACTTCGGGTTGCAATCGAGATTTCAGCAATATCAAAATATTTTGATATTTTGAGATTGCACTGATGTAGATTGCATTGTTGGTGCGTGATTTCTTGTTTTTACCTGTTCAGTTCATTGAAAACCAGCAAACTGTAAACACCTGCACGCATGCGATTTTGTCAACCGCATAAAAATTCAATTATTTGTGTACCTGAATAAAATAGAACCGTATTTCTCCCGCGATGTTTATGCCAATACAAACAAAACAGAACTGATATTGCGTTTATGATTTCATTGTTGATTGCCGAGTATGTGCTAAAACATGAAATCATAATGAGAAATTGATTGCGGAAACAGATTGCATTGTGAGTACCTACCTTTAAAATTTATTTACAAAAAGTGTTTTTTAGTTTTTTTGATGTGTTAACATCTATACGCGCCTCTAGGGCAGTAAACTATCAGTTTCAATACATACGCAAGTGTTAGGTATGTAAGAGTAAATCATCGTTTGTTTGTTCGTTGCTTGGCAGTCGGTATTGAAAGTGATTATTGGGCGATTTTCATATAATTTTCCCACGCGATTTTCTCCGGAAATTCATAGCCGATTTTATTAATTTTTGGATTAAAAAGCTAGTGCGGGTTTCGACGAAGAGTTTAGGCCAAAAATTAAGGCGATCCGATATCGGCGAGCCGAGATTTAAGTGTTTTAATTTGGAGTATTAATTTGGAGTAATATTAAAAAAGTGTTTTATGTTGATCTTCGGTTTTGTCTTATGCATAGCAAAGAGAATAGTGACGTGGTTATACGTACATATATAAAAATGAGATAGCAAGACAGCAACGTATGTAGCTTATGTACAAACATAACAATGTATGTATGTACATTTGTCTGTTGCTTTGCATTCTCTTTGTTTTTTGTGGGTTTAATATAAAATAAATAAAAAGTATTAAGCAAGAAAATAATGAAATCATTAGCACTTCTGTTTAATTTTTTTCATTTTGAGTGCATCTACTAAATTTATATATATATATTATATATATATATATATATATATATATATATATATATTATATATTAACTGTGCTGAAAACATAACATTAATAAATTATACAAAGTAAAATTTAATTCAATAAACTATTCTTTTTCATTAAATACTTTATATTAACTCTACCTCCGGGTTTGTGGGTCTGTGTTCATAGAAATCGAACAGGTACCGTGTAACAAAAAGGTGTTAACACATCGCCCGTGAGTTCGAACACTCATTGTTAATTTTTTACATTTTGCTTCATATTTTATATAGAGGTCAGCGTGAATATGTTAGCTTATATTGGGATAATTTAACTTATATTTTTTGGATTTAGCTTCAAAATTTTCATTTAGCTTCTTAGCTTATTTTTTTTAGCTTTTTTTAAACTCATAAAAAAGTTATAAGACTGGTAGTTTTTTACTGCCTTATTCATAAAAAATCATTTCAGGTTTATTAAGCGCTTATTTGACATATTTCTATGTGATATGTTAAATATTTTTTCTAATAAAGCAATTTTAAATCAAAACTTTTGTATAATAATGTTCTTACTTAAAAAACCGGTTGACCGATTTTTCTAGAATTGTAAAAACCGAAACCGGGTTTTTCATAATTTCAAATATTCGAACTATTCGAAAACCGGTTTCTGGAAAAAGTCGAATAATCGATCACCCTAGTGTGTACTTGCATATGTAAGCATGTATGTAGATAACAATTTGTGATAATAAAAGCTGCTGCTTCACAATTACTTTATGAATGCTTAAGATGGGTATGTACATATATACATGCATATGTACATTAAATGTATATCGATGGTCTCAAGTAGAAAGGCCCTAACTGGTGTATTTTACGAAATTTAGTTTTTCAGTGATTCCAATACATTTCACACAAATACACCTCGTCACAAAAATTTATTGCAATACTGTAAAAAATAAAGCTTTTACAAGCAGTTTTGCAAAAAAAAAAGTTACATTGTAAATATTAGTTTATATTATGTTTTTACCTTCTTTTGTAAAGTTACAATTATTTGAGTTAGTACCTTTCTACTTGAGACCAACAATATATGTATGTACGTGGGACGTATTTAAAATATCAAGGCCTATATTCAAAATTAAAAATTTTATAAACCATCGAATATATCTAGAAAAGATGCTATATCTTCTAAATGGCTGGACCGATTCTCTTCGAACATAGCTAAGAACCCTCTCGATCAAGCCCACTTTCAAACAGAAAAAAACTAAATCAAAATCGATTCAGCCTTTTGGTCTGTACGTGGACACGGACAGACACCCAAATACACACACTACAAACTTTAAAAATACGTCACCTCAAATTTGGTCAAAACGAGTTTCCAAAATAACACTGTTGGCAAGACATTTGTTTCGGTTGTTTGTCTTGCCAACAGTGTTGTTTAGCGTGTTTTAGAATATTTCGCTGTAGTAAATAATTTGAAAAATCTCTCATGTCTTGAAAGGTCTTATAAATGGTTTCGTGCAGGACATTAATACATATGTATGTATTCTGAAAAAATTCTCGTTTTCTACGAATGAAAACTTTGACGTCTTAGTTTTAACTGATAATTCGTTACACTTCCGCAATTTTCGCGACTTCAGTCCTAAATTTATTATACTTAGAGCCATTATTACAACCTAAAGTTATTTAAAAGTAGGATTTTATCGGACGTATAAAAAGCTTTCCATTATTGCAAATTGGATTTAACTTACCAGGTAGGATAAAGTTGCCTGTAATTTATCGCTCACTTTGAGTTAAAGTAAAATTTTGCAAATGATAAAGTTTTTATACGTCCGATAAAATCCTACTTTTAACTAACTTTAAGTTGTAATAATGGCCATTAGACGATTAATATGTCTATTAACAACATTATCATTCCTAGTAGAAAATTGAAAAAGAAACTTCAAGCCGGCTACGATTATATATTTAGTGAAATAAAACTTGTAACTACAACACATTTTTAATTTTTTTTTTTTTAATTTGAGTATACATATACATATATATTATATATATTTGTGTAATATTACATATATTATAGTTTTAGTGATAATATGTTATATAATTAACGATAATAGTATGAGAGAATTTCATTAATTTTCAGATTTTCTACTTTAATTCTTAGTTTGGTCAAAAGATTTCAAGATAACTTTAAACCATTTTATATTTTTCCAAATTTTTGCACACTATTTCACTTAAATTACTTCCATTACAATTAATATTTGATATCCAATACTTGAACAATGTATACATAACGAACGAGGTAACAAACCAATTTTTTTCCATAAATCATAAAAAGGTCTGATATTGAATTTAAAATAATTTAATTTTTATGGAAATTTAACTTTCTGATGGTGTAAATATCAGGCAAACTGTGAATTTTCGAGTGTACTTAAATTTATAATTTCTATTTTCCAACATTCCCATATAAAACCATCTTTATACATTTAACTTTATTTCATTGCGCCATAAACGCTTTGGAATTCGTGTTATATAAACCAACTTAAAATAATATTTATTAATGTGAAAATATTTAAAACAAAAACAAAAATTAAAAAAGAACTACATACAAAAAGTAAATAAAAAATAATATTAATGTGAAATTGAGGATACGAGAATTACTAAAAATTTAAATTGATCATGTAGACTAATACGGTTATATTGAATATATTATGTATGTGTTATTGGAATTATAACATTTTCGTGATCCAATTTCTTAAATTGGCAGAAATTCTTGTTTTTATTTAGCACATTCTTAAAAAAAATGTATTTGAAATCCATTTTAGGAAAATTTTGTACGAAAAATTTGAAATAAAATACATTTCAAATTCATTTTAAATTTTATGAATATAGGGCTGACTGAAATTGCTGATTTGAAAATAACGCAAATGTAAGTATTGATAAACGAGTCTTGCGTTTCAACACGTATTTATAAATATATCATAAAAAACGTGATTTAACAACGTGTTTCGTAAAGACCACTACGTCCGATGTAACGCACCCATTTTACTACATCGTGATCAGAATAATTTAATTTGGGCTCAAACACCTTTAGATAACGAACTTTGAATCCTGATGGAGCAAATGGTACCTCAAAATTCATAGATATTGGTGGTCGAGTCCATTTCTTTTTAGTGTCTGTTTCAAGTAGTTCAATTTCAGCCGACAACTGTGTTTCTTTCATACCAGCCATACGCTTAATCTTCCAAACTATTGCATTCTCCGAAGCTTTATATTTTGCTTTTCCCTTTAAGCAAATCAATTGGACACCAGATGTATTAAGTGGTGTTGGAATTTTTACTTCAATCTTTTGTCCTAAAAGTGAAGGTTTAAAGTTTGATTTTAATACTACTTTCACTTCCATTTTGGTTCGTCCCACTTCTCGAACTAACGGAATAACACGGAATGGCAATGATATATCTTTTGTTGTACGATAACGCATCAATTCGAATTCACCGTCCGGCGGTATAAAACTTATTGAGTGTTCTGTTTCAAATTTGCTCAATTTAACGCACTGATGAAATTGACAATCGTCAATTACGACAACAGGTTTCCCGGAACGAGAAGTATCAGCTTCGGAGTTTCCCGATAGCCCACGTCCCCTAGATTCCATAACAATTTTATCATTTATTCCAAATTTGCATTCCGGCATACCTAGCAAAAAAGATAAGTTAAAAATTTAATTGTTTTGGTTTTGATAAACCAACCTGACAAATACGATTTCATTACCACTCGGCCAGCAACATGAGCAGACAGAACTTGACCTTGGGGGCTCATTAGTAAATTTACATATTCCAAAACGTCTAAAAATAATTCATTACGTCGGTACTTAATACCTTCACGACGCCAGCCAATCTGTCCGGTTACCTTTGATGAATTAACAAATTTTATTATGTATTAAACATTTTTTAAAATTAATAAATACTTATGCGTATGTAACTTGTTTAGCAATTAATAGTAAAAAATAGTAATCCCCCTTATTCTGTAACTATATATGAACGTCGCGTCAATACAATAGCGAAAAGTTGATGATCATGTTCTCGCAATCGAGAGCAATATTGCTATTGGCAGTCTATTCCTATTCTCCAAGGTTTAGAAAGTTGCATGAGCTTTCGAAAGCGATTATACAAGCATCAATTTTTGGTATTCTACGGACGTGAATGGGGAATGAAATCACGATTTTATTTCTTCCTCTTTCGCAAAATACAAATTTATGCTCTGCGTAAAAAAATCAATAAAATTTAATGTACCTGACATAATTTTGAATACATTAGCAATTAATAAAGATAATTAGAAGGAAGTGAACTTTTTAAATTTTTACATTGTAATGAAATTATATACGAAGCTTCCTTAATTCGAATGTATTCCAAGTAGGTATTTTCGTTTCACAACATCGGAATTTATAAAATCCTGTTTTCAACTAATTCTATTATATTCATTAAGTTATAACTTACTTGAGAAGTAATCTGCATTTGCTCTTCTTTCGTTGCTGATTTGATGCCTTGTTGAGTAATAAATGTTTTTAAAGTGCCTGAATCAGTATTTTGGGGGTATCCAAAATCAAGAATTTCGTCCAGAAGCTCATAAATGAGGACAAAGTTATTTTTTATATTTTCTTCGGAAATTTTGCCAAAGTACGATTGCATGACCTCAATGATCTTAAGTAGAAACTCAAAAACCATGGCAGCATTAACATTTTGTTTGGTGACAGCAGCTAACCAAATGTTGGCACGCTAATAAAATATTTATTTTAATCTGCATATTCACTTCGGAAATGAAATATTTATTACCTTAATATGAAAAAAGCTTGTCCTAGCTATATTAGTGACCGGAGATCGTACTTGTTGGCGAGCGTGAATGACGTTGACTCGAAACGCATCCACTGCATTCCTACCAATATCATCGCGATATACCCGACTAATTAGAACTTCGCCTTTGTGGTTGTATACAAACAAACCACCAATCATTTTTCTATTTGTCTTGGAATATCTTCAAATTACAAGAAACTTAATTTTAACAAATAGATTTTACAATTATTAGGCATTAACCAAATTTCTCTACAATTTTCCACTCGCTGTTTTTATCGATTGACTCCCCTTTTTAAGAATGATGACAGTCTAGTCCACTCAGTTGTTTTTTGTTGTACTCAAATTTATAACCCTATCAGGGTTAGGAAATATGCAAGAAAGTAACAAATTAGATAATCCACTCCACAATAAAATAGGTGGCATCATCACTTACACTACGCTACAAAATTACTATATGCATAGTATCATAAATCAAGAAAACAAGATTGCATTGCGCAGATCCGTTAATTTATTTTCTGCTTCTGGCATAGACATGGAATTTTGTTGTTAAAATATTTGTTTGTGGAATGTGCTCTCTCTCACACTTTACAACAAACACACTTGAGTATCTATATTGACGTATTTGCGCAGTAGAAAATTTTTTTGTAAAGTCGAAGAAATAGCAAAACATGTATATTAATCTCTATAATTTGGAGGCCACACGTTCAATTTTTGCCTTTCAATTCCATTCAATTTGCAATACACTCATACTTTCTTTACTAACCTTGCGGCTACACGTTCAATAAATTGCTTTCAATTTTTTCACACTTATTGTTTGTCAAAATTTGCTAAAATTGAAGCTGTGACGTAGGCTGCAAGCAATTTGATTTACAATTTTATATTCAAAATACCGTCGTGGAGGAAATAATTAAAAATTTTCGCTCCACATATTTTATTTCAGCAAAGAAAATTACTTCCGTTTTAAATTTTTTACAAACACAAAAATTATTTTATAACTGCTGTTATATTGAAAGAAAAATTGAATGAAACGTTGAAATAAAAATTAAAGTCCATAACACACAAAAACTTTTTAAATTAAAAAAGAAAGTGCTTTCAAATTTGCCTATCCATTTTTATGAAAATCTAATTTTCAATTTGAGCAGCTGGTCACAGCACACATTCATTGAAGCTACAAATTTGAGTTGTTTCTTCGTCGGTTGCATTTCAAAAAAATGAAATTGACTATCAATTTGTGCCACAGCTATCAATTTCAAGGAATTTTTACACACAATGTGTGTGATGAAATTGAAAGCGTTTTATTGATCGTGTGGCTACAGCGTAAGGATACCACCGAACACTGTTTTAAAATAAAAGAGTGGCCTACCTATTTTAAATGACAGCATGAATGCGGCTAACTTCACATTGTAAATGACTTTGCTTCTTCGACAAATTGTCCCAAATTATAAACTTATTGTATTTTTGTTATTGATTGTTTGGTGAGAAAAGCTACAAAGAAGTAAAATATGCCTGCGGAAAACTTGGAAGAACAAGGATTGGAGAAAAATCCCAATTTGGAATTGGCTCAATACAAGTTTCTGCTAACACTGCCTGAACACAAAAATGAATTGAGCCTGAAGAAAAAGTTGCTGGATGCAATAAAATTGGACAAAATGGCTCCATTTTATGAGTATTTATGTACCGAACTTCAATGGACTCTTGATAAAGGTTTGCTTGACCAGATGAAAGAACAAAATCAAAAGGACTTGGAAAAGTTAGATGAAGCAATTGAAGATGCCGAAAAAAACTTGGGTGAGATGGAAGTAAGAGAGGCAAATTTAAAAAAATCAGAATATTTATGTCGCATTGGTGATAAAGCTGCTGCAGAGTCTGCTTTTCGGAAAACTTATGAAAAAACCGTCTCGCTGGGTCATCGGTTGGATATAGTCTTTCATTTAATACGTTTGGGACTATTTTATTTGGATCATGATTTGATAACTCGTAATATTGAGAAAGCAAAGTATTTAATTGAAGAAGGAGGCGATTGGGACAGACGAAATCGGTTAAAAGTATATCAGGGTGTTTATTCAGTTGCTGTGCGAGATTTTAAAGCAGCCGCAACATTCTTCTTAGATACTGTTAGCACATTTACTTCTTACGAATTAATGGATTACCCCACGTTTGTGCGTTACACTGTATACGTTGCTTTAATTTCTTTACCGCGCAATGAACTTCGTGAGAAAGTGATAAAAGGTGCAGAAATTCAAGAAGTATTACATGGTCTGCCCGACGTTAAACGTTTTTTGTTTTCTTTGTACAACTGTCAATATGCAGATTTTTTCAAGCACTTGGCAGAGGTGGAAATTATTTTGAGAAATGACTACTTGGCCCATCCGCATTACCGCTATTATGTACGCGAGATGCGTATTTTAGCCTATACTCAACTTCTGGACTCGTATCGCTCCTTAACTTTACAATATATGTCGGAAGCTTTTGGCGTCAATGTCGATTATATTGATCAAGAACTATCACGTTTTATCGCCGCTGGACGCTTACATGCTAAAGTTGATAGAGTTGGTGGTATTGTTGAGACTAATCGGCCTGATAACAAAAATTGGCAATACCAGGCTACAATTAAACAAGGTGATCTGTTGCTTAATCGTATTCAGAAACTTAGTCGTGTTATTAATATTTAATGGTATTTAATGTTAATACAATAAATAAAACGATTTAGTATCACAATATATGCAATATGCTTTTATTTTTTTGTAAACACCTATATGGTAACGCAGTCGTTAAGCAGCTCTGAGCTAAAGCAGATTTCTCGCGTCATCATAATTATTTTTTACTAGTGGTCTCCACTAGCCATGAAGTTGGTATGGGCATCATGTCGGACATAGCAAATGGCTAGCGGTCAGCCTGTGTTGTTTCGCCTTCGAGAGTTTTCTCGCTCGCACTGGTTGAATGATTTGCCACGGATAACCATATACCTAGTCTTGCTTTTCTTTTGTGGAATTTCGTTGCTACTACTTCCTATGTAGGCAAAGGTCGTGTATAATCAGTCTCAAAATAATTTTTAAGAATACTGCTACTAACATCTTGGGAATATGGCCTAGTCACTCTGCCCATTTTATTTATACAAAAGTACATCTAATAAGTAAAATGTATTTTATCATTAAATTAGTTCAGCTACTTCCAAACACACATACAGTGATACAGTTTGCAAATTTTGCATATGGCTTGGACGTAGCTGGTTTAGAGTAATTATAATATTTAAGTAGGTACATACATATGTATGTATGTATGTCCTTTAGAATCATTAATCTGACGTTCATAATAAAGTATCATTCAAGAACAATAGTATAAATAATCATCAAGTGCCAACATTGGTGGTGGCGAAATAGTTCTCCGAACTGGCCAAATAACTCTCCATGCCTATAGCGGGAGTAACAAAATAGAAGGAAAAAAAGTGCCAACATTTAAATTATATATGTATGTATACATATATAACAAACATTAAAAATTTTAAAAACCCCCGATATATCCAGAAAATATGTTATATCTTCTAAGCGGCTGGACCGATTTTCTTCAAACATAGCTAATAACTCTCGATCAAGTCACCTTTTAAACATAAAAAACTAAATTAAAATCGGTTCAGCCGTTTGGTTTGTACGTGGACTAGAGTTGTGCAGCTCATGAATGAACTAGTTCAATTGAACGATTCACCTCAATGAGCGCTGTGAGCCGGTCAATCCACTGAGCGCTTTCAGCTCAGTACTGAGTGGTTTCTTGATTTGTATCGAACTCTTTCAGTAGCTCGTTTTAGACACAAACCTATAATCAAATCCATTTAAACTACATGTAGACTTCCATCAAACTCTTTCAGCAGCTCGTTTTAGACACAAACCTACGTATTTTAGGTGTGTTTGATAAAAGGTTTGTGTCTAAAACGACCTAATGAAAGAGTTCGATACAAGCCTTTTGGTTTTTAGTAATTTTCTTTTGTCGCACAAGTACATAAAAAAAATTTATATATGTATTGTGATAATATTAAAATATCTGAAACCTTAAACAATTTTAATTTTGATTGTACATACATATGTACATAACATAACATAACAAATTCCACTCATTAAACGATGTACTCGTATTTTAGTTTTATTTATTTTTTATACTTCATCTGCCTTGTTTTGTAATGTATAACCAGACACACACACTCACTGTATAAATCGGTCACTTTTTATGCTTCTGTTTTCGCTCTCTCTTTATGCTTGATAAAATGTTTCACTACAAATGAACTGAGCTACTGAGCCAACTGAATGAAATACTTCAGTAAAGTGAGCTGAGCTGAAAAGAGCGGTCACTCAAAAGAGCTGATAAGCACAACTCTAACGTGGACTTGTACAACACAGACACACACTACAAACTTATAACACCCCTTTTTTCGTCGGGGGTTAAAAAGGCACTATTCAAGTTATTTTGGGACTATGTATTTAGAAACAGGTTCAGCATGAATGCATGACACGGATGGAAATTATGGTACAATTGTACTTCTTATGGTACATTTTTGACCTTGTTGGTACCGTGGTACTACCGTGAGTTACTTGATAGTCTCCTGCACAAGATATCTTATAAGAACTTTTAAGACGAGGGATTTTTCAAATGCTTTACTACAGCGAAATCTTATAAAACAAACGTTAACAACATTGTTTGCAAGAAATTTTTTTGAGTATTGTAGGTATAAGAGTAAAGAAGAAAACACTTCGTGACGGAAGAATTTGTGATACTAGCTTCTTTCTACGCATAAGCGCGTGTACAAACGTCATGCATGTATGTGTGTATGATCTTTTATTTTTCTGCGCACATGCAAAGGCACACACATGCATTAACATTAGTTGTATACGGTTAATCACATAATAGCTTACCATCTACATATTACACACATACTCAAACGTACAATATGAAAAATAGCAAGCATACACTAATCAACAGTACTTCTTTTGAGTGTTTGTTACAAGCAAGCTGTCTTGCGACATCGCTTGTTACAACTGATATACACATACACCAATACATCCATCGTGCTTCGCTTCTCTGCAGTCAGACTGGGGCCAAGTGTCTCTAAGTCAACACTGAAATTCTAGTAGTAGTTACATTGTCTACAATTTCTCTTCTATTCGTCAGAATAAAAGAAATAGAGAAAACAGATGTGGTGTATTTCTGGTGGATTTTGCAATAACTTATCAATATACATAAATTTGTATGTACGTAATGCCGGCCATACACTACACAAGTTCAGTGCTCAAGTCTGGCACTGCGTAAACTAAGCTTGTGACACACACTATACAAGTAAACTGTGCAGTTTTTATTTTAAAGCTATAAGTGAAGAAGACAACATGTGCAAATACTGCTCTATTTTATTAATTGCTGTGACAATAAAAACATCCTAAATCCTAAATGTGTTAATCTTTTTAACAGCCATTTCTCTATTTGCATCGGGGTATTTTTCCTTTAGTTTATTAATTAATTTTTCGTAGGCTTCGATTTTCATAATTCTATTGTTATAATCACTGCTTTTAATGCGCCATAATGCAGGCGATTCTTTGTATAATTCTAGGAACTCTGTCCAGAATATTTTTTCTGCGCTCATTTTTTGTTTTTAACTCTTAAAAAATCACGACATAACTGCAACATACACTACACAAGTTCACTGTACAGTTTTCAAACTTGAGCAAATATCAAAATCGCTTTGATATTTACTTAGTTCACTGCGTAAATAACACAACCGCCCCCATACACTACACAAACGCACTGTACAGTGCCAGACTTGAGCACTGAACTTGTGTAGTGTATGGCCGGCGTAAGGTATAGAAATGTACCAGTAAATGTCTGGTTGGTATGTCTCCATGTTCCCATAAGAGCTATGAATTCACTACCTAGTCAATTGTTTTAGTGTTACTAGTAGATTTTCAATGACAAGCACATGCTAAATGTCTATAGCATAAAGTATTGTATGGGCAATAATTGTAGAGTAGTACTGGTGACAAAGTCAAAAGCGACGACATTTTCACTATTCGCACTTTCTGCAGGGTTATAGTACGACAGCATTTATTATTGGTTTAGTATAATACATGCGACGTGAATACATTTAAAAATCATGACGTTTTTACATTTCAAGACTGTTTACGCAGCTCTCTATTACTTGATACAATTTCAAAATGTCAATGCTACACTATATGGTAACATTAATTTTGCCTATGTTCTCTTTAATTTTTTTCTGTGTGTTTTATATTAATCTCTAATATAATAGACGAATCTACGAATGTACCTTTATGAATGTAATATTTAATATTTTTTGTTATTTTTTATTGTATACTGAATCTTTATACACATTTGTGTTAAGTTTCTGTTTTTTATTATAAACTTTAGAATTTTTGTACTCATTTTTTTACGTTTCTGTTTTTATTAATAAATATTAAAAATTGGTACCGTCATGGTCTAAAAAGTACATTTTATTTTCATAGTTGGTACAAAAACCAAGAAATCATTTTCCTTCCCTGATGCATGATTTCCATCTCCTATCACTGGTCAAAGCCACATATTATGATCCTGAAGTCTCACCCAGGAATACCCAATCATATACATACATATACAAATTGTAAAAACTTTCAAGAAAAGTTGTTTTTTTTAGTACAATTGTACCAAGTTCATTACTTTTATTTATTTTTTGATTTCTTCCAATTACTACGAGGCACTTTGAGCTTCATTTATTATAATATCTGTGAAAAAATAGAAATCGCTTAAATTAATTTAAGCTAAAATTGGGATAACGACGCTGACATAATGTCCCAATTCAAAATTTTATTCTATTTATGTGATTTTTATGAAAGTTGCAGCAAAATTCTTGTTCTAGTAGTCGATTTCTTTTGGAATAAAAACTTATCCAATAATACATTTTTTTTATTAAATTTTAGTTTTTTATAAATTATTATTATTAAAGAAAATTTATTATTTGACATATTGTCAGAAGTGTACATAAAATAATTGAAATTTATTTGTTGGTAGTTTAGCATGTCTATATACGTATTTCATTGGCGCTTGAACCAAATCATCAGTAGATGTGGTTAAAGTCTACTGATGATTTGGTTCAAGCGCCAATGAAATACGTATATAGACATGCTAAACTACCAGCAAATAAATTTAAATTATTATTATTATTATTATTATTATTATTATTATTATTATTATTATTATTATTATTATTATTATTATTATTATTATTATTATTATTATTATTATTATTATTATTATTATTATTATTATTATTATTATTATTATTATTATTATTATTATTATTATTATTTAATTACATTTTACACTCTAAGTGATCATTGATGTAGCATTTTGTAGTATTATAAGTGAAACCGATTATAGCCATTAGGCTAGGTTTTTCTATCTTGAATGAATAAAATGGAATTGAAATTTTTGTACGAAAATACCCTTTCCACGTTTGCTAATTAATGTGTAATAGATAATGGTTTTTATTTTGGTTTGCATATTTCGGATTCGACAATTTCGTCATAGATTAAAAAAAAAAACTGTTGAAGTGTTCTCTAATATATTACAAGAACGTCTTAGTCGAAAGACACCTAAGACGATAAGGGGGAATAGTCCTGTAACAATTCAGATATATCGGAAAACATCCGTTTCTTTACTCAATTTTTCATTTCTAATACCCTCACGCAAAAGTGGTTGTCATTTCTTAATTATTTCTATATCAACTAGTGTTCGAAATTTATTGTTTATAGATTCAATATATTTTTTGTGCAATTTGTGGCATATAATATAATACATACGAACAAATTTTCAATTCTGCTAAATTGGTCGTTGGGATGCTGTGGTACTTTTTAATTTCAAATGGTTCCAAACAAGTACAATTGTACCAACTGTTCCATCTCTAGTCTTGCTATCATCACAATGAGTAAAGAGAACTTGCAGAATGTCTACAAATTATGTAGGAAAGAATTTAAGAAAATAATTAAATTTTTGACATCTTAAACCAAGAGAGCTGCAGGAATTTTTTGATCGACCATTCATTCCATGGCTATTTCTAGTGAATTTGCCACATGGCTCAACTCCAAGCTAAAAGAGCTAAATACAGATGAATCTGTGTTTGGTTCTTATATTATGGGAATCTTAGAAGGTGATGAAGCATATGAAGAAAAGCACGAAGCCTTAGAGGGTATTTTAAGCGAAATTTTGGTAAATATTTAGAATTGTTCACATCCATTCTTGTGTACGTACATCTTTTTAATGAGGGCAATATAATACTACTTTTATGGATAAGACTGAAGATCTTGAGAACATCGTGCAGAGTATTTTGACGAAATGGGCAGATTGCAATGAAAAAATAAAATCCAATTCAAATGAGACGTCAGATATGAAAGTAGAAGACCAACTAGTCAAATTACTGGAATCAGCTAAGGTACAATCGACCGTGAAAGAGCGCCAATATACGGATGAGGAAAAAAGAATACGAGAACAGATTTTGGCCCAATATTCACAGGTAAAGAAATTAACGAGATAAAATAGAAATGCATATGCATTTCTTAGTGATGTAACGAATGTTAATATTTGATATTCCCGAATACGAATGCGAATATTTGAAACGATATACGCGAATAAGAATATTTAATGTGAAATTCATAGACATTAAATTAGGGCTCTATTTACGCCTGCAATATGAAATATTAACAAATTGTTATGAAAAAGAACTTCATACTCCTGGTTGGCGTATTTTAAAGTTAATAAAAACTACCCAAAATTTTAATGATCGTCAGTAAATAATATTTGATTATGATACAAAGCTCAAATTTCTATAGAAAATTTAATGGATTCGTACAAACTAATATTTTTATCGATTTATTTAAATTTCGTTTAGGATTTATGCATTTATTTATTTAATATTTTTTATAAAAATATTCGTATTCGCCTGAGTTTGACGAATACGAATACGAATATTTAAAAATGGCCGAATTTTCGGCAATTCGAATACGAATATTCGGGCATCACTACACAATTTTTCATTGAAATTGAGAAAATTCCAATTGAAATTGAGAACTTCAATTTAAAATTGAGAAAATTCCAAATGAAAATGAGAATTTCAATTTTAAATTTAGAAAATTTCTAATGAAAATGAGAATTTCAATTTGAAATTTCCAAATACAAATGAGATTTTCAATTTGAAATTGCGAAAATTCCAGTTGAAATTGAGAATCTAAATTTGAAATTGAGAAAATTCTAGGTGAAATTGAGAAAATTCCAAATGAAAATGAGAAAATGCCAAATGAAAATGAGAAATTTAAATCTGAAATTGAGAAAATTCCAAATTAAGTTGTAATTCAGAAAATTTATTTATTTGTACATAAATGATTAAAAATAATTATATAGCTATATATTATTGCCCAATAGGCATATCCTCCAGATCCATAGCATACTGGTAAAACCTTGTAGTATAGCTCTACTGCAATCTCCAACAGTTATATTTGCCTTTGAAATATTAATTATCTCTTCTAAAAACACAAGTCCCTGCTCTCCAACATTTGGGGTACTTACGTTTGGTGCATTCAGCTTTGTTTTTACCAAATAATTTCAATAGGATTAAGCATCGGTGAATAGGGGCTCAGTCGTAAAAGAGTCATAAAAAGAGGAGAGTTGTCGAAAATATGTTGTAGATGGTTTTGGCAGGGAGCGTTGTCACATTAAATAAGTTGAAAATCTCATTTTTATTTGAAATTTTCTCTATTTCAAATTAAAATTTCTCATTTTCATTTGGAATTTTCTCAATTTCAAAATGAAATTCTCAATTTCAACAGAAATTTTCTCAATTTCAAATTGAGTTGGAATTTTCTAAATTTCAAATAGAAATTCTCAATTTCATTTGGAATTTTCTCAATTTTAAATTGAAAATCTCATTTATATTTGGAAATTTCTCAATTTCAAATTGAAATTCTTATTTTTAATTAGAATTTTTTCAATTTCAAATTGAAATTCTCATTTTTATTTGGAATTTTCCCAATTTCATTTGGAATATTCTCAATTACAATGACAAATGGTGTAGTATGTATGTACACATTTGCATATACATAAACTGATACATGTATTTACCCACTTAACTTATAGTTTTTTTATTCTTTCGTGCAATATCCTGCTACTTCCTATATGCTGATACATACATACAATTATGTTAAATCTTCTTGAATGTGTTTATTTATTGCTAAAACTCTACAAAACAAACTCCACTTCAGTTGTACTAACATTGAATTATAATATTAAACTTTTCAATATTTTATTTGCATTAATGCAAATCTGGCATGTGAAAAATAATAAGGACTTTTAGTATCACCATAGAAATAGAAACGAGAAATTAATAAAACTAAAACAGATTATTACTAATTTTTGGGCAAAGGTTTGTTAAGTGTGAACTGACCGTACGTAACTTAATTTATTTGTTGCGACTATTATATGGCGAACGTAATAAGTTACTTATATAAATTACTCAATGTGGTCTTTATATTAATATTCTTGAACAATTATTAATTTTATTAAAACAAGACACTTAAAAAATAATGAAAAGCACACATTTTCTGGTGTTAAAAATGTTATTTGCTTTTGGGATTTCTTTCTAAAATAAGAGTTTAGTATCATATATATGTATATGTATATTAAATATCTGATGTTAATAACAATCTCTACCCAAGTAGATAGACTAGGGTGCTGATGAAGTGCGTGGCTGCACAGAAAAATATCGGTATTTCCCCCAGCTAAAAAGTCTAGTTTAATTTGTCTTCTCTTTAGAAACTCACATTAATTAATGAAAATATTTCATTCAATAAGAATTGAAATTACTGAACTTAAGCCCGAATAAAAATTATTTCTGATTAAAATTCACTACAGTTCAACTAAATCTAAAATAACAAAAATTAAAAATTTTAAAAACCCCCGACTTTTTTCAGAAAAGATGTAATATCTTCTAAACGGCTAGACCAAACATAGCTAAGAACCCTCTCGATCAAGTCACCTTTCAAACAGAAAAAACTTAATCAAAATCGGTTCAGCCGTTTGGTCTGTACGTGGACACGGACAGACACACAGATACACAGACACACACTACAAACTTATAACACCCCTTTTTTAGTCGGGGGTTAAAAATATATTTAAAAGAAAAAAAATATATATATAAAAATTATAACAAACAGAGAAATGCAAGAAAGTATGCAAGAAAAAATCGTATATAGAAGTCCCAATTAGACGATAATTAATTCAAAACGAATCAATACCAAAACGAGTTATTTTTAACCCCCGACTAAAAAAGGGGTGTTATAAGTTTGTAGTGTGTGTCTGTGTATCTGTGTGTCTGTCCATGTCCACGTACAGGCCAAACGGCTGGACCGATTTTCATTTAGTTTTTTCTGTTTGAAAGATGACTTGATCGAGAGGGTTCTTAGCTATGTTTGAAAAAAATCGGTCCAGCCGTTTAGAAGATATAACGTCTTTTCTGAAAAAAGTCGGGGGTTTTTAAAATTTTTAATTTTGTTATTATTATTAAGGCAATAAAAAGTTTGAAAGTAATAAAACAATTGTAGATATACAAAATCAAAAGGCGACTCAATGCCATCTTAAAGTGAAATGCAACAGATTTAAAACAATTCAAATCATAAACTAGTTCTCCAGTAGGGATTGATAAATATCTTCAAAATTCGATTTTCAATTTTTCGATCAACTTTTTTAATTTCGATTTTTGAAATCGATTAATCGTACGTAAAAATCGATTTTAAAATCGATATTAGAATCGTTTAAGACAAATTGGCTAGTTTATAAACAAAATGATATTTATTCATAAAAATTCAAGTAAAGATTATAGAACATTAACAAACAAAAACAAAAGTTAACATATTTATGTACAAAATGGACACAAAGTTAATTTAGCGAAACACATCGAGCCTTATTTTCGATTTTATCGCAAGCGACAAAAATTAAAGTTTTCAGGAGGAGGTTTTTTTTAAAATATTCAAATATATTTTTGTACTTAAATTGTCGCTTACGATAAAATTTCATAGCCAGTATCTTAAAAGTTATCAACAATTTTGGTATTTTGATAATTCTAAAGTATGGATATAGGCCCATCAAATTTTAATTTCAATAAAAAAGTAAATTTTCGATAACATGTCGCTTACGATAAAATCGAAAATATGGCTCGACTTTAAATTCAGTAAAGTACATACCATGATACAATAATATAAAGGTACAACCACATTTGACGTAGAAAATTAATTATGACTTTTTTCCCGATTATTTGATTACTGTTTTTTTGTAAACAGAGAGGAAAACGTTGCCAAACACATATAATGGCAACTTTCATTTAGGAATGCTTTTTGAAATGTGTAATTTGAGTTAAAAAATTGTAGTTTAATCCACACATTTTTTAAATGCTGTATTTATTGAACATGAGGATAACGAAATCTTTATGTAATATGATCTTCAAAAGTTGGCAAATGTTTGATTTATTATTTATTTCACCACAAAATAAAAAAGTCTCATGGCTAGTCATGCAACATCAGTCTTAAAAACATCGATGTTTTTGTTAAAGCAGCATAACAGCAAAATTTAAAATTACTGAAAACTGTTAGAAAGCAGAATAATTGAAAAAACTCGCTTACATAGCGAACATTGTAAAAATACTCGAGAAGTTGCAAAATCGGAAAAAAGCCTTAAAATTTATTAGAAATCGCTTAATCTGTGAAATAGAAAATTAACTCGGAAGTAACGCGAAAAAATCGCAAGTTCGCGAAAAATTTCTAAATGCATTGAAGAAATAACTTCCACTGCAAAGAATAACAAATTCCCAGAAAATCAGATAAATCACAAAAAAATTCCTAACATCGCAGAAATTGCAATGTCTGGTAAAAGTTTTTCTATAATTTTCATTTCGAAATGAAACTTCAATGGACATAAACATTAAAACACACAGAGAAAACAGTGCCTAATAAATACCTCATAAAATAGAACAAAATTAATAAGAAATCTCTATGGTTTTTTTCAATAAGGAAATCTTATTAATTTCATAGAGAAAACCTTTTTTGAAAAAATCAAGAAGAAATCTTGTAGTTTTTATGAGGTTATCTTATTGATTTTTTTTAATAAGGTTTTCTTCTTGATTTTATGAGGCGACCTCATAAAATAAAAAAAAAATATGTCTTTATTCTTGTGCTTTGCTTATGTATTTTCATTTAAATTCTATACCATATACTTATGTATGTATGTAGTATATGTACATATATGTTATTTATTTATACTATACATACTATACATACTTACATAGATACATACATATTACGAGTATACTGTATTCTTAATTAATTAACTCACCATACATACATATTATTACTTGAAAGGAGACAAGTATTAACCAGCAAACTTCTGACTGATAGACAAACACTCTAACCAATATGCTAATAAGCAGTCTGAATAACCATTGAAATAATTTTGCAAACATGCTTATACAAAAACGAAAAAGATCATGAAAAAAAATTGTCTGTGTCTATTTATAGATATGAAAGAACAAGACACCTCATAAAATCAAGAAGATTTCCTTATTAAAAAAATCAATAAGATGCTTTACACATAATCATATAGGAACCTAATAAAATCAAGAAGAAAACCTTATTGAAAAAATCAATAAGATAGCCTACTAAAATCAAGAAGAAAACCTTTTTAAAAAAAGCAATAAGGCAACCTCATAAAATCAATAAGAAATCCATATAGTTTACAATTTATAAGAAAACCATAAGAATCAAGAAGTTTTTCTCTATGGATTGTTTTTTTGGTGCCAAAAATAACGGAAATTAAGTAAAAAAAGTTGGGAATAATAAGATTTCTTCTTGATTTTATGTGGTTTTCTTCTTGATAAAATTAATAAGATTTACCACATAAAAACAATAAGGAATCTTTATAAAAAATCTTCGCTTCTTTCTGCTGGGATACGCCTTAGCCTAAAAACGTTTCATAGAGAAAATCTTATTGATTCTATGAGGCAGTTTTTTCTCTGTGCATTTAGTCATCTTTCGACGACGTAAGAAATAAACTATCGCCAGTTAGTTACACAAGGAAACTTTCGTCCAACGTACTGATTGTGTGTATTTTCATATACGAAGAATATTCATCGTTGGTTCCAGTTGTACTTACAGCAGCTTCGTCCAAACACACAAAAGCTTTGAAAGCTCTTTAATTTTTTCTTGTTTATTTTCAAAATAAGAGCAAGCATTGCTGCCGTCAAGATTTTATTGGCTGATGTGATCTCTTCTGCTCCTGTAGGTATGAAAGCACAAAAAAAAAGTTTGCAGATTGTGCATATGCCTTGGACGTATCTGTTGTAAGGCAATAATAGAGTGAAGCACGAACACGAAGTCCCGCCTATGATTTGGAAGTGGAGCAGATGCTGTTCAGTTAGGAATTTTCCTGTAGCTGTCCATTTCCTTGCTGTTCTATCTTTGCTGCTGCCGTTGTTGGTGCTGCTGTATTTTTTTATTGCTGTTTTTTATAATGAAAAAATTTAAATATTTTTCAATTTTTTTTAAATTAAATATACAACAAAGTCAAATAATTAATCAAAAACTCGGATTTTATAAACTAATAAGGTAGCATTAATTTTGAGAGTAAAAAATAATCGTGACAAACGTCAGAAAGTTAATATGACGACGAAAAGAGAGAACGGTCTTACCTTTATATTATTGTATCATGGTACATACATATCAAGCATTATTTTCGATTTTATCGTAAGCGACAAAAATTAAATTTTTCAGAAGGTTTTTGTTTTTTAATTTTCAAATTGGTTTTTGTATGTAAAATATCGCTTACGATAAAATTTTATAGCCCGTATCTTAAAAGTTATCAACAATTTTAGCATTCTAATAATTTTAAACTATGGGTAGTCCGATAAAATTTAAATTCAATAAAAAAGTCAATTTTCGATAACATGTCGCTTACGATAAATTAAATTATACGTAAACTTGCTTTAAGGCTCAGTTAGCCGACTGTAATGTAAAGTAACTGCAAAGTAGGAAACAGCTGATTGACATTTTTGTATGAAAAGTTGGTTACGTTGGTATCGATCAACTGTTTCCTACTGTTGCAGTTACATTACATTACAGTCGGCTAACTGAGCCTTTAGTTTACCAATTTTTTATATTACATAAAATAAATTTCAAAACAGTACAAATTATTATATATATAGTTATAAGAGAATGACAAAAAGGTTATATATAACCATTAAAATTGATGAATTCAAATAATGGTTATAATCAACGATTATCGTAAGATATATTTCATTTTGGTTATTGTAACCAATTAAAGTGAGAAATATATTTTTTTGGTTACAAATAACTATTACAGCAACCAAAAAAATTTTTTGGTTACCAATAACAATTATCTAAAGTATTTAAATTTTTTGGTTATTGCTACCTAAAATACGATATTTTAGAAAATTATTGAACGACTTCCTTCTATCTGTATCCGATATGTAAAACAAAATTTTTTCGAGCCCTTTTTAAATTTTAGGGCTTTAGGATTTATTTGCAAATTTCAGTAAGTTTTGCGAATCAGGTAATTAAATAAAATTAAATTAAATAAAACTTATTGCTCTTGTGCATAACTTTAATTTTTTAATTTTAGTTTGATTGCAAATTTTCGCGAATTTTGCCGATTTTTTGGCATTCCTCATAATTTCACTTAACAATTTTGGGGGTTGTTTGCAGTTTTGTGCCAATTTTCGCGATAAAAGTGATTTTAAGCCAAATCTTGCCATTTTCCGATTTTTAATCCATCTATCTATTTGATGTTAGAAATTTGGTGCGAATTTCTTTAATTTGGCAATTTTTTCAGTAAAAGTGATTGTTCACAATTCTTTGTGTTATTGGAGTTTTACTAATTTTAATAAGTATCAGACTTGGATATATTTTTGATGTTACCAAGTTTTTGCGAATTTGTCAAGTTTTTTGCATTGCGTTTAATATTAGCGTTTAAAAATAAATTTTAAGTTTTTTTGAGTTCTCGTGGTACCTTCATAGCGAACAGTCGATTAGCGGAATTTTGTATTCGTAGTAATTACATATTATTCGTAATAGGTACATAATGTCTTTAATAAATAAGCTTTATGCTTTGCTAATATTTTTTACATAGTAGAAATAACAGAAACAAAAAAGTAAACCGCAAACAAAAAAAAAAAAAACAAACAAAGTGACAAAGTGAGGAATACTCGTATGAGTACCTCAAAACAAACAAACTATCATAAGTCCCAAATCACACTATGCAAGTCATATTGCTAAGCTGATTCGCTTCAGGGAGAGAGAGACGAGGGGAACAGCAACGTTTCTTCCCCCCCCCCCCCGTCTCTCTCCCCTAGCAATCTAATCAGCTTAGCAATAAGACTTGCATAGTGTAAATTGGGACTTAATAGCAAAAACAAAAAAAACGCAAAAAAAAAACACAAACGAATAACCCTTGAGGAATTCTTTTTATGAGTGCCTCAAATACAAAAAATCAACCCGCAAACAAAAAAAACAAACAAAGTGACTATCATAAGTCCCAAATCACACTATGCAAGTCTTATTGCTAAGCTGATTCGCTTCAGGGAGAGAGAGACGAGGGGAACAGCAACGTTTCTTTTCCCCCCCGTCTCTCTCCCCTAGCAATCTAATCAGCTTAGCAATAAGACTTGCATAGTGTAAATTGGGACTTAATAACAAAAACAAAAAAAGACCGCAAACAAAAAAAAACACAAACGAATAACCCTTGAGGAATTCTTTGTATGAGTGCCTCAAATACAAAAAAATTTGAAGTGAGTTCAAACGGCAGAAATGCTTATTTTACTGTGAGTTCTGAAACTATTAATGAAAAAAATATAAATAATAATCGTGATGAGTCTTTTTTTTAACGGCAGAGCCAATTTTTCGCCAGCGATCAATTTCACTCTGTCCAATGTCAAATAGTAGTGATGCATTAACATTACTGTTGCCTAGTACTTCTTCATATAAGCCAGTAATATCATCCCCTTCAGGCTCGTGTTCATCACTTAACAAAGTTATCACTACAGATAACAGCGGCTCGAAACTCAAGGTACAAGTCGGAATGGACAGATATATAACCGTGGTAAAGCGTGGGCGAAGCCCGAATTCTTCGAGGTATCCTCGAATAAAACATCCAAGCCGCCACCAATCTACTTGAGACAAAAAAATTCAAATGCCCTTATTAAAAAATTAATTTCGGTCATTGGTGAGAATAAATTTCACATTGTTCCAATAAAACGTGGCAACATCGATGAAACTAAAATCCAAATTTATGACAAAAAAGATTTCCGCAAAATGGTTGCAGAATTTGAAAAAAATAAAACAAGCTTCTACACATACCAGCTTAAGAGCGCTAAAGGCATGCAGATCGTATTGAAGGGCATAGATTCTTATGTTGTTCCCGAAGAAATAAAAGATGCACTCGTCCTCCAGGGGTTTAAGGTAAAAAATGTGTCCAATATAATAAATAGAGAGAAGATTCCCCAACCCCTATTTCGTGTTGAACTTGAGCCTAATGATATAAAATTGAAAAAAATGGGACGCATCCAATTTATAATTTGAAATACCTCTTGTACCGAAAAATCACAGTTGAAGAGCCACATAAGCGTTCAGGTCCTGTACAGTGCCATAATTGCCAAGAATATGGCCATACAAAAACATACTGCAATTAACCCTCTGTTTGTGTTGTGTGCGGCGAATTACACGGCACTGCTAGTTGCAATAAGCCAAAAAATCAAAGTGATAAAAAATTTAGTAACTGTGGAGGTAATCACACCGCTAACTACAGAGGATGTCCTGTATATTCTTTCGTTAAACAAACTATGGGACAAAAACCAAAATTAGCTCCAGTCCAATCAGTAAACGCTTACTCCACCAATCTTGCTCAAATGAGCCAACCAGTTACTTCACGTGTATCGTATGCCGATGCTGCTAAGGCTAGTTCTATTCCGACACAAAATGTTTCACCGCAAAATAATTCAACAAATGCAAACTCAAACTTTAATTTTAATCGCCTTGAAGCCACTATTGAAAATCTTGTGCAAACTATCAACAATTTTACAACAAATATGACTAGCATGATGCAAGAAATTCTGCGAATGCAGAATACTCTGCTTCAAGCATTAATTAATAAGCCATGAACACGTTAACAATATGTTTCTGGAACGCAAACGGCATTCGCCAACATAAAAATGAACTTGAGCACTTCCTTACGGAAAAAATATTGAAATAATGTTGGTCTCTGAGACTCATTTGACTTCGAGAAGATTTTTCAAAATTAATGGCTACACTATATATGACACAAAGGACCCTAGAGGGAGAGCATGCGGTGGATCTGCAATTCTAATTAAGTCAAGACTCAAGCACTATGTCCTTGACAACGTTAGTGAAGAATATATGCAAGCTACTAATATTTTTGTAGAAAATTTTTGTTCGAATTTCGTGATATCATCAATTTATTCACCTCCCAGATTTTCAGTTACAAATCGCTTGGATCTTGTTTCGTGGCAGCTGGAGACTACAATGCAAAACATACGTACTGGGGTTCGCGTCTTGTAACACCTAGAGGTCGAGCTTTGTTTAATACAATTTCAAAAATGGGATTGGATGTTATTTCGAGTGGGGAGCCCACTTACTGGCCTACTGACGTACGAAAAATTCCGGATGTTATAGATTTTGGCGTCATGAAAAACATTTCTAGGGATTTAATTCATGTTGAAGCTTCTCTAGATCTCTCCTCCGATCACTCTCCGACTATCGTTTCAATCTGTAACCCACTAAAAAGTGACTTTACTCAACCATATATGAAGATTATCAATCGTGTTAATTGGCTGGGATTCAAAAAATATCTTAGTAGTCATTGCACGGAAAATATTACGCTAAGAACACCCAATGATATTGAATCTAGCATTGCCTATATTAATGAAAATATTAAACAGGCTACTGAGCATGCCACTACCTCCCATCCGCAAACTGGGTTTAATAAAATTTATTCTAGGGATATTGAACGTCTCGTGTATGAAAAAAGAAGAGCTAGAAGGGAATGGCAACAGCACAGATCACCCCAAAATAAAATCAGATTTAAAGAGTGTACTAAATGACTCCAAGAGTTGCTTGCATCTGAAAAAACTGCATCTCCTAAAAATTATCTGGAAGGTCTTGATGTCACACAAGCATCAAATTAAAAAATTAAATCTTTGTGGCGCGCTGCTAGAAAGCTTAAAACACCCGTTGAGTTTAAGCCACCTCTGCGCACATCTACCGGAAATTGGGCAAGAAGCGATACGGAAAAATGTAAAATATTTGCTGAGCACTTAAAATCCGTATTTACGCCAAACACATGGACTGGTATTTCTGGTTTGCCGAGTGTAGTTGCTCTACCCCCTCGACCCTTAAAGTTTAAGATGCGTGATGTACAAAAAGTAATTGCTGAACTCAAACCAAAGAAAGCTCCAGGTATTGATGGAATTAGTAACAAGATGCTGATGAACTTGCCGCATATTGCAATAAGAATCCTGCTGTTTATTTTTAATGCCATATTACGACTGGAGTATTTTCCACAACACTGGAAGCATGCCAAGGTCAAAATGATTCCAAAGCCGGGCAAAGATCTTACCAAAGCAGAGTCATATAGGCCAATAAGTTGCTCATGACAAAATTGTCCCCTTGTCTAACAGATAATATGTGCATACCGGACCATCAATTTGGTTTTAGAAGTCAGCATAGCACCATTGAACAAACGCATAGATTGATTCAATTTATAAGGAAAACATTCGAAGAAAAGAAGTATTGTTCTGCCCTATTTATTGATGTTTCTCAGGCATTTGATAAAGTTTGGCATGATGGCCTAATTTTAAAATTGAAGACATATCTACCAAATACCATTCTAAAACTTTTGGAAAGTTATATTTTAGGCTGGAAGTTCTCTGTTAATGGAAGGAGAATTTATGAGTGCGCCCGAAACTATCTCATCCGGTGTACCTCAAGGAAGTATATTGGGGCCAGTTTTGTATTTGATTTATACTTGTGATATGCCTGTGAACAGTAATATGCATACTTCTACATTTGCCGATGATACAGCCTGCCTTAGTATGCCCTCATGAGGCATCCCGATATCTTCAGGAACATATAACACAGCTTGAGCTATGGTTAAACTTATGGAGAATAAAAGTAAACAAACAGAAGTGCGTACATATAACCTTTACCATACTAAAAGATACTTGTCCCCCCATTAGAATCAACAGTCAAGTTGTTCCTAAACATTCACATGTGAAATACCTTGGTATACACCTTGATCGTCGGCTTACATGGAAACACCATATTGACTCAGATACATTGGCTGATTGGTAGAAATTCAACACTCAGTCTAGATTGTAAACTTTTAATATACAAGTCGATTTTGAAACCAATTGGTGTTACGGAATTCAACTATGGGGCACTGCTTCAGCTTCGAATATCGAGAAAATCCAACGAAAGCAAAACAAAATTTTACGGTTAATAACATCGGCTCCATGGTACATAAAAAATTCGTGATTTAAATATGCCACTAGTGACTGAAGAAATTGCAAAATACGCAGGCAAATATTTAACAAAACTCGAGTCACATCCTAATCCGCTGGCTCGTAATATTTTGAACTTTACTGGACACATCCGCCTTAAAAAGAGGGACACAAGGGCTCTTATACTTAACACTCCAGATGGGACTGCTTGATAATATATTTATTTTTCCTTTTTGATTATCACTACTTATGTATTATTTATAACTATCACTAAGTTTATGTCCGACTCTGGTCGGGACTAATAATTTTTTTTTTTATAGATTTAAGATTTGAATACTTATTGTTAGTTCACATATGAGGATACAATAAATAAATACATGTATTAAAAAAAATAAAAAAATAAAAAAAAGTTTTTTTTTTAATTAAAAAAATATTTGCAAATTTTCGCAATTTTTTGCACATGATATTATTTTTGATTTTTAAAATGTACGGATATTTTTTACAGATATTCATTTTTGCAAGCTTTCTGGATTTACATATATGTTGTAAGCCTATTCTCGAGCTATTGCCTTTTTGCGGTCTATATAATCAGTTTTTGGAGATATTTTCCATTATTTTAATCCCTTGCGAATTATTATTTTTTTTTTGCAATAAATAATGTTTTGGGTAGAAATTTTCTAAAGAAAAACGCCACGTATTTGAACAAAATTTTTTGTCGAAAAGAAAAGTAAAAAGCAAAATAACTATATTTATGAAATTGATAAATATTTATTATAAAACTGCCCGTTTCCCGTTTTGTCAGCTTTGCCAAATATATTTAAATTTCTTGTCCTGCATACCCCTTACAAATGCTTCTTTTACATATAAAATACCGTATTTTAAGCTGCAATGACCAAAAGAAACTTAAATTCTTTAGATAATAGTTATTGGTAACCAAAAAATTTTTTGGTTTGCTATATAATTGTTATTCGTAACAAAAAAAAATATTTCTCACTTAAATTGGTTACAATAACCAAAATAAAATATCTCTTACGATAATGGTTAAAAATAACCCAAACCAAATAAAACACATTTTTCAGTAACCTTTTCATTTCAAATAAAAAAATAATAATTTATTTTCGGTCCCTGGTTTAAATGTTTTATACTAATCAACTTTACTTGTTCTTGTTAACATCAACGTCAAAATAGGACACTTAAGTACTATTTTTTCTCAGTAATTGTTTAGTTTTAACCGGCTCTTGATATTTTCTAGCCTTTAGAGAAAGTAAATGTCCTATTTTCGATATTGTCTTGGCATTGATAGGTCCGTTTGTTTGCCCCAAAATTTGTGCAATTTTGTGCAAATTTGTACTGGATTTTACTGAAATGCGTTCGTTTACACACAAAAATTGCAAAAGAGAGTGCCAATTGAGAGAGTAAATTGACAGTTGTTGACTGAGAGTCTGCAAATTTTTACTGGACAAATTTTTGCCAGTAAAATCCAGTAGACGAGAAAAACATCCCAGCAAAAAATTACACATTACCATTAGAACTACTTGCCATATAATGACTTACTTTTCTGATTGCCAATTTTCATTACTCGCATACAAAACACATTATCTAAAATTACAAAAAGGGATGTGCTAGTTGCTAAATGAAGAGAATGATTTTTTTAGACGAAATAGATTACGTGAAATGTTGACAAATAAAAAAAATGTAAGTACTTCTCAAGAATCGATTATTTTAGTCTCACGCCTTGTTAAAATCATTAAAAATGCTTAATTCCTTTTTGGAAATTTTTTGCTGGGATATGATTCAATAAAATAAACAAAAGTAAGCAAATACAAAGTATAATTTTTTTTAATAAAAACATTTAAAAGAAGAAAAGTTGAAGTAAAAGTTTAACAAAACAAATCTAAAAATTTTTATGTTCAAGATAAAACAAATTAAAGAATAATAATCGTTAAATATATCAGTTTTCAAATTTAATTTAATTGTGTTATTTACTTTAGTTTTTTAGAGATGTAAGGTTTATGTATATGTGAATACTTATTTCTGCATACTATTCAGGGTACCGAGTATCAGAAATCAAATATTGATGTATTTTCCTATGCCATTTACCCAGCAAAAATAAAACTAAAAACCAAATACAAGCTTAAGCTTTCAAACAACTTCTATTTGTAGAAATATGTATGTATATATCGCTTCAAATTTATAATTATAAAAATGCATGCATCAATTAGTCCCAAATCACACTGTGCAAGTCTTATTGCTAAGCTGATTAGTTTCAGGGAGAGAGACGAGGGGAACAGTAACGTTTCTTTCCCCCCCGTCTCTCTCTCCTAATAAACTAATCAGCTTAGCAATAAGACTTGCATAGTGTAAATAGGGACTTAGATACCAAAAAAAATTTGTATTTGATGGGTTTCAAAAACAACAAAAACTTACAGCAATATTGTCAGCTGTTTTGATTAATCTGCAAATTTTTGCAATTTTTCCGTTCGCGTACTTTTTTGTGCAAGAGACATTCTCGAGAGTAAAATTTTCAAATTACCCAAAATTCACTCAACTACTGGATTTTACTGGAAAAGTAAACAAACGACAAAAAGTTACGGAATAAAGATGAATAATATTAGTTATCAAACCAAACTTCTTCACTCACATTAATACTTAAAAAAATTGCCAAAATTTTGATAATAATAAAAAATCGATTTTTTTTTGCCCAATAATCGATTTCAGTATAAAATCGCAGACGTAAGATCGATTACAAAAAATCGGGGTTTTTAAACATAAAATCGGTTTTCGATTGGAATCGAAATCGATTTACCAACCCCTATTTTTCAGGAGAAATTTAATTATATTGCTTATAAATATAAACATTATAAGATAAGTGAAAAGTCTTTAAAGGCTTCGGTAAAAGCACTACCTTGCAGAAAGTGCGAATAGTAAAATTGTGGTAATTTACTAGTGACGTTGTCCGTAGTACTACTGACCAGGTGTACCCCAGCCAATGATATCATCTATTGACATTTAACATTAGCTTGTCATTGAAAATCCACTACTAGACTGTAGCACTACTGACTAAGTAGTTCTTTTGGGACCACATGGAGACATTGGCACCAAAGATTCACTAGTAAATTTTAGGGGCTCTAGTATACAATATCGATATTTCCTCGCTCGTTGTCAATAGTAAAATTATAGTGATTTTCTAGTGGCATAGTCAATAGTGCCAATAGCCAATGTAATCGCCTATTGACAAATAACATAGGGTTGTCATTTAAAATCTTCCAGTAGACTTTAGCACTATTGAGAAGGTAGTTCTTTTATGACGAAATGGAGATATTTGAAGCAAAGATTCACTACTAGATATTAGGGATGCTAGTCTACATAGATTTATTTAAAATTATTGCATAGCATAATAAAAAAGAAAAACAAACTATTGAATCGTTCATTAACAATATCACCAGAAATACACTAGAACTGTTGTCTCTAACGTATCTCTACTCGCGCATAAAAGAAGAGTTGTCGACATTTTAACTAGTGCAATTGTCGCTGGAGAAAGAGTATTGACATAGAGACATATGGTTCTAGGCTGACTAGAGGGTACTTTAAGCTTTTTCTTAGTTTGACACTAACGCTCAAAGTTTCTTTTTGAGTTTTCAAAAAGCATTAAAAATAGTGCCAAAAGCACCAAGCTGGTTCCCGTACTCGAAAATTGGGTAAATGATAGGTTTTGAGAGAGTAAGGTTCGGCTTCTTGCACGGAACAGCCCGTAGTTACGTCCTGATAACAACCACTACGACAAACATATCAATCCTGATAAAAACACTCATATCGTATCATATCGTTCATTAGTTTGATAAAAATACACGATAGAATTTTTTTGTTTAATAAAAGTAATACATAGATACATATGTGCCCTTAATTATGAAAGTGGTCTAAGTCATGCGCATTTTTGCTTCGAAATATCAAATAAATCTTTGAAAAACTTCAATAAATATTTAAACATAATCAAATAAATTTATATAAATCAAGACTAGAACAACTCTAAATTAAAATGCTGCTTAGAATAAAAATACTTTTTCATTTGTTCAAATGTAATCTACTAAATATCTCGACAAGAGCAATATATGACTAAGACCACTTTCATAATTAAGGGCACATACATATGTTTTTTATTCAAACTAAAAGTTGATAAACTTGAAATGAAAACAACAACAACATGAAAAGTTATTAAGATTTAAAGAAAAAATTGCAAAAATCGTTGCCCCCAATCATAACAACACGACTTGTGCAAGACATTTTCAAGTAGGTTAAATTACTGTATACATGTATTTAAGTAGATATCAAAGGTGAAAATATCAGTTTTATTCATATAACATGACTTTTAGAGGAAAAACCACGGAAGAAATAAGAGACAGTTTGAATATATTCAATAAAAGAAATTTTATTAATAAAAAAAATTATTAATTAAAAAAATTGTATATTAGCGTCATCATACATATACTTCAAAACAGTTCTTAGAGTTTTTGAATTTTGCTTTAATTTCCAATCTTTGAGTATAATATACATCATAACAATTGCGAATAACATTATTATAATATTAATACTTTTACGTTGAAAATGTGCCACATATCCCAAAAATTGTCGATTGCCGAAAAACAATTTTTTAAATACATACTTATATAATCAATCAATCTCAATTTTTTTTTTAAATTTTCCATACATCAAACCAGAAACCAACCGACGATAGGTACACGATAAGATTAGCACATACATTTTAAACCCACCGCCACATTGTAAATGGAACGACGTCGCAAACTTGTCCATCATGCAATCGATAAATTTTTAACATCCAACACTTAATATAACGCTATGCCAAAAACGTTTTATGGGCATCCATATCTCCCTAACCTACTGAAAAATATCAACATTGAATATATACTTAAAGTAATCTCTATCTAAAAGCGTTGTAGTAAGTTTAGGTCGATAACCTCAGTAGTTAGA
The DNA here is from genome assembly GCA_949987645.1 of Tachina grossa. Lineage (NCBI taxonomy): Eukaryota > Metazoa > Arthropoda > Insecta > Diptera > Tachinidae > Tachina > Tachina grossa. Next base: position 233,646,366 of record OX465274.1, on the reverse strand, counting down.
AGTACCTTCTTAAAATTTAATAATTTGTTGATTTTAAATACTACAAATAAATAAAAAAAAAATTAATTTCTTTTTCTCTTCAATTTAAGACTGAAGTGCCCGATGAAGAATTTGAAGCCGCACAATCTGATGAAGACGATGTTAAGCATGGCAGCGGCAATAGTAAATCTTCTGCTATAGAAAGAAACACTAACTTTTCCGACGTTGTAGCGATACAGAAAGAGAAAAGAGAACAAGCACGTCTGGAATCAGCTGCAAAAAAACAAAAGGATAAGGAAGATCGAGAAAAGCAAAAACAGATGAGGGAAGAGAAAAAAGAGAAACGAAAAACCGTCAAAGGAGAGCGCAGACGATAGCAATAAGGCATTCTGAGGGTTAAAATTTAAAATATGTTACTATGAAACTCTTCCTAATTTTTCTTCCCACTTTTTGTAGCATGTATTTATTTGTATTATGAAAAATCGTATTTCAGAAACTTACGGCTAAAAATATTAGCAGAATTCACGGTTCATATTAAATTTAAAACCATTTTAAATATATATGTATATGTAAGTTAATACATTTTTTATTTAATTTGGTAAAAAAAACATTTTTATTTTAACTTATTTTTAACCCCCGACTAAAAAAAGGGATGTTATAAGTTTGAAGTGTGTGTCTGTGTGTATCTGTGTGTCTGTCTGTGTCCACGTACAGGCCAAACGGCTGGACCGATTTTCATTTAGTTTTTTCTGTTTGAAAGATGACTTGATCGAGAGAGTTCTTAGCTATGTTTGAAAAAAATCGGTCCAGCCGTTTAGAAGATATAACATCTTTTCTGGAAAAAAGTCGGGGGTTTTTAAAATTTTTAATTTTTGTTATTATCAGGCATGTTCTGAAAATCACTTTTTGTGAAAGTGATTTTAAATCACAAGAAAGGTGTTCTGCACACAAAACTTTTTGAATTTTTGTGATTTTAAACAGGTCAGCTAAATGCCTGCCGATTTGAAATCACTTGGTTATTTTTTCAATCACTTCATTTTGAAATTAGCAATTAATTAATTAAATGAATAACTTAATATCTTTTTTATTGATTTTTATAGTAAAATGAGCAATTTTCTATAAAAGAATTTATAAAATTATGAAAAAATTGGAGACACTTCCTCTTGCAAGAAATGTTGTTATTTGCCTTGTGATTTGCATTTGTGATTTTGCATTTACCAAACAAAACATCAGCTGTTTGAAATATTCAGTATTTATTTTTATTGACCTTTGGCTATATTTAGTTTAAGTGCTTTTTTTTATAAATGGGCTTTTAAGGTCAGCGAATTAAAATAAGCGATTATTTATTTTATTAATTAGTTCATCCGACGTTTCGTTGGAAAATCCCAACTTCATCAGGGATGTTTTTATTTGTTAATCTGGTAACCTTGTTGTAACAGAAAAAATATAAAAACAACAATTTTAGAAACTTATCATTACACAATTGTTTTTGTTTTATGATACATACAACATACATTGTAATCATAATTATGATTAAGAACAATCGTTACTTACATATGATAATATTTTGAAAATTATAATTTTTTTTCATAGTTTGTATTTTACATAATCAGCACTACATAAAACACAAAAGCTCGAAAACAAACGTCATATACAAAACATATAACATGAAACCAACGACACTGTTCTTAATATTAATATCACAGTAAAACTAAAATAAAACAATAGAGTAGTTGGCATTTGTGTTGTCTTTGTCTTCCTTCTTATTAATTGCACTGTTCCCTTTTTGTTGTATCCTGAGGCTCTGAAGTGTATATCGTTTATTCTCTCGTTTCTCTTTGTCCAGTATTTTTACATTCGTCAAGTCAGCTCTATGATTTTTCTCCGTACAGTGTTGTGATAGTGCGGTTGAATGTTTTAGTTTTTTAATATCAGTTTCATGTTCACTTGTTCTTATGCTTAAGCTCCTCTTTGTTGTTCCTATGTATACTTTACCACAATTGTCTGATGAATTTCCTAAACATTTAATTTGGTACACAACATTGCTTTGATCTTTTTTGTCAACTTTTGTTTTTGTTTTTGTGAATAAATTATTTATCGTTTTGTTTGCTCTATATGCTTAACTTAACTGTAACTTCTTTGTTGTTTATTAGTGTTTTCATTTGTTTGTTTTCTTGTGTTTTTTGAAAAGGTAAAATCACATCGAAAAGTTAAAACTTTTGTGATTTTTAGAACACCATCAAATCACAATTGTGATTTTAAAATCACAAAGTGATTTGAAACCTTGTGATTTACAGAACATGCCTGTATTTTATTTAAAAAGCACGACTTAATTGCAAAGGTATAAATTTACAACTGAACTTAATTCTAGTTTTTAGTTCAAATGAAACATAAAATAAAATATTGCAAAATTGCATGGTAATCATAATGACACGCGCTGTTTACTGTTTGCAACTTTTGTAAGTTGTTGACCTGTTTAACCGTCTGCGCTAATGTCAGCATTCTGATAAATTCATTGGAATTCAATAATAAGGGAAATAAACCTTTTTTGTGTTAACATGTACTAGGATTTTAAACATAAAGTGTGAGCGACTTTTTCTTCTGTATTGTAAACAGTGTGGCCAGATTTAAAACATTAAATTTTAAGTCAGAAAATAAAGCTAAACTTTTTTCCATTTCCACTTTCCACCTGACTACATTTTAAAATAGTTTCTTACTAGATATACCAAACGGACGACACACTCGTCCGTATTCTAGAATCAAAATGTAAATAATTTAAGATTCAAAGAAAATGTATCTAAACGTCATAAAAAATTCATTAAAACACAGCCACACACAAACTTACATACATATGCAAGCATAATTAAATAATACATGAAATTTAAAAAACCTAAACAAAATCCCTTCAACCAACCTAATTCAATTTATTCAAATCTCTTCCTTTAAGTATTATGGCTTTCATACAACAACAAATAAGAGAGAAAAAAATTGTTAGATCAAGAGAAATACTACATACCCACACACATACACGCACTCATGTTTTGTTTCTTTTTTTACTCGTAAGCTAATAAATGCGTGTATAATATGTGTGCATGTAGTAGTAGCAACTTTAAACGCTTATAGCTCCCAAAATACTGAACCGATTTTAATAAAATATATATTCTGCACATCTGTACGAAAAATCCTTTAAAACCATATAAATCTTTTTAAAATCGGTGCAGCGTAAAAGGGATTACAAAAAACATGTTCGCCTATTAATTATATAGATTACTAAAATAACGATATTGGCGATATGTGGTGATATTCGTTGTCATTTGGCGAGGAGGCTGAAAATAAATCTGACAACACTGACTCTTGTAAATAAATGGAATTACAACATCTACTATAGTTTTCATTATTGTAGATGGTGTAAACATACATACATACATAAATTTGCATTTTGTTGTTGCCGTTTTTTAATTACATAAAACCCTAAAAACTGACTATTGTGATATTTTCTTTTTGAAATCAAAGTGATTTTCGGAACAGACCCTTATATTTTATCATCAAACACGCAACACCAGCAAATTTGTTGACTGTATTATGGGGTATCTTAAGTTAAAAGTTCTGAAAATCACTTTTTGTGAAAGTGATTTGAAATCACAAGAAAGGTGTTCTGCACACAAAACTTTTTGAATTTTTTTTATTTCAAACCGGTCAGCTAAATGCCTGCCGATTTGAAATCACTTGGCTATTTTTTCAATCACTTCATTTTGAAATTCACAATAAATTAATTAAATGAATAAACTTAATATCTTTTTTATTGATTTTTATAGTAAAATGAGCAATTTTCTATGAAATAATTTATAAAATTATGAAAAAATTCAAGACACTTTCTTTTACAAGAAATGATGCTATTGCTTTGTGATTTGCATTTGTGATTTTGCATTTACAAAACAAAATATCACCTGTTTTCTTTTGTTTTTGAAGGAGTAAAACCACAACGAAAAGTTAAAACCTTTGTGACTTTCAGAACACCATGAAATCATGATTTGAAACCTCGTGATTTACAGAACATGCTCGTATATTGGACTAGAAAAACTGCTGCAAAGTCAAAGCTAAAATGAGCCCAAAAGTTTGGTTGTTGGTTATACGATTATGTTTCAAACTATATAAGCCGCACAATTGGTAAAATAAATGTGTACTTTTGCATCTACTCCATTTAACAATCTTACGTATATTTTCTTCCTTGACTGCTTTATATAAAATTTGATCAGGAATAATTTTCTTAATCGGGCTTAAGTTCAGTATTTTCAATTCTTATAGAATGAATTATTTTTATTAATTGATGTGATTTTCCAAAGAAGATAAGAAAAAGTCTACTTAGATTAAGAAAATTATTCCTGATAAAAAATCATCGTTAAATTCAATTTAAATATTTATCATAGAAACTAGAAATGTTAACTGATTTTAGCACTTTGTTCTGTGTGCTGTAGAACATTTTAGCACTTTTACTCTTTCATCTTATGGCAACACTGGATCAAACCGATTGAGTATATCGTCATCTGAAATTTAAAACACGTAACTAACAAAAATGCGGATGATGTAACGATTGCAGGTTCCACCTGGATACTATATCACAAAGATTAGAAAATGCACTAAACGAGGTTAGTGCTTGGTGCTCACGGAGTGGCCTTAGTGTCAACCCGGATAAAACGGAACTAGTACTCTTCTCCAGGAGATACAAAATTCCCAACTTCAACCACCCTAGGCTAAATGGCATTACTCTAACCCTGTCGGATAAAGCCAAATATCTGGGCGTTGTCCTCGATAGTAAGCTTTCCTGGAGGGATAATCTTCAGGCAAGAGCAGCGAAAGCCACAACGGCAATGTATGTCTGTAGGAATGCAAATCGGCCCTACATGGGGAATAAATCCTAAGGGAGTCGGTTGGATACTAGAGATGGTTATAAAACTTATATTATTTTATGGGATTTCGGTCTGGTGGAAAGCACTCGACTCAGAAAGTAATCAGTCCCGTATAGAGGGAATTCTCCGTAAAATGGCACTTATGATAACAGGTGCTCTAAAATCAACGCCAACAAAAGCGATCTTCGCTATGTTGGGTTGGCTTCGGTGGACTTAACAGCTAGAAAACTAGCTCTACGTACCACCGTCAGACTAAACACAATAGGCGCATGGAACCACCGACTTTGGGGGCATGCAAGTATTTGAGGTATAGTGAACAACATACAACATCTCATTGATTACTGCATTCCCAAACCCTACTTCAATAGGAACTTCCAAATTTCTTTGGCAGAAAGGTATTCCCCACCGAATGGAGCCATTCAGGTCTTCACGGACGGCTCAAAAAAGGGGGGAAGGGTTGGAGGAGGCATCTCCATTCCCGAATACGGAATTGAAATGTCCTTCAGACTCTCGAATGAATGTAGTATACTACAGGCGGAATTATCTGCTATAAAAAGAGCTACACATTGGCTAAGGTTCCATATTATGACTGACGGCAAATCCGCTATTAAGTCTCTCATAGGGGTGTATACCACATCCTTTCTCGTTCGGGAATGTCGTAAGGCCTTGGATGGTCTTGCGCAGCACTCAAATATCTCAAATATCTCGTGCATGAACACGGGACTATTTCAGGAAACATAGGTCCGGATGAACTAGCAAAGAGGGGAACCACATTAAGAGAAGTCGATATCGACAATCTTTGTGCACTACCACTCTCATCCTGCTGGAGACGTTTCGATGTAACCTTCTTGGAATTAGCTCAGAACAGATGGCGTAATGAGTCCACCTGTGCAATAGCGAGAACCCTCTGGCCTCGCCTGGACTTCCGTAGAACGGAAAATCTCATTAAATTCAACAGGAAGCACCTGAGGAACATCGTGGCCACATTGACTGGTCATTGCACCTTAGGAACCCATGCTAAACGTATGGGTCTCACGTATAACGACTACTGCTACAGTTGCAATGACGAGGAAGAGGAAGAAAGTATCCTGCGTTTCCTGTGTCTTTGTCCCGCTCTGGAGACTCCGTCTGCACCTTCTTGGCAGAACATCTTTCAGAAGCTTATCCGAGTTATCGGAAATCGGGCTCAAAAATCTGAGCCTCTATATTAGTGGTTGGTATAATCGCTGACCCCACCCCCCCCCCCCCCCCCCCCTAGCCAATTTCTTGACCCACTCATCTTTCTAATTCTACCCTTCTCACTCTCTTATTTCTCTCCCTCTCTCTCTCTCTTCTTCTAATCTTACAGGTAGCACAAAGGGATCATCATATTGGACCCAAGTGAGATGGATTCTGTTTTTTCCAATTTCCTACCAGCAGCCTGCTAACCTAACCTAACCTAACTAACAAAAAATTAAAAATCTCATTTTTAGTTAATTAATGGGTATAAAATAAAAACCTATGTCCCTACAAATTTTTCAAACCTTTAATTGTTATGATTAGCCGAATTATATATTAAAATAAATTGAATAATTTTGTTTAGTTTTTTTTCTCTCCCATAAAATTTAAAAAGCTTTAGTTACATAATTTTTCATTTCAGCTAACGATATACTTGTTTTATTTGCCTCTTGAAGAATTTTTACAGAAATTTTAAGGTAATCAGTAACATTAATCATGTAATTTTTAATAAATTTAAATTAGGGAAATCAAATAAAGAATATACAAAAACAAATTAATTGCAAATCTTACATAAAATAAATTATAAATTTATTCTTAAAATGTTCGTGTTATAAAAAATATTGTATCGAGTACCAATAAGAAAAAGAGTTCAAGAGCAAAAAGGCATATTTTTACTATATTTGTTTCCTTAATCTTACTAATTTTTTTTACCGTTCGAGTACTCTTCTCGGCAACAGCTCTTGTTGAGAGTAAATTTTTAAATTTTCACGGTAGTTACTCATTGTTTATGCATATACATACATACATATATTATACTCCTGCAAAAGACCCTTTAAAAGAATTTTCAAGACATGAGCAATTTTTTAAATGCTTTACTAAAGCGAAGTCTTCTAAAACAAACGCTAAACAGCACTGTTTGTAAGGCATTTCGCTTATTATACGACATCATTTATTATTGACATATGCCACGAGAATACATTTAAAAAACAAGACGTATTTACATATATTTAAAGACTGTACTGTACGCAGGCCTCTAATACAGGGTGGTCCAAAAGAAACCAAGGGGTGTAAAAGTTTAATAACTTTTTTGTTTATTAACTTTTTTTATTTTTTCTTTCAAATTATATAATATACAAAATGGAAATTTTTTTTACACTAAGTATGAAAAATGATGTCTCTTAAATGACCACCGTTTTCAGCTTCGCACTGATGGGCTCTTTTTAGAGCATTTTCCATAACATCTTTCAAAACTTGTGGCTGTATCGTTCGAATTTCTGCAACAATGTTTGCCTTGAGTTCAAGGATTGTCTCTGGCTTGTTCACATACACTCGCTCCTTCAAAAAAACCCCAAAGAAAATAGTCGGGTGCTGTCAAATCTGGCGATCGCGCTGGCCAAATAATTTCCGAATTTCGAGAAATTATTCGCTCTCCAAAAATTTGACTTAAAAGTGCCATTGTGTCTCGGGCAGTATGGGCAGTGGCTCCGTCCTGCTGAAACCACATACCAGGTCTGTTTTCAAGAGCAGGACGTAAAAAATTTTCTATCATAAACCGATACCGCTCTCCATTTACGGTTACAGCACTTCCATCTTCATTCTCGAAGATGTGATCCCACACCATAATGTACACCTGATGGGGTGCAATTGGCGTTGATGAATGGCTCTTGGATTTTGAGAACCCCAGAACCTACAGTTCTCCTTATTAACAAAGCCATTCAAATGAAAATGAGCTTAAAATAATTGATCTCTGGTTTAAATAATAAAATTCTATTGTTCTGGTTCTCTGTTCAGTTGTGAACCTCTCCATTATAAATTCTCCAAGTGTTGTCTATATAATCTGAAAGAAAAAATAAAAAAAAATTAATAAACAAAAAAGTTATTAAACTTTTACACCCCTTGGTTTCTTTTGGCCCACCCTGTATATATAATATCTACTGGTCCGACCCGGTACACATTTATACCGCCTGATTTTCATTTAACATATTCCTAGTTTACTTTTTTTTGGAAGTAGTGTTTCATGATTTCTTGAGCATGTGTTTCTTCGCATGCATTCTGAATGGGATCGCAAAACGTAAATAATGCTATACAGGCATGTTCTCACACTCGCAACTCGTATAACATTTGCGATTATGACTTGAACTCGCAAGATTAGTGTTATGTAAATCGCAAACGCCAGAATTTTGGCTAGTTGAACTCGCAAGGGTATACTGAAGTGAACTGATGAAATTACAATAAACTGAACTTTAAACAAACAATAAAATTATAAATAATTATATTAAATTAAATATGTTTTCTTTTTATTTGTATTAAAACTAGACGATTTTGCTGACAATTTTAATAAAATTTATTAAATTTAAAAAAAGCTTTTTTGTTTTGCTCATTTTTCCTCTCCATTGTTTCCTTATACTCTGGCGATTTGTGCATAAATCAATATGACAAGTCGCAAGCAAAACGCATGAGTTACAGAACATGTAGAAACAAGTTTAGCGATTTGCAACTCACATGCGATTTGAAAACCTTGCGAGTGTGAGAACATACCTGATAGTTTTTGAACTCATTAAAAACGCATGCGACGAACGCATGCATACATTGAAATTAGAATCCATGCATTAACTATTTCTTTTGCATGTCTTTTTTTGCTGGGAAAACATTCTTCATCGATTTTATCGAAGGCACATATTTGTACCATGCAGCTAACCAGTAACTACCCGACTATATGTATAGTTTTCTATATTTTTTTGCATATGTGTATAATTTTTTAGCGCCAAAATTGGCAATTAAGTGTTGAATATATTTTACTGGATTTTACAATTTTTCCGTTCGCGTACTTTTATATGCAAACTTTTTTATTGAGAGTAATTTCTTAAAATTAGTTACTGGATTTTATTGGCAAAGTACTAAAACACACCTAATATGAAATTTTTAACTCTCACCGCCATATTCATAAAATTTGAAACGAATTTGAAATGTATTTTATTTCAAATTTTCCATACAAAATTTTTCTAAAATAACAAAAATTAAAAATTTTAAAAACCCCCGACTTTTTTTCAGAAAAAAATTATATCTTCTAAACGGCTGGACCATACATAGCTTCTTCAAACATAGCTAAGAACCCTCTCGATCAAGTCATCTTTCAAACAGAAAAAACTAAATGAAAATCGGTCCAGCCGTTCGGCCTGTACGTGGACACAGACAGACACACAGATACACAGACACACACTACAAACTTATTACACCCCTTTTTTTAGTCGGGGGTTAATGAATTTCAAATTCATTTTATTTTTTTTTTATAAATATGGGTGTCAAGATATAGGAAAATTGTGTTAAATTTCTTTAAAAAACCCAGTTTTGGAGTATATTTTACAGGTTTTTGTTTGGAAATTCTGCTTATTTTCAGAATTAAATAATTGAATTCAGAAAGTTTCTTCTAATCATAAAATATACAGGGGTGTTCTGTAAACCGCTCGTTTTAAAATCGTACGACTTCCAAAATCGAAGACAGTGTTCTGCTGATCGGACTATTTAGTGCATTCAAAGTTCGTATAAAATATTTTAAACATCCAAAGCATTAAAACCAATTAAAAAGCAGCAATGAGTCACCTCTTTTATTGACCTCTTTTCTGAAAATTGTGCGATTTCAAAACGAGCGATTTACAGAACACACCTGATAAGCTTGTCCATTATACATTATCCCCCATATTCATAAAAAATATTTAAGGTTTATTAAGTGTTTATTTGACATATTTCTATGGGAAATTTATCAAATAAACCTGAAATAAACCTAAAATATTTTTTATGAATGCGGCCGTATACATATGTATAGCGATCAGTCCAATCGTTTGACTTCCTATAAAGTGAAAATGAATGCCAAAAACTTTGATAAAAACATAATAAATTACATCGTACAGAGTATGAAACCGTTAAGTACTGTTGATGATCCCAATTTCGTAAAGATCACTGATTTTCCACAAAAGTTAAATGTTATGTCAAGAAGAACATTAGGAAGAAAAATTGATATGTCTCATAATAAAATTATTGAGAAACTTGTAACGATTTTGAGTGATGTGGAGTATGTATCAACCACTGCATACATATGGTCAACAAAGACCAGAAGCTTCCTTGGTGTAACAGCACACTGGGTAAGATTTTGTTTATTGTATATTTTTGTTTAACAATTTATTTGGATGCATGATACATACGCATGTGTGTATGTATATAAACGTTTTTTAAATTGTTAAAGCTTTAAAGAAATCTAAGCATTGATTAAAAATTATTTAAATTCCAGATCAATGCAACTTCACTGGAATGTAAAAGCTGTGTATTATCCTTTAGCCGTTTTAAAGGAGCGCATACTTATGACAAGATAGCTGAAATGCTTTTTGAGATCCAGTCATCTTTCAAGTTGAAACATGAGCAAGTGGTTTCAACCACTACTGATAATGGATCAAATTTCGTGAAGGCTTTTCAAACATTTGGTTTTACTGACTATGAGCTAGATTTTTGTGGAAATGATTAAGGTAAAAAATATTTTGATCCCATAATATTTATGTATATAAATTTATAACTTGTATGTATGTATTCTCATATGTAATTTTTTTAATACTGTTAAAGGTGTATTGGAAACAACATGTGCTTCTGAAATTTTAAAAGAAGTATTATTACCAGTAAACATGCCGGACGATGAAGGTAGGGAGCCACACATTAAGTCTTTTAGCAACAACAGATATGAATAAGTTTTTAAAAAATTCTCGTGCCAGTAGAATTCACTACTCGGCAATTGCCAAATGTACTTTGTTATGGAATTTATCCAGAAGACCCAAATCAGCTGAAGTCATAAAAGATTGCCTTGGACATCAGTTAGTATATCCATGTCCCACAAGGTGGAACTCGCTTTTCGATTCTTTGGAACAACTTATGAAAACTAAATCAAAATTAAATGAATTGTTTGCAAAGTTAAATAAGACTAACACGTTCTCGGCTATAGAACTGGAGTACTTAGAGGAACTCATTGCAATACAGAAACCGATAGCTACGGCTTTAGATTACATTCAAGGAAGTATTTGCTATTATGGAAAACTTTTGCCTACGTTAATGTCTGTAAGAAACAGATTAGATCGACTGCAATGTAACAATTTAAGGCATTTAGGTTGTATTTTACCAAAACTTAGAGAGGGCTTGGAAAGAAGATTTAATAAATTTTTTATGCTGGCACCTGAAGCAAATATAGCCATATAGACGTCATGTTTCCACCCTGCTTATAAAATGCGTTGGATGTCAGAAAGCACCACAGTAAGCGAGAGGCAAAGAATTCAAAATCTTGCAGTAGATGCCTTAGAAAAAAATTACAAGAAGCGTGAAGCAATACCTGGATGCAGCAGAAGTAGCGGTAGTTGCAGTAAAGAAGATGAACCTCGTAAATCAAATTTGGAGTTAGAGTTCATCAGTTTCCTAAATGATAAAAACAAGGAGCTCGCCATTCTGGAAAGATATCCAAATGTTAAAAGTGCGTTTATAGAATATAACACCAGTTTGTGTTCCTCAGGACCTGTAGAACGATTATTTTCCTTGGGTTTATTCATTCCCCAACAAGAGGCTGTTTATCTGATGACTCATTAAAAAATCTAGTTTTTCTTAAAGGAAATACCTGTTTTGCTGAATAAAAATTTACAATATTAGTCTTCTATTAGTTTTGTAGAACACATCTGATTTATGTAAGTATGTACATTAGACCATTTCACAAAAAAAAAATTTAAATCCCAATGGCACAAGTTGTTTTCTAATTTTACCTAAAAAAAGGAAAACATGAAAATTGATCAAGGTTTAGGGGCCGCTCAAAATCGATAAAGGCTTTTGTCTACAAAATACCATGTTTCAAAAATACGTTTTTACTTGGTTGATAACAGCTTTTGATACGTTTAACCGATTTTGATCGGAGAAGACATTGAAACATTTAAGACAAAAGTTTCAGTTCTATAACCTTTCAAACTTTGATCAATTTTCATGTTTAATATACCAAAATTTTCCTTTTTTAAGTAGAGTTAGAAAACAATTTGTGCCATTGACATTTCAAACTTTTTTTTTTTTTTTTTTTTGAAATGGTCTAATGTACATACATATGTATGTACATTTTCCTTGGTGAATCACATTATTATTATTTAGATAAATAAAAATATGATTTTTGAAAAAACACGTATAAAGTTGAAAATCTGATTTTTCCAGTTGCTGTTATTGAGCTTGCAATGTATGTATACGCGAAATAAAGTATCCAATAACAGAACTATGAATGAATATGTAAGTACATTTTTATGAGACCAAATACAAAAAAGTATTTGTATTTGAAATATATAACTTAAAAGTATTTTGTATTTTGCATTTCAAATACTCAACTTGAAAGTATTTTGTATTTTGCATTTCAAATACTCAACTTGAAAGTATTTTGTATTTTGTATTTCAAATACATCAAGGCATGTATTTTGCCCAGCCCTGCCTATAAAAGACAAACATACAAATAAACTCTCGCATATTCGAAGCAGGGATGTCGGATTTATTCCTACCTATTTCGCCATATTGATATTAAAAATCGCCAAAAATCAGTTTTATGTAGTTTTTCTTAGTAAATATTTGATAATAAATTTGTTTTTATATAACACTTTTTTAATAGAAATTTTTATCAAATAATCGTGTCAAAATTTATCACAAAATCGGCAAAATTAGAAATAAAATCGCCAAAAATTATTTCTTGCAAATTTTTCTCATCCTAATACAAAATATAATCAGGTATGTGATGGAAAACGATCGCTTTCAAAACGATTTCAAAACAATCGTGTGATGAATTCCGATGGATTTTGAGTATCATTTTTGAGCCAATCTCAAGCAACTGACTTCGAAAAAGCACACTTGAAGATAAAGGTGCGCCTTACTCTTTAACAGAATAATACGCTTTATATACCAACTACGAATTAACGATCATGTTTCTATGCATGTTAATGATTTTTTGGGCTGTAGTTTTAAAAACTTCATACAGATTAGATCAATACTTTTCTTTTATAATGTCATGCTCACAGACTATCCAGACTATCTCCGTAGACATTTTACGTTTTTGCAAAGTGATAGAAACACACAGCTTCTATTCCCCATTCGAAATCGTTTTATTTATGAAAGATCATTTACTGTACGAGTCGCCAAATGTTGGAATTCACCGCCACGATCCTTAAGAGCATTCCATCGTACTCGTAATTCATTCAAAGGTAAGCTTGTTGAACATTTCTCACAATTGAACTGATCTAGATTCTGAATACATAATATAGTTAACTTCATGCGCAATATATCTTCCAATTTATAAGTAATATTCTCATCTAATAATTTTATAACTACATATTATTATTTTTTCATGAATATTGTGTATAGTTTATTATTCATGTTTAATTATTCTCACGCTATTCTTGTAGTCCACCAACAATATATGGCCCTATGGGCTCGGTTGGTTAATGTTATAAATAAATAAATAAAGTATAAACCATCAAATAGAGCTGTGAAAAGAAATTTATCAAAATATTTTGGAAAAACCATTAAAAACTAATTTTAAAATTATTGACCAAACGACTATAGAAAACTCATCACACCTTTTATCGGTTTTAAATTGCTTTTGTGTCTAAATAGTTTCTCTCACATGCCTGAATATATATATATATACATATATATACATATATATATATATATATATATATATATATATATATATATATATATATATGTAGGATTTATTTTTGAAACTGCTCCTTCAACAAACTAATGTTCCTGAATTAGAAAGATTCTGAAGCTCAATTTTGTTAAAAAAAAATAGCCAGAATAATCGCCAACAAATTATTTATCGCCAGAAAAATCGCCATGTCGCCAAACCAAAAATTTTGGACGCCAAACAAGTTGAAAAATCGCCAGATTTAGCGAGAAATCGCCATATTTAACAGCCCTGATTCGAAGCTGAGAGAGAGAGCGAGAGGGGAGTTTGGTAACATGACATAATAGCATTGTTTCGAGCTTATTTATAAAAAAAATCATTTTTCAGCAAGTTTAGCGTATTTCTGCGAAATTAACTTTACATTAGTGTAAAATTATAAACATGTGTACATACATTTATAAGTATAGATTGTTTTCGAACATAATTTTGTAGATTCCATAGGCAGTTTCAATAGATGCCGCAAACGCTTTATTAATTTTTGCGTAACTTCTGAAAAATAACGGCTCAACGGATGGGAAGCATTGATGCCAATTTAAATAAAATCGCGTGATTCGATCGAAAGATAACGTTTAACACGTTGGCGGACAGTAGAAATTAGTTGTTGGAAAGTGAAGGGACATATGCTATAAGCCGGAAAAAGAAATTTCTTTTGCAACTATATGTGATTTGTATTTTAATTGAAATCTTACTAAATAATGCTCACATATCAAAATAAAATGCTTTTAAAAGGGTCGTTTATATTACATTTCCATGTTTTATAAGGCATTTCGCGTCGGCATATGCAGTTTCTTCCTCATACCTGAAACAATGAACGACGGCAGTACCCGTCATGTACTTATATTTGCAAAATTTTCGAAGGCATATGCCGGCAAAAAAATCGTTTTTTTTTCTAATTCAGGAGTGTGCTGAGAATCACGCAATTTTAAAACACAAGATTTTTTGCTGTAAAATACGCCGCGCATACTTTTTTGTCTTTGAAATTTTCGGCCATTTATCAGAACTTTTTGATTTTTAACTAATGTCAATAAAGCGTAATGAATTTTTAATTTTAATTATATACATGCATAATTTTAATTATCACGATTCTTTTTACAAGTACATACATGTAATTTTATTTGATACTACCACAATGAAAATTGATTTTAGTTGATGTTAGAGCAATTACAATCCATGGTATTTGTAATTGACACTGTTGCTATTGAAATAATTATAAATTACTAGAAAATTAATTGACGTCAAAATTAAACTAACATCAGCCAAACCCACGATATCGAACGTTGTCGTTCGCAATCATTTTTAACGACAAACAGTTGATTTGGGACCCACTAAACTTGTTCAGCACGACAACACAGAATATCATCAGAATTTCAGCGCTTTTTATTTGTAAAGTAGCGTTTTATTTGTGAAATTTTTGATGTGGCAATATGCTAATTTGACAATGAGTAAATGCATTACGTTAACAACGTAAAGCCTGACGACCGGCAAGTCGATAGTTAGTGGGTCGCTCAAACGAACTATAATGAGTGACTTGTCGTCAGTCGATCGAATTGTCGATCGACATCGTGGGTTAGGCTGTAAACTAACATATTTAAGTTATTTTATTGCACAATTATATTATGCATATGTATATTTAATATGAAATAGTATTTTTTACTTCTTTTTGTTTTGAAATTTTTATTCGTTGTTATAATCGAATAGTGCAAATCAATAGCGGAATTCACGGTTGATATTAAATTTAAAACCTTTTTAACTATACTGCGATTATTTGAAATGTCTAAGACCTTTTTTCTTCTGGATCAATCCATCTTTTGTTTGAACTTTGATCGCGTTTATTATTTTTTTTAAATATTTTTTGTCTTGTTAATAGTTTCCAAATTTAATTTAAGACATTTTTATACTTTAACAACAAAAAAAAAAAAAAAAAAAACAGCGTAAAATATGTCCACACACTTGTAAATAAATACAATTACAATATCTACTACAGTTTTTAGTATTGTAGATGGTATAAATATATGTAGTTTATTTCCAATGTATGCATTTTGTTGTTGTTGTATTTTAAATTTACCAAAGCTGCAAGATTTAAAAGGTCTACAATAGCAAACCGTGAATTCCACTTGTTAATACTTTCACTCTTTTATTTAATTTTTTTAAACATTAGTTATCGACTTCGTCGTATTCCTCAATGTTGCCTTCAGTCAGCATCGCTTTCTAAGTCACTATCACCTTTCTCCTCCCCATCATTTTCCTCTTCCACTTCTTCATCCTCATTATCTTCATCTTCATTAATTTTTGGCACAGGTTTCTTAAGATTATCTTTAGGCTGCCCACAGATTTGTTGGTATTCTGGCAAGTCATATTTTTTATCGATTGAAATGTCATCGTGGCTCTTTCGTTTATTTTTTAAATCCTTAATACATATTTTCTGCAACTGGGATGGATTAACAATTTTAACGCGGCGGTTAGAAGAATCTATTGACTTGACTTCGATTTCATAGAACTCAGAAATGCGTTTGTCATCAAAACTCGAGTACTAAAATTTAAGGAAATGAATTATTTTTTAAATTTTCGTTGTGAATAACAATTTTTTCCGTTTTTAAAAACTTTCTAAAATGTACATACATACATACGTACACATATGTACGAGTATGTACGTCTTAAATCTTTCGATAAGTCAATTTTAAGTAAATGGTCAACTAGTCAAGTGAAATAATTACATAATTGATGCAACTCACCACAGAGCTTGATGTAAAAAGGAATTGTTCTGGTAACGTTTTAACTCGTATATATTTTTGAAGTAAATTATTATTATCCTTACGCCATAAACATAAACGATTGTTTTTGGTAAAATCTAATCCAGTTAGGTCCTTCACGTATACTAATAGATTAAAAGTTTCTTCAGTGTCATCATTACTTGAAATTGAGGAATTTTTATCAGAAGATAGTTTCTTTGGCGGAAATCCTGAATTTTTTGATGCTCCAGATATCGTTTCAAAATCATAGTTATCATAGTCATCATCACTAGGCTCATTCAATTCGTTGTTATCGCTGTCTCCGTCAGCAATTTTTCGCTTTGAATTTTTATTGCATGTAACTGAAGAGCTTTTACGCTTTCGTCCCCTCTTTGTTGCAGCACCACCAGCGCATTTTTGATGTTTTGGTTTTTTACCATTTTTATGAGATGCTGATGGCCTCCAGTCTTCTTCAGAGTCATCGTCATCAGTATAATCTTCTTCAGAATCGACAAAAGTAGTAGTTACCATTTCTGTACGGCTGCGCATTTTATCAGACTGAACATGTGTAAATAAAAATTGTATTGTAAATTTTAATGTAAATATTATGTACAACATATGTATGTTTTTGTTTAAATTTTTTTTTTAATGAGAAATACATAATTTTTAATTATGAAATCGTGCTTAATACATACACACACACACACACACACACACACATATATATATATATATATATATATATAGACGATTGTAAATCTACAATTAATAAATTTTTCACTAAATCACATAATGGTTTATTTATTATTTTAAGCAGTTTTGTTATTTTGTTATAGTCAACAAAAAAATTGAGTTTTAAAAGCGCAATCACTACTTATGTATATGTGTACTATACATACTTTATTCCAGTCTATGTTTATGCAAATGACAATTTTTACATCTAAGAAAGTTTCGCCTTCGTTTTAAATATTTTATATATTTTTTAATTTATTTTGTATAACATGTTTTTTATTATGTTCCGCATCTTTGAAAAAATACATACCATCGCTTTAATTTTTGTCTCTATCCTTTTTCGAGATTTTCTTGTATATTTTGATTAGGGGGATGATGCGTGGACATAGTAGAGAATTGCATACACATAAGTATGTAATATAACTTTTTTCACTACGTAGGTAAAAGCTTTGCAAATGATACTGAAATACTATTTACATAAGACTGTTTGTTCTTCATCTCTATTCCACTTGTTATTGAAAATAAAGTTTTTGATACTACGAATATAATTTAAATATCATAACATAGCGTCTTGAAACAATTTTGTTTTGTTACAAAAGTAAGTCAATATGAAAAATGGGATAAATTTAACTGGGGTATTTTTGATAAATGCGTTAACAAATTTTTGTCTCTTCAAGGCGCTAAGTAACTTTTTTTTTAGTTAGGAAACAAACCAAAAAAGCTTTATAACTTTTGCTCGTGTGTTAAAGAAAATAACACAAGTTACATCCATACATACATACATACATACATATGTGTAAAGGTACCACAAAGGCAAACCAAATGCAACGAAATCGTTCAGAGTTCATAACGACTTTCTGCACAAGTTGCCGATTTCGGGACTGATTTCGTCTTGAAGTCGACACGAAAAATATATGAAGTGGTTGACACGAGTTCTGTAAGAATTGTCGGGGGAAATTCCCTTAACTTCACAGATAGATCTGTCTGATATCTGAACGATGTCTGATGTTATTTCCTAGGGAAATTCTGGATTATCCTTCCGATATTTCCAATCGATGTCTGACAGAAATCGTACTTGTAGTCGTTTAAAATTCGCATAGTTTTTGGGACAGTTTTTACAGATATACGCCAGAAATCTGACAATAAATCGTTTTTATTTCTGAAATGATTGCCGACAAATCGTGCAGATTTGTAGAAGAAATCTAGACAAAAATCGTTGAAAACTCTGAAACTTTTGACGATTTATCGTAGAAAAGTCTGACAGAAATCTGACACTAAAACTTCAACATTTTCAGATTGAATAAATCATATTTTTGTCTATACGAAAACAATTTTTATATAAATTGAAACGTGTTTAATTGCCTGAATAGAAAAACTCTACCGATATTTCTATTTATTTATTTATTTATTTATTTACATTTTATATTTCATAAAGTAAATTTATAAAATATAACCAAAGGCGCCGGGTAGCTAGACCATATGCGTACGAAAAATTAATTAAAAACTTAATAAGGGTTTTCATGAGAATGTTCAAAAGTCTCGCAAACTGTGCAATTGTGCATTTTTACACTCTCGTAAATAAAATGTCAAAAATTGTATGGAAATTTATTTACACAAACCTGTTAACTTTGCCCAACAATTTTCACTCGTAAACTTAAGCTGTGCAATTGAGCATTTATTAAGCAACAACTTATTGGTTTTTGTTGCTTCCTTGAGGCATTTTTAGATACACACACACACTTTTTGTTTTTATAGAAATATATAAATATGTACATATTTAATATAAAAACTGCTTGAAATTTAATTTTTTTATTTTTATTATAAAGGGTGTTTTTTTAGAGGTATAGAGCTTCGAATTGATATAAAACACAAGAAAATCGTTTTAATGTCCATCAATTTGGCTTTATTGGAAGGATAATTTTATGCCATTAATGTTTAAATATGATTTCGGGCATGTGGCCGCCGCGGCTGGCTCGAATAAAGCCAATTCTACAGGTCCAATTTTCAACCACTTTTTCGAGCATATGGGGCCGTATGTTGGCAATAACGCCACGAATGTTGGCTTCCAAGTCCCCTAACGTTTCTGGTTTGTTGGCGTAGACGAGCGACTTCACATATCCCCAAAGAAAATAATCCAATGGTGTCAAATCACACGATCTTGGTGGCCAATTGACAGGTCCATTCCGCGAAATTATGCGCTCATCGAATGTTTCCTTCAATAAATCGATTGTGACGTGCGCTGTGTGGCATGTAGCGCCGTCTTGTTGGAACCACAACTCATCCACATTCATGCCATCCAATTCGGGAACAAAATAGTCGGTTATCATGGCTCTATACCGGTCTCCATTAACGGTAACTGACTCTCCAGCATTATTTCGGAAGAAGTATGGCCCAATGACTCCATCAGCCCATAGAACACACCAAACAGTCAGTTTTTGTGGATGTAATGGCGTCTCAAGGGTCTCATGTGGATTCTCTTCACTCCAAATGCGGCAATTTTGCTTGTTGACGTAGCCATTCAACCAAAAATGAGCCTCATCACTGAACAAAATTTTGCGATGAAAATCAGCATCGAGATCAATCTCATTTTCGGCCCATACACCAAAATCACGACGCATTGCATGGTCTCGCGGCTTTAATTCTTGCACAAGCTGGATCTTGTAAGGTCGCAAGCCAAGATCTTTGCGCAAAATCTTCCATAAAGTTGATGGACAAAGCTCCAATTGCTGTGCACGGTGACGAATCGATTCATTCGGGTCCTCTTCAACACTTTGCTCTACAGCGGCAATTGTTTCTTCGGTGCGCACTGTTCGACGTCTCTGCGGATGCGTATTATCACATAGAGTAAACGTAGTGCGAAAACGATCCATGGTTAACCGAATTAATTGCTCTGATGGACGATTATGTCGACCATAAAATGGACGGAGCTTGCGGTAAACTTCGCGAACTGAACCATTATTTTCGAAATAAATTTGCACGATTTGCAAGCGTTGTTCTTTTGTCAACCTGTTCATGATGAAATGGCAAACCAAACTAAATATTAATCACTTGACAGCTGACAAAATGGCCGCCAGTTAAAAAAGTGATGCCAACTTAAAGTTCTATACCTCAATAAAAAACACCCATTATTAATTTTTTTGACATTTCATTCAAATTTACTTAACTGTTTGCGCAAAAGGGGCTTCATGAAACAAGTCTCGCAAGTTTGCCCAATTGCACAAATGGCAATTTTAAGAGTTCTCATGAAAACCCTTAATAAGTTAAAGGATAGGTATGTATGTACAGAAAGAAATTAAGTTTTAAAATAACAAAATATAAATGCATATTTCTATTTATAAAAATTATTTATTACTAAACACTTTATGTTTTTAGCACGTCTTCTCTTTCCAAATTCAGTTGATACACTGCTGCGAACGACGATTATTAAAATGTTTTCTTTTCTTCAAATTGGATAATCACTTTAGACACATTAAACTATTGTTGTAAACAATGATCAAACAAAGAATTGAAAAAAACCTCGAACTTTTGATCCGAGTTCTGTACGAAATCTTGCAGATTTTTCTGCACAAGCAAAACATAAAAACCATTGTAAGATCTATCAGCAGTCTGCAAGCTTTCGTGCAGATATTTCTTAACAAATGAATATGAAAAATTCCTCCGAGGTTTCTATCTGAAGGCTAAACGAAATCCTGCAGACATTTCTGCATAAGCAAAATAGAAAATTCCTCGAAATTTCGTTAACAATTTTTAATGAACTCTGTACGATATGTCGAAAGACTTACGAATATGTACAGAATTGTCTTATATCAGACAAAATCTGTAAGTTTGTTTGGCTGGGTAGGTACATAGATATATTAACTTATTAAATTGCAAATGATTTTCTTTACAAAATGTTACCTTTAATTTGGTATAAGAGATAAGACAACCAAAATGTCTATGTTGATATCGAACGTAGTTCAACAAACGAATGTGCATTTTTCAGGGATCGAAAATAACGATTATTTTCCAAATTTAAACTGAAAAAATCACAATAATAGAGAAGTGCTACGTGCACAAGGAATATATATATATATATATATATATATATATATATATATATATATATATATATATATATAATACTCCATGTTACGTGGACTACCTATATATGCAATGATTTTTATTTTTTTGAGGTGCTACAATTTATGTGTGGTTGGCAAATTCTGCCTGGGACATTACGTATTAAATCTATGTATATATAAAAAATCGTAGTGTGTGTTTGGTCGGAGCAGAAATTTTCAACACAGGTTCGGGTTAATACCCGGTAGGTTTTCGTTTTGTTTTTGACCCAACAAGTGACCACGGTCTGGGGTAATTTGTAGTTTAAAAAAAATATTTATTAAGACATTTATGAGCTGAAAAGAATACTGTCGACGTTAGATGAGGGAATGTGTGATAGATCGGTGATACTACCGGTAAGTCATTACTACAGGGAAGTCAGTAATTGGGTAGAAAGCAGGACCAACACTTCATGGCGAAGTAGGGAAGATAGTAGAGTCTCGAGAGCTATGTGGCAGCATTTGGGAAACTGGCACTTCACACAACCAGAAACCATTGAACATATTATCTGTCACTGCCCGAAGCTGCAACGTCATAGGCTGAGATGGCTGAGCAGACGTTTTCATTACTGATACCGAGAAGTGTAAACTAGAGGACATCAGGGGCTTCATCATGGAAATTCGGTGGCTTACTAACGGATAATAGGGTCACTTCTGGGTACAAATGGAGAGTAAATATTACTTTTCATGGGCAATAGAAGGGAATTACAATGGGCCCAACTGGGTCGCTGACTGGAGGTGCGTTTTAGCACCATCCTTCCTAACCTAATAATAATTAGTAAAGAACAAACGACAATGGTAAGACTGTTGTAAATTTAGAGATGGTAAAGTGAGCTTTTATTACGAAAAAATCTTTCAGCAAATTGAAATACGATGAATCAAAACAATTCATATATTCCATTTGCAAAAAAGTTGCGTATATAAAGCAGAAATCTACATCAACTGACACCATACACAGTGGACCAAACACAGAAGAACGCTGATGATGAAGGTTTAGTGGCCTTCGAAAACGGCTAGCTGTTCCGTTCAACTATGTGTTGTCAGAATATTTACAACCAACTTTGGTGTTATTTGTTCATTAATAATTATCACATGTAATTTGGCTTACAAAGCGATACGAACTTTAGCCTGTTCAAATCATAAAATATATACATAATTATTTAAAAAAAATTTCACAGACTTTTACTCAAAAATCAAAGTTTAAAGTGTTAAAAAAAAAACTTTTCAGAGAAACTACCGAAATATCTTAACGAATTCGGTACGACAAGTCTGATTTTGAGAAAAAGTCGAAACATTTGGTACATAAAGTCTGAGGCATCACTACATACAAACGTTCATTCATATAAAATTAACCCATAAAAATATTTTTCATATACCAAATTAAACATTTACAAGAGCGATTTTTTTCAGTGAAACAGCACTAATCATGTATTAGTGCTTAGTTTTTAATTGTCAGCGTTGTCAACTTGGTGCGTTTCGCACCATTTTGGGTGCTTTTTGAAATTTTTTGTGCGAAAAATTCCTTAGTTGGTGCGTGGTGCTTTTTTTTTAATTTTTGGTGGCACCAACGCAAATTTAACACAACAATGGGTTAAAACCGGAAAATTCTTGTTGTGAAACTTATCAACTTGCTGTTAATTACCATATTAATACTAATGATGTTTACAAAATATCACAATTTGAAATAAAATCTGTTGTATGGCCCGATGATAACAATAATGATGAAAATATTGGGTTTATTTATTTAGAATAATTAATTTTTGTTCTCTTTTTAAAAAGTTTTAAACAGAATTTATAAAATTAATGTACAAAAATGTATCATCTTGTACAAGTGAATGTAAACATATTTATGTGCCCTTAATTATGAAAGTTGTGTAAGTCATATATTTCTTTGGTCGAGATATTTAGTATATTACATTTGAACAAATCTAAAAATATTTTTGGATTTTATGCAATAGTTTAATTTAGAGTTATAATAGTCTCGATTAATATAAATTTATTTTACTATATCGAATCAAAAATGCGTATGACTTAGACCACTTTCATAACTACGGGTACATGTATACCATGTATGTACGAATTCATTCAGTACATATATTGTAAAAGGCTATTTCTTTTACGTCCCTTTTCACAATGTATGGTTAAGAGTTAACATGAACTTTAACTGACAGTTCTTCATACAAAAGTTTCCGTTGAAGTCCCTGTTAGCTTTTAATTGTACATTGTGAAAAGGGCCGTTAATTTTGATATTTTTAATATGGATACATTAAACTTCTGATAAAAAAAAATTTAAAAATATTTAAATAAAATGATATATACTGAAGTCTTATTAGTTTTGAATGCTTACTATTTATTAATTGTTGATATCTTTAAAAATTTTTGTACAGAATTTATGAAATTAAAAAAAAAATATTATCAAACATATTTGTTTAGTTTTTTTTAGGTTTTGCCCTTTTAACCTTGAACTGTAAGAACCTGTTTTAGTGTTAAATTTTTAATACAAGAAATATAATATTATACTTTTTATGCAAAATCAATTCAATAAACATTTTAAACTAAAGAAATCTTGGTGCGTTTTTTTGTAAATGGCGCGATTTTTTCTCCATTTTGGTGCGTTTTGAAATTTCAAAGTTGACAACGCTGTTAATTGTTTACTTTTTAAAGTTTTAAAACAACAAAATGTAATGGACATTTTTTCATTTTAACAAGTATAGAAATAACTATATAATTCAGTGTGAACTGCACCATAATAAATTATTTAACTCACCCTTTAGTTTTCCATTTGCATTGTGTTTTTAATGTTATTCCCAGCCGGCATATTCATTCCTCTACCGCCTTCTGAAATAAATTTATGTTTTTTCAATAGTTGTCTTTATATTACAGAGGTGGAGTGGCTCTAATGAACAATATTTAATAATCATATCGAGCACTATATTCGATTTAATCGTAAGCGACATGTAGGAAAAATATGACTTTTTTTAAAATTGAAATTAACATTTAATGGGCCTACCCATATTTAGAATTATCAAAATGCAAAATTGTTGGTACTAAGGACGGGTTTCCATCTGTGTGCCATGTGCCAGACAAGCGTAAAAAAGCGTAACCAGTAATTACTAATGAAAAACTTTCAGATTCAGACATGTATTTATTGAGTTAAATAGTTTCATACATAACTAATAGACAATTTTATAAAATACAGTATGATTGCAAACTGTTTAAATCAATAAATATGTAAATGTCTGAATCGAAAATGGACAAATGACACACAAGAAATGCCAGATGTAAACTCAGCCTTAGGCCGGGTTTAGATCTGTGTGCCATGTGCCACACAAGCGGAAAAAGCGTAACCACTAATTACTAATGAAAAACAGTTTGATTCAGACACGTATTTATTAAGTTAAACAGTTTCATACATAATTAATACACAATTTTATAGAATATAACATGATTGGAAACAGTTTAAATCAATAAATGCATGTCTGGATCAAACAGCTTTTCATTAGTAATTAGTGGTTACGTTTTTTGGGCATATGACACACAAGAAATGCCAGATGTAAACTCAGACTTACTTTTAAGATACGGGCTGGGCTGTAAAATTTTATCGTAAGCGACAATTTACGTACTCGAGAGCTGCGTAAACAGTCTTGAAATGTAAAAACGTCATGATTTTTAAATGTATTCACGTCGCATGTATTATACTAAACCAATAATAAATGCTGTCGTACTATAAGCGAAGCACGATGGATGTATTGGTGTATGTGTATATCAGTTGTAGCAAGCGATGACGTCAAGACAGCTTGTCTGTAACAAACACTCAAAAGAAGTACTGTTGATTAGTGTATGCGCTTATGTGTAGAAAGAAGCTAGTATAACAAATTCTTCCGTCACGAAGTGTTTTCTTCTTTACTCTTATACCTACAATACTCAAATAAATTTCTTGCAAACAGTGTTTTTAACGTTTGTTTTATAAGATTTCGCTGTAGCAAAGCATTTGAAAAACTCCTCATGTCTTAAAAAAAGTTCTTATAAGATATCTTGTGCAGGAGACTATTACGTACATACTAGAGGCCTGCGCAAACAGTCTTGAAATATAAATACGTTTTGTTTTTTAAATGTATTGTTGTAGCGTCTATTATACTAAACCAACAATAAATGATGTCGTTTAATAAGCGAAGCACTATGGATGTATTGGTGTACGTGTATATGAGTGTTAACATGCGATGTCGCGAAGACTTCTTGTCTGTAACAAACACTCAAAAGAAGTAGTGTTGATGTGTGTATGCTTGTTATTTTGCATATTTTACGTTTGAGTGTGTGTGTAAGATATAGATGGCAAGCTATTGTCTTTAAGGGAGGTTTTTGTAAAGCAAGCGCACAAAACTAATGTCAATGCATGTGTGCGTTTGTATGTGCGCAGGGTGATCAATTATTCGACTTTTTCCAGAAACCGGTTTTCGAATAGTTCGATTATTTGAAATTATGAAAAACCCGGTATCGGTTTTTACAATTCAGGAAAAACCGGTCAACCGGTTTTTTTTAAGTAAGAAAATTGTTATACAAATGTTTTGATTTTAATTTGCTTTATTAAAAAAAAAAAGAGTTAACAGTTCATGTAAATACTATAAAACAATACAAAAATTAAAGGTAAAACATAAAAATGAACTTCATATACTTATGTATAGTACATAAATATGTATATATAATATACAGTTGAGGAACAAACTCTACATACAACCATCATTCTTAGGGTTTGTGGAAACTTGGGAATAAATTCAAAAAACTAATTATGCCAATATTTAGGGTGCTAATAAATATGTTTATAAAAATTTTATTTTTTATTTTTAAATACATGTATTTATTTATTGTATCTTCATATGTGAACTAACAATAAGTATTCAAATCTTGAATCTAAAATATAATTATTAGGCCCGACCAGTGCCGGTCATAAACTTAGTGATAGTTATAAATAATACATAAGTAGTGATAATCAAAAAGGAAAAATAAATAAAAAATAATAAAAATAAATAAATATAATAACACCTACAGTAGCAAAAATATTCAAGGTACATAGGAAAAAAACGTCTAAATACAGGCATAAAATACATGAAAAAATACGTGCAGCAAAATGTTTGATGTCGTCAACTTATTTGAAAATCCTGTGATTTCCGGTACCAAGCCGTCAACAAATGACATCCAAATATGGTCTAATACGTTGTTATTATAATTATTTTTTAATTTTTTATTTTTTGTAAAAACATATTTGTTAGCACCCTAAATATTGGCATAATTATTTTTTTTAATTTCTTCCCAAGTTTCCTCAAACCCCAAAAATGATGTGTGTACATATCGCTCATTTGCTTCAATAGTGGCATAACTCAAAAAATTAGTTTTTTGAGTTAATAATGCGGAAAGATGCGGCATTTTGTATTTTATCTTGTGTAAAAATTTCATATAAATAGCTTGTACCATCACCTCCTGAGAGAAGAATTTTTTTTCATTTCTCCATTGAGTTGTATGCAAATTAAAAACTTAAAACGCGTTTTCTGAAAAACTAGTTTTTTTGAGTTGTGCCACTATTGAAGTAAATGAGCGATATGTAGTTTATTCCTTAATGGTATGTATATACATATGAATGTGGATATCTACCCCTATATAAAATATGAAAATTTGAAATGTCAACAAAACTAAAACTTCCTTTTTGCAACTGGATTTTGACATCCATAAGGCCAATTAAATTCGCCTCTGCTATTACCTCATAAAATAATTTCCCTTAAATTTAATGTTTCAGTAAATTTTGGCATGCTCAAAAAAAGCTTAGAGCTTTTACACTAAAAAAATACTTAGGAAAATAAACAAAACACGTTGGTCTAAGTTTTAACATAGTAAAAACTAATTTTATTGCAAAATGTACAAATCGAAAAGTATTCGACTCAGCCGGTTTTTAAATTGTAAAAAAACCGGACTATTCGACATTCGAAAAATCAACATTTTGAAAAAACCGACAACCGTATTGTAAAAAAACCGGGTTTTAAAACCGGTTGAAAAACCGAGTCGATCACCCTAGTGTGTATGTATGTATGTACATGCATGACGTTTGTATACGCGCCCATGCCTATGAAAAAGCAAACATGTAAAGTATTTGCTTCTTTACTCCTATACCTGCAATACTGAAACAAATTTCTTGCAAACAGTGTTGTTTAGCGTTTGTTTTAGAAGATTTCGCTGTAGTCAAGCATTTAAAAAATCCCTCATGTCTTAAAAGTTTTTGTAAGGAGTCTTGTGTAGGACATACGAGTATATAAAACATGTTTGGATATTATAAAAAACCTTCTCCTGAAAACTTTAATTTATGTCGCTTACGATTAAATCAAAAATAAGGCTCGATATAAACAAAAAAAATTATAGAATAATTAATAAAACTTAGGGCCTGTCCCACGATGTCGACAACGTTCGACTTGTCGCACATTTACATTTGAAACAAAAACAAAATACCCAGTATACCAAATGGCTTGAGAGAACTATTATAATAACCTTACTAACGTGTAAGCCTCAAGCTTGAAAAAGTATTACAAATACTTACATATATTGAAAAAGGTTTTCGTAATAATTGTAGAAAAATCAAAACGGAACCCTCGGGATATTAATATTACATGTGTATTATTACTATAACCTTATCCTTGCATTAGTAAAATAATGGCGTTTTCTTTTCTAAAACAAAAGTGTAAAATATATGTTACATGTGATTTGGCAACATTTTTAAATGCTCTCCTGATTTTTAAGAAGTGTTGCATATTTTACGTTTACAAAAGAACAATTTTGTAACAAGATTTGTCATAAAACAATGACGAACTAGAAAATGACTTATTTTTTTCACAGACAATAACAAAAACAGCTGTTAATTTAATGCTGCACTCATGCCCCTTTAATGAAAATGAGTGTTGAACATGTAACATTTTTCTTCTTTTTAAGGGTAACATCGTCAGAAAAGAACGCGTTCCATTTTTTAAATAACACATACTTTTCAGAAAAAAAAAACAAAAAGAAATGTAAAAGGCAGTATAAATGTAACATATTGCTCAGAAAAGAAAACGCCATAAGACGCCGTTTAGATGAATGGTGGCCTAGCTGCGACACGTCGCCTGCGAGTAGTATTTGTAGGCGAGAAGTGAAGAGAAGTTTGCATGGTAGCACAAGTCGCACGTACTGGGAATTGAAGCGACAATTTTAACTCTTTTCTCTCACATATTTCTTTCTCTCGTATTTTTCTTATGCTATGCACAAGCAGTATTGCCAGTTAGACCAATTTTTTATAACATGCATGAAATAAACAGTTAAAATATAAAAATTATAAATAAATAAACTAAGGAAAAAAGGAATTATTGTATCTTGGTAGTAAATTAAAGCAAATAAAAGTATATGGACATATTAATTCTACATTTTACATCGCCTGACAATTGCGACAAAAGTCTTCATGTAAATGCGCGTGGATTTAACCCATTAGAGGTCAAACGAAAACTGATTGCAATTTTTTGAATTCATATTTATTTATTTATTAAAACAGGTACAAAAAACAAAATAGGGATAATATAAAAAAAAATATTTTTGTTTGCGAGTTTTAGGGGTGTACTCGATTGAGTACACTGACCGCTCATGTGTGAAAACTTTCGAAACACTGTTTTTCTACGCAAAGTGTTTTTAAGCATTTCTTGCACTGCCAACGTACTCTGGAATGGCAGATGAAACACCGAAACTGATCTTGCATTTTGGCAGGATAGTGTCCAACTCCATCTTGCGGCAATCCTTCAACCACAGATCCAGATTCGTGCGATATGACGGCGAAACATAAGTTGATCTATGGGATTCTCGTTACTCAAAACATGCAATCGCCAAGAGTTAGCAATTGACACATCCAACATATACGTAAATAATACCGACCACCACTTTTTACCATGCACAACAACTCTATACAGCGAGATTGCCTGATCGAGCTCATCAACTCCTCCCCATACCTTTGTTACAGCTTTGGAATAAGTGTGGGATTCCTACGTCAGTTTTTCACGCTTTTTTGAGCACCACCGCTTAACAGTTGAAAATGGTTCAATAGAATCATAGTTAGTACCCATAGTACATAGACTGCTATCTTTCCATCTCACAAACAACAGCTCATTTGCCTTATCAAATCTGTAATCATACGAAGCACGATCTTTCTTTTTCATGTCTTTCACACTAGTCAGTGGGCATCTTCTCATCCTGTTTTCTCTGCCACTTCCAGTAGCACGGTATCTCAAACCTTTAAGGTCAAGTAGAAGATTATAGCTGGTAAAAAAGTTGTCGAAAAAAACTTGATGATTTGCTGCAGTACTGTTCAACTTTTCTAACAAATTTTTCATTAGACGCGAACCTAATGGATCAGAACTTTCTGTTTGCGATTTCCCGGAATACAAATCAAATGAGTAATAATAGCCGGTGGAGCTAGCTGCAACCCAGTTTTTATAGCCAAAACGAACTGGTTTTCCCCGAATGAATTGCTTAGTAGGATGGTGGCCATAATACTTTACCATTGACTCGTCTATAGAGATACTTTCATGAAATACTCCCCACTGCAGAAAATTTTTCATTAGTAAATCAGCCAATGGTCTTACTTTGAACACTTTGTCTTCAGTTACGGATGCAATATTGTTATCTACGAGATGAATGTTTCTCTTTATATCGCGGAATCTATGCCTTGATAGAGCTTTGGCCACTATATAAACTCCAATGTCTTCATCCAAGCTCCAATACAGTGGCTCTCTAGGTAATTTATTATAACCTGATAAAATCAAAACTTCCAGAAACTTTTTGAAATCAGAGATATCCAAGTGAAAATCATGCCTATTGTTCTGCTTTGCATATGTATTACTATGCGAGATGATCATGTTGAAAACATCCTGATCAAACATTCTTTCAAATATTTGTGCAGGGTTTTGATCCTTTAGTTCTTCACGAATTTTGTTCACATTAACAAACACTTCAGAATTCTGTTGAGAAATTGAGCTGTGCGGTGTTATGCATTTGCGCCATATGGGGATACTTTTGCTGGGAAATTCTTGCCGAATTCTTTTTGATGCTAATGGTTCAGTATCACTGTCATCACTACTTTCGCTGTCAATGTTTTCGTTGTTTATAAAAACTTCAATGGTGCCAGGTATGTCTTTTGGTAAGGTGCACAACGTCATATCATCATCAACACCTTCTTCGGATGGTATAATAACCATATCAAATTCGTCTCATCGCTATCGCATAATATGCTATCAACAGCTTCCTGAAGTCCTTTAAAGCACTTTTGACTCTTGAATATTTTTCCACTCATTTTTTACAATCTAACAGAAAGAGAATTTTTTTTACTCACGCTTGTTGTCGCTGTACTCAAACGAGTACAGTGTATTTTATTCGCTTGTATTTTTTGACTGCTTGGTTGTAAGCTAATTTTTTTTCAGGTATAAGTTTTAAGTGATATGATTATAATAATAGTAACACAATCGCATAATAACAAAAATTAAAAATTTTAAAAACCCCCGACTTTTTTCAGAAAAGATGTTATATCTTTTAAGCGGCTGGACCGATTTTCTTCACCCATAGCTAAGAACCGTCTCGATCAAGTCATCTTTCAAACAGAAAAAACTAAATGAAAATCAGTCCAGCCGTTTAGCCTGTATGTGGACACAGACAGACACACAGATACACAGACACACACTACAAACTTATAACACCCCTTTTTTTAGTCGGGGGTTAAAAACAAATTCATTTATTTTTTTAATATTAACAAAATAATACCCTTACCAGTACACTGTTTGCGCGACACAACTCTGACTAATGTTTTTGCAGAAAAAATACAAACTACAAAAAAATTTTCTTTCTGTTGCTTTTATTTGTTTTGTTGTAAAGCCAAATAACGGTGCAACAGTCGTAAATTCTTTTTGTTTTCTTACTTGAGCTTTTAAGTACAGCTGTACTCAGTTGAGTACAGTGACTTCTAATGGACTTCTAAAGGACTCCAAAAGAGAACGTAATCGTTGTCGCAGCTAGGCCACCGTTCATCTAAACTGGCTCCAAGCTTATTTTTTCAATATTTTTTTTTGACTTTTGAAAAATAAAAATTTTAATTATTTACTTTAATTTTAATTATGTATAACAATTTTTATTTTTCATGCTATTTTCAAAGAAGGTGAAGAAGTCGACGAGCCAGGAAAGTGACCTTCGGGCGGCTGTCATAGATAAGAATTATCCGGATGGGAGAATCCATCCTGAACTGTGGCAGCTGGTTGAAAGTAGGCTCATCGATGAAATCGACCTAGCAGGGGTAGAAAAGGAGGAGGAATTACAATTCCATGGCGCGGACTGGGCGAGGGGTGTCAAACTGGTTAACTGCGGTAATAAGAAATCATTTGATTTCCTTAAAACCGTCGTTGACAGGTGTGGCAACCTTCGACCGGAGGCAAAACTGGAGGTAGTTTCAGCCTCAGATCTGCCTCTCCGGGCAGTGGTGACAGCGTGGTTTCCACCACTCGTTAGATCGATGGAAACCATAATAGCGGTACTGGAAGCGCAGAACTCGCCTCTCAGGACAAACCAACCCTGTCACAGAAGATAAGGTAAGAACTGAACTTGCATTTTAACAGCGACCTTACAGTCGTTTATGGAGGGGCCAGGGGTAAGCAGGAAATTGTGCTTGAATCGGTCTATATGCCCTATGATGCGGTTGATCCACCGGGGGCTGATGTGCAGAAGCTAGCCGAGTATGCAAGATTGAAAAGGGTTGCATTGGTACTGGGCTGCGACGCTAATGCGCATCATAGTCAGTGGGGGAGCAGCAACATTAACATAACAGATGTGAGTTAGTTTTTGATTTTATAACTTCTAGCAATATGTCGATTTGTAACAAGGGTAACGTACCCACTGTCAAGAATTGGGATAGGGCAGAGGTTATAGACATAACACTAACTGCGATAGGAACCTGTTGGAGAACTGGATGGTAGATAAGGACTGTACGTTTTTGGACCACAGTAGAATATCATTCAATCTAAATTTTTCAGGGGAAAGGCGTGACCCATATAGGAATCCAAGAAAGACTAACTGGCATACCTGTAGGGCCACTGTTGATATTAGAGCAAGGGACACTCCGCAGGGTGTGAATACACAAAGAGGAGTGGAAGAGGAGGTGTAATATTTTACAAACACTTGTAGGGAATGTTTTGAACAGTCCTGTCCGGTGGTTTTCCGGGGCAAAAGAAATCAGCCTTCGTGGTGGACCAAAGATCTAAAAGATCTGAGGTCCTCTGTTAGAAGATTGTTCAATAGGGCGAAACTCACAGGAAGGATTGAGGACTGGAGCAATCATAAGTTATTGTATAATAAGTACAAGGGTGATCTCAAAAGGTCGAAAAGGGCCTCATGGAGGAAATACTGTGAGGATATTGATTCCGTTAATGAGTTATCGAGGTTTCGTCGAGTATTGTCAAAAGATCCTCGGGGCTCCCGGGAATATTCAAAAATTGGATGGCACATGGAAGGAATCTAGCTCTGAGACACTTTCTGTTCTGATGGACACTCACTTTCCTGGCTGTAGGGAAGTAGGGGAAGAGACAACGACGGAGGTTAATTTTAACTACTTGTCGGACCAGGAATTAGAAGGAGCAGTGGGCGACATAGTGACGTTGGAAAAAGCAACATGGGCAATAAACACATTTGAACCGTATAAATAACCGGGCGCAAATGGTATTTTTTCTGGCCATGTTGCAGAATGTCCCACACCGCGTACTACTGTCTCTGGTGTATATCTTTAAGATATGCTTGGGCAGGAGATTTATACCGAAAGGCTGGAGAGGTTAGGGTCATCTTCATACCCAAAGCGGGCAAGGCAAGCCACTCAAAGCCGAAGGATTTCAGGCCAATATTCGTCGTTTCTTTTGAAAACATTAGAACGACTGATCTAAGGAACACAATTGATACCCGCGTCATTAGTGGTGCTCAGCATGCCTATCGTAAAGGCAGGTCTGTTGAGAGTGCACTTAATGACGTGGTTGGTGTTATAGAGAGGACTGCAGCACAAGGATTACACACTGGCTGCATTCTTAGACATTGAGGGAGCCTTTAACAACGTAAGTATAGAGGCTATTAGGGAGTCGCTGCAGACTATTAGGGTTCACAACTTTTTAGTGGAGTGAATAATTATCATGCTTAACAGCAGAATTGTCAACTCAAGTATGGGAAGAGAAAGCCTGAGAAGATTAGTGACAAGAGGCACAACACAGGGAGGAGTTTTGTCACCTCTATTGTAGTTGTTGGCAATGAACGCAATTCTTAGACGTTTTGACAGGAGCGGACGGAAGATAGTTGCATATGCGGATGATGTGGTTTTACTGGTAACGGGAAAGTTTCTTCCCACTATCAGTGAAATCATGCAGTCGGCGTTGGGCGATCTATCCTCCTGGGCCAGCAGTAAAGGACTAGGAGTCAACCCAGAGAAAACCGACCTAGTCCTCTTTACCAGGAGATACAAAGTAGAAAGCTTTGTACTACCCAGGATGGGAGGGGTGGAGCTGAGACTAGCAGAGGGGGCTAAATACATGCGTGTTTTTCTAGATATCAAGCTTTCTTGGAAAATTAGCACACCTCAGGCTGCCTTGGACGTCATTCTTCATCTACTTCCTATAGAGGACTTTGTAGTTGGAACGGCGACTAGAAATCTCCTTAGACTCGTAGAAACAGGTTTGGTGGGGACAGGAATATCAAGTCACACATCAATCTTAAATAAAATACGATAAGATGTATGAGGGTAGTGCAGTCTTTACAGACGGATCAAAAATGGGGGAAGGCACAGGGGCTGGTGTCTATATCTTGGGAACGGACATTCGAATGAATGTAGTGTTTCCAGGCTGAGATGTTGGCAATCCTTAGGGCCACGGAGCTGGTGGCCAGGAATGTAGCTGAAGGTGAGAAGGTAACCTTCTACGTCGACAGCCAGGCAGCGCTATGTCAAATCGAAACTTGTTAGTGACTGTAGGAAAGCCCTCAACTTGCTTTTGGATAAGTATAGTGTCACAGCAGTGTTGAGGGAAATGAAGTTGCCGATGAGCTGGCAAGAATAGGGTCGGCGTTAGATGAGGGAAGATCGGACAGATCGGTAAAATTACTGATATGTCATTACTATGAAGAACTCGGTAATTGCGTAGAATGCAGGACCAACAGTTCATGACGAAGTAGGGAGGTTTGTAGTCTCGAGGGGTTTTGGCCAAAACTTGAATCAGGAAAATCTAAACTACTACTGGACATGAATAGGAAAGCGATGCGAATCATGATAGGCGTGTTGACTGGTCACTGCTCGGTCAGATCAAGAACCAGCATTTGGTAGACGAGCACTCCAGATTTTTGTAGGATGTGCAGGGATGAAGAGGAACCATAAACCATTGAATATATTATCTGTCATTGCCTGAAGCTGCAACGTTATAGGCTTAGATGGCTGAGCAGACGTTTCCATTAAAGCATTACTGATGTCAGGAAGTGTAAACTAGAGGACATCAGGGGATTCATCATGGGAATTCGGTGGAGTGATGGATAATAGGGTCACTTCTGGCTGCAAATGGGAGGGAAAATATCACTTTTTGGGCAACAGAAGGGAATCACAATGGATCCAATTGGGTCTCCGAGTGGAAATGCGGTGGAGCAGCACCCTTTCTAACCTAACCTAGAAATTTATTAAAAAACCAAAAATCGAAAATTTATACCACCATAGTTATAGACGGAGCATCATTTTCGGTCATTTGTGTATGAGTAATCATACAGCACTGGGTCTTACGGGAGTTAAAATCGACCCTATTCGCATGACCCCATTAGAAATTTTTGTTAGATTTCTGTTCAAAGTATCATTCATAATTAGTCCCATAGCCTCAACCTCCGTCAGGTTTGGTCTATTGCTAAATGAGAGAATGGCAGATGCTGCTGTCATAGAAGGTCATTTAGAAAGATAAGGAAGAGTTGGCGAAAGAACGGAACCTTGCGGTACCCCTGAATTTATCTTAAACTCGCTTGATGAGATTCCAGCTATATCAACTCGTATAGTGCGATTCCTGAGGAAACTCGATAAGAATCGAGAGAAGTTATCGCCGACACCAAGGGCAATACATTTTGACAAAAGTGCACCATGCCACACTCTGTCATACGCCTTGGAGATATCTACAGCCACTACCTTACTTTCGCCAAAATGGTGGATTGAATTACACCATTTCTCCGAGAGTTTGGCAAGTAGGTCTACCGTAGAGCGGTATCTACGAAAGCCATACTGCCGGTCGCTGATTAAGCTGTTGGAATCCAGATACCTTACAGGATGGAAATTCACCATACTTTCAATCACTTTGGAAAGTGCAAGCATATTGCGATTGGGCGATAATTTTCGGGGTTATGAGATTCTCCTTTTTGGGGATTGGCGTAACCTTCAACACACTGGCAACCCACCAGCATGGCACAACGTTCCGAAGAGGTTAGCTAATGGACGTGCTAGCGTTGAGGAGCACTGTTTCAAGACTTTGAATTAACAGCCTGTTTGTGTGATACGTTGACGATGGAAATCTTGGCGATTCTGTAATTGATTAAGGAAAGCTTGTAGAAGTTTCATTTAATATATTACAACAACGCCAAGATTTATAACGTCAACGTTTTATACAAACATGTCTATAAGAAAAGACGAGTTTTGATCTTAATGTAATTAATTTATATGTATTTTATCTTACCTCGGAACTTTGCGCCTTGAGTTTCGTTAATAATTGCAGCTATGGCAGGATGTTGATAACGTTCGCGAAAAATAACAGATCCATTATGTACGTTTCCAATAATAGCATTGTTATTATTATTATTAGTATTATTATCGTTATCGTTACCGTTTTTTGCTTGAAACTGCTGGATTTTATAATTATGGGAATGTATTTGATGAGTTAATATTGGTGTATGTTGGCCATTAATTATTTCAGAGGATTGGTCGCCATTTTTGAAGCAGCGATTTTGATTTGAATCATATTTTTCTGATGAACTTAATCGATTTGTAGATTTTATTGGGACACCGCAGTCTTCCTTGTTTAAGGATTTTAAAATGCGATCCTGAACACTATGGCGAGATATGTGTAAAGCACTGCCTTGATTTAAGTTGAAAGAAAAGGTCTCATGATTGGATTTTTTAGCTCGAAAGCTACCAGCAGCAGAATTTAATGTGTTTCCATGAGATAATACATACATTTCTGTAGAATCTCTAATCGCTTTACCATCATTATTTTTGTTGCAGTTTTGTCCGCGATGACTTGATGGCAGCTGAGATGATGGTGAAATATCTAGTCCACTTCCAAGAGCAGAACAATCCAAATCGGAAAATACTTTATTTGAAGATGTATTATTTGGTGTACGCAGCAAGGGTTGTACTAAAAAATTAAATTAGAGTAAAATTACTTTCTTTGAGAATCAACAAATTACGTATGTATGTATGTATATTTTAATATTACCAGAATGACGCATATCAGTTGGTGCCTTAGGTCTTCGGTATAACCAATCACGGTCCAATTCATTACCATTTTCAGTACTTAATTGTCGAAAAATGTGAGGACGCCTCAATTCTACAACACCCTCTTCAGTTTCTTCGTCAACGATTTGTGTTGAACCAAACGATGTGTTAATTAAAATTCGGCGTGGTGATCCATACAGGCCGTTCCAATTAGAGTTATTTTGTGAATAACAGCTATTATTATTACTAGCTGAATATGACATCTTCTGAGGCGTTGAATGATTTGTTGACAAACCCTTTGCGTGATTATGGTTTTCGTTATTTAAAACACTTAAATCGGGTACCGAATCAGAATATAGAAATGGATTCGTTCCTTCATAACCACACATACTATTTGTGATAAATTTTTGACCTCTACTTCCACCCATAGCACTACCACCAGTCTTCATCCAGTCATCTGAAGCAGTAGAAAAAGTCCCGCCTAATCCAAAATAATTACTTTGCAAGGAAGAATGAGATACTGGAGCGGCTAGAGACGCCCGAGATCTGGGTCCTTGAGTGATTTTCAATGCCCTCCGACGTTCCTTAGATGTTAATGTACATTCCTAAAAAATCACAAAATTGACAAAATCTTTTTAAGTATATTTTCAAGGCACTTTTGACGAAAACTGTTGATTTTTTGAATAGTTAATAATTTGAACTTGAAATAAGATCGGATTGAACGGTAAATTAAATTAAAAAAAAAATGTTTTAAATAAAAAAAAATACAATAACACTGTGTGCAATTTTTTAAGTCATGGAAATATCACCATATACCATAAAAGACAAAAAACCCCGTGTCTCCCAGTTTTGCCCCAAGTCATGCACTTTTTTATGGGCCCCCAAAGATTTGGGGACTCGGTTAATTTTTGCATTTTCTCAGGCTCATATCTTGCAAACCGTTCAGAATTTTATTTACTCTCTGAGGCAAAGTTGTAACTCTTGTCATAAAGAACAAAAATTGTGAACATATAAAATAAAAAAAAACTTCATCTTCAAGATCAAAATTGCAAAAAAAAACGTTCAAAATTCGATTTGTTTACTTTCCCCCCTGTTCAGATCTATAGGTACCAAACCGTTAAAAACTCAAAGAAACAATCAACTACAAAAATTTACATAAATCTCAATAAACAACTTTCTAGAAAATATCGCTCCTTTATTGCAACGTTGTCATATCTCAAAAAATAAATTGTTCGAGTTAATGATGCAGAATTAATCCCCATTATCGTTATTAATATTGTGAAAAAATTTCATACAAATACATATCTTGTTTACTCAGCTCTTGAAAGAAAAATAAAATTTTCTTTTCCATTAAGTTGTGTGTAAATTGAAAACTTTAAACTCGTTTTCTGGCAAAGTATTATTTTTTTTTGAGTTATGACTACGTAGCAATAAAGGAGCGATATGAAATTCTTAGGAATGATTCTTAACAACGTTTAGACTAAATATAATTTAGGTAGCCGCAAAAGTGAAAAATTTCCCGAAAGTTTTTTAATTTCATTTGTTTGGTAATTTGGTGTCCGTATACATATGGTTATATTTTTTCGTGTTGTACTGTGTAATCATCCATATATAAATCGTTTAAAATTACTTAAAATAGAAATCTAACTGCAACGTGTCTGTAGTATTCATATTGAGTATACTACATAAACTATTAATGAAAATAGAAGTTAAATATAAATTAAGCCAAGCAATCACTCAGTTTAATACAACTTTTGGGAGTTGTTACTTTTTATTAACTGACTTAAAAAAAGAGGAGGTTATCAACTCGTCTGTATTAAAAAAAATTAACCGACTTTAAAATTAAGTTCTAAAAAGTTAAAAATAATTTAGATATCTGTTAAATAAAACATTTTTACACGCGTTATCTATGCTATTTAATTTTTAACCCACATATTTATAAAAAAATAAAATGAATTTGAAATTCATTTTAGGAAAATTTTGTATGGAAAATTTTAAATAAAATACATTTCAAATTCAATTGATTCAGCCACGTATTTATTAAGTTAAACAGTTTCATACATAACTAATAGACAATTTTATACAATATAACATGGTTGGAAAATGTTTAAATCAATAAATACATGTCAGGCTTAAACAATTTTTCATTAGTAATTAGTGGTTACGCTTTTTTGAGTAATATAACACACAAGAAACGCCAGATATAAACTCAGCCTTAGATTATGCCATTCTAAGAGCCCAAACTGTTTGCCAATTTTTGTGGGAATCGGATAATTATTAATTAATACTAAACATTAATGGGCGTGGCCCGCTTATTTTCAGAGCTCAGGGTGTGTGGTAAGTTCCGTAAGAATCGGTTAAGTAGAAGCACGTGAAATACATATAATATATACATTTAAGGCTCAATCAGACGTGACATAGCCATAACCATAGAAAACAGCTGTTTGAACCAAACTTATGGGCAACTCTGCATTTGATTATAGGTGACTCGCCATAACGCCATATCCATTTCTATAGAAACCAATTGAAATTTGGTTTGGTTATGGCTATGTCACGTCTAAATTAAGCTTTAATGGGAGTGGCTCGGTCCAAAATTAATGTTTTCTTTTGCCTTTATTATGAAATACACAAAGGTGAATTTTGGTAGGTGGTACACATTTCATGTATACCTACATTAGGGTATCACTTTTTTCATTTTTTTTTTGCAATGCATACATACGAGTAACACATCTTACAAGGAAAAATTGTGTAGGGCATGGAAAAATATTAAGAACTGCATTTTTAGTTTTTCGAGATAGTTAAAAAAGTTTACGCTATGAAGTTTTTAATAAAAACATTTTTTACTGAAATATATATAATTCACAATGAGTATAGGTGTTAGAATTTTAATGTGGCAATATTGCGCCATCTTAATTTTTTCATTGTGAGCAAGCAACGATATAAATCAGTGGTGTCAATTTAGTGCCTTTGGCACTAGATTTAGTGCTTTTTAAGTCATAGCAGTGCGCATTTTTTCAAGTTGGTGCTTTTTTTAAAAAGGCACTAAATTGGTGATTTTTTAACTTTGAATTTAGTGCTTTTAGTGCGTTTTACAATTAGACTAAATATAAATTTGTGATAGTTTAGTAGCTTCATAAAAACGCGAATTAAGATTTTTTCACTTTTTTGAAACTCTAAATTTAAATACATACACACATACGCAATCTAACAAGGTGACTGTACTTGCTTCTTTGCGTTCCTTCCTAATTATCAAATTTCCTATAAAAATACTGAAAACCCTTAATAAGAATATGAAGTTTGAGAATTGGACGTAACGCATTGGTTGTATGCATGATACAATAATATAAATTTTTTATGTCAAAAATATCTGATTAGACCATGGGTGACCACGATAAATTTAAGGTTGTGTAAGTGGGCGAAAAAGATAAAAACACAAGCAAAAACAATTAATAAAAGTAATTCTATGATTTTTTTATGAAAGATTTTTTTTTCTACAACAAAAAGTAATAAATAAACATTGTTATTCACTTTAATTCTGAGTTTAAAACTACTAAAAACCAATTTGTAAGAGAAAATAATTTTTAATTTTCAGGTAGGCAAAAGGATTTTTTTAGCATAAATAGCATACATAGTAAATTTCTCGCAGTGTGTTTGAGAAAAATTAGTTTAAAGATAATTTGTCTCAGATAAGACTAAATGAAAGAGAATAAGAATACGTGTGAATTCGATTTGCAAAAATTTGCTACATGATGTTCATGATGGATTAGAACCTTTTTTGATACGGAATGTTTTCTTTGCAGTATTTATTCAATTGGATGAAAGACATATAGGGAACTACATACTTTCTCATTCACAGTGTGCAGAAATGGCTATCACGAAAAAACTAATTGGTTTTAGAGCTAAATCACTACATAATTTCAACTCTAAAAAAAACTTTATGTATCGTTAAGAACATATTTATAGAAATTACAGAGGACACACATACGTTATAAAAGAATATAATAACAAATGCGGTGAAGTTGAGTCTAATTTTGGTATATTTTATAAAATTGGAAATTTGACGTCAATGTGGCACGACGGGGAGCTAGCTACCCGATTTGGCTAAGATTTTCACCACGTGAGTTTTATTTATTTATTTTCAAACAAGTAATATGCAAGCACTATCGCTAGATTTGCAGATTTCTCTGCATTTTGCTGATTTCTCATTGCAAAAATTATAGTGAGATTTGCAGATTTTCACTGCCAAATTGCAGATTTTCTGAAATGCTTGTGTAACCTCAATATTTTGTGTTTTTCTTTACTCCGTAAAAGAAATAACCATGGTGTTACTGTCAAAAGCATACACATTAGAAAAACAAGAAATACGTAGTTTTTGACCTTTAATTTTGCAGTAATACCCCTTTTAGACACGCAAAGTTTACTTTGCAAAGTCTTAATTCAGCTGTGTGAAAGACAAAAGGAGGAATACTATCTCTTTCTGTCTTTCTCCCAGCTGAATTAAGACTTTGCAAGGTAAATTTTCCGTGTCTAAAAGGGGTGTAACCATACCACCAACATAACATTGTTACATATATGAATGAATATTAGCAGCAAATACTTCTTGAACTGTTTTTTCTCACTCCTGAACATCTTGGATTTTTTGAGTTGTGACTGTTTATGATTTAGTGTGCGTTTCAACTTTTGTTGCTTAACTCGTAATTCAGCTGTAAGATCAAAAGAGATATTTGTATTTCCTTCTCCGTCTTTCTTACAGTTGAATTACGAGTTGAGCAACAAAAGTTGAAACGTGTGAACTGGGCCTTACATAGGCTTTTTAACAAATAACATATCTGACAGCATACATAACAAATTTGTTACAAAGTAAAAATATGGTGTCTACACGATATGCTAAAATCTTGCACATACGTTTGTTGACAGCTTTAACAAATGCCCTTCATATGTAGTTAAGCATACGTATAGTGAAAAAATTTTGTGTCTACACGATATGTTGGCACTGGTAACTAATTTTTCCTCATAAATATGCTGATTCAACATATCTTCTAGACTTAGCTTAAATTCAGCATATCGTCAGCCCATTATTGGTTTGACCTACCGACCATTTAAAAAAAATGAGTTAGGTATGGGGTATACATATTTCGAATATACACTTTCTGAATCCAAAAAATGTTTCGCGAAATTAATTATGGTTTCTGAGATATTTAACATTAATTTTGCTCCATTTCAACTATTTTTAGGTTTAATAAGTATTGTTTGGCTGTAAACGCCACTGTTTGGCTATTGCGTCAAATTATTCATACAAAAACGTACAAAATAAATTTAATTATTCTTTTGCTTTATTTCCTTAATATAGGGGGTTTTTTTAGAGGTATAGAACTTTGAATTGAAATAAAACACAAAAAAATCGTTTTAATGTCCATCAATTTGGCTTTATTGGAAGGATAATTTTATGCCATTAATGTTTAAATATGATTTTAAGCATGTGGCCGCCGCGGCTGGCTCGAATAAAGCCGATTCTACAGGTCCAATTTTCAACCACTTTTTCGAGCATATGGGGCCGTATGTTGGCAATAACGCCACGAATGTTGGCTTCCAAGTCCCCTAACGTTTCTGGTTTGTTGGCGTAGACGAGCGACTTCACATATCCCCAAAGAAAATAATCCAATGGTGTCAAATCACACGATCTTGGTGGCCAATTGACAGGTCCATTCCGCGAAATTATGCGCTCATCAAATGTTTCCTTCAATAAATCGATTGTGACGTGCGCTGTGTGGCATGTAGCGCCGTCTTGTTGGAACCACAACTCATCCAGATTCATGCCACATTCAAATCTTCCATAAAGTTGATGGACAAAGCTCCAATTGCTGTGCACGGTGGCGAATCGATTCATTCGGGTCCTCTTCAACACTTTGCTCTACAGCGGCAATTGCTTCTTCGGTGCGCACTGTTCGACGTCTCTGCGGATGCGTATTATCACATAGAGTAAACGTAGTGCGAAAACGATCCATGGTTAACCGAATTAATTGCTCTGATGGACGATTATGTCGACCATAAAATGGACGGAGCTTGCGGTAAACTTCGCGAACTGAACCATTATTTTCGAAATAAATTTGCACGATTTGCAAGCG
The DNA here is from genome assembly GCA_949987645.1 of Tachina grossa. NCBI lineage: Eukaryota > Metazoa > Arthropoda > Insecta > Diptera > Tachinidae > Tachina > Tachina grossa. Next base: position 233,603,318 of record OX465274.1, on the reverse strand, counting down.
TTGTTCTTTTGTCAACCTGTTCATGATGAAATGGCAAACCTAACTAAATATTAATCACTTGACAGCTGACTAAATGGCCGCCAGTTAAAAAAACGATGCCAACTTAAAGTTCTATACCTCAATAAAAAACACCCTTTAATTGCATAGTATAGAAAAAATTGGATTGTGTACATGAAATAAAAATTAATGCACGATAAAATTAACTGCTTCTTTTACCGAAATCAATTTAGAATTCCCATGCCATTCGCAAAACACGGAACAATTTGTTAAGCTAGTAAGCCAACATGTTTTTCTGTTATCGAAAGTAATCGACCAGGTCATATTGCAAACAAAATGGAATCGTGCAAACTTTATACAAAGGTAGAATCGCGGAAAGATTATTTATAAATTTTATATTTTGAAAACAGATCTTTTGCTTATCACCAAATTATTATAATTTAAAAATTAAAAAATTTGATGCCCATATTGCCTATATTAAAAAAAAATAAAATATATCGCGATTTTCGCGTTTTATGTGAATAATTACCAAAAAAAAAAAAAAAAAAACAAATTAACATTATTTTAAAACAGATTAAAACAGAAAACCCGAAACGAAAATATTTATTTATTTAAATATCTTCAGTAGTAGGTCGCAAATGGTCAAGTTTAATAAACTATTGGATGCTGCTTCAAAAACTCTTTTCGATGATACCAAATTTTATTTATGTCGTCTTGGAGCAAAGTACAATAAAATTCGAAAAACTGGAGAAAATACCTTTTTTAAAAATGGTCCAGCTCACGGATGGTCAACGCTAGAACCAAAATATTTTGGGAATCATCATAAAACATATCAAGCTTTATTTTCAGAGGGGTAACAAACTCCCTTTTTTTGAGTCGCTCTAATGTATATATAATGTATATATATGTTCATAAAATTTGATAACTATGTATTTCATTTAAAATTTTTCATAAAAAATTTTCCTAAAATGGATTTCAAATTTATTTTAATTTTTTATGAATATGGGGGATAAAGAAGAGAACATACATATGTAAGTATGTATGTAAATTTATTTAAAAAAATACAAAGAACAAACCAAGGTACATTAAATGAATGAACAAAGTGAAAATCGCAAACCTAACAAATAGAACAAGTAATTTAAAATTATTCTGTATTTCTTACCAGTTTTTAATGAAAATTCAATCAGAACATACCTCTAGTAAGTCAAACCAATCCTCAATGCCGTCATCACAGCGTAATAACACTTTGCCTTCGCGCCCAAGAAACAATCCGATACAACTATATGAACGCCGATTTAGCCACTCTACTTTTTCAACGTCTACTAACTTGACCTGCAATAAAAAAATAATAATAAGCAAATAGTTACAAATTAATGAATTGTATAGAGAAATAGCTTCGTACAATTTTCTTTAAAAAATTTTTAAGAAATATATGTAAATCATTATAAAAAATATTTTAGGATTATTACAGGTTTATTTGATAAATTTCCCATAGAAATAAGCCAAATAAGACCGTCTTAATAAACCTAAAATATTTTTTATGAATACTGCAGAATATGTTTGGTATTTTACATCAAATATATACATACATACATATGTACTAGATGTCTGCTTAAACAGTCTTGAAAACCATTTCGTTTTGAAATCGCAAAATTTCAAAAATGGAAAACAGTGTTCTTTTTATCGTATAACTTAATGCATTTGAAGCACTATCGATGTATTGTTGTTCTTGTATATGATTGTTTACAAGCGATGTCGCGAAGACTTCTTGTTCGTAACAAACAATCAAAAGAAGTAGTGTTGATGCGTGTATGCTTGTTATTTTGCATATTGTACGTTTGAGTGTGTGTGTAAGATGTAGATGCCCGCTAGTCAACCTAGAACCATATGTCTCTATGTCAATACTCTTTCTCCAGCGACAATTGCACTAGTTAAAATGTCGACAACTTTCCTTTTATGCGCGAGTAGAGATAAGTTAGAGAAGACAGTTCTAGTGTATTTCTGGTGATATTGTCATGTACGCGTCAATAGTTTGTTTTTCTTTTTTATTATGTTGTGCAATAATATTAAATAAATATATGTAGACGAGCGTCACTAAAATCTACGAGTGAATCTTCGGTTCAAATATCTCCATATGGTCGTAAAAAAACTACCTTCTCAATAGTGTTAAAGTCTACTGATAGATTTTGAATGACAACCCTATGTTATTTGTCAACAGGCATTTGCATTGGCTGGGATACAATTAGTCAGTAGCACTATTGACAATGTCACTAGAAAATCACTATAAGTTTACTATTGACAACGAGAGAGGATATATCGATATTGTAGACTAGAGCCCCTAAAATTTACTAGTGAATATTTGGTGCCAATGTCTCCATGTGGTTCCGAAAGAACTACTAAGTCAGTAGTGCTATAGTCTAGTGGTGGATTTTCAATGACAAGCTAATGTTAAATGTCAATAGATGATTACATTGGCTGGGGTACACCTGGTCAGTAGTACTGCTGACAACGTCACTAGTAAATCACCACAATTTCACTATTCGCACTTTCTGCAGGGTGATAAACTATTATGTTTAAAGGCCGGTGCACAATGAATCCGTTGTACGTTAAACTTCGACTTTTTCAACTGACATTAACGCAACGACGGAGAAGGTTGGCACAATGAGAACTTTATTGGCGGAAGCATTTGAATAGCTTCAATAGGTTGATTCTGGATTTTATTTATAAAATTCAACTTTTTTTATTTATTCCGTTTATTTCTTTTGTTTAATTTTATTTTTGCTGCCATAAAACACAAAAACCTAAATCAAAACATAGAAAAAAACCAACCAAACTACTCAACGTACGTAAAAAATTAAAAGTTGACCAATTTTAGTACTTTTGCGTTGACGGACACGTACTGAATGTAACAAACCTCATAAGAAACCATGTATTTCAACTTAGCTGTCAGTTGAAAAAGGCGAAGTTTAACGCATGACGGATTCATTGTGCCCCGGCCTTTAACACGTTAAATTTTTGACTTTCAATTCCATTCAATTTGCAATACACTCACACATTTTTCACTAACACAATCAAACTTTTTAAATACCCATCTAGCATTTGGAAGATATTTTTCTGAAAAATCGCCTTGCTGAGTCTTTTTAGATCACTATTCGTGATCAAAAACTGATTAATCACTTACACGTTCAAAAAAGGACTCGAAAAAGATTCGCGCTAATAGGTAAAAATAGATCGATTTCAAAATACAATAACAAATTGTATAGCAATCGCAAATTAATCATCCAGATGTGTAAAATGTGACTATTATTTCCGTTTGTTATTATCATATTTCGCTTACCTGGAAGACTGAAAAATGCTTAATCAAAAACAAATCATGCAGGTGTTTTAAAAGTGATTATAATTATGTATTTTATTATCATATTTTACGCAGATAGATGATTAAACACTACTTGATATTTTATTTTTAAGTATAGGGTGTTTTTTTCAGAGGTATAGAACTTCGAATTGAAATAAAACACAAGAAAATCGTTTTAATGTCCATCAATTTGGCTTTATTGGAAGGATAATTTTAGGCCACTAATGTTTAAATATGATTTCGGGCATGTGGCCGCCGCGGCTGGCTCGAATAAAGCCAATTCTACAGGTCCAATTTTCAACCACTTTTTCGAGCATATGGGGCCGTATGTTGGCAATAACGCCACGAATGTTGGCTTCCAAGTCCCCTAACGTTTCTGGTTTGTTGGCGTAGACGAGCGACTTCACATATCCCCAAAGAAAATAATCCAATGGTGTCAAATCACACGATCTTGGTGGCCAATTGACAGGTCCATTCCGCGAAATTATGCGCTCATCGAATGTTTCCTTCAATAAATCGATTGTGACGTGCGCTGTGTGGCATGTACCGCCGTCTTGTTGGAACCACAACTCATCCACATTCATGCCATCCAATTCGGGAACAAAATAGTCGGTTAGTCGGCTCCAATTGCTGTGCACGGTGGCGAATCGATTCATTCGGGTCCTCTTCAACACTTTGCTCTACAGCGGCAATTGTTTCTTCGGTGCGCACTGTTCGACGTCTCTGCGGATGCGTATTATCACATAGAGTAAACGTAGTGCGAAAACGATCCATGGTTAACCGAATTAATTGCTCTGATAGACGATTATGTCGACCATAAAATGGACGGAGCTTGCGGTAAACTTCGCGAACTGAACCATTATTTTCGAAATAAATTTGCACGATTTGCAAGCGTTGTTTTTTTGTCAACCTGTTCATGATGAAATGGCAAACCAAACTAAATATTAATCACTTGACAGCTGACAAAATGGCCGCCAGTTAAAAAAGTGATGCGAACTTAAAGTTCTATACCTCAATAAAAAACACCCCTTATAACGGGGCAATCTTTACGTATAATGTCAAAAACTTTATTTTTTTTTCATTTATAAAAGTTAAATCGATTATGAAATTAAATTATGAAACAGAATAAGTCTGCAGCTTCAGGAAAAATCGATTTCAAATTAACAGAGTCCATAATAAAATTAACGGCAATAACTTCCACCGCTCTCTGATTTATGTTATATTTTCATTCTGCTTATTTTTCTTTACAAAATGTATGCAATTTATTGAAATTGTGGTAGCATAAGAAAAAACGCTGTCAAAATAAAATAGATTCTGTCTCTGGACTGCTTTCTGTAACTTCCTTTTGGTGTCAATTTGTATGGAAAATGTGTTTGTGCCGTTATTCTGTTTGACCATTAAACATAGGACTCAGAAAGCTGACTAAAAAATACTCGAAGAAAAGTCAAATACGATTAGAATTGCGACTGATAAATGACTCAAATAACAGTCATAATTGACAATAAAAAGACTCATAAACTGACTGATAAATTTCTCAAATATGACTCGTAAGCGATTAGAAACATGGCTGAACGACAACTTGAAAAAGAGTAAAAAATGAAGCGAAATAAGACTAATAAATGATCAGAAAACGATTCGAAAAAGACCTTAAATACTACTAGAAAAGGGGTCGAAAATGACTCTAAACTAATATAGAAAAAGACTCATAAATGACTTATAAAGAAGAATCGCGGGTAGTCACGTTTTTCTACCGACAAAAGTATAATTTATGATCAGAAAATGAGCGCATATTCTAGCTTTTTAATCGCGCAGAGGAGTCAAAAAAGACTCGAATTCGATTGAAAATTTTAAAAATTGCTGGCTGGGTAGTAAACTATATATAGATTGCTTTCAAATTTACCTATCCATTAATATGGCAATTGAATTTTCAATTTGAACAGATAGTCTCAAGGTGTTTTGGTTTTAGTACAATTATTTTTGTGCTTTTGACATTCTTCGGTTCTTTACACAGCTATGGTTGCCGTATTTTTGTATAACAAATCCTTACGCAGTCACCTGTATAATTACACTATGGCTAGTCTAATTTGAGTTGGTCCTTCGTCGGTGGCATTTGAAAAATGAAATTGAATATCAATTTGTGTCACAGCTATGAATTTATTTTTCAAATTAAAGTTCATCCGAAACTTCTAAAAATGTTTACGAAAGAGAAATTAAAAAAAAATGTTAAAAAATTTTCAATGTGAAAAATATTTTATTAAAAAAATACTTTTAAACCAAATTTAACAATACGAAAAAACTATTAAAAAAGTGCTAAACGTTGCAAATTTTTTTAGTGGTAGGTAGCTGCCATGGAGACATTTTTGCAACCTTTTGTGAATAACTTGAGGGTTACACGATCAAGTTTTGCCTTTCAATTTTCAATGCATTCACACTTTTTCACTAATACATTCATACTTTTACGCTGCAGCCACACGTTCAATAAATGACTTTCAATTTCATTACACATATCGAGCCATTACCGCCAAAGAAGCTTAACCAACATGATTTTCGAAATGCGTTTTTTTATAAAAATCATTAACTTGTTATCATTGGCATTATCTGTCAAAATTGTATAACCATAGGATATACCGTTTCAATTTTATAGCAAAAACAATTTAAGCTTAAGTACAAACTATTTTTTGTTTACAGTTTTTGTAACAGCAACATGTTACTTAAGCTAAAATTTCCTTTTGAAAATAAAGCAAGTATGATATAATATTCGGATTAGACGTATATAACATACCCTCCATCGACTTCGTATGAAGTATATGCATACATACAATATTACATTCGCAGCTTAAGACAACAAAACTTCATGACTTCTATATAGATCTATAAACCGCAACACATCATTATACTTTATATTTTTGTTCCTAAACATTTATTTAAGTTTAATTAAAATTTTTCGGTGGAATATAACATTATTTGTAATACACCTAATTCACACGAAGACTTTTATGAAGTCTATTTTTCGACGTCACTTTTTGTTTGTTAGCGAACGGGGTTGAAAAGAAAGAGGGGTAGAAAAAATGACTCGATTTCTGTTTTCCATGGTTTTTTTCATATTTCTCTTTACATTGCTCTTGTTGTTATTGTTGTTACGTTTCAATGTTACTCTTCTATCTTATTGTTATTTTTTATTGTTACTCTTCTAGCTTATTGGCTATATGAGTGGAGAGAAGTAAAATTAGACGTCAAAAAAAAACATCGTATGAATGCAAGGAATTTTTGGTAGCAACTTCAAAAGAGAATTAAGAAAAATAGACGTCATAAATTTCACCGTGTGAATTAGCACATAAAAGAACAAAAAAATACTATGTCGGCAGAAAATTTGAAAACAAAAACGAAAAGTGTGCTCATTGCAATTGCTGTCAGTTGTTTTTGCCTATAAATTGAACACACAGTTGGAAAGAAAATTTGAAGGCAAAGTTGATTCAAATTCTAAACGTATGAATGTATTAGTGAAAAAGTGTGAATGTATTGAAATTTGAAAGGCAAAACTTGATCGTGTAACCCTCAAGTAAATAAAAAATAATAAATATACATACATATGTAAATAAAAAACCTGCAAATAATATTGGAGTATGTGGTCCAATATAGATGAAATAGACTATTTACATCAGGTCCCATGTAATGCAATCATGGACAATGGCGTTTTCATACAAACATTCAATGCTGTACGATAAGTGTTCGGTTAGTCTATAGCTATTCCATATGCGGTAGTTTTGGGGTTAGTCCGATGTAATGCAAAGTTTGACCATGTGGTCCAACCCTAGGACATCGCAATGTTACATCGACCAGCTTTATTCATATATTTGGAGTAGTTTTGGAGTACTCCTACTCCTCTTTGGACTAGTCCTTACATACATGTATGGACTAGTCGCATTATCTGCATAGAATGAATCCCTATTTCCCTTGGTCACGGCAGCACGCGTGAACGCCTGGACCACCTATTCTTTTTTTGTTTTGTTTATTATTGTCTGGAGAAAAATGATATGAAAGCAAAAATTGAGAAAGTAGTGCGGAACAGAAGAAATCGCGAACATTTTCACTGTTGGTACTTTGTCTGTTTTAGATAATATTGGCCTAAATACAATTTAAAGCCTATTCAGTTTATTTCTAAGTGCGAACAAAGTCACGGGAAAAAATATAAATATAAGGGTAAAATCTGGGAGCACAGTTTGCTTTTCGATTGTTTGTGAAAAAGGTAAATCACTCCCAAAATGGGCTATTAGCATAAATGTACATATTATGTACATCCCTTCTGCCATTTCCAAATTAGTTTCTCTTTTTTTTAATATTTTGGGCCTGTGCCAAACGGTAGCAAAGTACTAGTGTAAGTAAATTTTTGACACTTCTGAGGTGAATAAAATTTCACTAGCCCTGGGGGCTAGTAGAATTTTTGACACAACAGATAAATTTTTGGGCAAGCAGCAAATAAGAAGCATGGTATCATAAAAGGAAAATCCACCGCCGTCGCTTCGAGTCGTCGCCTTTTACATACATTCTTACGTCTCTTAAATGTAGTTAGACTATGAAAAATGCATTGTTTATTTTAATTTGTGAAAAATTTCGCATCATTTATATAATATTATATAATTTTTTGCTACCAGAATATTATTTTCTAAAAAAATTGATGGTAGTCGGCGGCTTGTAGTAAAACTTTTTGTTTCGCCGCCGCAGCAATTTTTTCATCAGCTTCTTTCTATGCTAAAGCGAATTTGTCAAAATTTTATATTGTCAAAAAAGATATCATTTGGCACAGCAGAAAAATGAAATTTTTTCCCCACAGGCAAATATTTTTTACCATAGTACTTTTCTACCGTTTGGCACACGCCCTTTATATTTATTATTTTAGTTTAAAATGCCTGTCACAATTCCTATGATTGCCTACATTCCTACCCCCTTATGCAAAAAATATTTTACTTTAGCTTTAAAGTTCATAGTAGTTGATAAGCACTTTAAGCCTAACACAGCTTTTTGTTTTTTGTTTTGTTTTCTGTGTTCCAAATGGAACGAAAAATGGCAAAGCACGTAGCCAAAAAGCCAGGGTATCCCACGTGTAGAAGCTTCCTTCGGTTGCTGCGAACGACCTATACCTTCGTATAGGAAGTAGGAGTTTCCAAGATCCACTCCTAGAATTTTTTATGGTCTGCACCAGTTAAATCTTATTAAAAACGTTTGCACTTGATAATGGAAAATTCCACAAAAAACTAACTGTAAGCGATACAGTTAGTTGCGGTAACCATTAACAAGTGCGAGTGAGACGTAAAACTCTCGAAGGCCAATAAACAACAGTGGCCTGGTTGCATTTAAGAAATAATTGCCAACGACGCGTGATGTTGAGTCGCCCAGAGCTGCTTTACGACTGCTAACACAGCTTTGTTAAGAAATCATATGCAAAAGACAACTTTAATTATTTTGTGATTTCATAATAAATACTGGTAACACCCAAGAATGATAAACTACAAGATTACGCCAGTGCAAAATAATAGTAGACATGTGACGTCACGCACACTGCATTTCTATTGGCTGATAATTTGGTTTATTTTTTTTTATAAAACTCTAAAGCTATTTTGACTACAGGATTGCCAACCGCTATACAAGTACTGGTTTTGCTAAGTTCGGTGAAGAAAAGAGGACATATAATAATCCCAATTTTTTACTTTTGCAGTTACTTACCAACAAGAATACAATATTGTTTTTGTTGTAGGTATTTACCATTTTTTTAATATTATCCGTAATTAGATAATTGATTTTTAACAAAGTCTTAAAATGTTTATTTTTGTAGTATTTGCATATTTTCTCCCAAGACAACATTTAACAAAAAATATCATCTGAAAGAGTTTTTCAAGCCGCACCCAATGGTGCATTAAACTTTACCATTCATAACATCAGCAATACGTTAAAAATTAATATTTTTTAAGTGTTTTTATAGCAGCGTATATAGAGAATATTCTCACAAAAGTGCAACCACTTCTTAATACAGACTTATGTACATACATACACACATATTTTTATAAATGTATATATACATATAAATATGTCATTCCTTTTGTAATTTGTATAATGTACCTGCTAGAAGAGGTGTTATGCCAACAAAATATTAGTACCGTTCACACTGAATTTGTTATTTGTTTACTTGGTAAAATTATGTACCATTTTTGATATTTTAAAATTTAAAATTTTACTTTCTAATATTCTAAAGAAAAATATTATTAAAAAAATATTACTAAATAAACAAATAACAAATTCAGTGTGAACTATATTAGAAAATAGCTATTTAAAAATATATCTTAGTTAGAGTCCTCAATTTTGGTATTTTTCGATTTGGTGCTATGTATTAACACAGAAAATATTAAATAACTAATAAAATTCAAAATTAATAAATCAAGTTTAATTTCAAAAATTAACAGAAACTCTCAATAACAAATAAGAAGAATATTTTTGTAGAGAAAATAAAATAATAGAATGGAATTTGTTTGTTGCGATTTCTTTGTGTAAATTTCTTAGTTTCCCATACTTATGCTTTAAGTCTTTCATTTGATTTTGTCCCAGCCTTTATGGCAACTCTTACAATAGACGTGTGACGTCACGTCTAACGGTAAACTCTCTGATTGGCGTAATCTTGTAGTTTCTCATTCTTGGGTAACACCACCGTGTTCAACATAGAGCTGCAAAACTATCGATAGTGGCTCCATTCGATAGTTTCGATAGTATTTTTTGATGCCATCGATAGTATCGATAGTTTTTGATTGTTAGAAACTTATTAATCGTGTATTTTTCCAATATAAAATCTTGAATTTTTTTAATTATTCCATAAAGTAAAAAGAAAGTTGATTTTTTTTAAAACTTTTAGTTCCAATGTTTTTAATACACATATTCAACAAACCTATATACACAGTTCTATAAAAAAAAACTAAACGAAAAAACAAAGAGATAGATAGATAGATCAATAAGAAATAAATTAAAAAGGAATAAAATAAAAAAAAATCTTTCATCATTACTTAAGCGTTAGCTAAAAAGTTAAGTTAGCTAAAAAGTATTGGTTTAACAGAAGGAGAAGCAAACTATTTAGCGTCACCTTTTATTTAAAAGTAAAGAAGGGAGACATTCCAGTAGTCGTCAAATTTAGCCGCCGTCAAATTTATTCATGTATCAAAGCCATTGTATTTTTATGCAATTTGCATCTAGTAGATAAAAACTGCCATCTTATGTTGAAACAAATCAAAGCTAATTGTTATGTTTTCACATTTATATATGTAATGATAACCATTATTATAAAGGTTTACAGGCGGCGAAATTTGAATGTTGCTTTTATTACACAGTCGCCATCATTACGTTTTTATTGGCTTTGATTTTTTCTCTTTTAGTAGCGTGTTTTGTCGATAGTATCGCTATCGAAAAAAATATCGATAGTCCACTTAAAATAAAACTATCGATACTATCGATAGTACCATCGATAGCTTTGCAGCTCTAGTTCAACACCACTTCACAGCTTATGATGTATAAAATTGAATACAATTTCATTCGGGTATTCAAATAATTTTTTATTTTATTAAATAAATTTTTATTATCTTGAAGTAAAGCAACCTAATTTAAAAAATATGAGCTTCTGACATGGTAGGAAAACAGGATAAACATTTCTATGAAGTAAAAGTAAAAAAACATGAAAAATTATCACAATTTGTTTTATTCGAATGAAACGAGTATTTGAATATCCAGATTTTTTCAATGTGTTTTGATTGTATGTATGTACATCACTAAAACATTTTTGTATAATTGTATTTATTTTAATATTTTTTTTATGGATTTTGCTATGTATTTCGAATCAGTTGGATAATTTGGTGATGTTTCCCATTACATGACAGAAATAATAAATGTAAGATAAGAGCAGGCACTTCTATATTCATTTTCAGATCCAACATGAATCAATACGTGCTATATTAACAAAAATATTTGAGGTACAAAATACACTTTTTGGAAATATCAACTTAAAGTAGTTTTAGCAAACGTGGGTGCCTACTTTAGAATTTTGATATAATAATTTTTTTAGAATACAACTTTACTTAACATTGCTTGGCAAAGCTTTATTAAGTTTTTTTGCATTTTGAGAATCGGAAATTTTAGTCTTTAGGCACAATTTTAAAGTTATGACCATTTTTCAGTCACAATACTTTCTGTGAATAGGCATGTTATTCTTTAATTTGTTTCATCTTGAACATAAAAATTTTTGAGGGCAATTATGAATAAAATTCCGCGAGAAATTTCTCCCTTTTCCAATTAGAATTTTTTGTTTTCCCTATTACTTGCTATTTATTAGTTGGAATTATTCCCCGGGAAAAAATTCTCACGGAATTTTATTCATAATTGCCCTCTTTAAGTTTTTTTTTTGTTAAAGTTTTACTTCAACTTTGCTTTTATTAAAAAAATTATACTTTGTATTTGCTTAGTCCTAATTTACACTTTGCAAGTCTTATTGCTAAGCTGATTATTTTGTAGGAGAGAGAGAGACGAGGGGAACAGAAAAGTTTCATTTCCCCTCGTATCTCTCTCCTAAAAAACTAATCAGCTTAGCAATAAGACTTGCATAGTGTAAATTAGGACTTACTTTTGTTTATTTTATTGAATCATATGTTTTTCTCATCTACTGGATTTTACTGGCAAAAATTTGTCCAGTAAAAATTTGCAGACTCTCAGTCAACAAATGTCAATTTATTCTGCCAATTGGCACTCTCTTTTGCAATTTCATGTGTAAGGCCCGGTTCACACGTTTCAACTTTTGTTGCTCAATTCGTAATTCAGCTGTAAGAAAAAAAGAGATATTTGTATTTCCGTTTTCGTCTTTCTTATAGCTGAATTACGAGTGGAGCAACAAAAGTTGAAACATGTGAACCGGGACTAAACGAACGCATTTCAGTCAAATCCAGCAAGAATACTTTCTCTCTCTCTGTCTTTCTCTCAGCTGAATTAAAACTTTGCAAAGTAAACTTTCCTTGTGTAAAAGGGGTATATAATATGTATAAATAAATAAATATATATAATATAATACAGTCGTAAACGATAATTTATATTGAAATTTATTTGTACTAACCTTAAATAGAAACTGTCCCATGTCAGAAGCTCGTTCATTTGCTGCTCCCGATGCTCTTTTAAAGCAATGAAGATAATCGCGTGTCAAAATAAAATATCTGAAAATAAATAAATAACTTTTTATTGTTTTCTTTTATTTTTCTCAAAACTTGACAATAAAATCAAATGCAATGCCCGAAGTGATTGTTATATCTCTAACATTACCGCAGAAAGTACAATAGAAGTTTGTCGGGAAATATTTTCTAGAACGGGTATTCCAAATGTTTTAGTGAGTGGCCATGGAACACAATTTCACTCTGTACAGTTCCAAAAGTTTTTGAAAGATAATGGAATTAAACACAAACAAGTGGGAATGGCCGAATGATTTTTACAGACTATAAAAAAACAAATTGAAATCATTGTCGTGTACGCCATAAAATCTAAAGTGTGAATTATCAAACATTTCATTGGTTACCGTCGCTCCATACACACGCAAAAGCGGACGGAGTTCACCTGTAATGCTGATGTTGGGCAGACAAATTCAGAATCTATTGTATTTTTTATTACTTCAAAGTACTAAAAGTCCCTATGAACAGAAAGTCACACAATTATTTGAGGTGGAAGATATACATAGTAGCGATACGTTTCATTTATCAACTAACAAATAGAAATTTGGGAGAATAGCGAGAAGATTTGGGAACTTAAATTATAGAATATTACTCGATGACAGCCAATTGTGGCATAGGGATATATGAGTACATACTTAGGTACAATTAGAAAAGTTGGTAAGGAGTTGAAAAATTATGATAAAACAATAAGTTGATGTAGGGGTAAATGCTGAACAAAGTGAAACTAAAGAACAAGAGAAGAGAAGAGCAGGATAAAAACAGCATAACAAACTGTACAAGATAATAGGTCCGTTTGTTTACCCCAAAATTTTTGCAATTTTGTGCAAATTTGTACTGGATTTTACTGAAATGCGTTCGTTTACACATAAAATTGTAAAAGAGAGTGCCAATTGAGAGAGTAAATTAACAGTTGTTGACTCAGAGTCTGCAAATTTTTACTGTACAAATTTTTGCCAGTAAAATCCAGTAGATGAGAAAAACATACGATTCAATAAAATAAACAAAAGTAAGCAAATACAAAGTAAATCTAGGTGCACGGCAGTGCACCAGGCCAAGTTCTGGCCAATGCACGCAGTGTGTATATTTACACGAAGCCTTTCGAGCTGTTTTTACCCCCCTCATAACTTTGTTCCCCGCGACCGTAAAATTATGAAATTTAAATCATAATTAGAATAAGTTCATATAACGTCATATGCGAAGTTTGAAAGTTTTACAATGAAAGCTTCCGGAGATATAGAGGTGCAAAAAGTGCATATTTTAAGACATACTCACTGACCACCATAACCACTGGACACACTCATCAAATTGATGAAACACTTCCGCTATAGCTAGAGAGCTAAAATTTGGTACACGAGAATATCTAGGTGAGCAATGAACCAGAAAAATCTGAAAACCCGAAAATTTTAACCAGGAGGGCGGGGCTACGCCTATAAAAATTAAAATTTGTGCTATTGAGCTGAAATTCGATACAGAGCTAGGTCTAGGTGAGAAATAAAATAAAAAAATCTAAAAACCCGGAAATTTAAGCCAGGAGGGCGGGGCTACGCCCATAAAGGTCAGAATTAAAAATGCTAATCTAAGGCACTTCGGCATATATACTGCGGTAATGCAAGGCTATAAATTTTTCATTAAAAAAGTGGGCATTGACACGCCCATACAATTTAAACCTCATTTTAATGCCCTGCGGCTCAGCATATTTAGATATACTATTTATCTAGCTATTATTATCCGTTTGTAACGAAACTAGACACGAATTTATTATTCGACCGAAAAAAATTTTGACTTTGGAAAAGTGGGCGGGAATACGCCCATAAAATTTAAAATTTAAAAGTTGCGCTAAGGAGCTGAAATTTGATATACAAGTAGGTCTAAGTGAGAAACAAACTAGAAAAATTTGAAAATCCAAAAAATTTTACCAGAATGGGCGGGGCCACGCTAATATTGTTTTGAACTAAATGCTTAATATACAGCTTTTAATTCAAGCCAATTTATTGAAATCTTGCATCACCTTAAAAATTGGGCGTGATCACTCCCATAAAGTGTTAGCCTTGTGTTTAATCTACATCGGTCTAGCATATTTTAGAAGAAAATTAGCATGAATTATAAGCGCTGCTCACAACAAAATTTTGAGTTAGGAATAGTGAGGAGAGGTAATGCTGATAAAATCTAAAGATATAATTCGCGCTAGAGAGCTGACATTTTTTACACCAATAAGTGTAGCTGGGTAAGCCAATGGGAAAATCTTAAAATCAAAAAGTTTTACCCGGTATGCGGGGCAACGACGTTAAAACTCCAATTCGCACTAGCGATCTTAAATTTGATACACAAATAAATCTAGATAAGAGATCACTAAGAAAAATCTGAAAAACCAGAAGTCGCTATCAGAGGGCGGAAACAAGCACTTCAAATTCAAAATTAACATACATTTTATTAAAACTTTTCATACACATTGCACTTATCCAAAAAAAAATCCCTATTTTGAAAAGTAGCCGTGACTTCACCCATAAATCTTAGCTTTTTCATACTCAGGTATTTGTTATTAACTTTTTAATACCAAACTTTGCATGAACCATAAGCACTAGCAGATATAAAAGTCAGCGGGGCCAGGCTCATGAAAATTTTACGTAATATTATACTATAGAGAGCTGACATTTTGTACGCAAATAGTAATTGATTTACTCAATCGGAAAATCCAAAAATTAAAAGCACCAGCTACCCTATTGAAACTTTGCATACACATTCCGCATATCCTTTTGATTTATGTACTTCGGCTAAGCAGACTTTATTTAACACGTAAATATATTGAGAAAATAGTCATGGTCATGCCCAGTAAAATTTACACTGTATTTTACATGTTTCTTCCAGTCGCCTCTTACCAAATTGCATACACACTGGCAACCCGTTGTAATGACACAATGGTGCATAATTAAGGTCAACAATTCAACACCCATCACACTCTTACCCATTATTTTATGTAACTCTGCCATTTTCATGAATAGAAATAAAATACACTAGAAATTTTAAGTTTCCAAAAAAGGAGAAAATAATGTATAAATGTTCATTTCTTTATATTGATAAAAATGTTGTCAAGTTGGCAGATTATCTAGAAATTATATGACACCCTCACGATTACAAATTTATATCATACATAATATATTTCTGTGTTAGGTATTGTGGCAAAGAAGAACTTGGTCAAAATTCATATCTCACAACTTTTAATGGCCGAAATTTTGGATAGGAACTTGGCCGTTTTTCACATTTATGTTTTTGTGAGGATCTGATTACTTTTTGAAAAGATTTCTATAATAACAATTTTTAAACTTAAAATTTCTTATTTTTAATAAAAGCATTTAAAAGAAGAAACAGTTGAAGTAAAAGTTTAACAAAAAAAAAACTGAAAATTTCTATGTTCAAGATTAAAGAAATCAAGGAATAATAATCGTTAAATATATCTGTTTTTAAATTTAATTTAATTGTGTTATTTACTTTAATTTTTTAGAGATGTAAAATTTATGTATATGTGAATACAGTACAACTTCGACAATCCGGACACATATGGTTTTAGGCTCGTTCGGATTAACGAGTTGTCCGGACTATAGCAGTTGAAAATATTAAAATAATCTAAGTGAATTAAATACATACATACTATGATATATTAAAAAAACGAAGTTATTTTGTGCTGACTAAATTTATTGAGGTGGTCGTTTTGTGCCTTTTGCTCTATTCTCTTATATTCTCCTCAGCCCACTGAATGCAAATTGGAAATGCTTTCTTTGCATCTGCATTAGAGATCTTTGTTTTTGCATCCATTACTACTTTTTTAATGTCATAAATCTCTGATTTAGGAACATGGAAATTTTCGGCAACCTGCCTAATGTAAGGTTAGTGTTTAATGTTTGCGTTTATTATTTAAAACCATGGCACTTCGAATGGAATTAAACAAACACGCTTGAGAAATAATGAACCGAATTTGAAGCAATAACAGTGAAAAAGCAAAACAAAAATTCCTGTCAACTCGCTTGTTTTGCTTGGATTTTAGTTTTTGTTCTTGCATAAAAAAAATTTGTCCGGATTGTGGAGGTAAAAACTTTAAATTGTCCGAAATGCAGAAGCGTCCGAATTATTGGAGTGACCGGACTGGCGCGTGCCCGGACTATCGAAGTTGTACTGTACTTATTTCTGCATACTATTCCGGGTACCGACTATCAGAAATCAAATATTAATGTATTTTCCTATGCCATTTACCCAGAATAAAAACTAAAAACCAAAAAAAAAGCTAAAGCTTTCACAGAACTTCTATTTTAGAAATATGTACTCGTATATATCGCTTCAAATTTATAATTATAAAAATGCATGCATCTGCAAATTTTTGCAATTTTTCCGTTCGCGTACTTTTTTGTGCAAGAGACATCCTTGAGAGTAAAATTTTCAAATTACCCAAAATTTACTCAACTACTGGATTTTACTGGAAAAGTAAACAAACGGACCTAATTTATTTAAAGTTAGAAGCGGAAGCAGAAGCAAAAGCAAAATCAATCGCACAAATTAGAATTTTTAACGCTGTGTAAAGGTATATGTAATGAGAAAATTAGTAATATTAGAGTTGACGGGTTGTAAGTAGACATTACTGAAAATAAAGAAGAGAAGGAAACCATTTTGTATTAAAATGGATGTATGAATAAAAAATTTTTGGAAATAATTGTCGAGCACGGCATCATGGCCTAAATACATATCGCTCCTTTATTGCAACGTAGTCATAACTCAAAAAAACTACTTCGCCAGAAAACGAGTTTAAAGTTTTAATGGAAAAAGAAAATTTTATTTTTCTTTCAATAGGTGAGTAAACAAGATATTTGTATGAAATTTTTACATTACATTTTTCATTAACTCGAAAAATTAATATTTTGTGTATGACAAAGCACAAAGGAGCGATATGTTAAAAGCCTTAAGCCAGAATTACTCATGTTTTAGACTTGGTAGTTTTCCTTGAAGCTAGTCTGAGTTTATGGGAGAGAGAGGAAAGAAGAAAGAAGAGGGGTACTGAATTGCTTGTACAGAAAAGTTACTTCGATTCTCTTTTGTTATTTCATTCGCTGCATTAAAACAATAGGAAAATTGAACAAGAAACCGTCTGTGTGGAAACAATCGAGCAGTTTTAAAAGAGAGTTGAAGATAATTGCTTCAAGAAAAACTGGCAAGTCTAAAACTTGACTTAGTTTTCACTATGTGTGTTCGTTTACTTTTGCAGTAAAATGCAGTAAATGAGTAGTTACTGCGAAAATTTTAGAATTTACTCGCAAAAAGGGCGGTAGTAAAAAAAAGTACCCGAACGGAAAAATAGTAAAAATTAGTAAGGTTAAAGAAAAAGCTGACTAACCAAAGAATATAAATCATATAGAATGCGCATCTCATACAAGCTAAAATTGTCTATGACGGGTATTTCCAGTACTACCCGTCCAGCGTACGCACTCTCATTTCTTTCTGCAGTGTACGCTACTCTCGCATTGCTGAGAGCAGCGTTGCCGTTGTGATACTAAAGTATCACTTTTGACCCTTTTTCGTGCTAATGACACTTTTTATGACCCTTTTTTCAATTTATCCCTTTGTATCATTTTAACAGAATGTATGCCATATGGCAATCATATACATAGTTTAGCATATCAGGTATTAGAAAAAGAGCTGTTCGTCCAGTTGGCGATATTCATTTTATTGTTTTGGTCGATAGAAAAACCAATAAATGGTGAAAATATTGCAAAAAATCTGACACTAAAATCCTTGATTCTAACTGCAAATTATTTCTCGGAGTATCACAATTAAAAAAATATGTATTTTAACTTACTTTCGTTTTTAATCTTAATAAAACTTTTTTTAAATGTTTATAAGCTAGTAAGTAAGTTTTTATAAAATCTTTATAAGTTAAAATAGGTTCAAATGAAGTAAATTTGGAAGCCAAAATTGGGGCCTTAAAGTATACATGTATGTATATAAATGATCAGCATCAAAAAAAGTAAAGTAAAATATAGATGGAAAAACTGAAGTTTATTATAAATTTTCATTTATAAATGAAAAAAGTAAAAATACTTCAAATTCAAAAAGAAGTTAGCATAAGTGGCGACATTGTAGGAAGCTAACGAAATCCTACATACAATTTTACATTAAAAAACGTGGCATAATGTAGTTATTAGAGACCTGCGTAAACAGTCTTGAAATGTAAAAACGTCATGATTTTTATATGTATTCACGTCGCATGTATTATACTAAACCAATAATAAATGCTGTCGTACTGTAAGCGAAGCGCGATGGATGTATTGGTGTACGTGTATATCAGTTTTAACAAGCGAAAACGCCAAGACAGCTTGTTTGTAACAAACACTCAAAAGAAGTACTGTTGATTAGTGTATGCTTGTTATTTTTCATATTTTACGTTTGAGTGTGTGTGTAATATGTAGATGGTAAGCTATTATAGTGGGTACACACTTTGCAACGTGTTTAAGCAACACGTTAATATTTCATGTTGCATATTTTGATACAGACTATGCAACCTGCCTGGTTGCATAAACACGTTGCTAAGTCTGTACCTACCATTATGTGATTAACCGCATACAACTAATGTTAATGCATGTGTGTGCCTTTGCATGTGCGCAGAAAAATAAAGGATCATACACACATACATGCATGACGTTTGCACACGCGCTCATGCGTAGAAAGAAGCAAGTATCACAAATTCTTCCGTCACGAAGTGTTTTCTTCTTTACTCTTATACCTACAATACTCAAACAAATTTCTTGCAAACAGTGTTGTTAACGTTTGTTTTGTAAGATTTCGCTGTAGTAAAGCATTTGAAAAATCCCTCATGTCTTGAAAGTTCTTATAAGATATCTTTTGCAGGACACTAGTAGTTACAACCCACTATTAAATCCTCGAGTAATTTTTAATGTAAAATTGTGTGGTAAAACTCGTTAAGATCATATTCAATTTTGCCACTTATGCTAACTTATTGCTAGGTTTCGCTTATACATAGGGCCGTATTTATTTATTATATTTTAATTGAAATTTATTTGCTAGTAGTTTAGCATGTCTATATACGTATTTCATTGGCGCTTGAACAAAATCATCAGTAGACTTTAACCACAAAATTTTAAACAGTCACAAACCTCTTACTTTATGCATAGACTTTCAAAAACTATATGAGAATTCATAAAATAATAATACTTTTGAAAATCACAAAAGAAAAAATAAGCTTATAATCTTTTTCAAAAGTATTATTATTTTATTTTATGAATTCTCATATAGTTTTTGAAAGTCTATGCATAAAGTAAGAGGTTTGTGACTGTTTAAAATTTGTTGTTAAAGTCTACTGATGATTTGGTTCAAGCGCCAATGAAATACGTATATAGACATGCTAAACTACCAGCAAATAAATTTCAATTATTTTATGTACACTTCTGACAATATGTCAAATAATAAATTTTCTTTATTATATTTTTTTTATTTTAATTGAAATTTGTTGAATAATTTCGTATGGAACAAGGCTCATTCACAAGGTAGTAGCGGAAATGCAGCTGAGCTATTTTTTTTTCCAAATTAAAGTTCATCCGAAACTTCAAAAATTGTTTACAAAAGAGAAATTAAAAAAAATGTTAAAAAATTTTCAATGTGAAAAATATTTTATTAAAATAACAAAAATTAAAAATTTTAAAAACCCCCGACTTTTTTCAGAAAGGATGTAATATTTTCTAAACGGCTAGACCGATTTTCTTCAAACATAGCTAAGAACCCTCTCGATCAAGTCATCTTTCAAACAGAAAAAACTAAATGAAAATCGGTCCAGCCGTTTGGCCTGTACGTGGACACGGACAGACACAAAGATACACGGACACACAGACACACACTACAAACTTATAACACCCCTTTTTTAGTCGGGGGTTAAAAATTCTTTTGAAAAAAAATTAGAAATATGAAAAAACTATTAAAAAATTGTGAAAAGTGATAAACGTTGCCAATTTTGTTAGTGGTAGCTGCCGTGGAGAAATTTTTTCAACTTTATGTGAATAATTTTTATTATTATTGTGCTACAACAAATTATATTTTTGATATTTCGGATAAACTAAAAACCATGTTGTTTTTTCATTGTTGTATTTTTTCGTTGTTTTTGTAATCCTGATATTACCTGGAAATAAATGTGCTTTGGTATGGAATATATACAATGACAGGAAAATAAATTGGGAAAATATTAAAAACTAAAACAAAACAACAGTTTTTATTTTATATTTAAAATTTTTTCACGAAACTTGTTTAAATTTAAGAATACTTTTGCACTGTAAACAAAATGTTAACAAAACAAAATTTGTTTATTTTACGAAATTTCCAATTTTATAAAAATGTTTTATTTTATACTAAATTCAATAAAATAAACGAAAAATGTGGTACTATATACGAAAATAATTGTACGAAATAGTTTTTGTAACTTAACGAAATTCGTAAAATTACAAAATCTGTTTTCCTGCATGAGCAACAAATATTTTCGTAAAATGTAAAAAAATTTCGTTTATTGCACAAAAATTATTTTACGAAAAACTATTTCGTATTTTTAATCATGGAATATTTTGAGTGCACCGGCTAGTAGAGTATTTGCAAATACAGTTTTTATTTGCAAATAAGACGAGTATAAACGTATTATAGATAGCTACTAAATATAAAAAATCATGAAATCTAAAAAAAGAGTGGTCAAGTTGCGGCATTTCATATCCAATGAAATTCCAATCGAAATTAAATGCATATTTCGTTCGATATCGAGTGCCGTAATTTACCCAATTACTTAAGATTTATAAAAAAATTAAGAGACTGTAAAAACATAAATACATATATTGGACATGGTTCATCTCACTTATTTACTTAAAAACCAGCATAACTCAAAAAATTTACTTTGAGGAAAAACCATTTAAAGTTTTGTAGAAAATTTTAAAATTCGATTCTGAAGAGGATAATATACTTATGCTATTCTTTTAAGGCATTATGCATAGTTCTTAAATACATATTTTTTTTAACTGAACATCCTGTATTTCTTAACAAGTTCTTCATTTGGAATCTAATCTTTGACAAGTGTCTACTTTAAGTCTATTTGATAATTGTTTAGTAACGCTAATTTATGTTTATACTTTATGTTTTTTTTTTTTTGTAAATTATATTTTATAAAGATGAAGAAATAAGGTTTACTTCACTGACTTTACAACTGCATTTTGAATTTGGAAACTTATCATTCTTAAAACAAGCTTTATTTTAGCAAAAGCAACTTTCCTCCGAAAATCGGTATTTTTGTGATAAAAACTTGGATATTTTTACATAGTGTTTTTGCAATTGGCCGCATGTTTGGCTGCCGAAAAAGTAGCAAAATGCGACTTAAGTCGCACAACGGCAACGCTGGTGATAAGAGCAAAGAATATAATTCTCTCAGTGTGTGTTTGCTTGCGCTTTATACTTTCCCCCCGCATCTGAAGCGTAACATACGGTCTACACCTAACATAATATGTAAGATAAGAGCGTCAAATTCAATCGCAGAGCGAATCATGTTACGTGTAGACTTCAAATTAGTGTTATCTCAATCTTATAAGATTTTTTATAAGAGCGTTGTTATAAGAAATCCTATAACAACAATCCTATGAGATGAAGTGTCAAAAAACACACGTATTTGAAAGTAAATTAGTATGCATGTGTGAGTGTTTATTAAAATAAATGAAAAACAATGATTTGGACAACATTTCTGGGATTTTGTATGTTTAAATGTGCTTAATTGATTCATAAATTAAATTTTGTGTGAAAATGCGAAAATAAAATAACTAATTATACAAAAATAAAACATGTTAACTCGATGAGAATTTGCATTAAATGAAATGTTATAAGAAAACTGAAATTACGTGTTCCTGTTGTATGAGATGAAGAGAAATATCGGCATTTTATTTTTGTTATTCTGCCGACGTTCTCTCAAATATTATGTCAGAGTTAATCGCAGTTGTAGACGCTATGTAAGGAAAAAATGTTTAATTTTTTAGCTCAGATCAGCGTTGTCAACTTTTAAATTTCAAAAAGCACTGAAACCAGCAAAAAAAAAACGTGTAATTTAAATAAAAAAGCACTAAATTAAAATTTTTTTGTTTTATAAAAAAAATTTTGTATATAAAAAATATAGAAGTCGGTTGACCTTGCATTTTATCCCTAAGCATCCGATACATATTTTGATTCTATGATAATCAGTGAATTCTAAAATCAATTTCATGAAACCTTTTTAAGTTATTAAAAAAAATTTAATTTTTTTCGTCAACAAAGAAACAAATCACATGAAATTAGTCAAATTAGCAGCAATTGGCAAGTCATTTTGACTTGCTGATTAGATTTTGAACTCGATGGGAGTAGTAGTTAATTTTTTTAAAGTCAAGACTTTCAAAATTTAATTATTATTAAACAATGCTGTGGAAACATTCTTTCACAGCAAAGGCAATATTAATAACAAAGTTACAAAATTAAAAAAAAACAGTAATTTGCAAGTTAACCAAGTTATATAAACTTAAATTATATGTACCATTATTTTAGAAAAAAGAAACGAAGTAGGTTATAAATATGTAACCTAAAACGGCAGCTCTATTAACAACACAATTTTCTCGTTTCAGACCGCTTTTATATAAAGCCAAGTGTATACACAATTTTTTTACTTATTTGAGACTTAAATAAAGTAATAAAGGTAAAAACGTGATCAACTTCTGCGTTTAAACATTGAAGTTTGATGGGAATGCAATTTTGATAATGCCCCAAACGAGTTTATATCAAATGAATCGTTATAAGACTTTATTTCTGCCTAAAACTCGATAGCGAAATCAAAGTTTCTCCATTGCATTAAGTGAATCATTCTCTATTTACAGTATATACTAGGAAATATTTCGCTATTAGATTATACTTGCATTATGTCTTCTTTGCCGTGTCACAGAGGATACTTTGTCTACTTTGTGGCCGTGTGGCAAAACACTGTTTCCATTAATTATGCTTAAAATGTGAAAGTTTGAGAACAAAATGCACGTATTTCATCAACCAAGTTTTGTACAATATAGAATATGGAGAATATTTTGAAATGTGCCATTTAACTTCAGGGCTTATGTTTTTTAAATGTTAAGGCAGAATTACCCGACTGTAAACGTAGAACTGTAAATGTAAATGTGTCAGCTGATCGAATCTGTTGCATGAAAAGCTATGCACACGCTTACCTGACTGAAATGGCACGTAAATGTAACTTCTGAACCTGCAAAAAATAGAATTTCATGACGACGTTACGTGAGATTTGTAGACAGTGATGGGATGTATGTATATTGAATGAGAGTGTGGTACAATAGCCCTGATTTGGTACTTTTGTTTCTTTTAATAATTTAAGCTTTTGAGTGGTTAATTTGTATACGTACATGGCATATTTAATAAATTTAGTTTTCTAAGTTTTTTTTTTATAAAATCTAACCAGAGTTTGCCAATCGTAGTGTTTATTTTTTGTTAATATACATACATACACATATGTATATGTACATATGTATGAATATGTAAAATATACATACATATGTGCGTACAAACATACATTCAAGCGTACAAAAAACTATTTTTATTTAAAAATAATACCAATAACAATAAAAATAGGTACGTATAATCATAATAATTATAATGATAATAAAAATATAAATATTTTTTATAATTATAATACGTTGTAATGTAAATATGTATATGCGGGTATGAAGCTTAAATTGTAATTTCACTAAATGTCAAAGTCATTACAATGTTTGTAAGTATAAAATAATGATTTTATACCATTTAAATAATTTTGGTACTTTTCCATGCAATCAAAAATAATGTGAAGATGTTGAACTCTCATCAATGTTTCGAATAGCTGTTTTCCATTTTATATGATTTTTTTATACTGATAAACACCCAGCAAACAAAAAATCCTGTATATGTACAAACATATGTAGATATGTATTTTTGTTAAAAATATATACATAGGTATATAAGTAAAGTAAAGTAAAGATTTGATTGAGGTGCTACTGCATGCATAAACATGCTTTACAGCTAAAACGGAGATTGTTCAAACTTATTTTAGGCAACAACATTTACTCACAGTAGAGGCGGTAATTCTAAGGAGTCGTCTAATAGATTCAACTTTTGTACTTCCTTCTCTTTACCAATAAACTTAATAATTAATTCCACTTAACTAATTATTTTTATGATCAGTAATGTTTTTAAGCACTTTTACTCAATAATTTTCTTTTTAGCACTTGTATTTCTTATATTTTAACTGCCTTATTCATAAAAATATTTCAGGTTTATTAAGTGCTTATTTGACATATTTCTATGGGAAATTTGTCAAATAAACCTGCAATAAACCTAAAATATTTTTTATGAATTAGACCGTAAATATTTTTTCATTTGCCAATCTGTCATAATCGTATTTTCGATAACTTTTTGGCAACTGGAGGAAGTTGCCATACATAATACAAATTTTAAGTTCAGTTGCGTTGCTAGTTAAGTCGGCAACTGAAGTTCGGTTGCCATCCATAATCGAGCCATAAATCTTGCCATCAAAAGAAAGTAAATTAAAACGTTAAATTAAACGTTTGAGCGCTTATAGAATACTTTAAAACGTGTTGTGTGTTTTCGACACAAAAAAACTTCTTTGTGCACACACACATACATACTAATTGCATTGTGCCCAGCAAACACGCATTTTTTATTTTAAATTGCGAGTTATTTGAAGTCAAACGCGAAAGTTCATATACTTATCTATAATATTTAAATTCATGAAAATCATTTTGATTGAAATTTACATACATATGTATACGTACATACACACTAGTATGTATGTATGTATTAGAACTTATAAGTAAATAACATGAACATATTTTTGTCACGTGCCCATGATGAATTGAAACATTTTTAGATTTTACTATAGTTCAATTAAAAATCTAAAAATGTCTCAATTCATCATGGGCACGTGACAAAAATATGTTTACTTGGCAATCACTGTTCACTTGGCAATCACTAATGTTCGAAAACCAAATAAACGGAAGAATGCAACAACAAAAGTAACATAATATCCACTACTATAATACTTATATGTATGTACCGACGGTACTTCGAATAAGTAAAAATAATTAATGTGATGATCGTAAAAGATAAGCAAGAATAGTTAAACATACGTAGGTAGAGTAATATAACTTCGTGCTAACCTAAATAGAAAAATGAAAAAAAATGGAAAAACAGGGGAAATAAATAGTGATACTTACATATGTATTTACCAAAGGTAAATCAATAATTGTACACAACAATCATTTCTCATATTCCGTTTCATTAGAATTTACGTTAAATAGCTGATGTTAATAACAATCTCTACCCAAGTAGATAGACTAGGGTGCTGATGAAGTGCGTTGCTGCACAGAAAAATATCGATATTTCCCCCAGCTTAAAAGTCTAATTTAATTTGTCTTCTCTTCTTTAGAAACTCACATTAATTAATAAAATATTTCATTCAATAAAAAGAATTGAAATTACTGAACTTAAGCCTGACTAAAAAATATTATTATTATTATTTTATTTAAATGAACTCAATTATAATAATTTTAATAGCAGCTGTAACGCTCAACCGTAATATTTGTCATTGTACATTACCAGAACAGATTTTGAGCAACTTCATCGGAAAGACGAAGTATTTAGCTCTTTAATTTCCAAGAATGTTTATGCATGCAGTAGCACCTCAATCAAATCTTTACTTTACTTTACTTATATACATATGTATATATTTTTAACAAAAATACATATCTACATATGTTTGTACATATACAGGATTTTTTGTTTGCTGGGTGTTTATCAGTATAAAAAAATCATATAAAATGGAAAACAGCTATTCGAAACATTGATGAGAGTTCAACATCTTCACATTATTTTTGATTGCATGGAAAAGTACCAAAATTATTTAAATGGTATAAAATCATTATTTTATACTTACAAACTTTGTAATGACTTTGACATTTAGTGAAATTTCAATATAAGCTTCATACCCGTATATACATATTTACATTACAACGTATTATAATTATAAAAAATATTTATATTTTTATCATCATTATAATTATTTTGATTATACGTACCTATTTTTATTTTTATTGTTATTATTTTTAAATAAAAATAGTTTTTTGTACGCTTGAATGTATAGGGTGTTTTTTTAAGAGGTTTAGAACTTTGAATTGAAATAAAACACAAGAAAATCGTTTTAATGTCCATCAATTTGGCTTTATTGGAAGGATAATTTTATGCCATTAATGTTTAAATATGATTTCGGGCATGTGGCCGTCGCGGCTGGCTCGAATAAAGCCAATTCTACAGGTCCAATTTTCAACCACTTTTTCGAGCATATGGGGCCGTATGTTGGCAATAACGCCACGAATGTTGGCTTCCAAGTCCCCTAACGTTTCTGGTTTGTTGGCGTAGACGAGCGACTTCACATATCCCCAAAGAAAATAATCCAATGGTGTCAAATCACACGATCTTGGTGGCCAATTGACAGGTCAATTCCGCGAAATTATGCGCTCATCGAATGTTTCCTTCAATAAATCGATTGTGACGTGCGCTGTGTGGCATGTAGCGCCGTCTTGTTGGAACCACAACTCATCCACATTCATGCCATCCAATTCGGGAACAAAATAGTCGGTTATCATGGCTCTATGGCTGTGCACGTTAGCGAATCGATTCATTCGGGTCCTCTTCAACACTTTGCTCTACAGCGGCAATTGTTTCTTCGGTGCGCACTGTTCGACGTCTCTGCGGATGCGTATCATCACATAGAGTAAACGTAGTGCGAAAACGATCCATGGTTAACCGAATTAATTGCTCTGATGGACGATTATGTCGACCATAAAATGGACGGAGCTTGCGGTAAACTTCGCGAATTGAACCATTATTTTCGAAATAAATTTGCACGATTTGCAAGCGTTGTTCTTTTGTCAACCTGTTCATGATGAAATGGCAAACCAAACTAAATATTAATCACTTGACAGCTGACAAAATGGCCGCCAGTTAAAAAAGTGATGCCAACTTAAAGTTCTATACCCCAATAAAAAACACCCTGTATGTTTGTACGCACATATGTGTGTATATTTTACAAATTCATAATTATGTACATATACATATGTGTATGTATGTATATTAACAAAAAATAAACACTACGATTGGCAAACTCTGGTTGGATTTTATAAAGAAACTTTTTTAGAAAACTAAATTTATTAAATATGCCATGTACGTATTAGTGTCCTGCACAAGACTATTTATAAGACCTTTCAAGACATGAGAGATTTTTTCAAATGCTTTACTACAGCGAAATATTCTAAAAGAATCGCTAAGCAACACTGTTGGCAAGTAATTTTTTTCGGTGGTTTGTCTTGCCAATAGTGTTGTTTAGCGATTCTTTTAGAATATTTCGCTGTAGTAAAGCATTGGAAAAAGTCTCTCATGTCTTGAAAAGTCTTATAAATACTCTTGTGCAGGACACTAGTACGTATACAAATTAACCACTCAAAAGCTTAAATTATTAAAAGAAACAAAAGTACCAAATCAGGGCTGTTGTGCCACACTCTCATTCAATATACATATATCACATCACTGTCTACAAATCTCATGTAACGTAGTCATGAAATTCTATTTTCTGCAGGTTCAGACGTTTTATTTACGTGCCATTTCAGTCAGCGTTTGCATAGCTTTTCATGCAACAGATTCGATTAGCTGACACATTTACATTTACAGTTCTACATTTACAGTCAGGTAATTCTGCCTTAAGCTGTTACACATAACGAACAGTGTTTTGTTTCCACTGTTTCATACAATTTATAATAACTCGCCACGCTCGTAACGAAAGGTAAGTTTTCTGAGTTGTAGAAACACTTCGAAGCAAAATTTCGTTATGACCCATTCGTTATGAAAAAAAATAAAAATCATTCGTTATCATAACGAAAAGTTATAGAAACGGGCTGCTGAGTAATTGGAATAATTTGCAAAACAAAAGGATTGATAAAATAAATTACAAAATAATTATCAGGGCAATTATGTAAAAAATTCCGCGAGGAATTTCTCCCTTTTCCAATTAGAATTTTTTGTTTTCCCTATCACTTGCTACAAGTTGGAATTGTTCCTTGCCCTGTATTTATATTAACAGCTATTATTATTATGATTTATAAATTAATTATTTTTTTAATGACTTTCACGATTTTCATTTAACCTTTTTTCAAATTTTTACACTTTTCATTTGCTTACATTTTGAATCATATGTTTTTGTGATACTAAACTTTACTACGACAAATTTCTGCAATAAAAATTTGCAAAACACTCAGTCAAGAAGTGTCACTTTACTCTCTCAATTTGTGTTCTCATTTACTGTATTTTGGGTAAACGAACGCAATTTAGTAATATGCAGTAAAGTTCAGTAAAAATTTTTAAAAACTTTTGAGTACGCGAACGCAATTACTTTCTGTTCTATTAACAATCAGCTGACTCTTTTTTGTTTATAGAAATCTAATACAAGTCGTTAGTTTTTCTGTTTGGATTCAACCTGTGAAAATCAAAAAATTGTTAAGTAATTGTAAGTGACATTATAAATTAAATAAAAATATTTTGAAATAAATTGAGATTGTGCTTCTAGAATATAAAAAAATTAATTTTTAAAAGAAAAACATAAAACCATATTGAAGCTTAACAATGGACGATGCAAAACTCATTGCTTTAGTGGAAAACTGCGGCCCTTCTGGTCAGAAACAGCTGATATGATACTACAAAAATAGTAAGTATTAAGGCAGAATTAGTTTGTACGTGCTGTTCTGTTCTGAATCAGCTGTTTTGTTTCTGTTGAGTTGAAAATATGTATGTATGTGTGGTTAGTTTTTGCTTTTTCGTTCTGTTCTGTTGCTGACAAATCTGTAGAAAATAGAATTCAACGTTTAAGTGACAGCCAAAAGTGTGTATGTATTAGTGTGTTGTGATATTTTATGTACAAGTGTAATCAATGCTATAGGTTGCCAGCTGATTTATTTCACAGACAAAGTAATTGCAAAATATTTTATACAGAAAGGAACGGCACAGAATGGCACAGAACAGCAACAGAAAGTAAAGACTAATGAAGCCTTTAAAATTTATAAGCAGCACGGCACAGCACAGAACAGCAACAGAAAGTAAAGACTAATGAAGCCTTTATGCATAAAAAAACTGGCATGAAGTAAGCATACATATATGTATAGCAAAATTAAAACATTGTCTTTAGATGTTTTGCCATACAAATTTTACATAAAAAATCAAGCTAGGATTTAAAGTGGACTAAAACTACATTATGCACCGATTTTTAATTTATAATTGTATGGGCGAACTCGTTAGCACTAACACGTAGTTCAATTTCGTGACTTATGCTAGCTTCGTGACAGTTTTTCATTATTCATAAAGCGAGTGCCAGACACGTCAATATTAAGCTTCAATATATGTGGCTGTGTGCGTTTGTTTACCAAAAATTGTCACACATATACTATTGGTGTGAATATTTTTTATAAAAAAACGCACATATTGAAGTTGAATATTGATGTGTCTAGCACTCGCTTTAGGCTGTAAATGTCTGCTTAGCTTAGAGCAGAGCTGCCCACAGAAAGAAAACCGAGAGAAATGTATAAGCATATATGTATTCATTTGTATAAAAAGCCGATTGATGTTCGGCACTCGTAAAAGGAATTTAAGCGTGGGGAAATTATCCGTCCATGGATTACTGTACTAGTAAATAAAATGAAAATGGGTAGAAAAAAAGGTGTAAGTTCGTCGTAAAGTATGCTTAAAAATATCGGACGACGTCATGTGGAAATGAATTACATTAAAAATCTTGAAACCTATAAAAAAAAATTACGAAGAATGTGCCAGCAAGTCTCTTCACCATGGAGAAAAGCGCAAATTCTGTTTCTTATATTTAGCGTTTATCAGGAGTAAAAATCAAATCAAATCAACAGCGCTTTTTAAGCACCGAATATCTACAGCTTCAAAAACAGAAAATATCCTACATTAAGTTCAAGACGCCAACAGCAGCGTCTTAAATTTTCAAAAGGTCATATTGCTCCATAGTACGAACATCTTTTTTATCCGAAAAATAGATTTTCGCCTATTATTATCACTCAATCCAAGATCTCTTGAAATTTAAGCCAGATGCGCTGTTGGAGTTAATTTCGATAAAATGCAAAGTTCATAAATGTATGGGCACAAAAAACGTGAAGTTATGTACATATGTATGTATATTTTATTGAAGTTTTAAAACATGTGCATTTATTGTACGTACCTTTCTTTCCAACGTGAAAAAAGGCGATCACGTTGCTGCCATAAAAGACCACGTTTAATTGGACCCGTCATCGACGATGTGGGCAGAGGTCCTGTTAGCAATGTGTGCTGGAAATATGTATGTATGTATATATTCAAATAAATCAAAATCAAATTTAAAAAATAATCAAACAGTCAGAAACTCAAATTTCGCAGAAAAATGCGATTAAGTTTTGAAGTCACAAAATTGGTGAATTGGAAAACGCCATCCTTCGTCAAAATGACTACGCGCGTTGTTATTTTCGATTTCAAACATATTTTTTTTGTTTCTTTTTTTTTTTTTTGTTTTGAATTTCGTTTCTCGTATGACGAGAATGTTAGTTACTCGAAACTACAAGACTTAAGGGCAGATTTTGTAAATAGAAACGTTTTTTTCGTTTCAAAATTTGTATTGAAAAAATATTTTTTGAAACGAATTTTCGTTATTTTTCATACAAATTTGAAACGTTTAGAAACGAAATTATTTACAAAATCTGCCTATTAATGGAAAAAAATGTGTAAAATTCCATACAATTGATGTTTTAAGAAAAATGCCAATTGAAAGAAGGCTGTGCAATTTTAATTTTAGGTTAAACAATTAAAAAAATATATGAAGTTCGTTATATAATAATTAAAAACTAACTCAATATCAATAATAAGTCCATTTTGGTATTTATTTTTGCTCACGACGTTTTTTATTGACTCTTGAAATATGTATGTCGTTCAAAATTACGAAGGATGGCGTTAGTGCACAAAAAATAAGGACAACGTTCTAGGGTTAAAGGCTATATATGTATATTACACGACATGTAAAAATCCAAATGCGCGTCCTCTGTGTGACCGTCCTCTAAATCTTGTTTTCAATGTTGTCACAATAATCTAAATACAAATTTATAACCTTGTCACTATGTATATTTCCAACCTAAAGTCAAATTTTTGTATTTACGGTGTTGTAGCGGTATAGAATTATTGAACGTAAAGTCATATTTTTGTGTTTGCAGGACTGTTGTGGTACAACAGTGTTGTGATGGTACATATTTTTTTTTGCGCAAAGTAATAAATTCTACTTGGGTATATGTATAATGTTAGGTAAAGACTTAGCAACATGTTTATGCAACCAGGCAAGTTGCATTGTCGGTTTCATAGTCTGTAGTCTTGTTTATGGTTGCGTTCGAAGTTGCTTTCGAAGTTTCGAAAGTATCAAAATGTTTTGATATTTATGGGTTGCATTGACGGTTGCATTGTAGGTTGCACTGTATGTGTCAAAATATTCGAAAACGTGTAGCGCTACTTGCCAGAAATAAAAAATAAAAAGCGTCACACAGTTACATTTTTAGTCCACACTCATGCACACATGTCATATTTGGCAGATTGGGCGAAAGTCTAGGATAGGGAATCACAGCCTTTAGTATTTAGCTACAATTGATTGGCATTATTTTGAATATATGTAGGGAAACCGAACTTTTTATGATTTTTTAAAATCATGCGAAAAAGAAAATAATTTGAGTTAGAAGTGTATGTTACTAAAATTCTATAAATACATGTATAATTGGGCTTTTAGACTTCCTATGTATAGGATTGAAATAAGTAAATAAATAAATAAATAAAGCAAACTTGAAGTACAAATTAATAAGGGTGTACAACTTTATAAAATTACCGTACAAATATTGAAATAAACTCTCTACCGTTTGGATGTCTGAATTATCGTAATATACGTTAATTACCCTACGGTTAACATCACTGATCATAAGGAACAATAACATTTTGGTCTAATGAACTAATAAGTAATCTGCAAATCCCTAAGCCATGGTCCCATTTGGCAAATGAATAAGTCCTAAATACTAATGAAAAGCCTATAGATTCAGACATAACTATAAAAGAAGATGAAGGCAAATTGGAGTTGCAAAATTAATTATTACCACTATAAATAAAAGTACACATGGGCACTCATGATGCATGGGAGTGTGGCGACTTTCGAAATATAACCAAAATGCTTCAGTACTAGCAATACACGTTTGAAAAGTGCATTCGTAGCCGAAATTCGATAGTCATGATAAATTTTTAGCGATAGAGATTTAGCTTTAGGGAGTTACAGAAGAAAGGGTTTTATTGCCACCGACTTCGAATAGCACTAACTTTTTAGTGCTTATTTTTGAAGTTGTTTAAAATGTTTTTTTAAAAACGCTCTAAATAATTTATTGTATCTTTCAAAATACATATACATATATGTATGCATATATGTATGTAAGCAAGTGAGTAAGTTAAAGTTATTTATTCATTCATTTAATACATACATATTTTACAAAGTAATTTGCAAAATATCGGAGTGACGGGACCATATACCCATGACGTTATTAATGTCGTTATTAAATCGTACGATTTAAAAAATTAACAATGGTCCTGCAGACGTCTTTAATATGCATCTTATTCGACAATTTTCTTTCATATACATACTTATGTATGTATGATATTTGAGGTTCTATATAATAAAAAAAATTAAGAAAAGTCTGAAAAAAATTTTCTATTATCGCAATTAGTTTTCTAATTCCTGAGATTTCTAATTACAGAGTAGGACCGAGTATTCTTATATGTAGATGTTTTTGTGACTGACTATGAATCAGCAGCGTGGTTGTCAACGAAATTCCATACAAAAAATCGCAAAACTATAGTTATTTGAGGCAAATCAGTGCTACCGAGAAAAAAACTCTCGTATGCTAAACAACACACACAAGCCTGGTGGCATTTAATAAATAATGTCAGAGCTGTTTTACGACTGAAGTTGAAGCTATACATATTTCCAAAAGAAAGTTTTACGAGTTTTCAAGAAACTGTTTTTCATATATTTTTAACTTCAGAAAGTTTTAGATGAAAACTGGAAACCTTTCAATATCTAGAATCTTCTACGAGTTCTTCTTATATATTACTATTTTATAAAATATACATACATACATACCTTATTTGGATCCATGATAATCCTTTCGATGCCATATTCATCGTTAAAATTAATCGTAGTACTGCTAGAACTATTATTCCAAATTTGTTTAGTGGAAGCTTCCAACCTTAATCGTGCACGTTCCACACGTGCCAATGTTGGACTATCCATTATTGAAGTAGTACGTGATGAGGATCGTAATATAGATGCAGAATCCATAAATTGCTTTTTCCCTGCTTGTAGGGGAGAACACAAAGAAGATGATGATTGATGCAAATTATAATTCAACTGTGATGCGGAAAAATTATTAGATGTGTTGGTAGGTTCCAAAGTATTGCTAGTTGAAGTGCTCGAGTCGGTAGTAGGTGTAGAGGAGGAATTTGTGTGACCTGGCATCTTTTTATTTTTATGAATTATAAAACTGTTCGCTGGATTTGTATATTAACCATCGTAGTCTGCAGAAAAAATATAGTATTTTCTATGTGTTAAAAGCTAAAGGATTAAGCACGTGAACGTGAAAATTTTAAGAAAATATGTGAATTCCTTTAAGTCCATTACTAAAATTAATATCCCCAACCCCAAATCACTGGCATTTTGAAGATTTTGGGCCCCTAAAATAGCAATTTGACAATCCGACGATTTTAGCCCTGCATTTGGCGATTTTTGAGTTTTTTTCATACGGACACTAGATATGTAATTCAATACGAACTTTAGCCTATATAATAAATAGTTTTGGCTTCTTTTCGTTTGGGGTTTTTTTCGGTTTCGAGCTTTTTTTGGTTTTGTCGTTTTTTTGGTTTTTTGGCGATTTTTTAGTTTTGGCGATTTTTTTCATTTTGGCGATTTTTTCATTTTGGCGATTTTTTTTTTCATATAGGACATTTTTTAGTTTTCGCGTTTTTGCCATTTTTGGCGTTTTTTCAATTTGGCGATTTTTTCGGTTTTTGTCGTTCTTTTTCATTTTGACGATTTAGTTTTCGCGTTTTTGCGATTTTTGGCGTTTTTTCAATTTCGCGATTTTTTCGGTTTTTGTCGTTTTTTTTAATTTTGGCGATTTTTTTTCATTCAGGCAATTTTTTTAGTTTTGGCTCCTTTTTCGCGATTTTTTTCGGTTTTTGGCGTTTCTTCATTTAGGCGCCATTTTCGCGTTTTGGCGATTTTTTTCAGTTTTTGGCGTTTTTTTAATTTTGCCGATTTTTTCAGTTTGTCGATTTTTTCGGGTTTTCCGATTTATTTTAGTGTTAGATTTTTTGGCGATTTTTTTATAATTTACGATTTTTTAGTTTTACCGTTTTGGCAAATTTCAAGAAATTACCTCTTACCGTTTCCAAGATATAGCAAGTTTTCAAAATTACATAGTCAAAATTGCATTAACTGATGTACCACCCTTTAAATTAAATTTTACACTAATTTTACAAATTTCGTTGCTCCTTTTGGAACACCCTTTAATTTTTAATTCTCATGCATTTGTTGTTGTAGCGGCTAAGGTTCTATATACATACTTTCAGGTCCGTAGCTGTTACGGTTCCTGAGAAAATAGCGTGTGACGGACAGACGGACATATCCCTTTTCCACACTCAAAGTTTACTTTGCAAAGTCTTAATTCAGCTGTGTGAAAGACACAGATAGTAGTAGACTCTTTCTGACTTTCTCCCAACTGAATTAAGACTTTGCAAAGTAAACTTTGCGTGTGGAAGAGGTGATAGCGTAGCGAAAACAATAGGGTTCCTTTTTCACCTTTGGTGTACGGAACCCTAAAAATTGTAACAGGTCTTCCTCTGAAAGAGAAATACATATACATATGTATGTGCATATATGCAAGTGTATTATTTCTCTTTTTGTGTTAATGAATCCACATATTTAACTGATTTTAAATTGTTATTATTGATGCTTTTTGGGAATTGACGCAAGAAGTTTTGCAAAGCGGCTATTACAGCCGCAAAGTTGGAATTTTACAAGTTTAATAACAATTTCTCTTTAAGTGAGATCGAAACAGAATATTTTTGTAGGATTTTTCTGTATACTACATTAAATGTTCTTCCGTTTGGTGCGAATATATGAAAATTTCTAGCATTGGAAACACGCGAACATGCTACATACAGTTGACCATGTGAAAAGCATGGATTTTCTAAATGCCGCCCTGCGACTTGCAATGTTTGACCTTGCGCTTTATTAATGGTAACAGCAAAACTGAGTTTGACTGGGAATTGAACCCGTTTGAATTGAAATAGAAGGTAAGTTGGGATAATTGGAATTCAAGGTATTAAAACACTTTCTGCTTCTCCTACTCCTGTATGGCTCCAAGTATTTTCTTCTTTAACTCTGTGATCCGAAAATTTTTTTTCAATTGAAGTTTATGTGGAAGTACACCTGAGTATCCATGGTGGTATCTGTTGATAGATATTCCTTTACTTTCTCCTGAACGTATTTTATATTGCTCCTGCGGACAGCCACTGATCAGATCTGTATAATTTTGTACTTATTACGCTGGATAGTAAAATATTACCTTCAGCATCTGTACCCAAAAATTCATTACCGATTTTCAATAATGTCTCTGTCAATGTAATTATGAAAATAAATTAAACTGAACTTTTCTACTTTTGCCTATAAGCTCTGAATTCATCTGCCGCTGTACCCTTATGAATTACTGGGAGAATTTGTAGAATATCTCCGGCCAACAAAATAACCATTCTTCCCAAACTATCTGTACTATCCTCTAAATCCTTCTTCTATAGCTTTTTTGTGAGACATCATCCCACACTAAAAGGTTACATTACCGATTGAATCGATGTGCAGTACAGCCGCCAGTCAGTAAAAACGTTTGTACAATCTCTCCAGGAAGGCCAAGAAAAATCAGTGCACCACTGAAGGACTCTATTTTACAAAAAGGGACTGTTTGTTCTGGCGTTAAATTACTTGATGTTGCGGTGCTACAAAATCGTAGTAAAATTCCCGAGCAGTTTCATTTTAAAAGCTATTTCCGATAAAAATATTTTCAAGTTCTAATTTTACTTCGTGATTAAGCATTACTTTAAATAGTACACTAAGAACATGAAATTTAGTGCTAGTGCAAAAAAATTGCACTAAAGTTTTTGTTTTTTAATTTAGTGCTAATGCTAAACTAATGCAATTTGCCTGGCTGGGTGTATTCATCTGTTTTTGACATTATGACATTTTTATTACACGAACAAAACGCCTGTTGTTTTTGTATTTTCTTGTAGTTGGTTATAGAGTTGCATATAATATACTTTGTATATGAATATGCTTTGTATACATATCGTTGGCCACAAGTAGAAATGTCCTAACTCAAATAACTAACTTTACAGAAGAAGGTATAACATAATAAGCAATAGAACTGCTTAAAAATCGTTATTTTTTACGCTATTGCAATAAATTTTTGTGACGAGGTGTATTTGTGAGAAATGTATTGAAATCACTGAAAAACTCCATTTCGTGAATAATACGAGTTAGGGCTTTTCTACTTTGACCATCGAAATATATATACATATATGTATATGTACATATATTCTATGACACCATACCCATAGACACCATGCCCTCGCCTTAATGTAAGAATGTGCATAGTATAAAACAGATACAAGTAGTATGTATCACACAAATAATTTTAAATGTTACTTACGAACTTATCAACATTTCAATTTCTGCAAACAATTGGATTATTTTATTTTGCTGCAAGCTTCATCGCATATTTGAGCATAAAAAACACATTACTCTTCAATTTTGAACGACCAGATAATGGATATTGACGTGAATAAGGAATTAATTCTACTGAATATAACAAAATTTCACAAGAAAAGCTTAAAAGGAGTTTATTTATTATCAATTTTTTGCCTTTCATATAATTGAATTGTTTATTAATGTGCGAATTTTACTTCGTTTTACAAGGATTCCGTAACATCGAACACCAACCACAGAATGAAGCCGATACTGATTTGTCGGAGACGGCGGCTGACCAAAAATATGCGGCGGCGGATAGGAGTTGACTTGCGCTGAAGAATCCTAGGTGGCGGCTAGTTTATGTTGGCTAATACCCCTTTTAGACACGAAAAGCTTACTTGTCCCGGTTCACACACTTCAACTTTTGATATTCACCTTCTTACAGCTGAATTACGAGTTGAGCAACAAAAGTTGAAAGGGTGAGCCAGGACTAAAAGATATTTGTATATCCTTCTCCGTCTTTCTTACAGCTGAATTATAAGCTGATCAACAAAAGTTGAAGTATGTGAAACGGGACTTTGAATTTGATTTTGTGCCCGGAAACATGATACAATTATAACAGGTACATGCACAAGCCCAGCCCATGGTACAATTATACTAAGTACATGCACGACTACAACAAAATTACTACACCAAAAAACACATTCATTTTGTTGGTATAAACCAAGGCGAATTCATAACAGGTGACCTTATCGCTACAACAATACTAAAAACAACATGCAATTCGTCTGGCTTCAAAAACCCCATCAGTCAAAAACAGTTGACTAAAATACCAATACATACATATTTATAAAAACACATTTTACTATCCATGTGCATCTACTATCAACAACACAGAAAATAATACATATTTGTAAAATAAATGTAATCAAAATGATGAAAGACGGTTCTAGTTAAATGATCCTGATATTTTGGGACAACGTAAAGAAACCGTACTTGATGCCTTATTGCAGCCTCTCCGATGGTTTGTTTAACGCGAAATCAGTGGAGTAAAATGTGTTTTACTGGCCATCATGGCCGTAAACAAAATATTATCCTTAAATGCATGAAATTATTCACAAAAACGGACAACGAAATACTTAGGTGTACAACAAATAAACGTCCGTCTTATTTATACATACATACATATATAAAAAGTCAGCTAGTACTAGCTGAGCCCGGAAGAGTTGTCTTATCCCCACATTTAAGAACTTGCGTTGTGTTGAGTTGATACATGAGGAAATGCAGCGTATTGTGGCAATAAAGTGCAACAGGAAATGTTAAGGTATGCTTGAATATTTATTTCTATGTATAAACTTAATTTATAATATATGTATACATACATATGTATGTATGTTTATATCTACAGGGTGGGCCAAAAGAAACCAAGGGGTGTAAAAGTTTAATAACTTTTTTGTTTATTAATTTTTTTTATTTTTTCTTTCAGATTATATAGACAACACTTGGAGAATTTATAATGGAGAGGTTCACAACTGAACAGAGAACCAGAACAATAGAATTTTAGTATTTAAACCAGAGATCAATTATTTTAACGCAAAGAGCATATCGTCGACATTTTAACGTCAGAATTTCGCCCTCTGAAGCGATGATTCGTTGCTTAGTTAATCGTCATCACCAACATGGCAGCGTAAAAATTTGCCTCGAACCGGTAGACCACGTTTAAGTCGCACTACGGAAAATATTGAACGAGTACAGCAAAGTATTAACGAAGCACCAGAAACTTCTGGCAGAAGGCGTTCTGCTCAGCTAGAAATGTCTCGTACGTCACTACGGCGCATTTTAAAAAAAGATTTACAGTTATACCCATATAAGGTGCAATTGGTCCAAGAATTAAAACCCGCAGATCATCAGCAACGTCTAAATTTTGCAGTTAAATTTCAAGAGTTGGCCAGAAATGATTTTGATTATGCGTGATGAAGCTCATTTTCATTTGAATGGCTTTGTTAATAAGCAGAACTGTAGGTTCTGGGGTTCTCAAAATCCAAGAGCCATTCATCAACGCCAATTGCACCCCATCAGGTGTACAGTATGGTGTGGGATCACATCTGAAAATGTCATTGGGCCCTACTTCTTCGAGAATGAAGATGGAAGTGCTGTAACCGTAAATGGAGAGCGGTATCGGTTTATGATAGAAAATTTTTTACGTCCTGCTCTTGAAAACAGACCTGGTATGTGGTTTCAGCAGGACGGAGCCACTGCCCGAGACACAATGGCACTTTTAAGTCAAATTTTTGGAGAGCGAATAATTTCTCGAAATTCGGAAATTATTTGGCCAGCGCGATCGCCAGATTTGACAGCACCCGACTATTTTCTTTGGGGTTTTTTGAAGGAGCGAGTGTATGTGAACAAGCCAGAGACAATCCTTGAACTCAAGGCAAACATTGTTGCAGAAATTCGAACGCTACAGCCACAAGTTTTGAAAGATGTTATGGAAAACGCTCTAAAAAGAGCCCATCAGTGCGAAGCTGAAAACGGTGGTCATTTGAGAGACATCATTTTTCATACTTAGTGTAAAAAAATTTCCATTTTGTATATTATATAATTTGAAAGAAAAAATAAAAAAAGTTAATAAACAAAAAAGTTATTAAGCTTTTACACCCCTTGGTTTCTTTTGGCCCACCCTGTATTTAAGGTTTCCCAAAATTGCACGGAAAAATTGTTGATGTGGTGACAACGTTATTGCGTCGTCGTTTACCAGCCACCAATGTCATGGTTGAGAATTTGGGAGCCATTGAATTGGCCTATATAAATATCAAATTTTCATAAACATGTCTAGTCTACTAAAAGCTGGCACAATGGAACCATATGGACATCAGCAACCACAACGACGAGCAAATGCGTCGAATAGTATTAATTCTTTGCCTCAAGGAATGCAGAACGTTTGATAAAATCTTATTTCTATATTGTGCGAAAATCCATACAAGATTCTATACCAAAAGCTATCATGCATTTAGGCGAGCCACATGTGGTAGAAATATTTTATATTCGATACAATTTTTTAAAAATCATCATCAATAAACTAATGGAGTTAATTATTTTGCAAGCGTTAATTTAGAATGTGTAGGTTAGAAAGGGTGGTGCTATACTGCACCGCCACTCGGAGACCCAATTGGGTTCCATTGTGATAAATATTCATACATTATAATCCTTTTTACTTTAAAATATATTTTTTAAACATAAAGAACGATATAATCAAGGCATATCAAACAGGTAGGTACACGTATCAGTCATATTGCTCATCCGCTGATTTTTTGTTTACAAGTTTATAACGAAGAATTCGTTTGACAATTACTTATGTGCCTTGTTTGATGCATACAAATTTTTGACAATTACTTTGTAAAGCTATAATTGCGTTCGCGAACTCAAAAGTTTTTAAAAATTTTTACTGAACTTTACTGCATTTTACTAAATTGCGTTCGTTTACTCAAAATACAGTAAATGAGAACACAAATTGAGAGAGTAAAGTGACAGTTCTTGACTGAGTGTTTTGCAAATTTTTACTGCAGAAATTTGTCGTAGTAAAGTTTAGTAAGACAAAAACATATGATTCAAAATGTAAACAAATGGAAAGTAAGCAAATGAAAAGTGTAAAAATTTGAAAAAAGGTTAAATGAAAATCGTGAAAGTCATTAACAAAATAATTAATTTATAAACCATAATAATAATAGCTGTTAATATACATATTTTGTAACATATCTTATTAAACCTTTTGTTTTGAAATTTGTTTTAAATACTCAGAGTTGTAAAACTGTAAAGTATCTGAGTACATAGCATAGCACTTGCTTTTGCGGTAATCAGTAAGTCCTGATTCACACACATCAGGTTTAGCTGATCAGTTTTTGTTCAATTTTCTTTTGAACCTGCATTTACGTTCATACACACCGTCAAGTTTGTTTCATCAAGTCTCATCAATTTGTCTTGTAGTAGAGTATTACGAATGACAAAACAAAACGAAAAAGCAAACTTGACTGGTACGGTCAAGTCTGTACCCCTTTTCATTCTCTTTTCCTCTCTCTCCTAAAAACTCAAGACTTGACGACTCAGACCTGACGTGTGTGAATCTGGAATAACATTAATTAACAAATTGTCATGTAATTTTTAGTAAATTCGCCAACAACAAAACAAGGAAATCAAAAATAAATTAATTACAAATAGTACATGCAACAAATTACAGAATTTATTCTTAGATTGTCCGTGTTATAAAAATATTGTATCGAGTACCAATAATTAAAGGAGTTGCATAGTCAAAAGGTTATATATTTTTCAATACTATGTGGAGTTAGAGTCAGCTGTTTCTTTAATCTTACTAATTTTTACTATTTTTCCGTTCGCGTACTTTTTTTGGCTACCGCTCTTTTAGACAGTAAATTTTCGCAGTAACTACTCATTTACTGCATTTTACTGCAAAAGTAAACGAACACACTTTATGTGAGAAGCACAGAGTTGCCACAGAGTTTTTCCTAATGCATGTATCTGTAGTTAATTTGCCTTGGATATAATTTTGTTCACTTTAAATGTAAACAAACATCAGATAAAAGAAAACATTTTGACAGTTGGGGTCTAAGCAGTCTTCGAACATCTGATAATCATCGGGACTGTTAAGGTCACCTGTTATGAATTCGCCTTGCCCTGTAATTGTTATTTTTTAAAAACAAAAGGCATGTGTTTCTGACTATTATTCGTTTGTTTATACCAACAAAATGAATGTGTTTTTTGGTGTTGTAATTTTGTTGTAGTCGTGCATGTACCTAGAGTAATTGTACCATGCCCGGAAATATCTGTTGTTGGACGAATTTGGGCACAATTTTGGGAAAATGTTCTTGAAGTCATATAAAATAAGGAACAAAGCGTCCCTAAAGACCTCAGAAGTTAAAAAACTTAGGCAGCGGATTCAGGCAGAATTTTCTAACACAAATCTTGAGCTCTTAATGCCTTCCAAATCAAATATAAACATGTTAAAAATTGTTACGCACAGTAATTTTCAAACAAATGTTTACTGCGCGGATAAAATTCCAATGTTTTTTGAAAATGAGGACAATAAATTGGTACCTACGTTATATAGCCTCTGGATAGTAAGTATTTAAATATTTGAAATGAATTGATGCAATTTACAATGGCCTATTCGATTTTATGAGGTTCCAGATATGTTGCCAAGCTTTACAACTCACGCGGTAGTTTTTGCTGAATTGAGTAATGGTGCAGACCTTACGCTACCCGGAGTAATACCGCAAGGTATTGGTATGAATAGAGGACAATTAGGTGAAATCGCTTGACTGATATGTAGTAATTCAATCTTTATATTAAACCTGTTTCAATTTACTTTGCAGTTGCTGTCAATTTAACTTGCAATAAATCGGCCATTGGTGTTGGATATCTGCCAAGATCAAGTGATGATCTGTATATGAGCGGTGTTAATGGTATTGCTGTAAAAATATTGCATTTGTTTGGAGATAAACTATGGGGACATGAACCATCTTTAGCCAAACAGCTACCACAAAACAAAAGTATAAAGTTAAATGAATTTGAGCCAGAAGTGAAAGGTGAAAGTAATGATTTAGAAAAAAATGAACAGTCTATTGCTGAAATAAACATACAATTAGAAATGGCTGACATTCTAAATTCTGAAGTGGTATCAACTGAAAACTTTGATGAAAATAAAGATCTAGGAAATCACGATGAGAACTGTCAAGTTACACCAGAATTATTACTGAAACGTGCTTTTCTTTCGGCTCTTAAAAACAATGGAAGGAATTTGCAGTTACCACTATTGACCAGCAATTTTTATAGACTTTATGTTGTGCCTGAATCGGACGAAGCGCTAGATTTAAAAAAGACTAAGTACAAGAAACTTTCAAATTTTTTAAACGAAATGATAAACCAAGGATTTGTTGTTGTTCAAAAAGAAACTAAACTTGTTGATAAAATTACTTCTATTAATCTGGAGCATCCGGAGATAGTAAATTTCATAACCGACTTAAATAAAAATAACAGTTCTCTTCATGGCTCTTCTGGAATTCCTCTATTTCATCCTGAACTAACAGAGTTATATATAATAACAGATATTACTGCCCCTGTGTTTACAAAATTGAATTATAAACGAGGCAGCGGGATACCACCATCTCAAATTAAAAAAGTTATTAGGAAATATATCAACAAGCAAAACCTACTAATGTCAAAAGATCCTAAAGACGAATATAAGTCGTTTATTTTAGACGAATGCCTTGAAAAGCTTTGTAATACTAAAGTTGCATCCCTA
This sequence comes from Tachina grossa, assembly GCA_949987645.1. Classification (NCBI taxonomy): domain Eukaryota; kingdom Metazoa; phylum Arthropoda; class Insecta; order Diptera; family Tachinidae; genus Tachina; species Tachina grossa. Next base: position 233,559,411 of record OX465274.1, on the reverse strand, counting down.
AGCAGAATTACGAACGCCGTCATATCTCAAATGGACCATTCTTACCAGATGTGTACTCCTAATGATTTTAAAAAGAAGAAACCGTTGATACAGATGTCATTAGCAACTAGATCGGGAAACAAAAAGGTAACATTAGTGAACAATATTGAGTGTTATGGCATAATCTTATCAGAATTCATAAAATTGTGTAAGCAAGGAGCCGCAGCAAGCACAACAACTGCAACACTACCAAATCTAAATCGTAAAATGGTGCAAATACAAGGCAATCAGGTCCGTTTTGTGTATAATCTCCTAACTGAAACTTATAAAATACCGTCGAAGTGTATTTTAGGGTTGGAGTTAGCTAAATATGGCAAGAAACACAAAAAGACACAGCGAAAAGTAATCAAAAAAAGAAAAAAAGTTAAAGAAATGTTTTTGTTAAAGAAAAATCTCAGACACTGGGAAATACTGCCCCCTTATACTGTAATCCGCAAAAGCTTTAAAAAAAAAGATTTACTTGGGGGCCACACGTTCAATTTTTGACTTTCAATTTCATTAAATTTTCAATACACACACACTTTTTTCACTAACACAATCAAACTTTTTGAATTGAAAACTAGATTGATATCAAATTCACCTATCCATTTATATGGCAATTTAGTCTTCAATTTGAACGGCTGGTCACAGCACACATTGATTGAAGCTACAAATTTGAGTTGTTTCTTCGTCGGTGGTATTTAAAAAATGAAATTGATTAGCAATTTGTTTCACAGCTATCAATTTCAAAGAATTTTGACACACAATATGTGTGATGGAATTGAAAGTGATTTATTGAACGTGTGGCTGCAGTGTTACTCTTTTTAGACACGGAAACATTGTTGCCAGAACTTCTAGGGGTGAAATCGTCAAAAACTACAGATTTCTGTGCAAAAAATCGTCGTCATTTTAGAAAATCGTCAAAAAACGTCAAATCAAAAATATTAAATTTTTTTGTATTTTAATTGTTTTATTACAAAAACTATTACAATGGTTCAAACTTATTAACTATGCTTTCAACAAATATACACATATACATTAAATATATGTATATTACCTAAACATGAAAACCATTAAAATTAAAAATAAAAGTTAAAAAAAACTTAAAATGAAATCAGAATTCACATATATACGTACATATATATTTATTTTTAAAACAGATAATTTATAAAAAAAAAATAATTAGCATTTTTGTTATAGAAACATTTTATGTATAAATATCAGCATTTAACATTTTGAACACAAAAAAATTATAACATAACAAAAAACCAACTCTAAAAATGCAATACTAAAAAAAGTTTCCATATATCGTCGGTTTGTTTCTGCTTTGATGTATGGGAAATTTAAAAAAAAATTGAGTTATTGATTGATTACATATGAATAATGTGTCGTCTTTCCAAATTCGTTATCAGTTTTCCGATATCTTAAATATATCTGAAGATATAGATGTGGAAATTTGCTTCATTTCCACAATTGTTGAACATTGTAAAGTCTGTTTTACGGTAATCGACAATTTTTTTGATATGTGGCACATTCCCACGTAAAAGTATTAGTATTTTTATTTGCAGCTGTTATAATGCATATCAATGCATATTCTACTCAAAGAACGTGAATCAAAGCAAAGTAAAAAAACTTAATTATTGTGAATGAAATGAATTGATTTTTATTTTTTTTTTAATACAATTTCTTTTATTAAATATATTCACCGTCTTTTATTTCTTCCTTTGTTTTTCCTCTAAAAGTCATGTTATATGAATAAAACTGATATTTTCACTTTTTTATCTACTTAAATATATACAATAATGTAACCTACTTGAACAAGACTTGTTAGAAGTGAACAATATTGTTTTTATGATTGTGGGATGCGTTGACAAAGATTTTTGTAATTTTTTCTTTAAGTCCTAATAACTTTTCAAGTTGGATGTAAAAAGTTTATCAACTTTAAGTTTGAATAAAAATAATATATATATATATTACTTTTATTATTAATCAAAAAATTCTATCGTGTATTTTGATAAAACTAATGAACTAAACATTCTTCATCGATTTTCTAGAAAACACATTTTTGTCCCATACATCAAAGCAGAAACAAACCGACGATATGTTAAATTTAGAAAAATCGTCGTTTCTGGACCTAAAAGCGTCGCTAGTGTATTTTGAGAGGTGAAAATCGTCAATTCTGGCAACAGTGCACGGAAAGTTTACAAAGTCTTAATTCAGCTGGGAGAAGACAGAAAGCATGGTACAATTATACTAGGTACATGCACGACTACAACAAAATTACAACACCAAAAAACACATGCATTTTCTTGGTATAAACAAACGTATAATTGTCAGAAACAGATGCCTTTTGTTTATAAAAATAACAATTACAGGGTAACTAAAATACAATTGCAGACGCGGCATTCCTGCATGATTATAGTTATTCAGTGTTGCCAATCTGTGTGTAGTTAGACAGTGTGTAATTTCTACTCACATGTGTAGGCCATGTAATTAAATTCTTGTATAATCTGTGTGTAATTCTACTTTGGGTTTTATTTTTATTTATTTGTGTTTTAATTTTAACCTACACAAAAGATATGTAGTGTAATTTTCTTCGATGTGTAATTGGAGACGCAGCCATGTGTAAATTCATTGGCAGCACTGTAATCATTTTATGCACACAGATACACTAACATTTTTGCAGCTTGTAAACAAAGTTTGACAACTATTCGTATTGTATACAATAACAGGCTGGGCTTGTGCATGTACTTGTTATAATTGTATCATGAAAGAAAGAGATAGTATTCCTCCATCCGTCTTTCGCACAGCTGAATTAAGACTTGCGTGTGGAAAAGGGGTATTTGCGTGTTTAAAAGGGGCAAGATTTAGCTTTAGCGATTTACCGTATGTGGGGGCTGGTAAGATTATAAGCGAGTAGACGTGTTTTTTTACTGTCATCTGAATTTTTTTCTTGATGAATATTTACTAAAATATAGAAAAAAAATCTTTTGCTAAAATACATACATATGTATGTACATATTTAAATAAAATGTTAATAATTGAATGTTCGTTCCTGAATTGTGGCAAACAAAAGTTTTTGGTATATAATGAAGCATAACTGATCCCGAGTGGATTAGCTAGGTTTGGTTACAAAATGTGGTGGTTTGGTGCGCTTTAATTACCACACTGAATTCATCTTAGACCCGTTTTAGACACGCAAAGCTCTATCCCTTTTACACACAGAAATACCCTTTTTACACACGGAAATTTTACTTTGCAAAGTGTGATTCAGCTGTGTGAAAGACAGGGGGAAGAATGCTATCTCTTTCTGTCTTTCTCCCAGCTGAATTAAGACTTTGCAAAGTAAACTTTCCGTGTCTATAATCGGTAAAAGTTTAGTTAGCAATTACCTCTTCCACACGCAAAGTTTAATTTGCAGTCTTAATTCAGCTGTAGAGGTAGTAGTACAGTCTTTGTCTTTCTTTCAGCTGAATTAAGACTGCAAAGTAAACTTTCCGTGTGAAAAAGAGTTTAAAGTCTTACCTAGGGTTTACACGTGCAAGTGCAAGTTCGAAAAACTCAATACACTCAAGCTCTTTTACTAACATATCTACACTTTCGGCACTTGCAGTCTACGTGCTAATTCACACGGTGAAATTTATGACGTCTATTTTTCTTAATTCTCTTTTGAAGTTGCTACCAAAAATTCCTTGCATTCATGCGATGTTTTTTTTGACGTCTAATTTTACTTCTCTCCACCCATATAGCCAATAAGCTAGAATAGTTTTTTTTTAATGCATGTTTTTTATTTATTGTATCTTCAAATATGAACTAACAATAAGTATTCAAATCTTAAATCTATAAAGAAAAATTATTAGGCCCGACCAATGTCGGACATAAGCTTAGTGATAGTTATTAATAATACATAAGTAGTGATAAGCAACAAAAAGAAAAAAGTATTTTCAAGCAGCTTCATCATCTAGAGTGTTGAATATTAGAGCCCGCGTATCTCTCTTTTTTAAGCGGTTGTGTCCAGTAAAGTTCAAAATATTACGAGCAAGCGGATTAGGATGTGACTCGAGTTTTGTTAGATATTTGCCTGTGTATTTTACAATTTCTTCAGTCACTAGTGGCATATTCAAATCACGATGTATATTTGAATTTTTGATGTAACATGGAGCCGATGTTATCATGCGTAAAATTTTATTTTGCCTTCGTTGAATTTTCTCTACATTTGAAGTTGAAGCAGTGCCGCATAGTTGAATTCCGTAACACCATATTGGCTTTAAAAGCGACTTGTATATTAAAAGTTTGCAGTCTAGGCTAAGTGTTGAATTTCTACCAATCAGCCAATGTACCTGAGTTAATTTAAGTTTCATTTGAGTTAACTTAGAGTCAATGTGGTGTTTCCATGTAAGTCGTCGATCAAGGTGTATACCAAGATATTTCACATGTGAATGTTGAGGAACAACTTGATTGTTAATCCGAATGGGGAGCAAGTATCTCTTCTTAGAGTGAACCTTATATGGACACACTTGTTCATTGACTTTAATTTTCCATAAGTTTAACCAAAGCTCCATCTGGCTATTGTGTTCGTGGAGTTTCCGGGATGCCTCATCAGGGTTTTCGTGCATATTAAGGCAGGCTGTATCGTCGGCAAATGTGGAAGTATGAATACTACTGCTCACAGGCATATCACAAGTATAAATCAAATATAAAACTGGTCCCAGTATACTCCCCTGTGAAACACCGGATGAAATAGTTTCTGGCCTACTCGTAAAGTCTCCTTCCACAACAGTGAACTTACGGGAAATAATGTAACTTTCCAAAAGATTTAATTATGTTTATTGGTAAGTAAGTCTTCAATTTTAAAATTAGGCCTTCATGCCACACTTTATCAAATGCCTGGAAAACGTCAATAAAGAGCGCAGAACAATACTTTTTTTCCTCAAAAGTTCTTCTTATAAATTGAACCAATCTGTGAGTTTTTTTTTTTTTTTTTTTTTTTTTAAAAAAGAGAAGTAACACTCAGGCAATTAATGCCTACTACTATTACTAGGTGTTACCTTCTTTAAGGAAAGGGATAGTGATAGAAGACAGGTGGTGAAGGAAGAGATAGAAGAAAGCTTCATTCTTTTTACAACTCTGCTTTTGCACGCTTTTTAATAATGCAATGTTGCAGCGCCTTCTGGTGTTAAATGAGGCGTATTAAATTTTGAAGCTGTGTTTAGTAGCAATTTTATTGGTTATTTTACTTCGCCGATGATTTTGCTACACAATACCGACGAAGGAGGGCGCTCTGATGTTACATTAGGATTAGCATCTGCTGAAGTCGGTATAGTTCAGTGACCAGTGACTATGCCTTCATCACTTGAACTTTCCTACAACAACTGATGCAAAGGGACTCTAATGCACATCAGAAAAATGCGTGGTGTTGTTATTTTAATGACTGTCGGATACAGGGATTGAACCCAGGATCTTCAGTTTTGTAGTCAACGTGCTAACTACTTCAGCCAACGCCACCCTCAGTTTGTTCAATGGTGCTATGCTGACTTCTAAAACAAAATTGATGGTCTGGTATGCACTCACTACTAATTAGAATTTGGGACAATTTTGTTTTGAGCAGTTTTTCGAAAAGCTTATTGGCCTATATGACTCAGCCTTGGTTAGATCTTTGCCCGGCTTTGGAATCATTTTAACCTTAGCAAGCTTCCAGCTGTGTGGATAATACTCCAGCCGTAAAATGGCATTAAATATGAATAATAGGATTCTCATTGCAATACGAGGCAAGTTCATCAGCATCTGGTTACTAATTCCATCAATACCCAGAGCTTTCTTCGGGTTGAGTTCGGCAATTAATTTTTGTAAACCACGCGTCTTAAACTTTATGTCTTGAGGGGGTAGAGCGACTACATTCGGCAAATCAGCAACACCAGTACATATGTTTGGCCTAAAACGGATTTTAAGTGCTCAGCGAATATTTTACCTTTTTCAGTATCTCTTCTTGCCCAACTTCCGGTAGATGTGCGTAGAGGTGGCTTATACTCAATGGGTGTTTTAAGCTTTCTAGCAGCGCGCCACAAAGAGTAATTAGACGCTGGTGTGACATCAAGACCTTCCAGATAATTTTTAAAAGATGCAGTTTTTTCAGATGCAAGCAACTCTTGGAGTCGTTTAGTGTACTCTTTAAATCTGATTTTATTTGTGGTGATCTGTGCTGTTGCCATTCCTTTCTACCTCTTCTTTTTTCACGTACGAGACGTTCAATGTCTGTAGAATAAATTTTATTAAACCCAGTCTGCGGATGGGAGATAGTGGCATGTTCAGCAGCCTGTTTAATATTCTCGCTGAGATTGGCAATGTTAGATTCAATATCATCTGATGTTCTAAGCGTAATGTTTTCCGTACAATGACTACTGAGATATTTTTTGCACCCCAGCCAATTAACACGATTGACCATCTTCACATATGGGTCAGGTAAGTTACTTCTTAATGGACTACAAATTGTAATGATCGTCGGAGAGTGATCGGACGAGAGATCAAGAGAAGCTTGAACTTGAATTAAATCCCTAGAGATATTTTTTATGACGCCAAAATCTATAACATCCGGAATTTTTTGTATGTCAGTAGGCTCCCCACTCGAAATGACATCCAAGCCCATTTTTGAAATAGTGTTGAACAATGCTCGACCTCTAGCTAGCTAGCTAGAAGAGTAACAATAAAAAATAACATGATAGAAGAGTAACATTAAAACGTAACAACAATAACAACAAGAGCAATTTAAAGAGAAATATGAAAAAACCATGGAAAACAGAAACCGAGTAATTTTTTCTATCCCTCTTTCTTTTCTACGCCGCTCGCTAACAAACAAAAAGTGACGTCGAAAAATAGACTTCATAAAAGTCTTCATGTGAATTAGGTGTACTTCCAACTCAGCTGCCAAGGAATTTTACAAGACAGTGACTTGTTGAACTTGTAGCAAGTAAATGGAAAGTTAGCTAACAGTGTTGCCCTATTAATAGTTTAGCACAAATTAACTGGATTTCAGTGTAATGTTATATGAGTTTTTACTAATTTTAAATGCATATAAAAGCTAATTCAATAATTTTTTTTCTTAAATATTCATAAATCGAGCAGTTTATTAATTTTTTAGACATAAATAACATTGAAACAATACGAATAAAGCTCAACACTATCTGGTTCCCTTAAAGTTAAAATTTTTTATGTTATGGACAACCGCACTAAAAGGCAAACATGCAAGTTGCAAGACAGTCGGGCATTTGTGCGAAATTTTCGTTGATAATACGTACACATAGCTTGCATGCAAGGCACTTGCATGTGTAAACGCAGGTTTAATTCAGTTGGGAGATAGACACAAAAACTATCAGAAAATTTCACAGCGTTTTGCTTTGATATAACGGCAGAACATTAACAGCTGATCATCTCAGCTGCTATATTGAGATCACCTGGTATGAATTATTGCACAGGAACTTAGTCCCGCTTCACACACATCCAGTTTTGTTGATCAAACGTAAGAAAAACGGCCATTTTAACTTTAGCAGCACTGAATTCAGCACAACGAAAACAAGGTTGCATTTCATAATACTAACTTACAGCGTTACCGTTGAAAATTTTCAAAAGGGGCACAAAAAGGGATTTCTAAGAAAAAAAAAGAGGAAAAATCAAGGAAAATTAAAGAAACAAACATATTTATTAACCTATTTTTATTAATAACAAAAATTAAAAATTTTAAAAACCCCCGACTTTTTTCAGAAAAGATGTTGTTATATCTTCTAAACGGCTGGACCGATTTTTTTCAAACATAGCTAAGAACCCTCTCGATCAAGTCATCTTTCAAACAGAAAAAAATGAAAATCGGTCCAGCCGTTTGGCCTGTACGTGGACACAGACAGACACACACTACAAACTTATAACACCCCTTTTTTTAGTCGGGGGTTAAAACAAACAAAACAAATTTCTCATTTTATGAGAACTCATACACTAAGTTTATTCGCACGTTTTATTTGCAAGTTAAAATTCTAACTTTTGGCAGAATTAGGTTTTACATTCTATTCTGTTACGAATCAGCTGACTCGTTTTTGCTTTTAAAAATCTTACACAAGTCGTTAGTTTTTCTGTTTCATTCTGTTCTGTTGCGCTTCAGAATGTGAAAATCAAAAGAAATTTTAAGTAATTCTAAGTGACAGCATAAATAAATTGAAAATTGTGATTATGCTTTTAAAATTTAAAAAATTAAATTTTTATCAGAAAAACATAAAATTATATTGAAACATAAAAATACACAAACAAATTTCATCACTTCAGCGGAAAACTGTGGCCATTCTACTCAGAAACAGGTGATAAGTTATAACATAAAATGTAACTATTAAAATTTAGAAACAGAACGGCACAGCAGAGAACATCAACAGAAAGCAAAGACTAATGAAACTCACGAGAACGATTACTGATTATACCCCTTTACTTTGCAAAGTCTTAATTCAGCTGGGTGACAGACAGAAGGAGAAAGTATTTCCTCCTCTGTCTTGCACACATCTGAATTAAGACTTTGCAAAGTAAACTTTGCGTGTCTAAAAGGGGTATTACCGGGGATGAGATGTATGTACTCGTATACAGAAAAATACATTTTTAATTTTATAACTGCTTATTTAACGACTGTGAATATATTTCTATAATACCGGCTAGTTCAGTACTTGAATATAGAGTTTTTATTTACAAATATGACGAGTATAAACGTAGTATAAATATATAGCTACTAAATATAAAAAAAATCATAAAACCTATGATAATAATGAAACACTGGTCAAAATGTAGCATTTGATATCGATCGAAATTCCAATAGAAAATAAATGGAAATTTCGTTCGATATTGATTGCCATAATTTGCCCCAGTTCTTAAGATTTACAAAAAGTTAAAAAATACATTAATAAATTTTTTGGCATCTTTTAGGGCATATCACATTTTTACTTAAAAACCAGTATAATTAAAAAAATTTACTTAACCATTTAAAGTTTTGATAAAAAATTTCAAACTTCGATTTTGAAGAGGATAATATATTTATGGTATTTTTTTATGCATAATACATACTTATTAAATACCTTAAATATCAATTCTTTTGAAATTGTACATCTGTATTTGTTAATAAGTTCTTCACTTGCAAAGAATTCTTTCAAATCGTTTTGAAATAAATTTAATGCAGACAGCATGGACACACACGTGTCTACTTTCAGTCTATTTGAAAATTTTTTAGCAATTTGTCCCAGTTCTTAAGATTTACAAAAAGTTAAAAAGTTTACTTTTAAGTTTACGCTTTATGTTTATTTTGGTAATTTTTCCTATAAAGATGAAATAAGTTGTAACTCACCGACTTTGCAACTGCTGAATCTAAGTATATTTTTGCGTTTAATTTGGCCAATTTGTCCATTGACTTAAACGAGTAGTTGCAACTTATCATCAGCAATAGTCACTTTCCTCCGAAAATAAGTATTTTTTTGTAGTAAAAACTCGGTTATTTTTAAATCATTTGCTTTTGGGACTTGGCCACGTGTTTGGCTGTTTTAGTTTTCTAAAATCGTGCGATTTCAACTCGATCGGTTTACAGAACAGTCTCTTAAAAATATGTACTTTAATTAAATTTGGCTTTCACAATAGCTGTCGAAAATACAGTTAGAATTATCAAGGATGAGTGTGCAATTGTACACATATATTTAAAAATCTTACACAAATGAAAAGATTTATACCAAGATGTATGTTTTTATTTGAAGTTTGACACATAGGAAATAAAATCTTGTTTAATGTGGTAAAATCTGTATGAATCTGCGTACATTTATTGCCAAAATAAAAACAAAAGTTGACTTCGAACAAAAAGGGGCACAAAATAATGCAAATGATAATAAAAGGGGATTTAAAAGTAAGGGGCATAAAAAGTGGCAAGGCAGTTGTAAAAGGGGCAAAATGCGACTTTAGTCGCACAACGGTAACGCTGCTAACTTATACCCCTTTTTATACAGCAAAGTTTACTTTGCAGCAGTGTGACCAGATTTTAAAATAACATTAAGCTAAATCACGTTTCAAAAAGAAATAAAATAAGCTAAAAATTTAAATTTTAAGCCACAAAATAAAGCTAAACTTTTTTCGGCTTCTTCCACTTTGCAATCGTTTCTTATTGCTAAAATATATTTTATACATACATACACAAACATATTTTTCTATTATTTGAAATAAAAGTTATTGAATAATTTTTATTAAATTATTTAGATTTAGATTTATTTATTTTCAATTCAGTAATAATAAAGCCTATAAGGCCGAACTATTTATTACGTAATTGTAACACATAGAAAAACTACACCTTATTAAAATTAGTAGGAATGATACACCAGTATAATTAATATTCAATACTAATACTAGAGAAAACACAAAACAAAAAAAAAATAATAATAATAATAAAGAGTAGAACTTCAATTACAATAGTTTCAAAAATATTAAAAAAACTAATACATATATGAAAAAACTATGTACATCAATATGTATATGAATATTTGATTTCGTTACATTTCATGGCTCCCCTGCCGTTTAGATAATAATTAAAGTTAGAAAAAAGAAAGGTTAAAAAATAATAACCAGGTCCAACTAAGCGGTGGTCTGAATGCTTGATAGATTCAAAAGATGTTCAGTAGTTTTTTACGATATGTATAAATTGTTGACTGGAAATTTCTGAGGTTGCTTGGTAAATGATTAAAAAATCGGGCAACACGAATTAAAAATGATTTTTCAAAAGCATAACAAGATATTCTAGGAATAATAACCTCTGGGTTCCTCACTGAACGAGAGAAAACAAATACGAAGAGTGATTGGATTGCCACTTCTAATGACACCATAGAAAAAAATTTGACTCCTAAAAACAAGAAAGTTTTTAAACGAACAGCCAAGATTAGTACCTGATACAGCCTCGAGCCCATATAGGACAAGAGGCATTAGTAAGGCGTGAGATAGTCTCTTTCTAATGTAGAGCGGTAAATATAAATTTGTCGAGAATAACCTACGTAAAACGCCAAAAAATTTTCCATGCAATGTGTTAAAATGAGGAACGAAAGAAAGCTTGTTGTCAACAATAACACCCAACACCAAAAGGCTGTCAACAAAATCGATAGTGATACCATTTAAACTTATAACAAAATCAAAGACAAACCGTGACGATTTACTAAAATCAATGGCTTTTGTTTTAGCAATATTTAAACGAAGTGAATTAGATTGAGTCCATTGATGAACACGTTGTAAACCGAAATTAATGTTGCTTTCCAGCACATCAGAGAAATCCCGTCCACATTTCAATAATAGAAAAACGTCATCTGCATATATGAAAGCTCTACAAATATGGGAGTTGACACAATCACTAAGACTATTTATATACATGATGAATAATAGTGGGCCTAAAACTGATCCCTGGGGAACACATGCACCTATCGATTTAATATTAGAGTTAGTTCCATTTACAGAAACAAAATGGGATCTACCATTCAGATAAGACCAGATAAGTTTACAAGCAGATATAGAAAAATTAAATTCGTTATTAAGCTTAATAACCATTTCGTAATGGTCAATTGAATCAAAGGCCTTTGAAATGTCAAGAGAAACTACCACACAAAGTTCGTCAACGTTAATGCCTTCCCTAATAAAGTCAGTCATACATAAAATCAAGGAAGTTGTATTTTATCCAGAATGAAAAGCAAATTGGGATTCATACAGAGATGGTAGAACCTTATCAGATAGCTGTAACTTCAACAGATGTTCTACGACCTTGGACAAGGCAGGAAGGATTGATATGGGCCTAAGATCTTCAGGTCCATGCACCACCTTCGACTTAGGAATACCTACAACCCGTGCAGTCTTCCAAGCCGTGGGAAAAACAGAGGTGGTTAAAATATTATTACTAAATGAGAGGAAGTAATCAGATAAGTAAGGGTAAATGAGTTTAATAAATTTAATGGAAATATTATCAATACCAAGTGCATTAGACTTTACCCTACACAATGCTTGTAAAACTTCAGGTTCAGTTACACAACGAAAAGAAACCACCAAATCAGAATCCACAAAATCCCGAAAATCAATTGAAGCATAATTACTGCAGTTGCTATTTGAAACAAAACAATCATTGATTAAGTCTGCATTATATTCAAACAAAGAATCACGATCAGCAACACAACCAGCACTCCTTAAAATTCTCCACACACCCGAAGAATCAAGACCATTAAACAAATTAGAAAAAAAACGTCTTTTTTCTCTACAAATAATCCTTTTCAGACGGTTTCGATATTTACAAAATGTTCTTCTATTATAATCAGAAGGATCTGATAAAAAGGCAGTAAAAGCCAAGTCCCTTGAAATACGAGCAGAGGTCACTTCGTTAGATTTCATCCACGCATCAACCTCATATTTAATTACCTTCCTCCTTAGGGGTACAAATAACAAAAGCTGTTGAAAAATATAGTTTAATGTAGAGCATTGATCATCAACACTGCAAAAATTAAATGATGAAAGGTCAAAGTCAGACAAAAAACCTAAAAAGCATTCCAATCAACAGAATTATAATCAAGAAATTCTATGTACTCTACAATATTATTAATGTCAATAGAGAAAGACGCAAAAATCAAAGCATGATGTGAAAAGGTTGGACATTGGATTTTATCAGAAAAGTTCATAGTTGCATGATCACTTAGCAACCAATAATCAATCAGAGATGTTGAGTTATGGGCTATATCAAAATGGGATGGTCTGTTATTATGAGAGATAAACAAATTGTTTCTAGTACACATTGAACGAAAATTGTATGCCTTAGAAAATAAATAAAATAAAAAATAAATTTATTCATTATTATATATGAGTTTTAAAGAAAAATAAAAAAAAACTTCTCAAAAAATGTAAAAAAATTTACACCAACATATGAAACCTTTTTTTTAATTAGTTAGTTACCTCCTGTTTGTGTAAAACGTTTGAGTTAAAAATCTTGGCGTTTTTGTAATAGACTAAAGGAAACTTGTACAACTTTTCTTTAATCTATTACAGAAACGCCAAGATTTCTAACTCAAACGTCTTACACAAACAGGAGGATAGTGTTATTTACAGTAGATCTATTTCTAATTTTTGTTTTAAGTAAATTCATGCCCCTGAATATAAGTTGAACTCAACTCAAAGAAAATCTTTAAAAGTCTTATAGGCAATATTAATTTAACTTTTGCCATTGTAACTCCAAAATTGCAATCAATGTCACATATTTTTAAATATGCCATTTCTCTTCTCTTGTAAATAAGCAATTTACATTTTGTATTTTTTAAACTGTTTTCCAATGAAAAAGTTTTATTTTTAAGTTTAAAATTTTTTAAACGCACTAATAATCCCAAATTAATATTTTACTTATTAAGTAAAATATTTTTTTTTATTAAAAATGCATTTAAATTGATTATTGAGGGGTTTAGCTGGATCCTATGCGCATTTCACTGTTGCTAATGCAGATCATCAGGGAACCTTTACCCAAAGTTTCTTAGAACAACTAGAGTTATTATGTTATAAACTTTCATTTAAACAAATGAGAAGCTCAACAACAAATAACAAAGTTGAAACAAGAACACAATAATCAATATGTTTTTTTATTTTCTTACTTTACCATTACATAGCGTCTATACCTGATAAAAATTTAAAGTTTTTGTTAATGCAAGCATACATGCGAAGACGTTGTGGTTTTTTTATTATGATAAATCATAATTTCTTTGTCGTCGTGAAGAAAGTTTCTCACAATTCCTGCAATATTTCACTTAATATTTATTAAAAAGATTTTATTTAATAAAAACATCAATACTTTTCTTTATTTTTATAGTTTTTTCTCAAAAATCACTTAAAATTGTATTTTCTGCAAATAAAGTAAAACGTCAAACAGTTTGTTTACGTTTTTTATCAAGACAAATTTGTCTGAGCTTGAGTTCTGACAAAATTGTCAAGACACTGCAATAACACTAATAAATGGAGTATATACCTGATAATTTTTTCTCTTGATAACGATTTGACTTTTATCATGATAAAAATTTATCAGGTTCTATACCTGTTCACTGTTAATAATTACATTGGCTTCAAATTGTATTTGTAAGAGTATGTAAAAAGAAAATAAATGTAAATAACAACTACAGCTATTTAAGTAGAGAGTGTTGCCACACAAGTATTTTTTTGACCAGGTGCAGTCAATTTAATAATTAGTGTTTTTTATGGGAATTGTTGTTCTTGTTGTTCTAAGAAACTTTGGGTAAAGGTTCCCTGATGATCTGCATTAGCAACAGTGAAATGCGCATAGGATCCAGCTAAACCCCTCAATAATCAATTTCAATGTATTTTTAATAAAAAAAAATATTTTACTCAATAAGTAAAATATTAATTTGGGATTATTAGTGCGTTTAAAAAATTTTAAACTTAAATTTTAACAATTCCCATAAAAAACACTAATAATGAAAAAATTTTATATTTTTGAATGTTAACAACCTATCATTTGTAACCTCCGTCCAAAAGAAGGGTATTATAAGTTTGACTGAGAGTGTTCTTAGCTTTGTTTGAAGAAAATTGGTCCAGATGTTCAGATGTTCACTCACATCTTTTCTAGATACAGCTAGACCGATTTTAATTTTGTTTTTATCGTTTGAAAAGCGACTTAATCTCGCCTATAATTGAAGAAAATCGGTTCAACCATTTGGTCAGTACGTTGCGGTTTTTAAAATTTTTAATTTTTGTTATTATAACTTTTTTAAAAAAAGCTAAATGAGGTTTTAAAAAAAGCTAAAAAATAAGATAAGAGTTAATTGGAAATTTTGCAGCTAAACCCCAAAAAATAAGCTAAATTTAGCCTAATATAAGCTAATATGGTCACGCTGCTTTGCAGTCTTAATTCAGCTGGGAGAAAGACAGAAAGAGAAAGTATTCTTACCTGTCTTTCACACAACTGAATTAAGACTTTGCAAAGTAAACTTTCCGTGTGTAAAAGGGGTGTTAGAACCATTTCAAAAAATGATTTAAATTGGTTTTACGAAAATCCAACTTTTATTAAAACCATGTCAGTGTGAAAACACTATAAAGCGATTTGTTCCACGCACAGAAATCGCACACACAGATTTCACGTATGTGGGCTGCTTTATCTGATATTCAAAGGAAAAATACACTTAAGATAAAATTTATTTTCCTGTATTTCCGTTATAGCAAGCAACACATCCTGAAAATTCAACATTTTATGCGAATTTTTGCAAATAATCTGCTATCTGATCCGATTACAAAATGACTTGCACAAAAATATTAGAGAAGGACCTAAATTTCGAAACTATCTACATTTTTGAGTGCTTTAAGAGATCTATGAAATAAACAATAATGTACATACTTGCTTTACATACATATACATTAATTTTTCTTAAAAATTGAGATGCACGCAATTTCCAGTAGAAACTTAATTGCATCATGTGTAACGCACTTAAATATTCTATGCTTACGTAACATATCCTTCGTAACGATTGCTCAATATGGAAAGTTCATATCTCAACTTTTTGTTACTTTACAGTAGAAGCAAAAAAATCAATAAGGGATTTCATGAGAATGTTCAAAAGTCTCGCAAACTGTGTAATTGTGCATTTTTACACTCGTAACCCCCCGTTGTCACATGCCAGTAGTTACTTGCAAGTAGTGTATACGTATTACTGACGAAAATCAGGAGAAATATAAAAAACAGAACAATATTTTCAGTGGCTACACAGCACAGTGCAAGTTAAAATGTCGTCAACAAGTAAAGTTCTAGATAACAGCTTTGCTTCAACTTTTAGTGCAGTGTTGCCAAGAAGTCAATATTGAACTTTAATTGCATTGTTAATATATTTCATTTAATAAAACATAAAATTTATGTTCAAACTTAGCTCTAAAATGAGTCTATGCCATTTCTCAATATCCTTTTTATATAAAAAAAACTGCTATAATACTAACCAAATTAATAAAATAACTCTCTACTCGGCAACACTGTTTTTCGTTTTGTCAGTTTACTTGCGACAAGTGTGAAAATTTACTTGCTTCAATATTTCAAAATGGCAAAAGTGTGACTGTGTTAGTAAAAAAATGTGAGTGTATTGAGTTTTTTTTCACTTGCACTTGCATGTGGCAACGGAGGGTAAATAAAATCTCAAAAATTGTATGGACATTTTTTTTTGCTTCCTTGAGGCATATTTACCCTGCAGGAGAACGAACTGGTGTCCAACTAGTATTTTAGTAGTACATAAATCACCACCACTAGTTCCCAACTGTAACCCTTCCTATACTATCTTAATGCTCAAATTAGCATTGAGTGTGTTTAGAAAACGACTAGTACCATTGGTACTAGTTTAGGACTAGTTTATTACCAGTTCTTTTGTAAAGAAAAATTCTATAAAATTAGTGGTTTTATTCCTTTTTGCAATTATTTACCAAAATTCAGAAATACAAAAGGGTAATTATAATTGTTTAATTATAATTATTTTTAGATCAAGCTAAAATTTTAGTACTTATATGATACAAATTTATTATTTTTTATTTTATTCTATTAATTTTTTTGACATTTCATTCAAATTTACTAACTGTTTGCGCAAAAGTTGAAAAGGGGCTTCATGAAACAAGTCTCGCAAATTTGTCCAATTGCACAAATGGGAATTTTAAGAGTTCTCATGAAAACCCTTGATGTAATATGAAAAAAAAATTTTTTGAAGCAATTTTTTCTTAAAACAGCCAACAAAATCAATTCTGTTCTATTTTTTCTAAAGTTTTCCACCTCTACTTCACACGACGAATTCGTCGCCGTGGACGAAATTTGTCGTTCGTTCCAGTTGTGTTCCTAGCATTATACGTACAGGGTGGCGCAGAATAAGCTATATGGTTTAAATGGTTTATAACTTTTTTATTTATGCGATTATTATATATATATATATTTTTTTTAAATACAGTATATTATAGGGGAATTTTTAGCAATTAGCTTTGAAAAATCATATCCTGTAAGTGATGTCCATTTTCTGCTTCGCACATACGTGCTCTTTTTTTAGCATATTTAAAAAAAAAAAAAAAATTATCGGCCAATTATCCTTTCGGAGGATACACCGCACCAAACAGTACACTTATGTGACGGGTGTTTTTTTTAGAGGTATAGAACTTCGAATTGAAATAAAACACAAGAAAATCGTTTTAATGTCCATCAATTTGGCTTTATTGGAAGGATAATTTTATGCCATTAATGTTTAAATATGATTTCGGGCATGTGGCCGCCGCGGCTGGCTCGAATAAAGCCAATTCTACAGGTCCAATTTTCAACCACTTTTTCGAGCATATGGGGCCGTATGTTGGCAATAACGCCACGAATGTTGGCTTCCAAGTCCCCTAACGTTTCTGGTTTGTTGGCGTAGACGAGCGACTTCACATATCCCCAAAGAAAATAATCCAATGGTGTCAAATCACACGATCTTGGTGGCCAATTGACAGGTCCATTCCGCGAAATTATGCGCTCATCGAATGTTTCCTTCAATAAATCGATTGTGACGTGCGCTGTGTGGCATGTAGCGCCGTCTTGTTGGAACCACAACTCATCCACATTCATGCCATCCAATTCGGGAACAAAATAGTCGGTTATCATGGCTCTATACCGGTCTCCATTAACGGTAACTGACTCTCCAGCATTATTTCGGAAGAAGTATGGCCCAATGACTCCACCAGCCCATAGAGCACACCAAACAGTCAGTTTTTGTGGATGTAATGGCGTCTCAAGGGTCTCATGTGGATTATCTTCACTCCAAATGCGGCAATTTTGTTTGTTGACGTAGCCATTCAACCAAAAATGAGCCTCATCACTGAACAAAATTTTGCGATGAAAATCAGCATCGAGATCAATCTCATTTTCGGCCCATACACCAAAATCACGACGCATTGCATGGTCTCGCGGCTTTAATTCTTGCACAAGCTGGATCTTGTAAGGTCGCAAGCCAAGATCTTTGCGCAAAATCTTCCATAAAGTTGATGGACAAAGCTCCAATTGCTGTGCACGGTGGCGAATCGATTCATTCGGGTCCTCTTCAACACTTTGCTCTACAGCGGCAATTGTTTCTTCGGTGCGCACTGTTCGACGTCTCTGCGGATGCGTATTATCACATAGAGTAAACGTAGTGCGAAAACGATCCATGGTTAACCGAATTAATTGCTCTGATGGACGATTATGTCGACCATAAAATGGACGGAGCTTGCGGTAAACTTCGTGAACTGAACCATTATTTTCGAAATAAATTTGCACGATTTGCAAGCGTTGTTCTTTTGTCAACCTGTTCATGATGAAATGGCAAACCAAACTAAATATTAATCACTTGACAGCTGACAAAATGGCCGCCAGTTAAAAAAGTGATGCCAACTTAAAGTTCTATACCTCAATAAAAAACACCCATTATTAAAATTTAGAAGCAGAACGGCACATCACACACCAGCAACAGAAAGTAAAGACTAATGCAGCCTTTAGTCGCAAAACTATATATACGATTTTATGTATTTCATGTCTTATTCATAATTTTTATTTAATGTTTAATTTTTGAAAATATTGTATCTTGAGTATTATATTGGACCCACTTTATAACTTCTAGATAAAAAACCTAAGGAAACTCTGTTACTTTTTTTTGGTGTAAAGTAAAAACTACTGAAAAATATCACTTAGCCAACGTGTGTACCTACCATAAGTACTTGGATTGTAATGTGGAGTGGCCCAGAACTGCCGAAGGAGTTTGAATTCCTTATAATATTTTTAATATAGTTTTTTTCTTTTTCTTTTCAGTATTTTGTAAAGAAGACTTGCGGACTTTAAAATGGAAAAGTACACAATTCAACAACGATATCTAACACCAGTGATGCAAACGGCGACACCGTTTTCATAAAAAAAAATATATGGGCAATTATCCTTTCCGACGAAGCACCGCACCAAAAGGTACACTTAAGTGGGTGTAATTCTAGCTGTTCAACTGCTCTTGGATTTTCCGCAGCTCATATCCTTATCCAGTTTTGCCTATTAACGAATCCATTTAATTGGAAATGGCTTCGTCGCTCATAATTAAATTATGAATAAGATCACGATTTTCTTCTGCTTTTTGACGAAAATGAATTCCATAATCAAGTCGTTGCTGGTAATCTGCCGGTTGCAATGGTTGGAAAAATTTCCCAAGCCCTCTTTATAAAATACTGAAAAGAAAAATAATAATAAAGTTATAAGGAATTCAAACCCCTTCGGCCATTTTGTGCCACCCTGTATATCATATCGCTCCTTTATTGCAACATACATACATACATACATGTATGTATGCATGTATAAAATGTATTGCCAACCTTGTAATAAGGCAATTTAGAGGACACTATCAACACTGCCTTCCACTATTAGTGAGGGAGGTTGTTTTTTGTTAGAATAAAGAGCAAAATATTTTTAAGAAACGGTCAATAAATAGCACTTTTTAGATGAACATCTAGAATTTTTTGTACTAACCCCCAATAATAAGTTATTTTATAAGAAAGGGTATAAAAGATGTATTTGAATTATTTCATTTAATTACTCTTATAACTATTAGTTACGTTCATTTGTAACAATGTTCATACTTATGTACATATGTATGTATGCACATACATATGTATAACATTTAGTATAATTATTTTTTTTTTGGCTTGATTACGAATATCATTAAATGATATAATAAACACTACAATTATAAATGAGAAAAGACACTTGTAATAAAAAAAAGGATACATATGTATGTATGCACATTAGAGTGGCCTTAGTTGTATGGATATCTTTTTTATTTCTTATATTCTCTCTCCCTTGTATGTAAAAAAAAAAATAAATACAAAAGAATTTCATGGCGATAAATTGTGTTTTGGGGGGTGCGCCCGCGCCAAAAAGTTGGCCCTCAAGCCCATATATTCAATATAATTTTTTGTTTGTTTTTTTTTTTTTTGTTTAGTTTTCTTTTAACTACATATGTAGTATATGTGTGAAATAATTTAATAAATATAAGGTCTTATTGTACATGCTTAATATAAATAATTTCCATATAAATATAATTTTGGTATATAAAATTTTTGGTATTTTGTTGGTTATTTTCTAAAATATTAATTTTAGCAAAAAACTTTCTTTGAGACTAATGTTGTTGACTAGAAGAGCTAAAATATTGCCATATATCATATTCTTGTAAAATGATTTTTTTTTAATATAGTCATGTGCAAAAAATTACATTGAAAAATGGGCTTGAAGGCCAACTTTGAGGGGCGGACGCACAAAACTCAACTTATCGCTATTAAATTTTTTGATATTTTTTTCTTTTTACATAAAACTGAACCGATTTGGGGGTAGAGAACAAAGAAATAAAAAAAAAATAACGGTCACTCTAATGTACATGCATGTCGTTGCTTTAATATAGAAAGGTCCTAAGTTCGAGAATTTTGCATTTTTCTTCTATCGAAATATGCAGAAAAAGTCGATTTCAAAAAAATAATGAGTTAGGGCCTCTTTATATTAGGGTAACGATACATGTATGTACATCGCTGAATTTTATAATAATTGATAATCTCATTAAATGTCTTCATTTTTGCACTGCCACTCATTTTTGCTTTCATATTGCGAGGACGGTTGTGATGTATTAGCATTATTTCCATTATTTTTATTTAAATTGCTTGGGATGTCTTGTTTGCTCTGATATGTTAATGATTTTATACCGCAATCTAAAGGTTCATCGTAAGAGTCATCTTCTTCATGCTTAGTCATTGGACTGTAAATTCTGTGGTCGTAGTGATGGCTTTGACTTGGTTTCAAATGCCTGTCATTATCTGCAGTGTCAGTTGACTTTTTACCCAAGTCTAACAGGTTACCTGTATTGGCAGTAGTTTCCTCAATGTGCGATGGCAAGCTTAAGGGCGTTGAAGCTGCAGCAGCTACTATAGATTGCAAATTACTTAAATTATTAGCAATGCTACTGTGACGTCGGAAATTTTCCACCGCTAAGCGATTTGTACTTAAATTGATGAGGGCATTCATCATAACCTTGTTGCGTTGATAATCTTTTCGCAAATGCTGCCTTATTTCGGTGTGACAATGCTCGTTATTAGTAACGATAATTTCGCCGGTGTCCGTAGTAGTTACACGGGCCTTACAATTAAATTTCCGAGATAAATTACACTGCCAGTATTTTTTATCCTTGCGAACATATTGTATGCCAAATGTGTGGCCATCATGAACAAGCAAAGGTTTACCTCGTTGACTCAGCATAAACTCTAATTTGCCCTGAAACCAATGTTCTCCTGGCCCAACTGCAGAAAGTTCAAAAGCACAAGTGGAAATTAGAGTTTTGTAAGTATGTATGTATGTATGTACATACATATGTATGTATGTATGTATGTATGTATGTAGTTATGTCTATTGCATGAAGACTTGATATATAGAAGATGAAATAACTGATGAGCTCTATTTACATACATACATATATATGTATATGTACATACCTATTATGTATGTATGTATGTACATATATGTGTAGTATGTACGTATGTATGTATATTTTTTCTGCATCAGAAATGACGTGTATTAATGATATTGACTGGGATGTTATTTTATGAATGTAACATTATGCACAATATGAATTTATAACGAACATGCAAAATTTATTTCTTCATTAGTCCCAATTTTTCACATTATGTGATAATTTACAAATTTCGAAGCACGTGGTGAGTATACTTGTATCACATGCTTTCCTTCCTCTTTTATTTTGTATTTTTGTTACTTTGAATAAGATTAAATTAAATTAAGTAGTACGAAGTTAAACTATGTACCATTATATATATTTTTATACTACGATGTATGTACTTACCATTTGATTTACTACATACATATTTATTTAAAATTTGTATATCTTTTATTAGTCTATTGAAAATTAATTTCACCATTTATACGGATGAATGAATATCCCCTTAATTGCTTGGGCTGCCTACCGCTCTATACAAAAATTATCTTCATTTTTAGTGTGGACATGTCCGTATTAGTTTCATGTTATGTAAATATTTGTGTACTTTATGTATGTATGTATATGTATTGCTGAAACCACAACAATAGAATTTCTTGATCGTTGAGATGTTTAAAAAAACAGATATTTAAAATTTTGAATTTTCTTTTTGTTTTCTTGTTTCACTACATTTCAAATTCTAATAACAGTTACTTTAACTTTCAATTCCAATATTTATTTCGAATATTTATTCGGGAATTGTTTTTAATTTAATTTTATTTATTTGATTTATTTTACTTAAACCGAACGGTTTCGGTTCGGTTTTTTAAACCTGTGGGTTATTGTTTAAGTCGATTCGAAGGCAAAACTATTTGAATTTGTAATGCTTGTAACATAGAAATTCGAAAGCATTTTCTCTGGCTTATGAATACTGTCTATTTTTATAAACCACATCCATTACTTCAATACTGATTTTGTGAGCCAAATATAACCACATTTTTTGGTTTTCTAATCAAAATTTAATATTCACTGCTGCTCCATTGGCACTACAAGCCAAAATATCTGAACCCAAGTAATTTTTGTTGTACAAGGTGTTTTTTTTTTTTGGAATTACATGTTCTAAAAATTTCAGACTATAACATTTGCAATTTGAATAGTACAAATTGACATTTATATATCGCCTACTTCTAGTGCTAGTCCAATACTCCATTGTTAAACTGTCTTTTTGATCATTCGATTTTTCATAACTCATTCGTGCTATAACTTGTTTATTGCGTCTTATAGCATTACTTCATTACAATTGATCATCTTATGAGTTGAGATTCTGTTGTACTCATTGCGAGCGTTGATACAATAGTTTCAAATGAATCAGTTTTTACAAATGCGTCCATTAACAATTTGAACTTTGAACAATTTCATCATGAGCTTTGCCTTTTTAAGCCCTCATATCATTATTTATGATTGATAAAATAAAAAAAAATGAAATAACTAACAGGATGTAAAACTCGAAAATGGACGGTTTCCTGCCGGTTTTCGGTTTCGAATATTTGGCCTAAGAACCCGTTGTTTCGATTTCGTATGTATAATAGAGTGGTTCGATTTTCGACTTTTTTCGAATTCAATGCTCTACCAGACCATAACCTCTGGAGGACATATAATAGAGCCCAAAAACCCATAGAAGCAGTAATATTAGCGAAATTTCACTTTTCGCCAGAGCCTCAAAGTTTTTCAAAAATGTCCAAAAATAGGCAAAATTTCGATGATTTTAATGTTACGTTTTCTGAATGGGCAAGCGATATACAATATTAAAACAAGTATAAAACTACATAAAATTCATATTTCAAACAAAATAAATCTTTATTTTAGTCGAAACCTGCCGACAAGCCATAAAAATTCTTTACAAAAAAGTGGTAAAAAAAGACGATTTTCAGTGAAAAATTTTGTCGGCAGGTTTCGACTAAAATAAAGATTTATTTTGTTTAAAATATGAATTTTATGTAGTTTTATACTTGATTTAATATTAATTTGAAATTTATTTGCTGGTGGTTCAGCGTTGACTATATATTTCATTGTTGCTGTAACAAATCATCAGTAGACTTCAACCACACATTTTGAATAGTCACAAACCTCTTATCTTATGCACAGACTTTCAAGAACTATTTGAGAATTCACAAATAATAATATTTTAATATTGTATATCGCTTGCCCATTCAGAAAACGTGACATTAAAATCATCGAAATTTTGCCTATTGAACATTTTTGAAAAACTTTGAGGCTCGGGCGAAAAGTGAAATTTCGCTAATATTACTGCTTCTATGGTTTTTTGGGCTCTATTATATGTCCTCAAGAGGTTATGGTGTGGTAGAGCATTGAATTCGAAAAAAGTCGAAAATCGAACCACTCTCTCAAATGTATAATTAAAAAAAGTAAATAGATGATGAATTCATTAAATTTTAATTCATATTATATTGTTTTACTTTTTTAATATAAATATTTCAAGCCAATTCATATTTTGCGAGAAATTAATACAAAATACAATTAGTTTGATATTTTTGTACATACTCTTTTGTTAAAATTTCTTGATTCGTGGTATATATTTTTCACTTTCTTTTGATATTCATACATAAAAAGAAAATGCAATTACATACATACATATGTACATATTTAGTTACCCCGGCATTCATAAAGGATTATTAAAGTTAATATTGCTTTAAAAAAACTATTTTTGTATGAGAAAACCGGTTTGAAGAATACTTTAACTTTAAAAATCGTTTATGAATACCGGTGCAAGTCTTTAGGAAGCACATACATACATAAATATAATTTCATGAGGATTTTTCAAATATTTTTTTATCATTAGTTGTCAACAGAAAATTCAAAGTTAATATGTAATAACAAAATACCTACATAGTTATGTACACATGTACATATATATTATATATATATATATATATATATATATATATATATATATATATATATATATATATATGTAGATATGTGTATATAAAAAATTGCAAATCTTAAATAATACAATTACTATTGAAAAATTAAAAAAATATATTCATACATATGTATGAGCATTACAGGGGGTAGATTTGTATGTACAAAAATTAAATCGATAGCTTTTGTCATGAGGAAAAAAAAAACTTCCACTACGACATATCAAAAAAAATAATTTTCGAGGCGTCAGAATTTAAATTTTTTGACTTGAGGTTTATTTTAGTAGGTAATAAAACAAACTCGGCTGATTTAATTTTTTTAAATAATCATATAAATAAATTTTTTTGTTGTGGTGGATTAAAATATTGATACACAATAAATTATTGGCATGCAAAATAATTATTTTAAATTTATTTGCGCTATAGAGGAAATCTGCATTTTATTTGCGAGACCGAAAAAACTTCTACCGAGAACGTTCGTATCTTAAGTCTTTTGTTTTATACTGTTAAAAAAGTAAAAAATTCGACCAAGAATTCTCTAAGATTTTAAATAACTTCTTCGTGACCTGAGAATGAATAAGGGATTTTTTTTATTTATTTTCTTTTTAGAACTCCGGAAGGAACCCTATTGTTTTCGCTTTGCTGTCCGTCAAAAAATTTAAATTCTGGCGCCTCGAAGATGATTTTTTTGATATGTCGTAGTGGAACTTTTTTCCTCATGGCAAAAGCTATCAAAAAATCGATGCCACAATATGAATTGCAAAATCGACGTACCCTAAGGTACATACATACATACGTTGTTAAAAAATAATAAGAAAAAAGTGCATACTAAAGGCCCTGATTCACTATCCTACACGATCGCACGATTCATTCACAAGAAAATCTTGCAGAAGTCTGACCGGCTTTAAAAAATCGCTTCGAAATTGAGTTTTGGGTGCCACACTATCATACAAAAATGATGCAAAAACAACATTCTCATCTTGCTGACAATAAAAACAACTCTGATCGTATGGAATCTCTCATTTTATGAAAATTTTCATAAATATTTCTAAAATCGCACGACTTGTCAAAAAAATCTGTCACACAGTTGCATTTTTAGTCCACACTACCACACTTTTTTTTAGCACACATGTCATATTTGGCAGATCGCGCGATTGTGTAGGATAGTAAATCACGGGCTTAATGGAGATTTGAACAACTTCAATATAGTAAAAAATAGTCGAAATGAAACTGCGTTCTTAAAATATAAAAGAAACAAAATACAAAAAGGCTAACAACGCTTAGTTTGTCCACGTTAATTAAATTTTCATAAATAATTACCTGAACATACATTAATACCTAGTTGAGGTTCCATTCAATTTTATGACTTCTTTACATCTGCTATGCATTCTTCCTACTAGGTTCGATAATATTTTCGAAGTTATGGAGTACCATTCTTTTTTTTTATTCTTTAGTTCCAATTTTTTAATTTTTAGCAGGACGATTTTCTTTTTAAAAACTCCGTATAGGTGACCATCCATTACCAATATTTTTTTCTGTTGAAGCAAAGATTTTACCAGGTTGGGTGAACGTTTCTGTTAATTTCAATGGCATTTCCTCCTCAGAAATTTCCAAGCACACATTTTTCCATCTACCCAATGAATTGGTGTCACACCAGATGATTAAAAACAAGCCCATATTATAAGGCTACCTCCTCCAAGCCATACAGTTTTTCTCGCGTATTTGAGTCATATTCTCTATTTTTTTTTTTTTTTTTTTGTTACGTACACTGTTTTACGATCCGGCCCAAACTAATTAATTTTGGTTTCATCCAAGCAAAACGTTTGGTAGAGATTCTCAAATGTAAAGGATATTTAACCTCATAGTAATCAAATTTTTAACAAAGCCGCGGAACCAAAGAAAGCAGTACAAAGAGTGTTTGTACGCAGACTTTTGCATATACATACTTACATACTTATTTTAATACACTGTTAGTTGTTGTTGTTGTTTGTTTTTGATTTCATTAGATATACATAAGTATAAATATTATAAGAAATAATGCTAACATTCAAATAAACTACACTTTGTTTAAATTCAGACAAAATTAAAAAAGATAATAAATAAAGTAAAGGAGAATGTAATGCACAGCATGTATAATTTTTCGTTCCAGAATTCATTACTGTTACCACAGAAGATGTCCTCGGAAAGTAATGAATTATTTAAATACGCGCGAGGAATGAATTATAGAATGAATTCTATAATGCATAACACTCGTGACAAACAAAAACTATACATTCTTTTTCTGCAGATGTGGTAATGAACGTGGTAATCAATGTGCAATTATTGTGTTTGATCAAATTACCTTGAGGGAAAGCAACACAATGCTTGGGAAAATAATACATTATCTTTCCTATTTATTTATGTAATTAATGACAAATTCTCCCACTGGGTAGACATTTCTCACTCTCTTCATATAAGTGAAGTCGAAAAAATAAGAGATGATGGTTGGTGAATCCGCTATTTACAATGTGCATTTTTATCGTGTTTGGTGCATTTCGACTACGACTACGACATTGTGGTCCTGGATTAAAGAAAATGGCGAAATACGTCCACCACAATGAGGGGAAATGTTTAATATCATAAATACCCCAAACATGAAATTGTTCGTTCCTAAGTGCATATGTACGTAAATCATTGAGAAACGTTTTCAATAATAAATTTGGTCGAACTCAAGGTGAATTCTAGTTCTAATAAATAACTGACAAATGACAAAATTAACGACTGGCATTTGAAACTTGATTTTTTTGTTTTGTAATTTTTTGTGATATTGCATGCGCTTGAGATAAATATCTTAAAATAATGTTAAAGTAAAAAATTAAATAGCGAAAATCACTCTTCGTTGCAAACTGCTGGTGCAAATATTAGGTCTTTTCCTTTACTTTGTAGTTACACTACAACAACAAATGCGCTATATGTTTCCCTTTTTTGTCACGAATTTTAAAAAACCAGATTCGAGTTTTTTTACCTGCCCACTTTTTACAATTCTGTATATGTATTTTGTGAAAGAGCTGTTACCGAAAAAAGTACTCGAACGGAAAATTTTTAAAAATTAATAATATTAAGGAGACAGCTGATTGCAAATATACATAGTGTTGAAAAAAATATAGTCAAAAGTACTATTAAACTCTTTTTTCTTATTGGTAGTTGATACAATATTTTTTATAACACAAACATTTTAAGAATAAATTTATAATTTATTTTATGTAATATACATATGCAATTAATTTCTTTTTGTATTTTATTTGATTTCCCTAATTTTTTGCTAGTTAAATTCATTAAAAATTGCATGATTATTTATTAATGTTACTGATTATCTTAAAAACAAGGGCAGTGCTAAGTAATCAGATACTTTAAAGTTTTACAACTCTGAATGATTCAAATAGTCCACGAAAAAAAAAGAATTAATAAATTAGATTACAAAATATGTTTTCATTTGTTTTGTTTGTTTGTTTTCATTTTGTTTGTTGTTTTGTTTTTTCTGGAAGAAATATCTTAGTATATAATTAGATGGTAGTTGGTGGTCTGATTACTCCTTGTCGAAACGGTTGGTCACATTCCATTAATTGTGACAAAATATACTTTGATATAAACTACCATCTAATTATATACTAATATATTTCTTCCAGAAAAAACAAAACAACATTACAAAATATGTATGTATATGTACTTATGTATTAGCAGTGATTATTACCATATCGATCATTTACTTCAATAGTGTCACAACTCAAAAAAACCAGTTTTGCAGAAAACGCGTTATAAGTTTTCAATTTGCAACTCAATGAAGACATGAAAAAACATTCTTTTCTCAGGAGGTGATGGTACAAGCTATTTATATGAAATTTTTACAAAAAGGTAAAATACGAAATGCCACATTATTCTGCATTATTAACTTCAAAACCTTATTTTTTGAGTTATTACACTATTGACTTTATAAATAATTTATTTTTTGAATTATGTACTTCGCAATTTTTATTTAACCTTTTCTAAAATTTTTGCACTTTTCGTTTGCTTACTTTTGTTTGTTTACTTTTTAAACTTACGATTACTACTGCTTACTACGTAAAACTTCTCCAGTAAAAAATTGGAAATACTCAATCAAGAACTGCCACTTTAATCTCCTAAGTTGTGTTCTCATTTACCAAAATAAAGTACCAGCAAACTAACAAAATTTAGTAGAATGCAGTAAAGTTCAGTAAAAATTTAAATTAAAATTTATTTGCTGGTTGTTAAGCATGTCCATATGCATTTCATTGGTGCTTTGCCAAATCATCAGTGCACTTCAGCCACACATTTTGAACAGTTTCAAACATCTTTCTTATACAAAGTACCAATGAAATGCATATAGACATGCTAAACCACCAGCAAATAAATTTCACTTAAAATAAACTTATATCATCGGGGAGTTACTGGTTTGCCGCAATAATAATATATTTTAATATTCTGTGCGGCAAACCAGTAACCACCTGACGATATGTCTTAAAAATGCAGTATAAATGTTTAACAACTTTTGCGGACATTTAAATTTTCTATATATGTACATATGTATGTACATGCGTACATATCGTTACCTGAAACGCCCTAACACTTACATCATTTTACCGGAAGAGGCGTTCAATCAGAATTTTTCTTATGTAATCAAATAAATGCAATCGCCATTTTCGCTTGAGCAGATTCAGCTTTTTTGTACCGATTCTTCTAATGAAATACATACCACGAAATTTATAAAAAATTTATACTGTAATTGTATTAATACATATGTATATGTACATATATTTTAATAATATCAGTACAATGTTGTATACTTCTACCACGTAGATATTTTAGCGGTGGCGTTGATATTCAAATATTGGATGCGGCTTTGTTTATTTATTGTCTACTTTAATATTTAAAAAGTGAACCGTTACGTTACAAAAAGTTTGTTAAAGGTTTAAAACAACACTGACACTTTGTAGCTGACAGTTATTGCATATATTTATGTATGTATGCTAAAGTTGCAATTACCGAGTGGGAAAAGGTAATGAATAGTAAATGAGAAGGTAATGCAAAGCAGAATTCCATTACTGCTAACACAGAAAATTTCCTAGGAAAGTAATGAATTATTTTAATGTGTACATTCCTTTTTCTGTAGATGTGCTAATACACGTGGTAATCAATATGAATTTATTGTGTTCGATCAAATTACCCTCTTGTTTCTAAGGGAATGCATTGCCTTGCATTGGACAACAATATCATACATTATTTCTCCCGTTATTATGCAATTAATGACCACTTTTCTCGCTGGGTATGCAACGATGAGTGATTTCACGCCATTTTTTTTTTATTACACAAAATACATAATTAGTTTTGACGCACTTTATCTAATTGGTAAATAAAAAATTAAAATTTTTAAAGGTTTTACTGACTTGTTGTATGCTATTATGCTGTTTGTTTAGATAAAAGTGGGGTTTATTTTAATTAAGGTAATGTTAAGTACATACACAATAATAAAATGTAGCCATTAATTATTTTAAAGAAATATCCTTAAAATAAAACCGATAACATATTTAAATTTACGATATCTTTTGTGGAGAATATCATCTTTTGTTGGATTTTACATTGATTCCATTTTAAAATTATGACCATTTCCTGGAGATATTGTAATGGAATCTATTACTTGTACCTGATGGTGTTCTGACGAAGAATTTTTTTTTCCGATTTCATTGTCATGTACTAAAGATCCAACATGACTCGTGGGGGAAAGAGCGGCGGCATTGTGTACAGGTATATGTTCATCATTTAAGTGATTTTTGTTGAGTGCACCGAGAGATTTCTCAGTCGGATCGAATGAAGAGTTTGTGTTTCTAGAGTGTTCATTTGAGGGAGAAGATTGCATTGCCGGATTCATTTCATAATTATGCAAAACATTGTGATTTTGTGCTGGGAATGTAGGTTGCTGCAATACGTGTGTTGGTTGACTATTTGGGTAATGTTGCACTAAGAGATTCGGCATCGTTTGTAAGAATAAGTGTGGCGGTGGGGGTGGCGGTGGTGCGACGTTGTTGCTACTTGTATTTGTCGAATGCATATGTGGATTGGCAACATACGTTGAGGGCGGTATTGAGGATACGCCTGAATGATGATCATTATAGCTTTGTTGGTTATTGTTTCCACTTAAACTATTGCTTTGTGAAAATCGTAAACTGCTATTTAATGATGTTGCTATGCCAACATTCGAACTATTTGCTGTTTGAGAAGAAGACGTAGGAACGTTATTGTTAGCAATTGAAGCAGAATTACTGCCACCGTTGGATCCAGAACCGGTGCCACTTATGTTATTTCCACGCATATGAGGCGGATGGTTGTGCACACCAGTGGCCGATATTATTTTGCCTTGATGTGTTATGCAACGTGCTCGACACATACTTATACGATAAGATTTGCATAACCAATAAGTTTTCATACCTTGCTGAGTTGCCACCGTATTATTTCGATTGAATACACAGTTCCCATGTAATAAAGATGTTGAACTAAGCATCACAACATTTGGACAGTCTGATCAATCACATCATTTATTTATAGTAAAAATAAATCCACAAAGAATAATCATTAGAAAATTTAAATTGTTTACATCGTGTTTTATTTATTATAGAATAATTTTGTTTGTTATTTACAAAACGAAAATTGTTTGAGAGTGTGTTTCAATGGTATTTTTTACATACATATTTTGAACTTAAATCATTAAATGAAATAAAAATTTAACGAAATATCCAAGCTTATAATTAAAAAGTAAGTGCTTTCGACTTTAATAAAAGTTAGCTACATACATATATACATATTTGTAAAAAAGCACAAATCAGTTGCTTCAGTTGTGAGTGCAAATGAAAGAAAATTATTTATCTTCTCGCCATAACGTGAGTATTTTTTTTTTTGGTTGATTGACTACACTAAATAAATTAAGAAAATATGTAAGAAAGCAGTTTAGGAATTATTCAGAGAATAATAATACTATTACTATTTATTTAGTATCGCGAAAATAAATTTAGTTCAGTTCACGTTATCGCAAGTTTTATCCAAAATGTTTTTGTGATGTCGGAATCTGCTTATATGTAGCACGAGGTTAACTTATTTAAAAAACTAATTGTTTGTTATTAGAAAAATTATTTTTAAAATGAAAATGTTTAAATTATTTCGATTGAAAATGTTTATTGTTTATTACACTACTCGACAAAATACATTTCTTATACGTACGTGAATGCTAATCCGAAAAATCATGTTTTCCATTTACAGATTTTAAGTTATCTTAAAGTCATTATCTCACATCGAGGTGATAAGCAAAAGCCCCTTGCTGATGAGGATTGTGTTTTTTTTTTACTTCGTACTGGGTTGACGGAGTTTATGAGTTCACAAATTTCAAGTTTTTTAAATAGTTTTCCATAAGAAGATCAAAAATTTAGATCTATAGATTAATTTTTGCTTCTCTCAGAAATTCAAAAAGTGACATATGTACATATCGCTACCTTAGTATAGAAAGGCCTTAACTCGTTATTTTTTTGAAACCGTGTATTTTGTATATTACGATAGAAGAACATCTAATGTATCGAAAAAATACAAAAATCTCGATTTCAAAAAATAATGAGTTTGTGCCTTTATATATTAATGTAACGATATGTATGTATATGTATAAGAAAAGTCACCTGTTTTCAGTAGAGAATGGACCGATGAGTATTTTTTTTTATTAATATTTATATATCACGGAAATAAATTTCGAGCAAGTAAAAATTACTTGATTGTGGCATTTTAAATGATACTTTGACTTCCAAATTCAATAATACATGTTTACAAATTTCGAAAAACTTTTTCGTTCGTTAGAAATGAAAGTTATTTCTTTAGTTATTTGGAACTCTGAACGCGAATCTGCACTCAATTTTTTTTTCTATAAGCTCTAGTTTTCGAGATATAGCGTTATGTAAAAAATAAAGGGGTTTCTCTTTTCAGCAAAGAGAAAAACCGAGATTCGATAAAAAAATAGTCTTGAGGCCGTAATAGAAATATTGTTTTCTATTTTGCTCAGTACTTTCAGAGATATTATAAAAATTTAACCCACAAATATAAAAATGTTAGAAAATGATTTTTTGTTTTTGTTTTTAAGAATGCATAAAAAACAAGAATATAACAACGAGCTTATTTTTGATTTAGTAGCTTGTAGCTTAATGTATTCCAAAGGAATGTAGCCCTTTTTTTATTGAAATTGGTGTACACTTCTAGATATTATTTACAATTTAGAAAGAGAACTGAAAAACGTCTATGTTTATAATGGTAAGTACAGACTTTGCAACTTGCTTACGCAACACGTTTTCGAATATTTTGATACAGACACTGCAACCTACAATGCAACCGTCAATGCAACCCACAAACATCAAAACATTTTGATATTTTCGAAACTTCAAATGCAACTTCAAACGCAGCCATAAACAACACCACACACTTTGCGACCGACAATGCAACCTGCCTGGTTGCATAAACACGTTGCTAAGTCTGTACCCACCATAAAAAACAAACTTTGAAGGTGTCAATTCTTTTGGAATATACCCAGCAAAAAAAAAAATCAAAAAATGTTATCGGGTTTGGAATTAAGCATTTTTGGTGGAAGCTGTTCCTTACTGGATTACCAACTTAATGATTTTAACAAGGCGTGAGACTAAAATAATCGATTCTTGAGAAGTACTTACTTTTTTTATTTGGCAACTTCACTAATCATTTTAATCGATTTAATCTAAAAGAATCATTTTTCTCATTTAGCAACTTGTACATCATTTTTTTAAATTTTATTTAATGTGAGTAATGAAATTTGGCAATCAGAAAAGTAAGCCATTATATGGCAAGTAGTTCTGATGGTAATGTGTAATTTTTTGCTGGGTATGTATTTTTGTCTTTTGTTATAAAGTTAAAAAAAAAAGAAATGTAAAAAAAAAATCCTAAAAAATTATTTTCTTTTTTTGCTTAAACTTTAACGATTTTGCCGAAACTGCTGCGCAGATTTAGAAATAATATTTAAGCGGCCAAAGATAATTTTGTTGTCGAATTTTAAATTTTTTACTGAACTGAACTGGATCATGGCCGTATAAAGTTATGATAATATTTATAAGTCCTGCAAGTCCTTTAATTTTTAACATAACGGTATATCTCGAAAACTAGAGCTGATAAAAAATCTGCATAACATAACGCTCATTTACTTCAATATTGTCACAACTTAAAAAAAACTAGTTTTGCAGAAAATGCGTTTAAAGTTTTCAAGACATGAAAAAATATTCTTCTCATACAAGTTATTTATATGAAATTTTTACACAATATAATATATATTGAAGTAAATGAGCGATATGTAATCGGTAACGGCTAAACTTTTCATGAAACGCCATGTACTGTAAACATGCGTAATACAGTTGTTTTTCGATATAACGAACTATATAATGTCAGCCCTGTTCGTTAAATTGAAAAATTCGTTAAACCGAGTACTATTTATGAAAAAGTTTGTGTACTCAAAAACTATGGAAATAACAACTCTAAAATTTTTGGAGTATGCCTTTATTATTATTTTAATTATAAACAGAGTAATAAATAAAATAAATGCAATTCATATGAATTTGTATTAAGATCTTGCATCAGAATCGTGTTAACAAAGAATAACTAAACAAAAAGTTCATTTTTAATCTAACAAAAAAATAATAATTTTTCAAGCTTATTTTTTGAGAACTACTACTAATACAAATCTATTTTAAATGGCTTCAACGGAAAAAATTGTTAATTTTTGTTTGTATTTGTTCGTTATATCGAGTACAAAATTACGGTACAAAGTTACGGTGTTCGTAATATAAGGTACTCAATTCAAAATTTTTATGAGTTCGTTAAATACCGAATTCGTTAAACCGATGGTTCGTTAAATCGGAAAACTACTGTAATTCTTTTTTGAAAAATGACATTCGAAACGTAGATACATACATATGTATGTATGTAGATATGTATGTAAATACTCATAGGAATGATATTTCTAAACTTAAAATATTTTTCTGTTTTGTCAGACTTGGACTCAGCATACCTAAATTTTTATTACAACTTAAAGAATCACAGTGTACGATCTGCAAAAGATTTGTCGAGTAGTGTTACTTAATAAACATTTATGTACATAATAAGTATTAGAAATCCAATAATCGAAGAATTAGTATTAAGAGAGAGTGATGTCGTTTTCAAACCGATCCATACTTTGATGAGAATGTTAAATGAACCAATTAAATTAATTAAATGAAAAATGAAATCAAAAAAAAAAAAAAAAAAATATAAGTGAAAACGTGCATTCAAAATATTTTGAAAAAAGTATGTGTGTGAATTTATGCGTTTAAGGAAAAATTTTTGAAAGTGCGTGTTTTCAATTAACTTACTTGGTGGTATGTCCATGTGATTTGCAAAACTCTTAGAATATTCATTTGACATATGCAAGTCATTTGGATATTCTTGGCCGGGCTGTGACGCAGCATTGTTATTTTTATAAAAAGTATAGTCTAATCCAAATGCTGTGGTGTTAAAAGAATTGCGAAGAGATGCTGATGCAGCCGCAACAGCAGCTGCAGTTGAATTTTGATGAGAGTTTTCTCGTTTTATGCTATTTAAATCGTAACGCGATTCGACCATAGAAATATGCGGCAAAAAGAAATCGTCGGTGTTCATTTGTTCAATTGCACTAGAAATGCTTCCTCCATCAGGCCCATCGGTATTTTCACTGCTATGATCTGCAGAAGTTATAGAACGCCTAAGTTTATTACGAGAATATATTGATAAGGAATCAGAAGCAAAGTCTGAGTAACGTTTAAGTCCAGAAGAACCAATACTACTAAGGGTGGGTTGTTGCGACTCGTTTAGTTTATTGGCTTGATTGGTTATGGCTGATTTTGAAGAGTTGTTGTCTAACGGTGATGCCGCTGGAGATAAAACAGGTGACTGTGATCTATGCGGTGTATTGGGATTGCTCTTGCCCTCCGTAAGCTTTTCGCTTCCAATATTTGTGTTCTCTTCATTGCTGGCTGTTTCGACTGCTGAAGAGGTTAACGATTTTTCAGTGACTTCATCATTTCCCTCATTTCGTTTATTGTTGCCTAATGAATTCTCCGAACTTGTTGAAGCTGCTGGGGATGAGGAATTTGTAGCAAGACCTTTAATTTGTAAAAGTTGCCCAATTTTCATGAACGTCTGCAATTCGGTGTGCTTGACATTCACAACACCTTGATACATAAATTCCAAGAGCTCGCACATAATGTTGTAGGAAACATCTTTTAAAATAACTGAAACGAAGAAAAGAAAAGTGATTTTTTAGCGCCAAAAGTTAGATTAGGTGTACATCGCTTGTTAATACTCGTATCTGGGGGCGAATTACAGCTTTCGATACGGCTCGGAAATTTTAAAATATTTCCATATAAACTCTGTTGAAATATTTCGTAATTTCGTTAGATAACGAGTGCCGTAATTTGCCCCCTGATGGAAAGAGAGGGAACAGAAGAAAAGGTAGTGGGTTTATGACAAGCGAAAGAAGCAGAGGGGAGATGGAAGAACTATAGTAATTAGCATTGCATTTTTTAAAACATAATTTTAAGAATTTTGGCAATGGGTAGTACTTTTTTTATGGACTAATGTAGTGAGTTGTTAATCTCATTGTTTTGTAGTTATAAAACTGCTTACTGGTAAATAATAAAATAAATATTTATTTATTTCATAAATACTTTATAAAATAAATTTGCAAAGTATTGTTGCACAAATATGGGCGGGATAACTAGACCATATGCCTAAGATGTTATTAACAGTATTGTAAAAAAAAGTTTTTGCGACTGACTATAGACGACCTATGCCTTCACATAGGAAGTGCAACATGGTTGTCAACGAAATTCCACAAAAGAACCGCAAGATTATACGGTTATCCATGGCAGATCAGTCAGCCAGTGCGAGCGAGACGAAAAACTCTCGAAGGCCAAACAACACATACATGACGCGAGACACTGTTCTTCAAGCCAGAGCTGCTTAACGACTGATATTTATTTATATTTAACCATTTTCTTGTTAGTCCCTGTCCAGATTTGCAATTTTTGTTGCAGCAATTCTTGGGTTTATTGGTGAGAGGGGTGAGAAGATTGGGGAGGCGTACACAGTTTCATGTGCTCTGCAATTCTCTTTTGATATGAAATTCGTAATTGTTAATTTCAAGTTTTTAGTTGTATTTGACGTTTTTTATAATTTTATTTCTTCAGTTGTATGAAAAACAAAAAATATATTAAAAAGTAAATAGAAATTTTAATTTTTCAGTGAAATTTGTGATATAATAGAATTTTTTAATGCAAAATTGCAAAATTAGAATTTTAAAATGTGGACACTTATGCAATTTCAAAGCAAACTTTTAAGAAATTGCAGCAACAAATATTGCAAGTCTGGACTAGGACTTACATAATAAAGCAAGGAATGGCATAACAACGAAAACAGACTCTAATTTTTTTATTTTTATGTTATTTTTATCGATTATTTTACTTCGCCGATAATTATCCTACACAACGGAGAAGGGTGCTCTGATGTTACATTAGGATTAGTATCTGCTGGAGTCGGTATAGTTCAGTGATCAGTGACTATGCCTTCATCACTTGAACTTTCCTACAACTACTGACACAAAGGGACACTAATGCATATCAGAAAAATGCGTGGTGTTGTTACTTTTAGTGACTTTTGGGTACAGGGATTGAACCCAGTAATTTCCGTTTTGTAGTCAACGTGCTAACTACTTCAGCCAACGCCACCCTCTGTCGAAATAAAAATGTAATGGTATTGGGATGAGACTCATATTTTGAAACTTTTGTAATAATACTAGCTTTTTCTCGTGACGCAGCTCGCGCTGATATATTTAAAAAATACATAAAAACCGGTTTTAAAACTGGTTAAACAATCAAACCTGAAACGAAAATTACCCTAACCAGCCCGAATATGTGTATTTCGGAAAAAATTCGTACCAAATATAAAAAACCGGTTCCAAACCTATTTTTAAATCTGGTAAAGTAGCTTTCCATTAGTTAAAGAATTTCAAAAATCGGTATAGCGGTGTGGCTTGAAAGAGTAGCAAACAAACAAACAAATAAATCCAGTTTCACATTTATAATATTAGATTTTCGTTACGATAGTGTTACAATAAATAATGAGCCAATTCACAGTGTTCTATTGCATCGTATTTGTTGTAAGTCATAAACGTTTATTTCATATTTTTCATATAAAAATACTTTATGACAATAAGACTTTCTTACCTATGTTTTTTCAGTCTGCTATTTATTTTATATAAATATTATTTTCTTTCACTTTCAAGAGTTATGCTAAAAACATAACGATGAACTTCGCATAGTTCGACAAATTTTCCTTCAAGAATTCTTTGCGTAAATTAATTTTTTGCAACACCATTAAATTTGACGACTTAACAACTCTAGTCAAAATCTCTGCCTTGTTATGGATATTTTTGTATCATATGGATATTAGTATCAAAAATAACAGAAATTCGCAAAAAAATGCAAAATTTTAAACAAACCATGATTTTTATTCAACATCTCTAAAAGTCTAAGGAATGCCATTAATTTGATAAAAATTGCGAAAATGGTTAAAATTCGCAAATAGTTGCTAACAGCAGCATAATCGCAAAGTTTAAAATTCGCAAGAACTTAAAAAAAGAATATGTACTTGCAAAACTCGCTTTCATCACGGATATTGCGAAAATTCGCGAGAATTCGCAAAATCGAAAACAATCCTTAAAATTCATTAGAAATCGTCAAACTGTTAAAATAAAAAAAATCGATTTCATCATATAATAATTACAATAGATTTTTTATTTTTTTTTGATTTATTTGAACTTTATAAATTTGTCGTAGATCATGTCACTTTTAACTTAGAATCACAAATCTATATAATAGTAAGGATATTTTCTCACCTACAATGGTCATCTAAGTACATATAGCCACTGTTGCCAGAACTTCTAGGGGTGAAATCGTCAAAAACTACAGATTTCTGTGCAAAAAATCGTCAAAATCGTCGTCATTTTAGACAATCGTGAAAAAAACGTCAAATCAAAAATATTAAATTTTTTTGCATTTTAATTGTTTTATTACAAAAACTATTACTATGGTTCAAACTTATTAACTATGCTTTCAACAAATATACACATATACATTAAATATATGTATATTACCTAAACATGAAAATCATTAAAATTAAAAATAAAAGTTAAAAAAACTTAAAATGAAATCAGAATTCACATACGTACATATATATTTATTTTTAAAACAGATAATTTATAAAGAAATAATTAGCATTTTTGTTATAGAAACATTTTATGTATAAATATCAGAATTTAACATTTTGAACACAAAAAAATTATAACATAACAAAAAACCAACTCTAAAAATGCAATACTAAAAAAAGTTTCCATACATGTCATTTCTGGACCTAAAATCGTCACTAGTGTATTTTGAGAGGTGAAAATCGTCAAAATGCAGAGAAATCGTCAATTCTGGCAACAGTGCATATATTTATCATGTTCTAATCGTTTTGTAAGACAAATTACATGTGATAATTATTAATGAACAAATATAACACCAAAGTTAGTTGTAAATATTCTGACAAACACTAATAGAGCGGAACAAGTAGCTGTTTTCGAAGGCCACTACACCTTCCTCATCAGCGTTCTTTGTGTTTGGTCCACAGTGTGTGTAATTATCACATGTAATTTGGCTTACAAAACGATACGAACTTTAGCCTGATCAAAAATCATAAATATATAAACAAATGAAGTTCGAATAATAATAATTGAAATTAGCATGTTTTAGTTTGGATAAAAATTTAAATGAATTTTTTTTTTGACTACTTAATTTCAAACTAAATCATGCTAAGGGCTAATAAATCAGTGCAAGTTAATCTCCATTTTTGGTTTAAAATGTGTTTAAACTAGCAAACCTGTAAATCAATACAGTATTTAAACCATCTATAAGCGCATAAAATTGGGCGTTTAAACTACCAATACAGGCCATATGGTTTTGTTACTTACAGACCATATGTTTTGCATTGAAAGAGCTTTCAACTTTTTTCCAAGCCTCCACTTTTTTTCAGATCTTGTTCGACCTGTTTTCTTACACTCTAGTATTATTTTATCCTATTCGCCAAGCATATACATAATTCCTTTCTTGGTACAATTTAGCGACATATAATTGAAATTTTCTTAACTTTTTTGTATATTTGATTGTGCAAAGAATTGATAGCCTGCTGCAAAACATATGTTTTTTGACATTTATTCTAGTGCTGCCACAATATTATTTTTTTTAACTACACATAAAGTATGGTTCACTGATTTACTCCTGTTAGTTCAAAATACAAATAAATTTGAGTTTAGTTTAACTAAACCAGCGTTTAAACTTTGACTGATTTATTAGGCCTAAGTGTACTTAAAACTTTTAAAAAGGGACAAATTATGCTAAGTACATTTTTGCTCCTAACTTTCGATAGAATAGTCCGATTAATATCAAAATTTTACAGAACCTAAGTTAATAAACGATGAATTTAGAAATGCTACTCCCAGCATAACATGTTATGTCGACTTAGCATGTTATGGAATGGGACCGTCGATATTCTTACTATTAATTTGGTGGAAATTGTGAATGAACTAGTTTTTTTTTCATTTAAAGAAAATTATTATTTTTTAATTATATATCACATTTGTTCAACAAGATGGTATTAATTCAAAATTTTTAAAATTTCACTTTTTGCAAGAAATCAAATAATAAGATCAATATCTATCTACATTTTTGTGATAGTGTAGTGACTACCTTTATATCAAGTGGACATAGAAATTTTCATATAAAAAGGTATTATTTTGATTTGAACCTATATTAAATTGTTTATCTAATTTTTCGACCTTTTTTATATGTTCAATGAAACTAAAGCT
Organism: Tachina grossa; assembly: GCA_949987645.1. Lineage (NCBI taxonomy): Eukaryota > Metazoa > Arthropoda > Insecta > Diptera > Tachinidae > Tachina > Tachina grossa. Next base: position 233,518,888 of record OX465274.1, on the reverse strand, counting down.
TAAAAAATAGTTTGTTTGAAACTATATTCAAGTTCAAAATAATCAAATTATTAATGTAACCACAAGCAGTTTTTCATCTACACTGAAAATTTTAAAGTTTTGAGTTAATACCTTCCCTCTTATTGATTAAGTGCGATAGAGTAAATTATGCACCACTTGAAAAAGTAATTTTCATATTTTGCAAAAGCCATATGTTAATTGCAGTTATAATCTACGAATGTTCGTTGGTTCACCATTTTTGAACAACCTTGCAAATGTACCGGAATAAACACATTCGCACAAAGCTCGTCGCTACGAAAAAAAGCTTAACGAAATAACGCCCAAATAAGAAAATGAAATAAGGCCCAATAAAATTATGTAATTTTTAATTTTGCCTTATTCGATTGTTATTCCTGTTTATCAAAAGTTGCTGGATTCAATATGAAAAATCAAAAAAATATTACTTATGCGAATGTCCCATCGATTTCCAAACCAATTCAACGTCCACCAAATGATCCATTACCAGTTATTTCCAGAGCGATGAACAAGCGGACACTCCCCACCAAGATTTAATGAAAATTTAAAGAAATTATCAAGGATTTTGGGACAAAAGCATGCTGGGAGACTATTGCTGGACTCTAATACGTGAAACCGAACTATCAAAATACAAACGGCGCGTGGTTTAAATAACGCCATTTACTTTTGAAAATTCATTGATTTTTAAATAAACTAATAATTTTTTATGTAAAAAACGAATAAAAACCTTTCTTTTTCTATCTCGAAAACCTGACGTGATAGAGAAAGACCAATTACATATTCTAATTCAGCTCAATAAATTACCATAGAAAATATATTTTTTTGCAATGCAAAACCAGAACCTTGTTGGATAGTGTAATTTTTTAAAATTTTTGTTAAAAAAAAAACAAGGATTTTGTCTGCCCGATAAATAAATTTGCATTATAAAAACTTCATTTATTATTTTTTCACCCCCGACCAAAAAAGGGGTGTTATAAGTTTGTAGTCTGTGTCCGAGTCCACATACAGACCAAACGCTTGGACCGATTTTGATTTAGTTTGTTCTGTTTGAAAGGTGACTTGATTGAGAAGTTTCTTAGCTATGTTTTAATAAAATCGGTCCAGCCGCGTAAAAGATATTACATCTTTTCTAGAAATATTCGGGGTTTTTTTTTTAATTTTTAATTTCTGTTATTTATCCATTAAATATTATTATTATTATTAATAAAAAACTCAAGTTGTAATAATGCAAAGATATTTATTGGGCCGACAAAATCATGCGTTTAGCTAAAGGCAAGTTGTGAAAATGGCTCTATGACACTTAAGGCTACCGTTTGAATCCCCCCAATTTTGACAGTTGCAAATGGGTATTTTCGTTTTGCTCGAAAATTTTATTTTTGTTTTTAATAATAAAACTAAAATGTCTTACTTTATAAATGTGCAGTCATTTTTAATAGCTATGATTTTATGAACAATGATAGTTATGAACAAGTTTCAAAAATGTAACGTTCAGCTTTCAATTCATCTGCAAATTGCTCCTATATTTAAAGATAAACCAAACCTTTGATATACACATCACTAAAGCAATTCTTAGGCAAGTAATCAAACCACACAATACAGAAGCCAAAACAACTTGAATAATGTTTGCCTTCTGAGTAGTCACAGAAAGCTGACGATCTGACTCCACTTTTTCCTGCATAATCTACAAGTGGACAGTTTATTAGTTCTTTCGGATTGATTACGTAAAACTAATAAAATTAATGCAGTGGCAAATCCATAAGATTGATTGGGAGTCGAAAATTGAATAAAAAGCTTATAATTTTGCAAAATTATTTCTTGAACTCACTGTATTTCATATTTTTTTATCAGGCTTTTATGTGCTTTTGTTTCGTAGATAATACTTGTGATTGTCAAAATAAAAAATACTTGTGCTCACTCAGTCTTAAGCAAGAACTATTTCCATTCGATAAATTTTTATCATAATCGTAATATAATATATCTTGAAAATTTTCTTCTTGTTTCCAATTGGTCGAACATGCAATTTAAGGGCGGTCCTTAAACAAGAAATTGAGAAATTTTGCGATAATTCTAAAAAAATTTAATTGTTCATATTAAAAGTAAATCTGGAAAAACTCGATTATTTAGTGGACCATAAATGCATACATACATATGTAGGTACGTATGTATATCCTTGTGTATAGCCGAGGCACATAGAATCCATCATAAGTTATACGTCGTTTTTTTCAACTGACACTTAAGATGAAATACAAGTATTTTATGAGTTCTATTAGGTTTTTGTGTTTTGTGGCAGCAAAAATAAAATCAAATAAAAGAAAAATAAACAAACAAATTTATATTTATTAAGCTTAATAAATATGGGGCCCAAGGCGTATCTAATTAGTTTGAAGCCCTATTTCATATGATAATTTCTTGCTCTATGTATTTTATATATGACGAATGTCTCAAAAACTTCATTTTGTTTGGTACAATTATTTTATTGCTTTTTGACGTTATTTGGTTCTTTACACAGCTATGGTTGCGGTATTTTTGCACAACAAATCCTTATGTAGTCACCTGTATAATTGCACCATGATGGGACCTGTCAATGACTTGTCGCACACTTGCATTTGAAACAAAATTTAAAATTTTGAATCAATGGGGTATCACACACGGGAGTAATTTTTATGCCGCAGAATTTTTGTTCTTTGTAGAACACACGAGACTAATTCATCTGGCATAAAAATGTATACGTGCACACTGCTTTGTGTGTGTATTAGTGTTTTTTGTATTCTTTTAACATTTGCTGTTTTTCAAGTTGTGTGTGTATTGGTTTTGTGCCGATGATGCGGGGTTGTAGCTGGTTGAAAAGTTATGCTAAACACAACACCACTCTCTTTGCCTCTCTCACCTACAAACTGGCATGTTATGCCAGCATAATTGTTCTCGTGTGTGAGATAGGTGAATAACAAGCCAAATGTTGTGGATGCGTTAATGTCACTTGAAAAAGGCAATGCACACAGGGCTGTCAGATATGGCGATTTCTTGCCAAACGTGGCGATTTTTCAAATTGTTTGGTGTCCAAATTTGTTTTTTGGCGATAAATAAATTTGTTGGCGATTTTTCTGGCGATAAATAAATATGTTGGCGATTATTATGGATATTTTTTAACAAAATTGAAATTCAAAATTTTTCTAATTCCGAAAAATTACTTCGTTGAAGGAGTAGTTTCAAAAATATATCCTACCAAAACTCGTCTGCAAGAAGTTAAAACAACTTAATTTTGATGATTTTTCTTATATTAATTATAGTTATTAATGCATTTTGTATTTGGATGATTTACAAGAAATAATTTTTGGCGATTTTATTTCTAATTTTCATCATTTTATAAAAATTTCTATTAAAAACTGTTATATCAAAACAAATTTATTATCAAATATGTACTAAGAACAACTACATAAAACTGTTTTTGGCGACTTTTGGCGATTTTTAAAATCAATTTGGCGAAATAGGTCGGAAAAAAGCTGACAACCCTGAACGCACATGCTTATACATATACGACGGATTCTATGTGCGTCGGCCTTAAGCTGAAGATCCATACCATCCGTTCAATGCGTAGTTGCGTTTTATGCATGTGCCAAAAAGTAGAATCAAGGTAATTGTATGAGGCAAGTTACAGAACAAAACGCAAAGAATGTGCAAACGCATAGGATGGATAAAGTAGGTTTACTTTCTACTTTTGTATCCGTCGCATGCATCATGCTCTCTAGCGCATAAGACGTATTGCATGTAACTTGAATTTAGAATCAGAGAGAACGTAAAGAAACGCATACAACGCATATGCAAAGAACGGATGGTATGGACTTTCAGCTTTAAACGTCGAAACGCTCACAAACACTTTCTTAGAATTTTTCTTTTTAATTTTAAATAATAAATAAAAGTGTGTAGCACAATTTTGCTCCATTTTTTTTTTGTATACCATATTTATTTACTTCAATCGTATTTACTCCACAGAATAATATGAACATTCGAGACACTAACAAGAGATAATCGAAGATGAGCTATGATGAGGATTTATCACGATTTCAATGAACTTTAGTCAGAGTTTATCTTGAAATTACCAAGAAATAAAATAAATATTCGTATGTATGTACGTATGTATGTACTACATATTATAAATACATATATGTATATATGTACATATTTATGTAGACGTTAGTACCCTGTCGGAGAATGTGACTGAATACAAAAATAATTAACTTATAGTTAACTTTTCTTAGACTGACTAAAAGCTAACTGCAATGTCATCCAGAACAAATCCAAAATTAATTCTTAAGGCCGGGGCACAATGAATCCGTCGTACGTTAAACTTCGCCTTTTTCAACTGACATTAACGCAACGACGGAGAAGGTTGGCACAATGAGTACTTTATTGACGGAAGCATTTGAACAGCTTCGACAGGTTGATGCTCCATTTTATTTATTAAATTCAACTTTTTTCTCTATTTCGCTTATTTCTTTTGTTTAATTATACTTTTGCTGCCACAGAACACAAAAATCTAAATCAGAACATACCAAAAAAAAAAAAACCAACCAATATCTGTCAAACTACTCAACGTACGCAAAAAGTTAAAAGTTCACCAAATTTTGTACTTTGCGTTGACGGAAACGTACTGAATGCAACAAACATTATAAGAAACCATATATTTCAACTTAGTTGTCAGTTGGAAAAGGCGAAGTTTAACGCATGACGGATTCATTGCGCCCCGGTCTTTAATGATCAAACAGATTTCCAGCATAAACACATTTTCCCTACAAATTGACACAAAAAAGCAGCCCCAGAAAGCAGTCGAGAGATAGAATCTAGTTTATTTTGACAACGTTTTTTCTTATGCTCTCACATATAAATACTCATTCTCTGAACAATGCTACCATACTTTCAATAAATTTCATAAATTTTGTGAAAAAAAAACTACAATGAAATATAAGCACATAAGAAAATGAAACAAAAATTAGAGACACCCCTTTTACACACGGAAAGTTTACTTTGCAAAGTCTGAATTCAGTTGGGTGAAAGACAGAGGGAGGAATACTTTCTCTTTCTGTCTTTCTCCCAGCTGAATTAAGACTTTGCAAAGTAAAGTTTCCGTGTCTAAAAGGGGTAAAAGCATATGAAGTTATGCCCCTTTTACACACGGAAAGTTAACTTTGCAAAGTCTTAATTCAGCTGGGAGAAAGACAGAAAGAGATAGTATTCCTCCCTCTGTCTTTCACACAGCTGAATTAATACTTTCCAAAGTAAACTTTCCGTGTGTAAAAGGGGTGTTACTCCCATAGATTTTATTATGGGCTTTGGTAATTTGACAGCGATTTTTCCTTAAGTTGCGGACTTAGTCTGTTTGATCATTTAAGTTGAGTACGTAATCGAATGTGGTGAGATCCAACAAATTTACTCTCAGCTATTTTGAAATTCATTTCAATTTTATATTTACATTTTGCTATTATTATCTTAGATGGTGCCTTAGCTGGATAGTAGCGCGTTGACTATACAACGTGTGATGATACATAACTAGTTCGAACCCCAAAAAAAAATTTTTAATTTACTGACTACCAGCTGACTTAAAAAAATCAGTTTTCAGCTAAACCCCTTTCACACACGGAAAGTTTACTTTGCAAAGTCTTAATTCAGCTGGCAAAAAGACAGAAAGAGAAAGTATTCTTACCTCTGTCTTTCACACAGCTGAATTAAGACTTTGCAAAGTAAACTTTCCGTGTGTAAAATGGGTGTTAGTTAAAAAGTAGTGCAGAGTGATACAATTAACTATGTTAAAATAGTCAGTCGATTACATTGAAAAGTAATCCAAGTGTCAGTCAGTACTAGTTGCAAAATAGTTAGCTTAAAGTTAGTTTAAAGAATTTCCGACAGGGTAACAAGTACGTGTAGATGTTTGTGTAACGAGTAGAAAAAATTATTTATTTTCCAGAAAAAATAAAATACTAATGGGTTTTATGAAAATAAGAATATAAATATGCATGTATGTACATTTTTAAGAATATCAAAAATTTAAAGATAATAAGCACACAAATATAAATAAATATTTATTGTAGTATAGTTACATTATCTGAAAATTATCAAAATTAATACACATATACATATGTATGTATGTACATACATACGAGTATATATTACATATACTGAAATAAAGCTAAGATAGAAATTTTTATTTTAACATTTCGTAAAATATGTATGTCATAGTCGTTCCATCCGTTTGGTCCATCGACGATCGTTCAGCTATCTGATCATTTTTATTCCCTTCCGTCTGATTGTCAATTCAGTTTAATAAGTTCGTGTTAAAAATGTGAAGTGATTGCGATTGAGAACAAGAGATAATATTGTTTTTAAGTAGATGTTGATGCTGTTCAAATGCCACTGCTTGGCTGCCGTTAAATTGTTTTTAAGATTTTATTTTTGTGTTTTGTGTCTTATCGTAAATAATTTTATGTATTGATTTAGTATTTGTACTTGTTATTACTTGGCGATAACATCTTATAGGAATAAGGATGACCTCTTTTTTTATAACGTCAGTCACATTGTCATATTTATTAAATATAAAAATAAATTACGTTCAATATACAATTATTAAAAATTCATCTGTATATCAAACATTAATAAGATACATACATACATATGCATTCCGAAAAAGTGGACTGAATTTAGCATAAGTGACAAAATTGAACATGGTGTTAACGAGTTTTACTATACAATTTTAAATAAAAAATCACGCTAGGATTTCGTTATGAGCCGATTTTTAATGCCAACTTGTATGGAGGAACTCGTAAACGCTTACTTAAAACTAGTCACTTATGCTATCTTTATCCCAGTTTTTCGGAATGCATAAGGTTGTGTGAAATTAGCAAATGACTTAATTACTGAGGGCCAATTTCACCAACTTATTTAAATATCAATTCATATTTAAAAATAATTTTTCCATACAAAAATTAATCAAAATCGACATTTAAATATGAATTGATATTTAAATAGAGTTGGTGAAATTGGCCCTGAGTGAAATAGATTATAAGAAACGATGTACATACATACATAACAACTTAACCTTAAAACAACTTAACTATTTTTTGGCATTCTGAATTAGAACTATGTACGTAATTTTAGTTGTATTCGAAACAATGCTTGTTTTTTGAAACCATAGTAGCCATCATAAAACATTTTAAATAGTTTTAGTTTTGGACTTGTATTTTTTTTGAGCTTTCATGTTTTATGAACGTGCCAACAATATTGGTTGACAAATGGGATTGGTTGGCGTCTGGAATAATGAAGCAAAAATAATACAACACTCGAAATAAAAACCAAACTACAGGGTGGGCCACAAGAAACCAAGGGGTGTAAAAGTTTAATAACTTTTTTGTTTATTAACTTTTTTTTATTTTTTCTTTCAGATTATATAATATAGAAAATGGAAATTTTTTACACTAAGTATGAAAAATGATGTCTCTTAAATGACCACCGTTTTCAGCTTCTAAATTTTGCAGTTAAATTTTAAGAGTTGGCCAGAAATGAAATCAACTTTATTGAAAATTTGATTATGAGTGATGAAGCTCATTTTCATTTGAATGGCTTTGTTAATAAGCAGAACTGTAGGTTCTGGGGTTCTCAAAATCCAAGAGCCATTCATCAACGCCAATTGCACCCCATCAGGTGTACATTATGGTGTGGGATCACATCTTCGAGAATGAAGATGGAAGTGCTGTAACCGTAAATGGAGAGCGGTATCGGATTATGATAGAAAATTTTTTACGTCCTGCTCTTGAAAACAGACCTGGTATGTGGTTTCAGCAGGACGGAGCCACTGCCCATACTGCCCGAGACACAATGGCACTTTTAAGTCAAATTTTTGGAGAGCGAATAATTTCTCGAAATTCGGAAATTATTTGGCCAGCGCGATCGCCAGATTTGACAGCACCCGACTATTTTCTTTGGGGTTTTTTGAAGGAGCGAGTGTATGTGAACAAGCCAGAGACAATCCTTGAACTCAAGGCAAACATTGTTGCAGAAATTCGAACGCTACAGCCACAAGTTTTGAAAGATGTTATGGAAAATGCTCTAAAAAGAGCCCATCAGTGCGAAGCTGAAAACGGTGGTCATTTAAGAGACATCATTTTTCATACTTAGTGTAAAAAAATTTCCATTTTCTATATTATATAATCTGAAAGAAAAAATAAAAAAACTTAATAAACAAAAAAGTTATTAAACTTTTACACCCCTTGGTTTCTTTTGGCCCACCCTGTACAACTGATAAAAAGCAGTTGTCTCATGGTGAAAAAAGTTCTAATCCATAGTAAAAATTTTACAACTACAACTAAACTATCCTTTTAGTTGTAAATCATAATAGGGGCCTAAAATTTGTAGGCAGTTTACACTAATAAAAAATCGGACTGCATAATTTTTTCTTTAGTCTATTACAAAATCCTTACAGTTGAAGTCGTAATACGACACTCGTATTTAAGCCCATCATATTTCTTATTTATCGGCGACAAGTACAGCACTTTTTAAGGATCGATCAACTATGTACATACTCGTACTATTAAACTGTTTTCATATAGTTATACAAAATCTTTTTCGTTAAATTTTACACCATTTAAAGTTAGCTGTAAAAAGTAAATTCAATTTGTACAGGGATCACGCATTACGTTTGGGACATATGTATAAACCTACCTTTGCGTTGTATTTTGTTTCTCCTCAACAAAGTCATTTACACAAAATATTATTATGCAGTTTAGCACTCTCAAAGTTAACGGATTTTCGAAGAAATGTGATATATTCTTTGTAATTCATATAAATTATAATCCCACGATGTAGTCGCAAAAGTATTTAAAAAAATTAACGTTTATGAAAATGTTCAGATTTCTGCTTTTTCATATTTAAAAAAAAATCCAATAACATAAAAATATAAATAACAAAAATTAAAAATTTTAAAAACCCCCGACTTTTTTCAGAAAAGATGTTATATCTTCTAAACAGCTGGACCGATTTTTTTCAAACATAGCTAAGAACCCTCTCGATCAAGTCATCTTTCAAACAGAAAAAACTAAATGAAAATCGGTCAAGCCGTTTGGCCTGTACGTGGACACAGACAGACACACAGATACACAGACACACAGACACACACTACAAACTTATAACACCCCTTTTTTTAGTCGGTGGTTAAAAAATAGATGTCATACAAAATTTCCAACAAACTAATTGCATTTGAATCTTTAAGAACATTTCGATTAATTTTTTAGTCGAAACTTTCATAAACATCAATTAAATCTGTAGTTAATGTAACATTTTGTAATTAATACTTTGGCCTAAAAGGCTGTTTTCGATACGCTGTCCGTCTGTCCGTCACACGGTATTTTCTCAGGAACCGTAAGAGCTACGGACCTGAAATTTGGACACAGTATGTAGAACCTTGGCCGCTACAACAAAAAATACATGATAATTAAAAGGGTGTTCCAAAACGAGCAACGAAAAATTTTAAAATCCCATGTAATATACATACGATTGTATATTGAAACTTGAAATTTGTAAAATTAGTGTATTTTTATACAGACTACAACAATTAACACTAAAATTTAAAAAAATTAAAATTAAAGGGTGGTCCATCAGTTAATGCAATTTTGACTATGTAATTTTGACAATTTGCTATATCTTGGAAACCGTAAGAGGCAAACACTTGAAATTTTCAAAAACGGCAAAACTAAAAAAACCGAAAATTATAAAATCGCCAAACCAGAAAAAAAATCGCCAAAAATAAAAAAAAGTCGCCAAATTCGAAAAAATCGCCAAAATGAAAAAAAAAACGTCAAAATGAAAAAAACGCCAAAAATCCAAAAAAAAATCGCCAAAACGCGATTATAAATAAAAGAATCGCAAAAATGAAAAAAATCGCCAAAAATAAAAAAAAATCGCCAAAATGAAAAAAACGAAAAAAACCGAAAAAAATCGCCAAGGCAAGAAAATAAAGTGTCAAAACTAAAAAAGGAGCCAAAACTTAAAAAAATCGCCAAAAACTAGAAATTTTCAAAAACGGTAAAACTAAAAAAACCGAAAATTATAAAATCGCTAAGCCAAAAAAAAAATCGCCAAAAATTAAAAAAAATCGCCAAAACGAAAAAAATCGCCAAAATTAAAAAAAATTTCTGACACTAAAATAAATCGCCAAATTCGAAAAAATCGCGAAAATGAAAAAAAAACGCCAAAATGAAAAAAAGGCAAAAATCGAAAAAAATCGCCAAAACAAGAAAATAAAGTGTTAAAACTAAAAAAAGAGCCAAAACTTAAAAAAATCGCCAAAACTGAAAAAACGCAAAAACCGCCAAACCAAAAAAACCGAAAAGATCACAAAAACGAAAAAAAATGCCAAAACTATATATTATATAGGATGAAGTTTGTATTAAATTACATATTTAGTGTTCGTACGGAACCCTTCGTGCGCGAGTCAGAGTCGCACTTTACTGAATTTTTTAATTATATAGGGTGTTTTTTTCAGGGGTATAGAACTTCGAATTGAAATAAAACACAAGAAAATCGTTTTAATGTCCATCAATTTGGCCTTATTGGAAGGATAATCTTATGCCATTAATGTTTAAATATGATTTCGGGCATGTGGCCGCCGCGTTCTAGCCAATTCTACAGGTCCAATTTTCAACCACTTTTTCGAGCATATGGGGCCGTATGTTGGCAATAACGCCACGAATGTTGGCTTTCAAGTCCCCTAACGTTTCTGGTTTGTTGGCGTAGACGAGCGACTTCACATATCCCCAAAGAAAATAATCCAATGGTGTCAAATCACACGATCTTGGTGGCCAATTGACAGGTCCATTCCGCGAAATTATGCGCTCATCGAATGTTTCCTTCAATAAATCGATTGTGACGTGCGCTGTGTGGCATGTACCGCCGTCTTGTTGGAACCACAACTCATCCACATTCATGCCATCCAATTCGGGAACAAAATAGTCGGTTAGTCGGCTCCAATTGCTGTGCACGGTGGCGAATCGATTCATTCGGGTCCTCTTCAACACTTTGCTCTACAGCGGCAATTGTTTCTTCGGTGCGCACTGTTCGACGTCTCTGCGGATGCGTATTATCACATAGAGTAATCGTAGTGCGAAAACGATCCATGGTTAACCGAATTAATTGCTCTGATGGACGATTATGTCGACCATAAAATGGACGGAGCTTGCGGTAAACTTCGCGAACTGAACCATTATTTTCGAAATAAATTTGCACGATTTGCAAGCGTTGTTCTTTTGTCAAATCTGTTCATGATGAAATGGCAAACCAAACTAAATATTAATTACTTGACAGCTGACAAAATGGCCGCCAGTTAAAAAAGTGATGCCAACTTAAAGTTCTATACCTCAATAAAAAACACCCTTTATTATGAAGTAAATAAATATGTATGTATAGTATGTATATTAGAGTGACCGTTAGTTGTATGGAGAATTTTTTTGTTTGATTTCTTATATTCTCTCCCCAAAATCGGTTCAGTTTTATGTAAAAAAATACAAAAAAATTTCATAGCGATAAGTTGTGTTTTTTGGGGGGAGCACCCATATTCAATGTAATTTTTTTTTAGATTTCATTTGACTGTATGTATATGTATGAAATAATTTAATAGATATACATATGTAAGTTCTTATTGTACCTGCTCAATATAAATAATTTTCATATAAATATAATTTTGGTATATAAATTTTTTTAGTATTTTGTTGGTTATTTTCTAAAATATTAATTTTAGCAAAAAACTTTCTTTGAGACTAATGTTGTTGACTAGAAGATCTAAAATATTCCCATACATATATCATGTTCTTGTAAAATGATTTTTTAAAAAGATAATCATATGCAAAAAATTACATTGAAAAATGGGCTTGAAGGCCAACTTTGTGGGGCGGACGTACCCCCTAAAACACAACTTATCGCTATGAAATTTTTTTTACATAAAACTGAACCGATTTCGGGGGGAGAGTATAAGAAACCAAAAAAAAAAAAAATTAAATAAATAACAGCCACTCTAATGTATATATGTACTAGTGATGCACGAATATTCGTATTCGAATTGCCGAATATTCGGCCATTTTTAGATATTCATATTCATCAAATTCAGGCGAATACGAATACAAATATTTTTCCAAAAATATTAAATAACTAAATGCATAAATCCTAAACGAAATTTAAATAAATCGATAAAAATATTAGTTTGTACGAATCCATTAAATTTTCTATAGAAATTTGTGCTTTATATCATAATCAAATATTATTTACTGACGATCATTTAAATTTTGGGTAGTTTTTATTAACTTTAAAATGCACCAACATGAGTATGAAGTTCTTTTTCATAACAATTTGTTAATATTTCATATTGCAGGGGTAAATAGAACCCCAATTTAATGTCTATAAGTTCCACATATAATATTTGTATTCGTATTCGTTTTCGCGAATATCGTTTCAAATATTCGTATTCGCGAATATCAAAAATTGGCATTCGTTACATCACTAATATGTACATATGTATGTCGTGGGTTCGACTCCCATCAAAGTCTCGGGATGCTCACTGCGACAAGTCAATGTCTTTGTTATAATATATAATTTGTAGTTGTATTTATGTAGCAATTCATAAATAAAATAGATTTAAATTTCTTTGTCAACTGAAATACGAATAAATAATATTAATATTAAAATATTCAAAAAGAAAAAAACAAACTACATATGTATATATTTATTCAAAAATAATAAACATCCAATGTAAGAACTAAATAACGCATGAAAAACAAATTAGCAGTGTTGAAATATTGTTACTCCAGAAATAATTACATATTATTATTCATAAAACTCTGTATGTTCACGTACCCTTGAAAATTGAATACTTAGTAAAATAAATACATAAATACTTTGCTTAATATCTTGTGACAAAAAGTAAAAAGTGCTTAACTTGATATAATCTAATTTTAATTTAATGACACCTCTGCAACCTCCATATTCAAAAGTTCGCCTTTACAAAATCTCAATTATTACGTGCGATTTTTCAGGAAGTTATAGAGTAATGACTTGCACCTTATCTTTTTTCGACTTTTAACGTCATATGGAACAATATCCTATTGTACCTTATTCGAGTACTTCAGTACGTTTCAAATTGAATATAACAGTTGTAGTGTGTAGATCGATGTTTTTAAAAATAAAATAAAACTGTACACCGAATTTCTCAACTTAATTGCAAGAGAAATAAATTTCTTAAAATCTACCTGAGGCTTTAAGAACTTTTTTCTTATTGCCAGAGAGAGATGCACATACATACATACGAGAATGTCAAAATAATTAACAATATTATTCAAGTTATACTTACAATTTTGAATCTCTTATATGAAAAAATAAAGAAATAATTAATAATTATTGTTGTGATTTAAAAAAGAATTCAGTAAAGTGCCACTTTGACTCACACTCGAAGGTCTCCGTACGGACACTACATACTTACATACATACATATGTACATTTGTGCCCTTAATTTTGAAAGTGGTCTAAGTCGTATGCATTTTTGACTCGAAATATCAAATAAATCTTTAATAAATATTAAAAATATTTTTTGATATGCTCAAATGTAATGTACGAAATATCTCGATGAAAGAAGTGTATGACTTAGACCATTTCATAATTAAGGGCACATCTGCATGTACATATACATACATATGTAATACTATACGAACTTCAGCCTAAATAATCAAATAGCTTACCTCTTGATGTGGACATTTTATAAAATTTTAATTTAAACTTATTTCGGTTTTAGCGATTTTTTTTTTAATTTTTCTTGGTTTTAGCGTTTTTGTTCGATTTTTTGATTTTTTTTTTAGTTTTGGCGCTTTTTTCGTTTTGGCGGTTTTTTTATTTTGGGAATTTTATAGTTTTAGCGTGTTTGAAAATCTCAAGAAATTCCAGAATACAACAAGTTGTCAAAATTGCATAGTCAAAATAACATTAACTGATAGAATACCATTTAATTTTGATTTTTTAAATTTCATTGCTAATTGGCATCGTCTGCATAAAAATACACTAACTTTGAAAATTTCAAGTGTCTATATGTATATTATTGCCTGTATATATGTACATTAGAATTTAAAAATTTTTCGTTGCTCGCTTTAGAACACCCTTTAATTTTTAGCTTTCATGTACTTGTTGTTATAGCAGCCAAAGTTTTACGCACAGACAGACAGACGGACGGTCATCGTACCGAAAACAATAGGGTGCTTTTCACCTTTGTTGTACCCTAAAAAATTGATTTAAGAATTATTTTTTATTTTTATAGGTATTTGTTATCTTTATCTTGAATTTGTTTTCTATATTTAGGGCAATTATGAAATCCGCGTGAAATTTCTCTCTTTTCCAATTAGAATTTTTTGTTTTCCCCATTACTTGCTATTAGTTGGAATTCTTCCTAGGGAAGAATTTCACGCAGAATTTTATTCATAATTGCCCTCATTTTTTATTCCATAAATATAGCTACTCAAGGAAGTCCATAAGATCTTGAACTTGTGATCCGGAAGTAATGCAAATTCGGATAATTTATAATGATTATTACATGGTGTTGTCATTGTAAGAAGTTCTCTTTGTTTATATACTCGTATAATAAGTGAATCTGAAGTCATGTTCATGATGTTAAGTAAATCAGATTTTTTGTATGTTCCATTTTCCTTCCTAAATTTCTTTTAAATCAATAAAAAAATAAAAATCTAATAGGCCATTTACATTAACACAAAATCAAGCAGATTTTAATTAAAATCTTTATGCAAATCTATACCGTTTACACCAATTTTTTTGACATTTATCAAGATTTTTTATCCAAAACAAAACCCATTAACTAACAAATAACTGCAATGTAGCCAATTCACGTACCTTTTTAAGTAGACCATAGCTAATTCAATCATCTTTTTTTATAAATATGTTGTAGTAAAGATAAAATAAAAATATTAGACTTCGAGTAGATTGCCTACAAATCTACTCACAAACCAGATTTTATTTTGTATGGGAAATCAAGTGAAAAGCAGTTAGATTTAGCTCAAAGTCTCGTAAGTACTAACTTTTAATGGGCGTAACTCCGTCCATTTTTAAAATGGAGGATTGTGTCTATTTTAGAGCTCAAGGTGTGTGGTAAGTTTCGTAAAAATCGGTTAAATAGAACCGCGTGAAATATTATAATAAATTTTAATGGGCGTAACCCCGCCCATTTTTTCAACTTTCAAATTGCTTTTTTGCATAAAGCAAAATGAACATAAATCTGAGACCATTTTTCATTTGCAAACCGGGGTCTTAAAAATAAGTGGAATGTGGCTCAGTTGTGAAGAATATGTCTTAAAATTCGAAGAGTTTGGTTTCGTATCCCGGCTTGGTCACCAATTTTTTTATTTTTATGATATTTGTTAATATTGTAAATGCATACAAAAATGGATTAAAAACATCGAGTTTTCATCGCTCATAAGCACTCGTTTGAATCACGAGCAGTTTTACACGCTAATGTTAAAATCAGGCGTTTTTCATCCGAATTAGAAAACATGCTTTAACTCCTTTTTGCATGCCTTTTTTTGGTAGGTTATTTATGGGCCTTTCTTCATTCAAAAAATCTTTGTACGCAAAAGTATGTATAACAAAATATTTTTTTAATCTTTCCCAATAAGCAATTTTGCTTGAAATCTAGCGTAAAACAACTGTTACTCAAGTCAAGGGTGTCCCAACAAGAACGCAAGATTTAAATTTTAAATAAAACACAGATATTTAAAAAAAATCGTGAAACTTTATTATATCGTAAAGTAGACAAAATGAGTTTATGTGTGGAACAACAAATCGGGCAGATGGCCGCCGCGGCTTTGCTGGCACACACGCGATCTTTTAATGCAATTTTCAATGGCCGTTTTGCATAAATGCTCCAATATTTAATTAATGCAGCGTCCAATTTCATCTTTTAAGGCTTGAGTCGTCGTCGGCTTATTCGCGTAAGCCATCGACTTCAAAAAACCCCAAAAAAAGTCTAATGGTGTTAAATCGCACGATCTAGGCGGCCAATTTTGGTCTCCAAAACGCGAAATAACACAACCGGGAAATGACTGATGCAGCAATTGAATTGTTTCTCTGGCTGTATGACATGTGGCGCCGTCTTGTTGAAACCACATGCCCTCCACATTCATTTCTTCAATTCTAGGCACGAAAAAACTGGTTATCATTTCACGATACCGAACACCATTGACTGTTTGCGCTTGACCTGCGTTTGAGCGACATCATCACATACAGCTGCGACGTTTTCGGTCGATCGACCTGGTCGAAGGCGCGTTGTTGTCTTTACATCACTAACAGACCCAGTTTTGGCAAATTTATCCATTAATCTCTTTAGAGTTGACTCTTTTGGAGCATTATTGTGACCCCAAATTGATCGGAAATTTGCGAACTGTAGCCGCAAAACTTTCACCATTTTGGTAAAACAATTTCACAATGAGAATGCGTTGTTCATTCGTGTAGCGCTCCATTTTTACTAACCTCGTACTTTCTACTAGCAAACAATAACAATTGTTGAAATGTCAAACAATGACACTTCGAATGGCGCCAAATTTAAATCTTGCGTTCTTGTTGGGACACCCTTTATAAGCAAAAACTGGCATAAAGTTAATATAAGTGGCAAATTTGAACATGATCTTAAAGAATTTTCCCATGAAACTTCACATTAAAAATTAAGCTAGGACTACGCAATGTACCCATTTTTAATCAGGGCTATCATGAATAAAATTCCACGTGAAATTTTTCCCTGGGAACAATTCCAACTAATGGCAAGTAATAGGGAAAACAAAAAATTATAATTGGAAAAGGGAGAAATTTTACGCGTAATTTTATTCATGATAGCCCTGAGTATCAAATTGTATGGGGGAACTCGTTAACGCTTAATTCAAATTCGTCACTTATGCTAACTTCATGTCAATATTTTCTTATACATACACGATTGGCATAATATACTAATTTTCGTCGGCTCACTGAAATAAATTCAAAAGTAACAAGGCAAATTTGCATTATTTCTCAACTAATTGAAATATAATTACATAACTGCACCACACTGCATTGGTACACAGAAAAAATTATTCCCAAAAAATTTTCAAACAAACGTGTGTTTTGCAATATAATTTAGTTTCAGCAAATATTTTTTACTGTTCCAGTAAATTATTTGATCCAATTTTATTTTATGTAAAAAAACTCTATAGAATGAAAATTATCTATATAAAGTAAAATTTGTAAAAAAAAAATTTAGATTTATTTTTTTAACCCCCGACTAAAAAAGGGGTGTTATAAGTTTGTAGTGTGTGTCTGTGTATCTGTGTGTCTGTCTGTGTCTACGTACAGCCAAACGGCTGGACCGATTTTCATTTAGTTTTTTCTGTTTGAAAGATGACTTAATCGACATACCTTCTTAGCTATGTATGTTTGAAGAAAATCGGTCCAGACGATTAGAAGATATAACATCTTTTCTGAAAAAAGTCGGGGGTTTTTAAAATTTTTAATTTTTGTCATTTATATTTAAATTTGTTATTTTCAGTCAAATTTATTTTTATACAGCCTTATTCAAAAAAATATTTTACTTGAGCTTTAAAGTTCATAGTAGCTACGAAGCACTTTAAGGCTAACATTGCTTTGTTAAGAAATTGTATTCAAAAGACAACTTTAATTATTTTGTGATTTAATAATAAATTCTGGTAACACCATCATGTTCAACAACCATTTCACAACTTATGATGTACAACATCGAATACAATTTCATTCGAGTATTCAACTAATTTTTTATTTTATTAAATAATACATTTTTATTATCTTGAAGTTAAGCAACCTAATTTATAAAATATAAGCTTCTGACATGGAATCAAAAGAGATAAACATTTTTATGAAGTAAGAGTAAAAAAAATATGATGAACATAAAAAAATTATCTCAATTTATTTTATTCGAACGAAATGAGTATTTGAATATCCAGCTTTTTTCGATTCGTTTTGTTTGAATGTACATCACTAAAAATTTTTGTATAATTGTATTTACTTTAATATTTTTTTATGGATTTTGCTATGTATTTCGAATCAGTTGGATAATTTAAAATAAATTTAAGATAAGAGGTAGCACTTCTAGCTTAATTTTCAGATGTAACATGAATCAATATGTGCTATATTAACAAAAATATTTGAGGTACAAAATACACATTTTGGAAATATCAATTTAAAGTAGCCTTAACAAACGTAGGTGCCTATTTTAGAATTTTGATATAATAATTTTTTTTGAATACAACTTTACTTAACATTGCTTTTCAAAGCTTTGTTAAGTTTTTTTGAATAGGACCCATATACTGTAAAAAAATTTGCCTGATTTTTTTAATTTTTTCTACAAACTATTTTATAGACATAAAAACATTTTATTTTTTTTAAAGATTTTTGTTTGCGGTTTTCAAACTTATTATGTTTGTATATTGTGATTCTCAATATACTATTAAAAGTCTTACTATAAACTTACGGTGTGTGTTAGCTAAATTCAAAAATTTTTTGTGTTGAAGTCTACTGACGAGTTCCAAAGGCGGGAACGAAATGCTTAACCATAAAATCAAGCCAATTTTTGAAAGTAAAAAAGATAGTTGAACCTTTTATTTGATTCGGTTATTTTTTTCAAATAAAACTTTTACTATTTTTTTTTTTAATTGGTAAGAATTGTTATTGATTCAGTTAATATATTTTCTGATAATACGAAAAATTTTAGTGAATGTGTTTGTAAATTATAAAAAAAAAATTGTTGAATAATACAAAAAAGTCTACAAAAATGTTTTTCTGTTCCTATTAATACATTTGACTGAAAATATTTTGAGTTTCAGTTAACTTTTTTCTCTAATGCCATAATAAGTTAACTAAAAATAAAATTTTTTTTCCAGTTAAATTTTTACAAAATTGTTATCACAATCTACAAATTTCTTTGTAGGTCCACATTCATACAAAATATTTACTGATTTAATGAATTTGGTTACTGAAAACGAAATTTAGTTTTTTCTATGTAATAAAGCCATATAGACTTATTCAGGAATTAATTAAGAAATAATGTCATTTTGGCTTATTACCTATGACTTTATTGCGGTGAGCCGACGAAAATTGACACATTATGCCGATCGTGTGATCCAGGCTTAAGGCCGTAAATTTTCAATGTTTGAATTATGTTTCCTTTACACTTTATGCAAGAGCATTCTCCAGTAAAAAGGGAACTTGAATTCAATTCAAGTATTTCAATACAGTTCACTTTAAGCCTTGAATTATTAATTTAATAATTAATTTATTGCTGTTACGCCAGATCATAGTCTTGAATTATAGTTCAATTAAATTAAAGTCTATTTCATGCTTCAATAACAATGCTTTTATAATAAAAAGAAAAATGCAATAATAATAAATTTATCATTATTATACATCAATATGAAGATTGTTAGCCATTTTGCTCACCTTTTATTTTTAGAAATTCACTTTTATATTTATTTTTAATATTTTTCAGAACGATTTAAGTTTTTATTAACTAATTAAATACGTATTTGACATATATTCAAACTATGTACATACATATGTATATGTATTATGCATGTTGTTTCTTTATTTCAAAATATTTTCAAACTTGAAAAGTATATCGTCTCCTAAAATTCAAATTCAAACTAGACTTTTTGATTGATTATGATGTGTTTAACTGAAATACATCTTTCCATGAAAAATATTTTTCTTAAGCTTATGGTCAATTTTATATATTTTTGGTCTTATATATCGATATTTCGTTAACCTTTGAAAGAAAAAAGATAGAAACTAATTATCAAAAAAAAAAATTAAATAATAATCCTGAAGAAGTTAACCAAATCGATATATAAGACTAAAAAAAGAAAGAAAAAAAAGCCATAACTACACCTTTAATTTAAAAAATAAAATAAATAAAAACGAAGGAAAACAATACATGGGACTAACAAAAGGAAATATTTGCGCAACATCACTAAGACAACTTAAAGATGGATGTCAATCAAAATTATGCGACATTGTGCTACTCGTATGTTTTTTGAAGAAAATCGCTAGGAAATATTTGATAGCTTCTGGAAAATGTCTTAATTAACTAAAATTTTTACAGTTTTTACGATAATATACCCTACTCATATTAAATTGATTTTTAATGATAATTCTTACGGCGTTTTGGATTTTAGGTGACGATATGAAAGAGTTTTTGAATTTTAATTTTTTGAATGCTTATTGGGTATGGAAATTTTTTTTATAGAAATGTTATTGTTATTGAGAAATGGCTTAATTTGTAATCTTGTGTAAACTATAGTTATAAAAACTTTAGTCAAATTTCAAAAAAACATTCATGTATGTACATATGTATACATATATCTATAGATATATATATATATATATATATATATATATATATATATATATATATATATATATATATATATATATAATTATATATATATATATATATATGTATGTGTTCTATGAAAAAATGATAAATTTTTATACCTCCAGATTTGTTTTCGTGATACCAAACAACACTTTAGTTCTACAAGTATTTTTCTAACTTCATATAAAGAATTAATTGTAAAGAAATTTAAAATAAATCGTAGATACTACTTGTATGTACATAATACATATCGTTACCTTTGTCGAAAAAAGTGCTAAGTCCATTTTTTCAAATTATTCAGGAGAGACAAAAAACTGTCGTAAGTTTTTTTTAGTAGACTTTTTGAAAATCTGTAAATGCAGTTTTTTTCATTAGTATTAAATTATCAGCAGTCGTAGGATTTTAAAATAAATTTTTTATTTATAGGCTTATAGGCTTTTTTGGACTTAACACATTTGCTCTTTGAAATTTCATTATTTTAGTAGGGACTTAGCATATTTTCCTTATACATATATGTTTTCTTTTAATTCTGGAATTTAATGTAAGGAATTGTTCTCTATGAAGCATAATTCGTTACAGCGGTGTTCGGTGCAACCAAAAAAGCTCAATAAAACTATTAAAAAAGTAAATATATTTGGTATTTACAAGAATGTAGTTATTTTATTGGTGTTGATAAACAAAATATTAATTGGTTAACAATAAATAAGAATAAGAATTATTAGTTTAAAGAAAAAGAAATAAATAGCAATAAAAAGATATATTTTTGCGATATAGGGAACATCCAATTGCTTCAAATTATACGATTATGTTGAATTTAATAGTGTATTTATTTTGAGCTGAAGCTTCCTATTTAAAAAAAAATAGGTACAGAATATTTAGAAAAACAAATCATAGATGACGTAGATCATCATAAAAACGGTGATGGTCTTTGGGTAAAGTCAGTTTTAAAAACTGCAGGTCTTCATATTTTCTTGCAGTTGTTCTTCTTCCTTCTTTCCTTCTTTCGTTGTTCCAAACTCAAAAAATAAATAGGTTTTATATTTTTTTTTTTTTCTGTGGTACGTTTTTCCACTCTTCGATGAAACGAAGTTTATACTTTATTTCACAATTTTGTGTATATTTAATTGCACGAATATCCGTTATCTTGTGATCTCCTTTACCTCGTCCACGTCGAATGCTTTTAAAAAATTGCAAGGTGTTGACATGTTTAAAAAACGAAAAGTCCAAATATTTAACGTCGTATGGTTCAGGCTTTTTCCGGGCTGTTCTGCAGGGACAGCAATATTTCTATTTTTAATTGGACGTTCAATGATGGAGTGTAAACTATCTGCTTTCATTTGTGGGTGGCCAATTTCCAAGATATTTTGTTAAATTTTTTGTTCAATGTTGAACAATGTTGATTTTGGTAGGTACAGCTGTCACTATAAAAAATATTTTTTTTTTCAGTTTCTTGTTTTCACAAAGGACTTTTGTTCGATTTTGTTTGGAGCCATCAATACGGCTTGAAGGTCCACTGCGAAAACATGTGTTTTTTCATTACGGTGTTTAAATTTTTCATTTATGCCTTTTTCCTTTCTTTTCTGGTGAAGATTGTATTCTTCTTGTGATATATTTATTTATTTATTTATTTATTTATACTACATATTCTACAAAGTAAATTTGCAGAATATGGTTGCACAAAAATGGACGGGTGACTACGACCACATGTCCATGATGTTATTAACAGTATTCTTAACATTTTTTTTTGTACTGTACACGACCTATGCCTTCACATAGGAAGTAGCAACGTGGTTGTTAAGGAAATTATACGGTAGTCCGTGGCAGATCAGTCAATCAGTGCGAGTGAGACGCAAAACTCTCGAAGGCCAATAAACAACAGTGGCCTGGTTGCATTTAAGAAAAAATTGCCAAAGACGCGTGATGTTGACTCGCCGAAAGCTGCTTTACGACTGATCTTCTTGTGATATATGTCCGACTGAAAATCGTGCACATATTTGGCATAGATCTTATTTAGCAAAAAACAAAGCCAGATTCTTGGAGTAGAATGGTTTATAAAAGACCGCAGTAGAAAGAGGACGAATATTTCTTCTAGCGCACCACTTACTAATATAAAAATCGTAAAAATTTCTTCCTTTCAACTGGACTTGGCATATTTTCTTACTTTTAAAAATTTTATTTTTGGTCTTAGCATATTTGCCGACAAGAAAAAACAAAATAATGGTATTATTTTTGCTTGTAAATGATGTATTTTGAGTTATACTAGCAAGCTACATCAAAATCTCAATTTCGACGAAAAGTGGACTTAGCAGTTTTTCCGACTAAGGATATGTGTGTACAATGTATGTATATCGATTGATTATATTTTTTTACTATGGACTATGGAATGGATATCATATCATATTTACTAAAACTCAACTACTTTATCTGATCGAAATGTAATAAAATATTTTTATCTTTTCAAGTGTAGTAGCAAAGGTGTTTGTTCGTGGTGCTACTACAAATTTTCGTGTTATTTTATTATTTAAAGATAAAGAATATTAATAAAGCTAATAAATAATGCTAAGTAAAAAATACAATACTATTAACGGTATACATATGTATGTACATATATTCAGATATTTTATTAAAAATATGTATTATATTGCTTAATTTTATCTTCCGATCGCTAATAAAAGTAAAACTAATTTTTTTTTTGCTTAAGTAACCAGATTTATAACATTCAGTGATCAAATGGTATACACATGTATTAGAGATGTAAAGAATGTTAATTTTGGATATTCGCGAATATACAGACAAACATTCGATAATACGAATGCGAATATTATATGTGAAATTTGTAGACATTTATTTAATTGGGGTTCTATTACATTCACTTATATTAAAGTTAATAAAAAATATCGAAAATATTTTTTTGAATTTGTATTTATTATTTTCTAAAAAAAGAAATTATTTAATTCTAAAAATTAAATTTAAAAATCTTATATACAAAAATTTCTTTACATGCTAAAACATTTACCAAAGACTATCAAATTAAAAAAAAAATATACATTATTATATACAGCCATTGTTTTAGGAATTGCAATTTTTTATATAATTCCCCAAAAAATAGAGGCACTTAAATTTATACTTAAATTAATGAACTTATAACTAATTACATGCAATAGCAAAAAATTAAAAAACAAAAATAAAACAAACAAATAAGAAATTAAAAACTTCATTGACTAGTTTTATACACCGTGTCATTTATATTTAACGACCTTATCCTCCTATGGTAGAATAACAGATCTTCACCCTCATACAAAGCACCAGCACTCGCAAGGTGCAAGTCCATAGGAGAAGAATATCTAGACATCTGAACGGTCTGCAGATTTCTAGAGCCCTCAAAACATTGAATATATGGGCTTTAAGGCCAACTTTGTGGGGCGGAAGCAACCCCTAAAACACAACTTATCGCTATGAAATTCGTTTGTATTTTTTTTACATAAAACAACCGATTTGGGGGTGAGAATAAAAAAAAATCAACAAAAAAATTCTCCATAAAACTAACGGCCACTCTAATTAGCTAATTTTTATTTAAAATTAAGTTGTAATTAAATACGGTTTCATTTTTTCAGTGGTTAATAAAAGTTGTTATTAAATTACGTTGAAAGTACGGCAGCACTCAAAAATTTCCAAATATTATGGAAAGCTTTCCAAAGAACAGCTGTTTAACATAAACAAAAAAGTTAGGTTATCAAAATGCAGAAAATTAAAATTGCATAAAAACACATTTTATGAAACCAAAAGAGCATCAGAATGCATTTTTCTATTTATTTATACCATGATATGAAGCTATGAATGGTTTATGTTATGTATTTATACAAATTAAACGAAATTTGTCCTAATACGACCACATGATGTTTTCAACCCAATCACACGATGTCCATGTGTATGTTTGCAATAAACCAGTGGTAGGCAAAATAAGGGCGCAGCGCCTTTTCTTATTCTCTTTTATTACGTATGTGTACACACGCATTGTTGAGAAATAAACAACATTAATCAGTCTAGCTAAAACATTCAAGCAGGCAGGTCGTGTACATCGCATACTGTTAAAAATCAGTGTTGCCAGAGACAAACTCTTCCCAACAATAATAAATTATGTGTGATGAAAATTTACTAAAAATTTTATTTTCAGAAAATTATTTTGGCAAACCAGAATGTCTGGTTTGTGAACGGGCATTGTCACGCATGAAAAAACATGACATGCAAAGACATTTTCAAGCATATCACAAGGAATATGAAAATATTACTGGTGACGCAAGAGAAGCCCTTATTGTTCAGCTTAAGAAAGCTTTTTATGAAAAAATTATTGCTGATTCAAGAAATTCAGACGCAGAAGCAGTCGAGTTTTCTAAGAAAAGACAGGCCTCTTTTGTTGTTGCTGCATCTCTTGCTAAACGTTGCCGTCCTTTTGAAGATGGCGAGTTTTTTAAATAGCTGAGCAATGATGTATTAAAATGCTTTGGTGACAAATCTGAAGAGATTCGCATGCTTATAAATGACATTCCCCTCTCTCCTCGTACAATTGTTCGACGTACTGAGCAAATCAGCGCATTTATCTTTTCAAATATTAAGAAAAGAATGCTTAATTGCCAATTTTTTTCCATATGCCTTGATGAATGCACTGATCTAAACGATATATCTCAGTTAATTATTTGTGTAAGAACTGTCAATAAAAATTTTGACGTACATGAAGAAATGTTCTCCCTACATAGCTTACATAACAGTGTAAAAGGAATACTTATTTTCGACATCATAAACGAAAATGTTCTTTCCTTTACTGATAAGAATAAGTTTTGCTCTGTATGTACTGATGGTGCCAATGTAATGGTGGGTAAAAAAGAGGGATTCGTAGGACATTTGCTTAAAAGTGGTTTAAATATATATGTTTTTCATTGCATTATTCACCAACAAGCATTATTTGGAAAAAGTTTGAATGTAATGAATACAATGAAAATCGTGATTCAAATTGTTAACAAAATACGAGCTGGCCATAATGCCTTGAAACATAGAAAATTCAAAGAATTTCTTGATCTCGTGCATGCCGAATATGGTTATTTGCTTCTGTATACAGAAGTAAGGTGGTTAAGCAAAGGTCGTTGTCTTCAAAGACTTTTCAGTCTTCGTGAGGAAATTGTATCGTTTTTGGATCAAAATAAAACACCTGATACCAAAGTATTGTCGGAGCATTTGAACGATAATGTTTTTTTTATTAGATTTTGCGTTTTTGACAGACATAACTGAGTTTGTTAATCAACTAAACATACAGCTACAAGGAAACACCAAAACAATTTTTGAGCTATTTTCTGCAATTAAACAATTTATTAGAAAAATTGAAATTTTGATACAAAACCTTAAAGATAAAAATGTAATAAGCTTAAAAAGGACATTTGAAATTTATAGAAAAATTCCAAATAGCAATAGCAAACTACAGGAATATCTAAAGGTGCTTCAGACTCTACTAATTAATTACAACAATCGTTTTCATGACTTTAAAAATATTGAAAATTTGATTGAAATGCATAACAACCCTTTGTTATGTAATATAGAACACCAAAATCAGGATATTAAAGCAGAGTTAATTAAAATGAGATAAGATATAGCTTTACCATTAACTACCGGGATAGAGTTCTGGAGAAGTATTTCTGCAGATGTATACCCCAAGGCAAAAAATGAAATTTTAAAATTATATTCAATGTTTGGAGCTACCTATATTTGTGAGTCAACATTTTCCATACTAAAGCACATTCAAACTAAAAGCCGAAACCGTTTAACAGATAAACATTTAGAAAATTTAATACGTATAAAATGTTGTCCGTATGAAATTAATATTGAAGATGTAAATAGATTCGAATAAATTGTTTTATTGCAGAAAATCGCAAATTTTTTTCGTTTTTCTTCGCAACCAGATGTTAAGTTGATTAACAAATTCATACACCACATTCGGCAAAGTCGATATGAAAAAAATCTTTTAACTCTCTATGATTTATTTTCTTCAAAATTTTAACCATTTTTCATTGTACTCGTTACATTCAAAGTTTTTTCAAATAACGCCTGTTGTTGAATATTACAATGAAAAACAAATATATTTAAATTATTTTTAGCAAACTTCCTACGAAACCCTCTTTTTTTTATCGAAAATATGCTTTCATTTTGCATTGTTGTATAAGCCATATAGGGAAAAAATTCTTTGTGTACGTCAAAATTTTATTGACAGTTCTTATACAAATAATTAACCGAGTTATGTCGTTTACATCAGTGCCTTCGTTTATTTCTTTCTTATTATTTCTTGATATTTAAAAAGATGAATGCACTGATATGCAGGGCATTCAAACTTATCGAAAAATCAAATACATATAAATTATTTGAAGAAACCGTCCTACAAAACCCATCTTTTTATCCACCATTACATTACAACAAAAGATGCATTTCTTTATAAAAAAAATTCGTGTTTCTTCTGACCGTAATAATATCAAGTTTGCCTTTGGAGATTTCAAATTAATGAAATGAGACACTGGCAACACCAGATCGTTGTGAGAGTTTAACTCACACAATTGTAAAATGCAATTGTATGGGTTGCCGACCACGGCAATAAACACACACACGCATAAAAACATATGGTGCGCTCATAAAACTTAAATACTACTTAATTATTATTTAATTATGCACTCAAAAACACAATTTCGTATTTAATTAGAACTTAAAAATAATTACAGTTAGATTATTAAGTCAAGAAATGGGCATAAGGCCCAATAATCGACTTCTCAATTAAGTGTCATTTAGCTAATAGCCACTTAATTTTAAGTTGCACTTAATTGCAGTTTCATTTTTTCAGTCGTAAAATTAAATGATCACTTACATACTATGAAAGTGTGGTAGCACTGTGAAATGTTGATAGTTCTAAAAGAAAACAGATGTTTAATGTATATAAGAAAGTTAGGTTATCAACATGTAGAAAATTAAAACTGCATAAAAACACATTTTATGAAACCAAAAGAGCATCAGAACGCATTTTTTTATTTATTTATTCCATGATATGATACTATGCATTGTATATGTTATATATTTATGAAAATTAAACGAAATTCTTTTTAATACGACCACATGATGTTCATGTACATGTTTTCAATAAACAAACACAAGCACAATACCATATCATGTCATATGGTATGCTCGTAAGACTTAAGTGTGATTTAAATAGAGAAGGTTGGACATTTAAATGGCTCTCAACTTTATACTGAAAAAATGAATTTGGTACTTAAGAGACACTTAAAGATAAATGACACATAATTGAGAAGTCAATTATTGGGCCTAATGTACATGCATGACGTTTGTATACGCTCCCATGCGTATGAAAAAGCAAGCATTACAAATTCTTCCGTCACGAAGTATTTGCTTCTTTACTCCTATACCTACAATACTGAAACAAATTTCTTGCAAACAGTGTTATTTAGTGTTTGTTTTAGAAGATTTCGCTGTAGTTAAGCATTTGAAAAATTCCTCATGTCTTAAAAGTTCTTGTAATTGGTCTTGTGCAGGACTCTTCACCGCATGGCAAGTTTTCAGAAAAGTAGTATTATACCAAACAATCAAGAGACAAACTGCTTACATGGTTTTCCTTTCCTCCTCTCTTCTTCTTTTACATTTTTAAATATTCTTAGTAGACATAAAAACTTATTTCTTATGAAACTAAAACATTTTTAGCAATAAAGGTATCTAAATGAAAATATTTCTTCTAATTCTCATGGACCAAAATCGTAGTTTGGCGGACTCAGCTAGCTAGTATGAATAATGTCTATTAAAAATGTAGACTTTTAAAAGAATAAAAAATTAAGAAAAATACCCCAAGTGCGCATGTTTAATTTTAGAAAATGGACTATTTTTTACCATGGCAACCTTTATTGATCCCAGATGTAAAATTTATTTTTGTTTAAATAATTTCACTGCACATTTTAGATACTCGTATACTTGAAGATGGCCAAGGAGACCCATCTTCAAGCTCTCTTCTACGGGATTTACACTATGACTTTTTACCGTGACTTTCCTCGAGTTTATTGACAAAAGGGGTACAAAGGTGATAAAAGGAGTAGCAACATTAAAGAGAATTCAAGAAAAATACAGGGGAAAAAGTCATCGTGTAAATTCCATATTACTAAAAATTCCCAAGTTAAAAAATGTGATGACTTCACTTATGGGGCACTAGTGAAAGCGACAGTGAAGCTAATGACAATTCTTATCTTAGTTTTTAAAACGGAAAAAAGCAGACTATTTGTTGGAAAAACGGCTGGAAAATGGTGTAGATCATCTAACATGGTTCAAACAAAATAACCAAAAGTACAGCTAATCAATATTTAGTCATACAACCGAGAAGTGTTCGGAGCGAACACTGTGTTTTTGTCTTGTTTACACATTGCATCGTAATAAGCTTGATGGAGAAAAAAATTCTAAACTTTTATTTTTGAAGTTGAAAATTGCTCTCTTATAAGAGAACGTAAAGAAAATTAATTTTAACATTTTTAATGTTAATTGTACAAGAAGTTTCGTTTAAGTTGGCTACAAGAATATTGTCTATTCTTTGAATTTTTTTTTTTTTTTTTTTTTTGTTGTAATGCATGTATTTATTTATTGTATCTTCATATATGAACTAACAATAAGTATTCAAATCTTAAATCTTTGAATTGAAGGAAATTTATTTTTTTAATTATTACAAATTAATATTTTTAACCCCCGACTAAAAAAAGGGGTGTTATAAGTTTGTAGTGTGTGTCTGTGTGTCTGTGTATCTGTGTGTCTGTCCGTGTCCACGTACAGGCCAAACGGCTAAACCGATTTTCATTTAGTTTTTTCTGTTTGAATGATGACTTGATCGAGAGGGTTCTTAGCTATGTTTGAAGAAAATCGGTCCAGCCGTTTAGAAGATATAACATCTTTTCTGAAAAACGTCGGGGGTTTTTCAAATTTACAATTTTTGTTATTATGTCATTTATTTAAAAACTAAAAATATTCGTATTCATCTAAATATGAGTGTCTAAAAACTGCCGAATATTCGGGAATTCGAATACTAATATTCACACTTCACTAATATGTATGTATGTGTGTGTGTACAGTAAGAGCTCAATTTGCGCAACCGAAAGGAACTCGAGGTTGTTGCTTTTACCGAAAAGAAGCAATAATCGACCACTAAAAACTTAATATAAACCAAAATATAAATTAAAACACAATTATTTGTTAATGTGATTAAAAAAGTTATAAAATAATATTTAATACATGAGTTGAAACTTAAAGCCAGGGGCTAATTCCCACACTCGTGATCGAAATTGCATTTGAATAGAAATTAATTTCGATAACAAGAAATTTTCTGAAATTTTTATTTCAGTTTTGGAAAGAGGCAAAAAAGTTCACTTTACAACACTGAACTGCTGAACACGGCAGCCATTCATTCGAAAACAAATTAGAAAATCCCAAAAAACAAAAAACTCGCACGTTCAAGTAATAACTCGCTCGTAATCGAATGCGGGAATTAAGCTCCAGTCTTCATATTTTGTACTTGCGTATCTGAGTTCTACTCATGTAATTTTTATAAACACAATCTAGTTTGATTCTTAATTTTTTAATTCTGGGCTCTAATCATCGCTTTCGATAAAGAGCTTATTTGATCACATTTTTCAGTTTGAGATTATGGCATTCGCTATCGAACAATGTAATAATATGTTTCGATATAACATGCCATAATCTCAAACTGAAAAAAAGTGATTGAATCAGCTCGTTACCGAAAGCGACGATGAGACCCCCGAATTTTTTATAATATTACCGTCTCGTTAATTTCTTGAATGTCAACTAATTTTTCATAAGGAATATTATGATCTGTTCCCCACTCCATAAGAATGTTAAGTGCATTAATGGCATTATCTACTTTAACCTTTAATGTGTTTTTAATTTTCATGTTCTCTGAAGTTTTTTCGTCTCAAAAATCTATAGTTTTGCTTTCAAATGTATACTCTTCTCTGATCTATTCATTATAAACTCAGTGTAAATAAAAAAAATTTTCTACCCATAAAAATTTTTATACTCATGCATAAGTAGTAAAGAGAGAAAAATAAATAAAAAGTTTTAGCACTGGTGTGCAAAAAATTTTTGGGATGGGTTCTTTTATGAAGCTATTTGTTTAAACTGCATTTTAATTTCAGTAAATTGAGTGAGAAAATCAATTTAAGTTTACTAAAAGAAAAAATGTTGCACTTATCGAGACTGTTTTTTGAAAAAAATTGCACTTATAAAGACTGTAATATGAAAAAAATTGCCTGTTGCGCTAATCGGGGTTTTGCAATAATCGGTGGTTGCGCAAATCGAGCACGTACTGTATAATTATTAAAGTGGTCTAATTCACTCATATATTCTTTGTTTCGATTTATACACATAATGTATTACATTTGAATAAAATAAGAAATTAGTTTGTATTATGCAGCTATTCATTTAGAGTCATTCTAAAATTATTTAATAAAATTTTGTTTAATATTCATTTAATATTTATTTAAGTTTATTCTATATTTATGTAATACTAGGTGACCCCACAGACTTCGTTCTGGCAGTCGAATATATTTCTTTTTTCAAATCAAGTGATCCTTTGTTTATTAAACACTTCGTACTATTATAACTTTTTTGTAAAAATTATACAAAGAAGCAATAAATTACGATCCAATTAAACACGATACGAGTAGTTGCGATAAATTTGGAACGATTTTCCGCCATCCCACGTCAAATTTTGTTATAAACAACCTGTTTCAGCTATGCGCCATCTACAGTTTGATTTAAACTTAATATATTATTAATTTACAAAAATTGCTTTTATAAATGTATATATATTTCAGTCTGATTTTAAATTTAAATTTTAGCGCTTTAAATAAGAAAGCTATTCCCATAAAAAATTTCGGCCGTTAATTGTACTGAGGTGAAAATTTCGACCAAGTTGTTTGTTTGGTACAATGCCTATCAATGCACACTCCCATGTATTTTATTTCGTCATCATCATTTCTAGACAACCTGGTAGTTGGCTGACAACAGATTTTCGCTTAGATTAAGACTGATACGGAGTTCTTATGGAAATTCACGTTTGGAAACAAATTTCTGAACAGAAAAATAATTGTGTTGAGTTGTGTAGAAAATAGACTGGAGTGCCGAAAAATCTTATGAATTGTTGAAAATGAAATAAATGTATGTTTGCTTATCAAAATCTAAATCTCGGTGATTTGCTTCAATAGTGCCATAACTAAAAAAAACCCATTTTGAAGAAAAAAAAGTCATGAAAAAATATTCTTGCCACAGGAGGTGATAGTATATGACCGATATGTATGTATATTTGCCTTCATCTTCAAATATTCTGTATAAATTTCTTCTTGGTCCAATTTTTTTTATCATATACACGGAAAAAGTAAAAACAAGACTCAATTAAGGCGAATTAATAACAGGTGACCATATCGTTACAACAATACAACAATACTAAAAACAACATGCAATTCGTCTGGCTTCAAAAAAAGCCCATCTTCCAAAAACAGTTGACTATAATACCAATACATACACATTTATAAAACACATATTTTACTATCTATGAACATCTATCCAAGCATCTATCAACAACATTTGTAAAATTAATGCAATTGTGGAATTATTGATCCTGATTGATACCGATACAAAACCCTTTTCTGTATCCATCTATTGTTTATAAAGTGTTACCTCCGACTTGAATTTATTTTTGGACTAAAAAAGTAAAGAACAATTTAATTTTTGGAAGACGCTTAAATTTTTTTTTTCACTTTAAATGTAAACAAGCATTAGATGATGATACAATTATACTAGGCGTGTTTCTTTACTCTACATTGCGATCCCGCGGGATCCCAATTTGCACGAAAAGCGTTCCCGTACTCGAAAATTGCGTAAATGAGAGAGGTTTTGTGAGAGTAATATTCTTCTTCTTCTTGCACGAAACAGCCCGTACTTTTTCTTCGTGCTAGTTTGGGCAAACACAAAATCAATCAGCTGTTTGAAAAATAAACAATTACAAAGCAAAATTACATTTACCTAAAAACTAAATAAATGGAAAAACTATGAAATTTTTTTTTTTAAATAGTGGCAAACAAAGTTTTATAAGTTTTTATATGAAATTAAGATAAAAAACATATATAAGTATGCTGAATCATTTAAGTAAATGCGTGCGTGTGTATATACATAAGTATGTGTTTAGTTATGTGTATACGTATGTATATGCATACATGCATTGACGTTTATTTTCGCATTAAAATTTTGGTTTTTTGCGTTCCCGTTCATTTGTGCATTTTTGTATATTATTGAGCGAAACTATAGTTTCCTCTCATTTTTACCGAACTTTACCCAAAAAGTAAAGAAACAAACCTACTATTTACATGCACGACTACAAAAAATACAACACCAAAAAACACATGTATTTTGTTGGTATAAACAAACGAATAATTGTCAGAAACACATGACTTGTTTTTAAAAATAACAATCACAGGGTAACTAAAGTACAATTGCTGACGCGGCATTCCTGCATTCAGTGTTGCCAATCTGTGTGTAGTTAGACAGTGTGTAATTTCTACTCACATGTGTATGCCATGTAATTAAATTCTTGTATAATCTTTGTGTAATTCTACTTTGGGTTGTATTTTTAACCTCCGACTAAAAAAAGGGGTGTTATAAGTTTGTAGTGTGTGTCTGTGTATCTGTGTGTCTGTCTGTGTCCACGTACAGGCCATACGGCTGGACCGATTTTCATTTAGTTTTTTCTGTTTGAAAGATGACTTGATCGAGAGGGTTCTTAGCTATGTTTGAAAAAAAATCGGTCTAGCCGTTTAGAAGATATAACATCTTTTCTGAAAAAAGTCGGGGGTTTTTAAAATTTTTAATTTTTGTTATTATTTATTTTTGTTTTAATTTTAACCTACACAAAAGATGTGTAGTGTAATTTTCTTCGATGTGTAATTGGAGACACAGCCATGTCTCATTGGCAACACTGTAATAATTTTATTCACACACATTCACTAACATTTTTGCAGCTTGTAAACAAAGTTTGACAACTATTTGCATTGTATACATTAACAGGTTGGGCTTGTGCATGTACCGGTTATAATTGTATCATGCATTAGATAAAAGAAGAGATTTTGACAGTCGGGCTGTAAAGTAGTTCAATTAGTCTTCGAGCACCTGATAATCATCTGGACTATTAAGGTCACCTGTTATGAATTCGCCTTGGACTCAATAAAAAAAATTGGTTTTCAACTAACTACGGAAGTTGTCGATAGTATTACTCAAACATTTTAAGTTTTTTTTTTTTTAAATACAAAATGTTGCATTAACTAAAAATTGATGTTTCTTAAAGATTCGACTAAAGATTTAGTTGAAATGTTTTTAAAGATTCAATTAAAAAATTAATTAAAATATCCTTAAAGATAATTAATTAATCAATTAATCAATTAGTTTATTGGTACAATAGACAAATGTTAAATTTTGTATGACATCTATTTTTTAACCCCCGACTAAAAAAAAGGGTGTTATAAGTTTGTAGTGTGTATCTGTGTCTTTGTATCTGTGTATCTGTCCGTGTCCACGTACAGGCCAAACGGCTAGACCGATTTTCATTACGTTAATTTTTTAAATCAAAAATCTATCAGCAGTTCTATTATTATTAATTATCAATGTCTCACAGAAGAAGAATGGAAGATAGAACAATTATCATTTAACTCTGTACTAGTATATACTAAAGGGGTGCGTAAATCGTTCTAAAAGTTTTGTATTCTATTTCACACTATTGCCAACCAGTCTGTTTTAGTGCAAACATAAATAACAAAACAAAACCAACAAAACATCACTCCCACTAAAATCAATCAAGCATCATTCGAATAGTTTTTCTCTGCAGTTTTGTTAGTGCTTGTGTTCTCAAAGCAAGTAGAACATCAAAACAAAAAGCGAGAATGAAACAAAACAACAGTAAATCATAGCAGAAACATCGAGTGTACTAGAACACGAGCACAAACATGCAAACTATGTATGTATATGTATATATATATGTATACACATATTGAAAATAAACATTAACAAATTATTACATATACATATATTAATGTACATAAGTATGTATGATATTATTTCATAGTAAATAAAACATCTTTTCAGCTTTCATATTCCTAAGTCCCAAAACACACTGGTTATAGTGATGTAATGTAACGTAACCTACTTTTCATATAAAAGTATCGATCAGCTGTTTTCTACGTTACAGTTATTTTACATTACAGTCGGCTAACTGAGCCTTTATTGCATTGATGTCAGTTTCATGGCACAATTGTGCAAACTAAAATCACACACATTCTTATTCTCTTTCATTTAGTCGTCAATGAAACAGCGACGATAACACATGCGCAGCGGGTGTATTAAATTCTTTATAGATACAGTTAAAGAAAAAATGTGGTATGCGAAAAATATTCTATGATCATTAATGCTTTTTGCGGCATTCAATGTATTTTATGTTACAAAACTTTTAAGGAAAGAAATTAATATATATTAAAAAGTCATTTTGGTTTTTTTTTGGAGCAGCTTTACTAAACTGCATTTAATATCAAAACTTAAAAGACCAATAATTTGGAAACTATTGGTCGCAGCCAATTTTTTTATTTAATTTTTTCTTCTTATTTTTCAAGTTTCTATCAGATAAGCTATTTAAAAATTTATTTTTGGAATTTCTTCACAGTTTCCTATGAAAAGTTTACAGCGCAGTAACTCGTAAAATATGGGTCGCCCGCAACTTTTTTATTTAATTTTTATTCCTTATTTTTTTAATTTTCTACCATATAGACTCCTTTTTATATATTTTGAGCTGCTTCACTAAACTGCATTTGTTATATATATTTATTTTTTTCGATGTACTTCAGAGACGAATGACACAGCTTTTCTCACACATACAACTATAGTTTTATTTTTGACACCACTGCTTTATTGCTAAGCTGATTAGTTTATTAGGAGAGAGAGACGGGGGGAAAAGAAACGTTGCTGTTCCCCTCGTCCAGCGTGACCGTTTGACCGACTAAAGTG
Organism: Tachina grossa; assembly: GCA_949987645.1. Lineage (NCBI taxonomy): Eukaryota > Metazoa > Arthropoda > Insecta > Diptera > Tachinidae > Tachina > Tachina grossa. The sequence continues at coordinate 233,483,286 of OX465274.1, read as the reverse complement.
GCAATTTGCCACTTTTTCGACTGCCTTGCCACTTTTTGTCCCCCTTTTTTTTTAAAAGGAATTATGTAATAATACATTGAAAATAAGAAATTTTAGTTCAATTATCTCGTTTTTTTCAATGTTGCCCCTTTTTTTTGATAAATCCCCTATGTTTTGCTACTTTTTAAAAAATGTCATCGGTCACCCTGCCCTCGTCTCTCTCTCCCTGAAACTAATCAGCTTAGCAACAAGACTTGCACAGTGTGTTTTGGGACTAACGAAGCGCAAAGTTTCTTTTATATGGAAAATTATCTTTGCTATCAAAACATTCAAACATGTTTTGAATGTTCTGTATGAATTTTGATGTTCTATTTCGTTTTTATTTTGAAAGGCTTGATTTTACTTCAACATTGTTCTATTGCAGTTTTGTTCTGTACTGCAGTATTCTTATCGTAAAGCAAAACACATCTCTTTTGAAAGTTTTGTTTTAAAATAACGGAGCAATATACACACACATTTTTAAATTAATGAGAGTGCTTGTAAGCCTTTTTTTAGGGTTTGTGCCACGCTCTAGTATATACCTACCAAACGAAGGAAGCAATTGTCCGTGTTCTAGTTGTAAATAATTTTATTAAGGTACATAGAAAAATCATCTAAACGTTATAAAAAATTTTGCAAGCGTGTTCTCTCATATCAAAATTTTTATTTCGGAATTACAAAATTTAAATTTGTTCAACTTTGTCTTAAAATAAATTAATAAAAATTTTATACACTTTAATACCAACAATAACAGTTGAAACCATACCTGTTGAATTACGATTACGATTAGTAATCAACTAGATTACATTTTAAAAAGAATTGTACTGATTATATAATTGCCTTTAAAATAATTCCTGATAAATAATTCATTACGATTACTAATAATCGAAAAGTAATCTGAATTACTTTAAATTGATATAAAATAATCAAAAAGAATCAAAAGTAAACAAAAAGTAATCCGATTACTTAAAAAGATTACTTTTGATTCTTTTTGATTATTTTCAAACATTTTGAATTAATATTACTTTATTTTGAAAAAGTTCGAAAGAAATTTATATAATTAAATGTTTTTTATTTAAAAAAAATCTTAACATTTTCGATTATATAACAACATTAATAATATTAATCTGAAAAAAATAAAGAAAAACATAAAGTGAAATTTTTTGCTGGTGGTTAAGCATTGTCTTTATGCATTTCATTGTCGCTTCCACAAAACGTCAGTAGGCTTCAAACCACACAATTTGAACAGCCACAAACTTCTTCTCTTATTCACAGACTTTTAAAAACTGATTTGAGAATTCACAAAAAATATTTTTTAAAATCACAAAAGAAAAAAAACATATACACGCAAATTTTTTGAATAACTATAAAAATGTATCAACAGATATCTTGTCTCATTTGTCAAATTATTAAATTTTTACAGCCGTATTCATAAAAATTTTAAACCGCGTTTCAAATATTGTTTAAGCAAAATTCGCTAAAATTGTATTCATAATAGAATTTTAGCTTAAAAAACGGTTTTTAAACCTTGCGTAAATCAGCAAATTTTAAAATTGACTGCCCCCATGTTTAAACCAATTTTAAGGTGACATTGTTGTAATTTTGCTTCGTTTTTGTTTACATTTTGAACTTTACCTGTATGTACATATGTGTGTATGTATGTATGTACTTACATATGTATGCATGTATGTATGCATATGCCAGTGTTATTTAGAAGAAAACAATGTAATTTTTTATTTTTTTTTTTAGAAACTATTGCCGAAATAACAAATATACTCCAAAGAATATTTAAAAGAAAAGGAGCGATCCAGTTTCCATTCCCAGTCATTGTTTTCTCATTTTATGTGTTAACAAAAATAGTATAATTGTAGAAAATTACTAGTGATGTATAAACACTCAAAACAAACAAAATAAAGCTCGTTATTCTAGTGCTTCTTTATCTGCAATAAAATAAATAATATAAAAAGCACTTTTAACAAAGATTTGTTGTGAACTTTTTTTTATTATTTTATTAAATACAAGTTGGAACATATCTTTTATTTTATAGAAACAATATTTCTCTGAAAACCGACAAATAAACAAAATAGACACGAGTACTTTGTGAGTTAACAATCGTTGTTTTGCAGAACTAATATGCAAGTGACAAATAAAGAATACAGTGTTGCCACGATATTTTAAAAAAATCTAGTTAATTGATTTTTAGTTAAAAAACTGATTATGAATACCAATATTTAAAAAACGTTATTTAGCCTTAAAACGTTTTTTAACTAATATGAATTTTAAACATCAATCAACTTTTTTTATGAATACGGCTGTTAAAGTTTAATATAAGTGAAATGCAATAAAATTAAAAAATAATCAAAAATAATTAAAAGTAATCCTTAGAAGTAATCGGATTATTTTTTGATAACTTTTGATTCTTTTTGATTATTTTGTTGTAATTTCAAGTAATTCAGATTACTTTTCCATTATTAGTAATCGCAATCAATTAGTAATCGTGCGAAACTGAATATAATCGTAATGTAATCATTACTTCACCTATAAAAAAAGTAATCAAATTAGTAATCATTACGATTACTAATCATTACTTAACAGCTATGGTTAAAACAAACCCAAAAATACTTCCTTTTTAACGCGCCAAAAGAAGTTGTATAGTTTCACAATATTAAAAAAAAAATAATGGATAAAACTTTATTAGATTTTCGTTTGTTTTTAGATACGTCCCGAAATGTGGCCCTAAGCATGTCTTCGACCTTCGTGATTGACAAAGGACCGCCAGGTAGCAAGTCAAACCAGATGTCTCTCTTAAGTACCCCCGAAAGGAGACCCAGAAAAAGTGGACGAGTTAGGCGGTGACCTTCAGGCAGCAGTTACAGACCAGAATGATCCGGACAGGAATATGAATCCTGAACTTTGAAGAAAGGAAGAAAGGAAAGGAGGAGGAATTACAATTCCATCACAGAATACATATATACAGAAGTGTAAAAAATGACAGGTAATAAAAGCTGGAATCAGGTTTTTTAAAATTCGTGGAAAAAATGAGACAAATATAACGTATGTGTTTGTTATTGTAGTGTACTACAGGGTGTTTTTTTAGAGGTATAGAACTTCGAATTGAAATAAAACACAAGAAAATCGATTTAATGTGCATCAATTTGGCTTTATTGGAAGGATAATTTTATGCCATTAATGTTTAAATATGATTTCGGGCATGTGGCCGCCGCGGCTGGCTCGAATAAAGCCAATTCTACAGGTCCAATTTTCAACCACTTTTTCGAGCATATGGGGCCGTATGTTGGCAATAACGCCACGAATGTTAGCTTCCAAGTCCCCTAACGTTTCTGGTTTGTTGGCGTAGACGAGCGACTTCACATATCCCCAAAGAAAATAATCCAATGGTGTCAAATCACACGATCTTGGTGGCCAATTGACAGGTCCATTCCGCGAAATTATGCGCTCATCGAATGTTTCCTTCAATAAATCGATTGTGACGTGCGCTGTGTGGCATGTAGCGCCGTCTTGTTGGAACCACAACTCATCCACATTCATGCCATCCAATTCGGGAACAAAATAGTCGATTATCATGGCTCTATACCGGTCTCCATTAACGGTAACTGACTCTCCAGCATTATTTCGGAAGAAGTATGGCCCAATGACTCCACCAGCCCATAGAGCACACCAAACAGTCAGTTTTTGTGGATGTAATGGCGTCTCAAGGGTCTCATGTGGATTATCTTCACTCCAAATGCGGCAATTTTGCTTGTTGACGTAGCCATTCAACCAAAAATGAGCCTCATCACTGAACAAAATTTTGCGATGAAAATCAGCATCGAGATCAATCTCATTTTCGGCCCATACACCAAAATCACGACGCATTGCATGGTCTCGCGGCTTTAATTCTTGCACAAGCTGGATCTTGTAAGGTCGCAAGCCAAGATCTTTGCGCAAAATCTTCCATAAAGTTGATGGACAAAGCTCCAATTGCTGTGCACGGTGGTGAATCGATTCATTCGGGTCCTCTTCAACACTTTGCTCTACAGCGGCAATTGTTTCTTCGGTGCGCACTGTTCGACGTCTCTGCGGATACGTATTATCACATAGAGTAAACGTAGTGCGAAAACGATCCATGGTTAACCGAATTAATTGCTCTGATGGACGATTATGCCGACCATAAAATGGACGGAGCTTGCGGTAAACTTCGCGAACTGAACCATTATTTTCGAAATAAATTTGCACGATTTGCAAGCGTTGTTCTTTTGTCAACCTGTTCATGATGAAATGGCGAACCAAACTAAATATTAATCACTTGACAGCTGACAAAATGGCCACCAGTTAAAAAAGTGATGCCAACTTAAAGTTCTATACCTCAATAAAAAACACCCATTACTACTTACTACTACAATTACCATAGCTAACAAAATACGTTGAAATTTTATTGCACAAGAAAGAAGAATCAAAAGAAAACAGCGAGACATATAGAAAAATACACTTAACTTCCGTCTGGTGACATTTCTGTATACTTTGTGTGGCCTTACGTGTTATCCGTAGAATAAATTCTATTAACCCCAGTCAACATCTTCGGATGCTTTTAGCTTAAATGTTTTCTGTGGAATAACTACTGAGATATTTTTTGAATCTCAGCCAATAAACACGATTGATGACCTAATTCAGTGTTTAAATAAGCATAAAGATTGTTTGAAGTAATTTATACATACATATATTTTGTTTTTCCATTTCAAACAATTTCCAGTTGTCTTTTGTTTTGAAACTGAAATATTAAATTCATACTTAAAAATGAATTTATACTTTTAAAGTTACTTATAGTTTAAGAACCATTGAATTTATTAAAGTTATGTGAAATTGTATACCGAAACTGCTAACCCTACGTAGATAAAATGTATACATAGGGGCTGTCCATATATTACGTAACACTGTTTTCCTCGATTTTTGACCCCCTCCTCCCCCTAGTAACAGATCGTAACAAAACTGTGAACCCCCCTCCGCCCGCAGGAATAACGTAACAATGAGATAAAAAATAAATTAAACAGTTTAAAGTTTTTATTAAAAAAAATTAAATTTAATCCATTGTTTTAAATTCATTTGTTAGACTAGCACAGTGCGTAGACAAAAAGTAAATAAGCTTACGTATGAACGTACTCCATATATTAGCGAAATTATTTTTTAAATTTCTTCCCAAAAATTATGGTTTTATAGAGAGCTTATTCCTAAACTGTATGTATGTATTAGTGGTGTGTATTTGAATTCCAAAACATTCGGCCGTTTCTAGATATTCGTATTCGTTAAAAAATATATACATATAAAGAAATTCATGAATCCAAAACGAAATTTAAATGAATGGCACACAAATATTAGTTTGTAATAATTAAAAAAAATTATTTTTTATTTTTTTTTTGCTATGCGTTTTTTGCCAAATAATCTGCTATAGTTTTCCGTATTGATGACTGAGCAGTATTTCAAATATAAGGACGAAGGAGAGCTTAAAGATGACTCCGTTTGGCCATCTTCAAATCAATCTAAAATGTGCGCGAAAAAAATTGTATCTTGGATCAGTAAAGGCTGCCATGGTGAATTATATTTCATTTTCTAAAAGAGAAAATTTTTAACCCGCTTTAAACATACAGATTGTTGAGATATCAAATGAGTCAAAATGATGTCAATTACGAAAGATATGCAATTTTCCTTTTCTTAATTTTTGTCCCTTCTACAACATTACATTTTCAATATATATTTGCCTTAAAATAAGAGGGGCACACAATATAGTTCCTAAACACATTTCACTGTTGTTTTCATAATATTTTTTTTAAGTTCTGTTGCATAAAAAATTAAAATAACAATTAAAATAAAATTATGAAAATACGTCTATTTATGCAAGTTTCCATTAACACTAGAGCTGCTCAATGTTAATCGATGCATCGTAAACATCGATATTTTGGTTTTGATACATATGCCGATAATGCCGATGTATCGTATCATACGATGTTACATCGATGTTTTTATTCGATATATCGAAAATACGACTTTTTGTATATATATATTGATGCTTGCAACTCATTTAATGTAGTGATAAAAAACCCCTCCTAGAATGACTTTTAAAACGTTTTTTATTGTGAAAAATTTTTAAAAATTTTCTTGGTATTGGTAATAATCAGCAATGTAAGTTCTTTTTCCATATTTGATGTAAAAATCAGTAATATGTATGGCTTAAAATTACTGTTACAGAAGATTTTAGACACCCAGTGAAAGTTATATCACCGCATTGTAAAGTTCCAAGTAGAGCTACTGTGACTCGTTGCGTTGATAAAAAATATGAAGTTTTGTCAGGAACATTGAAAACTAAATTACACACAATGGAAAATATTACTTTCAAAACTGACATTTGGTCCGATTTGCAAAGCAATAGAACTGGCCTCTGAAAAAGAAGTACATACCGTGCTTTGCACACATGCTTTTCTTAATTCTTATGAAATTTTAAAATGGACTTTTATTTATTTAATAAATTTAAAACTTAATAATTTGATATTGTCATGTACATACATATATAGAAGAATATATTTTTTGAAAGGACACTTCCCAGCAAAAAAATTTGAAGATTTTGTAATGGGTAGTACTCTTTTAATGGCTTACAAAGTAATGAGTGGTACTTATTTATTTAATTATTTTATGGGTATAATAATGACTGTCTTGTAATGAATAAAATAACAACTTATTTATATCATTACATGAAGGTACTTATTGTAGTACTTCCTAGTTAATCCTGAAATCTATCTAAAAAATATTTATTGATCGTGAAAGTCAGCTTCGAAAACATTAAAATAACTATGGTTTACTACAATATTTATTACAAAATCTAAGTATTTTCGCATATTCTTCAATATACGTATTCATATATTTGCTTTGTAAAATTATGATTTTTAACAATCCCAAAAAAGGTTCAAATTTTATAATTATGTTACAAAATTCTATTTGTTTATAATTTTTGGCTATTTTATTAAATTTAGCATTTTTGTGAGCATATATTTTGAATACTTTTAGGCAATCAGTAATCTATTAACTTTTGGATATTTGTACGCAAAAAGTATAGGGTACCGCATACTTTTTGAACTTCTCATACAAAAATAATGGCTTATTCAGTCAAATTGTAAGTACTCACGACGGGAGAGTACATACACTTTTTTGCATTCTAGTAGGCAAACTTTTTTGCTGGGTTTTTTGTCTATGAGAATTGCAAGAAACCTTTTCCTAAACTTCTGCAAATACCATTTCCTTCTATGTATTTGGTGGATTTAATGTTAATATATTCTGCAGTTTAATATAAAAATAAGTTTTTATGTACATACTTATATTAAGAATATTTAAAAATGTAAATGGATAAAGATGAGGAATTCAGAACCATATATGTTCAGTTTGACTACAATTTATTTAATTTATTATAAAAACTTTGTATAATTTTCAAATGTTATTTAAATTTTTGGATAGTTTTCATAAACTTTAATGTACGCGGACAGAATTATGAAGTTCTTTTCCATACACATTTTTTTAATTTAATTTTGCAGAATAAAATAGACCTCCAATTAAATGTCCATAAATTTAACATACAATTGATATTCGTATTCGCGAATATCGTTTTAAATATTCGTATTCGCGATATCGTTTTAAAAATTCGAATTCAAATTCTCGAATATCAAAAGTTGACATTCGGCAGATGTATGTAGTATACATAATATACATATGGGTTATTCACACAGTAGTGTTAAAGTCATAACGTCATAACATAAACTAGTTTAAAATGCGACTGCTGTGAGCAACCCCTCATATTTTAGTGTGTCAGTTGAAACACAAACAATATGATACAAAACAAATGAGAAAAAATATTACAAAAATTAAATAATATTTGGTACGAATATGCAAAATTATGAGAAAATTATTTTACGGCTTCTATCTGTTTCCGATAATTATTTGCGAATTTTTGCAATATGTAAAACAAAATTTTTTCGATCATTTGACCTTTTAAAATTTTAAGGCTTTGGAATTTATTTGCAAATTTTCTTAAGTTTGGCGATCAGGTAATTTTTGATAAAGCTCATTGCTCTTGTGTGTAATTTTAACAAAATAGGATTGAATCAAGCCACATCATTTGACGACTTTTGTTTTATATCACACTTTGCTATCATTTTGGTATTAGCAAGTTTTTGCAAATTTTCATTTTCGCGAATTTTTCCGATTTTTTGGAATTTCTTATATCTTTAAGTATTTGTGTGTTATTTTAGGGCTTGCCTTTTTACCATTTTACCGATTTTTAATACATCTATCTATTTGTGCGAATTTTCATAATTTTGCCAATTTTCTGCGATTTTTGGAATTTCTTATATCTTTAGGTATTTCTAAGTAATTTTGGAGCTTGTTTACAATTTTTGCAATTTGTTGCAAATTTTTGCAATAAAAGTGATTGTTCCCAATTATTTAGTTTTAAAAATTTTTTTATTAAGTATCAGACTATAATATATTTTTGATGTCACCAAGTTTTTGTGAATTTTCGTAATTGCGGATTTTTAAAAGTTTTCTGCATTCCTTACAATTTAAGCATTTTTTAAAATAAATATTAAGTTTTTTTCAATTAAAAAATTATTCGCGAATTTTCGCAAATTTTTTGCACGTGAGATAATTTTTGATTCATAAAATCTACTGAGTTTGCTCGTTTACAGTTTTTGAGGCTTTGGAAAAATTTAGAAGATATTCGCATTTTTGCAAGTTTTCGCGATTTATGTATATGCTGCAAGTCTATACTCGAGTTATTACTTTTTTTTTGCGGTCTATATAATTAGTTTTAGGATATTGTTTCCATTATTTTAATCCCTTGCGAATTTTTATATTTTTTGCAATATATAATGATTTGAGTAGAAATTTGCTTAAGAAAAACGCCACGTATTTAAACGTAAATGGACATTTTGTCGAAAAAGAAAAGTAAAAAGCAAAATAATTAGTTATGACAGTGACAAATACATAGAGTGAAGAATTGTATTAATATAGTACTCCTTTTATATGAAAGAAAATAAAAATAGTTTTAAACTGGTTTAAAATGTTAGGACTTTATGACTTTATGACACTTAGGACACCCTTGTGAATACACCAATAATATATGTAGGCAACACGTATGATCAATTAAATAAAGAATTGAGAAAAACATACGTATTTTTGTACAAAATTAGTAATTTTTTCTGTTACGTAACATTTTCAACAAAAAGGCCTAACTCGAATTTTCGATACTTTACAGGAGAAGCAAAACAGCATGTACATGCAGAAATAGTTTTTAAAGTTGCTATAAGTTCTCGATTTTGAACTGTAACGTACTAAGATCTTCAAGGAGGATGCAATTATACGTTGTCGCCCAGAAAACATTAAAATCACGATTTCGAAAATAATCGAGTTAGGCCCTTTTTATATTAAGTCATCGATATATTAACAACTTAAATTAAACATTCAGTAATACGATTTAGCACGTTTTTGTTTGAAAATACTTTTGTGTTCTTGTGTTTGAATTCTCTAAATTCTGTGGCAAAAAGGAAAAAGTGCTTAAGTCATATTTTACTGTTTTGTAGGAGAGCAGTTCTAATCGTTCGTTCTACACATTATACACATTCTACACATTATAAGTAATACATTTAAGTTGAAATATACGAAAGAATAACCTCAATTAAGTTATTATTCCAAATGACATTGCAAGTCTATAAAGATAAGTCCCAAGTCATAGTGCTATAACTTCCTGAAAAATCACACAAATTGATTGAGATTTTTACCAGGGGTAATTTCAAATATGCAAATTACGGAGGTACCATTAACTCAAAATCTGCTCATCTCGACTGAAGCACTTTTTCCTTTTTGCCACAGAATAATTTTTATTGGTTGTCGTCTTTGATAAAGAAAAACAAAAAATATTATTGCCATGTTTTTAAAACATAAAAATAAATTTAAAGTATTACCCCCGTATTCAAAAAAATATTTTACTTTAGCTTTAAAGTTCATATTAGTTGCCAAACGCTTTAAGGCTAACATAGCTTTGTTAAGAAATCATATGCAAAAGGCAACTTTAAATATTTTGTGATTTAATAATAAATACTGGTAACACCACCATGTTCAACAACCACTTCACAGCTTATGATGTACAAAATAGAATACAATTTCATTCGGGTATTCAAATAATTTTTTATTTTATTAAATAAATTTTTATTATCTTGAAGTAAAGCCACTTAATTTAAAAAAAAACAGATAAACATTTCTATGAAGCAAAAGTAAAAAAATATGAAAAATTATCACAATTTGTTTTATTCGAATGAAATGAGTATTTGAATATCTAGCTTTTCGTTTTGCTTGTATGTACATCACTATCATTTTTGTGTAATTGTATTTATTTTAATATTTTTTTATGGATTTTGCTACGTATTACGAATCAGTTGGATAATTTAGTGATATTTTCCATCACATGACAGAAATGATAAATTTAAGATAAGAGCTAGCACTTCTAGCTTCATTTTCAGATGTAACATGAATCAATATGTGCTATATTAACAAAAATATTTGAGGTACAAATACAAACGTTAGTGCCTACCTTAGAATTTTGATATAATAATTTTTTTTTTTAATACAACTTTACTTAACATTGCTTTTCAAAGCTTTGTTAAGTTTTTTTGAATACGACTATTATACAATAGTTTGAAAAATATATGAAAAAATATGTGTTGAAAATAATGTTTAGAACAAAATCATAAAGCAAATACAAGAACCTTCTAGCATAGACAATAAATAATAATTGTTTTAAAGAATCACAACTGTGGCTTTTCTTCGTCCATAGACAAGATACAATCGTCGAACAGAATTAGGGCAGTGAGGTAAATCACTTCTTACAGGGTTACAGATTGTAACAATAGCGAGAGAGCGATCTGAGGAGAGATGTAAGACTTTATTTAGCTAAAATTAAATTTATTTCAGCTACGGGATAACAGGGGTAATGTATCCACGTTCAGAAATAGGGATATGGCAAAGATTATAGACACAACACTAAGTAACAGAAATAGATAACTGGAGGGTAGAGACACAGACTGTACGTTTTCTGATCACAGTTTGATGTCCTTCAGTCTTAAATTTATAGGAGCAATACGTGACCAATATAGGAATCCTTCGTGGTGGACCAAGGATCTCAAAGATCGGACCACTGATTGAAGATTGTTGAATAGACAGAATTTAACATTGGCACTATACGGTATTGTATAATAAGTAAAATGGTGTTCTCAAAAGAGCGGAAGGTGCATCATGGACGAAACACCCTGAGGAGAATGATTCCGTCAAAAGACCACGTGGCTCCTGGCAATATTTAAAGAATAGATGGCTCATGGACGAAATCCAGCTCTTAAATCCTTTTTTTTATTTATTTATTTATTTTTTTTATGGGTACATACTTTCCTGGCTGTAGAGAAGTAAGAGAGGAATCAATGGCAGAAGTTAATTTTAACTACTTGCCGGAACCTCAATTATGTAGGGATTGGTCGACATAGTGACGTTAGAAAAAAACATGGGCAATAAATACAAATGAGGCGCATAAATCCCCGGGCACGGATGGTATTTTTCCGGCCATGTTGCATAGTGTATCCGAGTGCGCACTACTCTCTCTGGTGAGTATCTTTAAGGTATGCTTGCTTAGAAGATTTATACCGAAAAGCTGAGGTTAGGGTCATCCTCATACCCGAGCCGGGTAGAGGAATCTACACAAAATCGAACGATTTCAGGCCGATCAGTCTTTCTTCGTTTCTTTTGAAAACATTACAACGATTGATTGATCTGCATCACTGCATCTAATAGTGTGTACACACTTTGTAACGTGTTTACGCAACGAGTTTATATTACGTGTTGCATATTTTGACACAGACACTGCAACCTACAATGCAACATTCAATGCAACATCATTAACAGCATCAAAACATTTTGACATTTTTGAAACTTCAAATGCAACTCCAAACGCAGCCATAAACAAGACTACACACTATGCGACCGACAATGCAACCTGCCTGGTTGTATAAACACGTTGCTAAGTCTGTACCAACCATAAGAAATACAATTGATATGCGTGTCATAATGGTGCTCAGCATGCACCACGTCATGCGCTTCATGACGTAGTTGGTGTCACATATGGATGCAGCACAGGAATTATACCTTGGCTGCATTTTTAGACATTGAGGACGCACTGTAGACACTCAGTATTCCTAACATTCTGGTGGAATCATTGTTCTTATGCTGAGCTGCAGAATTATCAACTTATCTATGGGAGTAGGTACGCCACAGGGAGGAATTCTATCACCCCTATTATAGTTGCTGGTCGGAAGATAGTTGCTTATGCGGAACTTATGCGGTTTACTGGTAACGGGAAAGTGAAGTTATGCAGTCAGGGTTGGGAACGCTATCCTCTTGGGCGAGCAGCGAAGGACTGGCAACCAACCCAGAAAAAACTGATATTGTCCTCTTTACCATATACAAAACATACAAAACAGCAGGTAAGGCTGACAAAGGACACAAAATACTAGATAGCAAGATTTCTTGGAAAAGGAACACGAAGAAAAGGCTAAAAAAAGGGCTTAATGCCTACTAAGCATGCGAGAACTATATTGAAAGAAACTGGGGTCTGCACCTAAACGCTGTTATTCCCTATGGTTGTGTGGTATGGTGGGAGGCAATGAAGCTATCCTTCTTCATAGGAAATTGCTTGTTTAAGGTGATCTTAATTCGCCAGCTGACATAAATTCCCTGCTGTCAAATGAACCAAAACGTTAAGAAATATTTTGACAGCAGGAAATTTTACACAAACAAATATACAAGGCGAATACGCAGAGTTGCAAATCATGACCACCTTATATCAATTCGCCTTGGGTCCTGAGGTGCGCCTTGGTGAGTATTACAGGCGAGCAGAGGAGGACACGTCAGGCTGCCTTGGACGTCATTTTTCACCTGCTTCCCATATAAAATTTGTGGTGAGGAACAGGTCACACATCTATCTTAAATGAGATCAGCTTTAGTGGGATCATGGTTAAAGTCCTTGCAATTGATTTTAATATAACACCCTCACTGGTAGTTTCGGATAGGGACTCTTGGGCCAAATTTGACAAGCTATAAGATGGTGATGCGGTCATTACAGACTAGTCAGAAATGTGGGAAGGTCAACAGTCAGGCGGCGCTTAAAGATTTGAAGAGACACAATGTCAATCGTTAGTTAGTGACTGCAGGATAGCTGACCACTTGCTTCTGGACAAATATAGTGTTATACTATGTCAGTTTTCGGCCACAGCAATATTGAAGAAACTGATATTACCGATGACCTGGCAAGAATAGGGTCGGCGTTATATGAGGGAATGTAATTGGATTGGGTCAATATTGATTGCTCTTCTTTTCAACACAGTGCAAAATTGGTATACAAGTGTGTGGTCGCCAAACTTTTTCCTTGAGAGCCACATTTTTCACATCCCCCAACTTTACATTCATCATTCATCACACATACATATATATGTATACTAGAATTTTCCCGAGGCTTCGTTCGCATTCAGAAAGAAACTGAGTAGACTTAAAAGGGCTGTTGTATTTTACTTTTTAGACGCAGTCCAGCCGTTTACGAGGAGTTCAGTGGCATACACCCGTACAGTATAATTATACATATGTATATCAATATATGACGGTACCTTAATATAGAAATGCCCTAACTCATTATTTATTTGCAATTGAAATTTTTGCATTTTTCGATGCATTAAATGCTCATCTATCGACATATGCAAAAAACTCGATTTCAAAAAAATAATGAGTTAAGGCCTTTCTATATTAAGGTGACGATATGTACATTAAATAAATGTATATTATTAATCTTAATTAAAATGTTGCATAATACGAAAATATTTCTTGATTTCTCCAAATGTAATCTACTAAATATCTCGATACAAGAAATATATGACTTATGCCGAGTACACACTATAGCTTATACTGGTGGCAACATTTGCCACTTCGTTACACACATTTTGGAAATGACAACACAAGAAATGTCAGATGTGTACTAGGCATTAGACCACTTTCAAGGTGTATCTAACTAATTACACCATGACCACTTTCATAATTAAGGGCACATACATGCATACATATGTATGTATGTGTTTATATATTTTTTAGAGCTGTGCCAAATCGTTCTTTTCAGTGACTGATCATTTTCGTTCAATTAGCAAAAAATTGACCCGTTCGTTCAATCGTTCACTTTTGAACGACAGTATGAAACAATGCTATTTTGTAAGAATACTAAAATCGGTTGTATATACGAGTATTTAAATAATGCGAATGAATGAATTGAAGAATTTATTAAAAAAAAGTATATTTAAATTAATTTTATAAATAATTTCTTGTTCTTTTGACTAGAATATTGTACATTATATTTTTTTGGCGTAATATTTAGTTTAATATTAAGATTAAGAAAGTTACTTTTTATCGTTATTTATATAACAAAAGCGCATCAATGTTTGGATGTTACTTCTCAGTTTAAGTTAAAATTTTGTCCTCAAAAATATTTTACCGGAAACAAAAAAAGTATCTCAAGCACTACAAATTCAGTTTAGATTACGGTAATGAAATGTATGTATAAACATATATACAGTTAAGGTCTAACATCTTTACTTTGTAAAAACACTTTATAAAAAACACTAGTAAAAACACTTCTTGTGAAAAGACTGTTAAATCAAATTATAAAAATAATGATGGCAGTGCCACAGCGATGTTAAATAGAATTTGGTATACACGTACCTAAACCTTTTAAAACACAAAAACTCAACTCAAACAAAAAGACATAACATAAATAGAAAGCATGAACGAAAGCAAATTTGACATAAAAGACTTGAAACAAAAACTGAATGAAGGAAAACATCGAGCGGTACGCTACTGATCCAAAAGCGTTCAGTAAAATCACCGGATCAGTTCGATCAATTAAGTGATTCGTTCAATTTAACCCGTTCGTTCATGAGCTACACAGCTCTAATATTTTTATGTTCGATTTTTATTGGTTTCTTGGCTACCTTAATTAATTATTTGATTTATTATTTTTATTTACTTTAAAAATCTTCTCGATTTGCTGTGAAAGGCAAAATATGAATTACATACTTATTTGTGTTTTGGATCCGATATCGCTTAGCCATTTTTTCTTTTAGCCATTATTGGTAAAGGAAAGAAAGTTTAATTCATGTAAAAATTCTAAGACAAATTATAATTTAACGGAATGTAACCCGTCTAGACTGGCAATAAATTCATTAACATATATTGCAGCAAATGTCAAAATATTGCTATTGCCAATGGCGACAGCTCATTGCCAGTGCTTTCAATAATTGTCAACATGTTTCGTTGACAATTATTACGAACATAAAACGTCAAACTCGGTGTTAATTTATGTTCGACTTTTTTGTATTGCGTTTAGCATTTAAATGATATTAGTGAAATTGAGCAAATATACATATGTATGTATATTAAAAAAGGAAAATAGTCTCTTAAAAACTTTTGTAGTGAAATAAATGGTATGGATTAACCAGATATTTACAATTGAATTATATTTTTATTCCGCGCCTTTTTTGTTGACTTTATCCATATTGTGGCTGCGATTTCCCATATCCTTAACATAAGTAAAGCATAAAGCAATATTGTTCCGCTATTCTGCCGGCGTTATTGCTATATTGCCAACATATTTATTGCCAGTCTAGACGGGGGTGTATGTGAAAGATGTGGATGTCGAGAAAAAAGTTTGGCGACCACTGTTGTACCAATTTTAAATTTTCTGTTGATACAGTTTATTAAATTGAAAATTCATTATGCTAGAAGCATTATAAGTACATATGTGTGCATAAAGAGAACACGAAAAATATTGAAACATTTTCTTTTAATAAAATGTTTAATAAATAAGTCAATTTCTGTTGGTAGGCACATTGGCTGGTATCTATATATTGGGAACGAACATTCGTAGTTCTTTCTGACTTGCGAACTGCAAGGCCACGGAGCTTTGAAATAGAGGTGGAAAACTGTCAATAGTGTCACTATCGGAAGTGTGCGATAGTTTAAAAAACTTTATCGTTATATCGATTCAATACTATCAAGTATTCGATAGTAAGCTTCGTTTCGAACTAGTATGGTGTTTTTTTCGTGACACAACACCAGCATATTCGTTGATATTGTATGGGCCTATGGAGCTTAAAGTACTGTACGTAAGCCGATGGTATCAGCTGTGGTGGCAAATAGTATTCGCCATATTTCGAAAAACCACTCTTAAAAAAAATCAATTAAATTTTTTGATCTTCAATACCATACCAATAATATTTCGTGCGTGTTGTGCGGTATCGAGTTGACGAATTTTTTCGCGTGCGTGTTTCGTACGAGTTGAGCGCCTTTGTATTCGTGTTCGTGTCGTGTTGGAAAAATTCGACACCCGCTCATCTCTATTTCGAACTATAATACTTTGGCAACTTTAATGGACTTCAAGTGATAATATAGATCAAGGGCTCACATACTACATAATTACAAGATCGCAGTTCAATAGACTTTTCAAAAATTTTACTATGAAGTGAGCACTCACTTTTTGCACTACAAAAATTGAGTTAAGTTAAAAAATTATATTTTATTTATTGGTATATGAAATATTTTAATTTTTATTGTGTATAATTTTAAAGTTTACTTAAAGTGAAGCAGAAATACAGTTTTAAACTTTATGGATTGAACTAAGTTTGTTTAAAATATTTACTTCAAACATTTTAGGCAGCGACGAGCACTCACTTTATGGAGTGACTGTATGTATGCATGTATGTACATATGTGCATCTTATTAATGTATGTATGCGCCAAGGAAATTGGTAACAATAGTTTTATTTATTTTTTTTCTTATCAAATGGAGCAAGAGTAACAATATAATCATTATGTACTTACTTATTGGATGTTTGCAGGGATTCGTAATGAAAATCTCTTGAAAATAGGGGCTACAAATCGCTAAAACGATTTTGTGCGCCTGTAGTAACTTTCCATCACAAGCCAATGTCACATCTACCAAATCTCCGCGGTCATAGAGACTTTGAAAACCACTTGCAATGTTGTCCTGGAAATTTTTCCAGCACAATTTAAACTCGTCATCCATGACGATAAATTACACAAATATTGTTTAAATTTTTTTTTTTACTTTTTTTACCTTATTGATATTTTTGTTTTGTTTATTAACAACTTTTTTGCTTTGACATTTGGCTGGCACAAAAAAAAAACAAAGTAAGAAATGTATCTAAATGTTAGATAAAATACGAATACAAGGCACAAAGCAAAAAAGGTAGCACAGTACAAGCTTTTGTATGTATAACCGTAATTAAATTTAATTGTTTATAGTTGAAATTTTTAACAGCTTTTTTCATTCAGAAATAATTATAAAAAACATCACAAAAATCACGATCTTTTTCTGAATAGAGTAGTATTTTCACTCATTCACTTTTTATATTGCAAACTTTAAGGTATCTTAATCCTTATTTAATATTTTTTTCAAATTGAAAATTTTCTTCCAGCTTCAATTCGCTAAACGTTATACTTTTCTGTTCCAAGCTCATCTACCGACTGTCATTTTCTTCTTCAAATGCAAGAAAATCAACATTAAAACATGAGGGAAAAACAATTAAATAGAGCTGCCAGACTTTCAAGAATTCAAGGAAGGTGGTATTAGGGATTATCTGTTAAAAAGATTTTAATTAACACCTCGACCAAAGTCAAATAAAAATTAGTATTTAATAATACTGATGAACAGAATGTATTTATTGTATGTAATTTATTTTTCTATTATTCATTAAAATTCAGTTGAGAGCATTTAATGTTTCCATTTGCACCTTCGATAGATTCTGTTAAAAATGTTATGTTGTAATTCCTTTTCTTTTGCATATTTTTATTTCAGCATTTATCTATTTTAGAACTAAATTTGAATTGAAGTTGTGCTCCAAATTATTACATGTTACAACCTGTACAACTTGCCGAAAAGCAAATCTTTTTGATCTTTCGTATAACCGACACACCACTTCATATAACGACCCATATAGTTTGACGTCTAGTAAAAGCTCAAGACTTTGCAAAGTAAACTTTGGGTGTGTAAGGTCTGTCACTAGAATCTCATACACAGTCTCCTCATATTGAGCCAATAGTCGCAAAGTGTGTGACTGTCTTTAATTTCTCTTATGAATTTGTCGTAAAGATTGGCATTACTGATTTGCTGTCAGAAGTTGTTGTTTTGTTTTGCTTTTGCTTCTGGAGTAGTGCCGCTGGTTCGCTGGTTGAGTATATTTTCTGGAGTAATAGAAATAAGAATACTACGATGTCCGGTGAGTGCATATATCAGTGTTTGTAAAAATGTGTTGCTTGAGGAAAAATAATAATTACATAAGTACGTTTGAAAATTGCAGGCTCAAATCCTTTTGCGCAGTTTCAAAAATCATTTTGCAAGGACGGTGTTCAGTATAAATATTTTGATTTGAGATCAATTAATTTGAAATATGGTGAGTATGATTTGCTTGTTATCTAATGGGAGTAGGTTGAACAATTTCAATAAGTATAATCAAGTTTTATCATAATTGCTGCATATATGTACATACATACATACATATATTTATATTTTTTATATACATACATATGTACTGTAGTACAGGACTTAATAATTATTTATAAAAAATATTTTTGATTTAAAGAGGTTCATAAAACATTTTTCCATACAAAATTTGTTTTATAAAGCCTTTATAAATCAGACTTATTTTTTTTATTAATAACGCAGTATATATAAAATCGTTGTGTGTGTTGGTAACGTATGATCTTTGGAACTATAAGCTGTGGAACTGAAATTTTCAACACAGGCTCGGCTTAATGCCCGGTAGATTTTTGTTTTGTTTTTGACCCAACAAGTGAACACTATTTGGAGTAATTTGTAGTTAAAAAAAAGCTAGTTGATTTATATAATTGTATAGATATCTCTTTAGTATATACATATCGCCACCTTAAATGCAAACGTTCGTAACTGCACTTTTATGTATATTTTTTACAGGAGAAACAAAAAACGTTACAAAATCAATAATAATAAAATATTCCTAAAAATGTTCTTCCAAATATACTTGTAGTATGGATACTTATATGTTTTTAACCATTTATTTGCTTTATATGTATGTATACTTAAGCTTTTATTTTTGTTACGTTCCTGGCAATAAAAACTAGAGGTCTACTGTGTAAATCGAAACGAAAGAAAATGCTTTCGAATTTGTATGCTTATAACATGTAAATTCGAAAGAATTTTTTTCGATTCGAATTACAGAGTAAACCCCCCAGATGCATTCGTTATTACGTTCGTTTGAATTTCTTTAATAAAGTCGTCATTTTTCATCACAGAAGTCTAAATATTTGCGTGAACATATAGTTTGATGAACCATAATCAATCAAAAACTCGATTTCGAATTTTTATGCAGTTACGTCCGTTTGCATTTAAGGTGACGATATGTACATACATATATACACATGAATACATACATTAATACATTTGTATTTATGCATATTTCGGCGATTCAACTGAACTTTAAACTAAAATGAATTTATTTACTCATTTGCATAATGTTCATACACACATTAGTATGTTCGACATGCATGCACGTAGCTTGAATTGGTTTGTGCACATATGCCTACATATCGTTCCTTTATTGCAATGTAGTAATATCAAAAAAATGCTGTTTAGATATTAAAGCAGAATATTTTGTCACCGTATTTTATAGTGTGTAAAATTTTCAATATTTTAATAAGTTGTATTCAAATTGAAAAGTTCAAACGAAATTTCTGTAAAACTAGCTTTTTAAGTTGTGAAATAAAAGCGCTCATTTTTGTTTTAAAACTGCTTCGTTATAAAAATAACAATGTTTACCTTAATATAGAAAGGCCCTGGCAATTTTATTAAAATCAGGAGAGTTTTTCGGGATATATCGTTTACGAAATAACGAAAAAAGAATTTTTTTTTACAACTTGCAAAGTGTTTGTTAAATCCCTCTGAGATACTCACTAGTGTTATAGACTTAAAAAGTGTAATCCGATGCCTCAAATTTGACGAAAATCTGTGGCTTAGGAAGTTTTAGGGATGGCCTGCAAGTGAAACCGATTCCCATATATTTTTTTTATATTTTGAAGAACACCAAACTACACAATTTTCAAAGAATCGAACAACATGAGATCGTGCATACGTCTTTTGGATATTGTGTAGGCAATATATTTTAATGTGAGAAGATAGGTATAACATCTTTCAGATATACATACATATGTATTTTCTTTTATAGTATATGGTTGCTAATCTTATTTGTTAGAAATGCAAATACTTACATACATACAAATGTATGTATATACATACATACATGCATACATGGTATATCAAGTCGTTTTTTGTGTATTGAGGCCAATAGCTATATATTAGTAATTTGATGTGGTCGATGTCGATGTCACGACGATTCTGGATGAAAATAATATTGTGGACATTTGGCTTACTTGATGAGAGACCGGCGTACAAGAAGTAGATGTCAAGATAGTCTACAGTAAAAACACGGCGAGACGAATCAAGTCATTATGACTAACTCCACATTAATTTGGTAGTTCTACGCGAAAACCTGAAAGAAAGAAAAATTATCAAGAATTGGAGAGAAAAATAGGAAAAATATAACTTGTATTTAATTTCGTACATAAACAATTTTACCGGTAAATAAATAAAGTTTTATAATTTTCTTTCGACATTATATACATATTATGTATGTATACATTTTTATATAATAAGCTTGAAATACACTTGAATTCAATTGTAATACAAGGTTGAATTACAGTATAATTCAAGGCTTGAATTGAAATGTAATACAACTGAATTGTTCGAATTGAATTCAAGTTCCCTTTTCACTGGAGAATGCTATTGAAATGAAGTGTAAATCAAGCATAATTCCACCCTTGACAATTGAATGTGCAGCTTGAATAACAGTTGTTTTACAATTCTTTCAAGCAAAATTGCTTATTGGGATTCTATGTATGTATACATTTTTATATAATAATCTATTTGAGGTCTCTTTTTGTATAAAAGTATTATTTTTATTTCGATATTTCGCCACCAGTTTGTGTGATTTCTTCAGAATTTATTTTTAAACAAAAAATTTTCCTGAAGAAGCGAAATATCGAAGTGAAAATAAAATTTAAAAAAAGCCTAAATTTTCTTGAAGAAGCCACACAAGTAGATCATTATAATATCAAAAAAAGTTAAAAAACTAGAAGAAATAACGAATACCAGAGCATAAAATAATTTTCTTTTGCATAATGATTTTTATTTATGGTTGAGTATTTATGAAATTTTATTATATATTTATTAATCTATTTTTGTAGTTCAAAATAAAAATTTTGTTGATGAATTTAATAAACTCATACCTTTTCACTTTAAATTTACAGATGAACTGCCATTTTCCATAAGAGTTCTGCTGGAGTCAGCTGTTCGTAATTGCGATAATTTTCATGTATTGGAAAAGGATGTGGAAAGCATATTGGCTTGGTCTCCCGATTTAAAACAAGGGCAAAACGATGTTGAAGTTTCATTTAAACCTGCTCGTGTTATACTACAGGTAGATAAATGCATACATATACATACATATGTACATACATATCGTTACCTGAATATAGAAATGCCCTAACTAATAATTATTTTTTTTTTAAATCGATCGATTAGAAAGAAGCTCATTTATCAACGAAGCATGCAAAAAATTTCGATTTGGAAAAAAATAATGAGTTAGGGCATTTCTATATTAAGCTAACGATATGTATGTACATACATATTTGTTTCTGCTTCAATCGGAAAAGCTTAATTATGATTTCAAGTAGGATTTTACTGGAGTGCCCGCTGTTGTTGATTTTGCAGCAATGCGCGATGCTGTGTTGCAACTTAAAGGTGATCCCGAAAAAATCAATCCCATCTGTCCAGCTGATCTAGTCATTGATCATTCCATTCAAGTAGATTTTGTCAGGACTAGCGATGCTTTGGCAAAGAACCAAAATTTAGAATTTGAACGCAATAAGGAACGTTTTACATTTCTGAAGGTCAGTTATAGTATTCAGCAAGCGATTTAATGCTTAGTAGTTTTAATTATATGTTTTTTTTATGAAATAGTGGGGTGCTCGTGCATTTGACAACATGTTAATCGTGCCACCCGGTTCAGGTATTGTTCATCAAGTAAATCTTGAATATTTGGCTCGTGTGGTTTTCGAGGCGGACATTGAAGATGGGGTTAAAATGTTGTATCCCGATAGTGTTGTTGGAACCGATTCGCACACGACTATGATAAATGGCTTGGGTGTTCTCGGTTGGGGTGTTGGAGGTATGCTGGTGTTATTTGCAATTATTTCATCAAAAGAAATATTCAATAATTTTGTGCGTCATTTTAAAAAGGAATTGAAGCGGAAGCCGTTATGTTGGGCCAATCAATTTCGATGCTTTTACCAGAAGTAATTGGTTATAAATTAGTTGGAAAGTTGGGTCCTCTTGTAACTTCCACGGACTTGGTGTTGACGATAACAAAACATTTGCGCCAATTGGGCGTAGTTGGAAAGTTTGTAGAGTTTTATGGACCTGGTGTAGCTGAGCTAAGCATTGCTGACCGCGCCACAATAAGTAACATGTGTCCCGAATATGGAGCTACAGTTGGTTTCTTCCCAATCGATGAAAACACTTTGAACTATATGAAACAAACAAGTAAGAAAAAAATAAAAATTAAAAGTAAAAAATAAATACTTATTAATATAAATATTTTTACTCTTTCCTTAGATCGTTCTGAAAAGAAAATTGAAATTATCAGGCAATACTTGCAAGCCACGAGTCAGTTGCGTAATTACATCGATCAATCGCAGGATCCTAAATTTACACAGACAATAACGTTGGATTTGGCAACTGTTGTTACTTCAGTGTCTGGCCCCAAACGCCCGCATGATAGAGTATCTGTTTCCAATATGAAACAGGATTTCCAATCCTGCTTAGTCAATCCCGTAAGTCTATACATACATTGATCTGCTAAAATTATTTATAGGTGATCTTGTTTCCTTATTATGAGATAAACAAAGCCCAGTGATGCCATTTCAAGGAATTTATATTAAATTGTAACTTTTACACAACTGAACTTGGTGTATCCCATAAGTTGAAATTTTAGAAAACCACAAAACCAACACACAAACACAAAGACATCACACATATTTTCAATTCTTTGCGGCTTACAAAAGAGCTATCTAAAAGAAACAGCAACTGTGATGCGGCAATTACGTTCAATAAAATCACGGCTACTATTTCCTTAGATAACTCGATATAACAATTGAAAATATATATATATATATTTTTTCCACTATTTTTAAAAACCAATATTTTTTAAGGAAATAATGAACTACACTTGTTGGTGTTTTTAATTGAACTAAATTGGCAATTAATCGTTCGGAATGTGCACTTTGAAAGCTTCTTATAAACTCTGCGTTCAATGCCACCGGCTTAATCACAAGTCTCCTCATATTTCTTGTTGGCAATTTTCTTTTAACAAAAAACATTTTGCTAAGGCCTGCAATAATTATTTTCGGTTTGACTCAGCAAGCCAACAAAACTATGTTGGAACAAAAATAATAATAAATTTAAGACTAAGTAATTTGGAAATTTTTAAATGTACACTTGAAAAAATATTTAGTAAATATTTACAGCAGCAGTTTATTATATTATATTATATTATATTAGGTAAGATTTTGAAAAAAAAAAAAATATTTGATAATAAAAGCACAAGGTGGATTGCTCAATTTAGCTTTTAAAAGCTATAACATGTACAATATGCAACCTTGATGAAGCTGAGGATATTTTTCACTTTATTGAAGTTTGCCCAATATTTAATACTAGATATACCAAACGGACGACACACTCGTCCGTATTCTAGAATCAAAATGTAAATAATTTAAGATTCAAAGAAAATGTATCTAAAGTTTATCCACACACAAACTTACATACATATGCAAGCATAATTAAATAATACATGAAATTAAAAAAAACATAAACAAAATCCGTTTAACCAAGTTAATTCAATTTATTGAACTCTCTTCCTTTAAGTATTATGGTTTTCATACAACAACAAATAAGAGAAAAAAATTGTTAGATCAAGAGAAATACTACTTGTTAGATCAAGAGAAATACTACAAACACACACACACACTCATGTTTTGGTTCTTTTTTACTTGTAAGCTAATAAATGCGTGTGTAATATGTTTGCATGTAGTAGCAACTTTAAACGCTTATAGCTCCCCAAGTCCCAAAACACACTGTGCAAGTCTTATTGCTAAGCTGATTAGTTTCATGGAGAGAGAGACGAGGGGAACAGCAACGTTTCTCTTCCCCCCGTCTCTCTCTCCTAATAAACTAATCAGCTTAACAATAAGACTTGCATAGTGTAAATAGGGACTAAATACTAAACCGATTTCAATAAAATATAGATTCTGCACATCTGTATAAAAAATCCTTTAAAACCATATAAATCTTTTTAAAATCGGTGCAGTGGTGCCAGCGTAAAAGGGATTACAAAAAACATGTTCGCCTATTAATTATATAGATACACAGGAGGAATTTCTTTAAAAGCACGCAACTTGATAAAAACGAAGTGCTTAATATCCTGAATGGTCGAAATAATATTGCTTTATAAAAATACATTCAAGTATATGTATATCTTTGAAACATAGAACATTGTTAACAAATGAATTTAATTTTAGAAGTTTTTTAAAGTTTTGTAAATTTGAATGAATTATAATAATTAATAAATATCGGGCCTGTTCTGTAAATCGAATCGATTTGATATCCTACGATTTCGAAACTAAAGAATAATCCTGAAAATGTTCTTAAAATAGTTTTCCCTCAGAAAAATTAAAAAGTACAAAAAAAAATACTTCTATTAGTGGAGTTACCCAGCAAAAAATAAATAAACGCGTTCAAAATGAAATAGTGTTTCATGGTTTCTTGAGCAGTTGTTTCTTCGAATGTATTCTGAATGTCATCGCAAATCGTAAATAACTTTTTTCGAAAAACCTTCCATAAAAACTTTTTTCCTATATTTGCAACTTTTCTGATTAATTTTTAAATTTCATATGTAAACAAAAAACAGCTGATTATTTAATTCTTCTCCGAACTTTCCCAGAAGAAAAATTTCGTACTAGTTTGTACAGGAAATGAAAAAATACTTTCTCAATCGCTCTCAAAATTGTACAAAATTGCTATCTGGAACGCTTTTAGATAACTTTGTACAATTTCGGACTGTTTTGTTATGCATCTGGAACAGACCTATTGTAAATCATTTTATATATAAGTGTGTTCGTTTACTTTTGCAGTAAAATGCAGTAAATGAGTAGTTACTGCAAAAATTTTAAAATTTACTCTCAAAAAGATCGGTAGCCAAAAAAAGTACGCGAACGGAAAAATAGTAAAAATTAGTAAGATTAAAGAAACAGCTGACTCTAACTCCACATAGTGTTGAAAAATATATAACCTTTTGACTATTAAACTCTTTTAATTATTGGTACTCGATACAATATTTTTATAACACGGACAATCTAAGAATAAATTCTGTAATTTGTTTCATGTATTATTTGTAATTAATTTCTTTTTGATTTCCTTGTTTTGTTGTTGGCTAAATTAATAAAAAATACATGACTATTTGTTAATGTTACTGATTATTTTAAAAGCAAGTGCGATACTAAGTACCCAGATACTTTACAGTTTTACAACTCTGAGTAATTAAAATGAATTGCAAACTAAAGGTATAATAAAATATATTATAAAATATGAATATTAACAGCTATTATTACTATGATTTATAAATGAATTATTACTTAATGACTTTCACAATTTTTGTTTAACCTTTTCTCAAATTTTTACACTTTTCAATTGCTTACTTTTCATTTGTTTACATTTTGAATCATATGTTCTTATCTTACTAAACTTTACTACGACAAATTTCTGCAGTAAAAATTTGCAAACCACTCAGTCAAGAACTGTCACTTTACTCTCTCAATTTGTGTTCTCATTTACTGTATTTTGGGTAAACGAACGCAATTTAGTAAAATGCAGTAAAGTTCAGTAAAAATTTGTAAAAACTTTTGAGTACGCGAACGCAATTATATGTAAATATGTACATATGTATGTACTAGTGATGTAACGAATGTCAATTTTTGATATTCGCGAATACGAATACGAATATTTGAAACGATATTCGCGAATACGAATACGAATATTTGAAACGATATTCGCGAATACGAATACGAATATTATATGTGGAACTTATAGACATTAAATTGGGGTTCTATTTACCCCTGCAATATGAAATATTAACAAATTGTTATGAAAAAGAACTTCATACTCATGTTGGTGTACTTTAGAGTTAATAAAAAGTACCCAAAATTTTAGATGGTCGTCATTAAATAATATTTAAAAATGATACAAAGCACAAATTTCTAGAAAAAATTATGGTATTTGTACAAACTAAAATTTTTAGTCATTTATTTAAATTTCGTTTAGGATTTATTGATTTAATTTCTTTGGAAAAATATTCGTATTCGTGTTCGTATGAAAATGGCCGAATATTCGACAATTCGAATACGAATACGAATATTCGTGCATCGCTAGTATGTACATATACACAAACATTTTTATCTAATTTTTCGACATTTCCGCGCAAACCAAATGTTTCCAGTTTTTCTGAAGTCAGACTTCTCGTACCGAATTCGTTAAGTCTGATATATATAAATATATATGTATATAAATGTGCTGATAAACAGTTTTCGATAAAAAATCACCTTTAATACGAACGATATTCGAAAGAAAATAGAACGGCATTAGAAAATAAATTGTGTAAATCAAAGTTTATTTAAAGATGCTTGCGTCACTTGTACAGTATTAACAGTAAGATAAAAACGGCCATATTGTTCAGTCTGTCCTTAGAGATTTTTCCCGTGGACTGGTTTACGAAAAAACAAATCCATTTGGATAATTTTAAGTTGTGGCTGTTTATGATTTAGTGTGCATATCTGCTCTACGAGAGAAATACACCCATATTAGAGAAACAAAAACATCAAACTTTGTATTTATTTGCTTTGCAGGTGTGAGATGATCTTGAGTCTCTGATTAACAGATAACTCTTAACATTTAAGTGAAATTTCTGCTACACGCATACATATATATCCATTTATTCTAATCGTCTTGGAATGTCATAAAAAAAAAAATTATGTTGCAAAGTTGGTTGCCAAGTGTAAAATGTTAAATGTTGAACGTAGAACAATTAAACATATTGTGAAAATCAATGCCATAAAGACAGCTAATCAGAAAATTTTAAATAAAAGTAGTTAAAACTTCCGCAATTTTCATTTACTTTTTTTTTACATAGTGAAATATGGATTTGTAAATTGACCTACTAAAGTGTACTACAAGTATACAGTATACTGTTGTTGGATAAATACTCACTCATACACATACATACATACACACACATCATACACACACACACACATCATACACACACACTCACACACGAACTCAAAAATAAATGTAATTCACATTTATGAAAATGTCAATAACCTTTGTGGTGAAGTGTTTCTTTAATGCTATTTTGCTTATTTAGCAAGAAGTTGAATGGAAAAATTTATGTGTTTTATTTTATTTTATTTTATTTTTATTTTTTTGTTAAATTTAGGTTGGTTTCAAAGGTTTCGCAATTGCAGCTGATGCTCTTCAATCTTCCGGACATTTTCAATGGGATGACGGAAACACTTATACCATTAGGCACGGTTCAGTTGTGATAGCTGCTATCACCAGCTGCACCAATACCTCAAATCCATCAGTAATGTTGGGAGCTGGCCTTTTGGCTAAGAAGGCTGTGGAGAAAGGCTTGGGCATTATGCCTTACATAAAAACATCTCTTTCGCCTGGCTCTGGCGTTGTAACATATTATTTAAACGAATCTGGCGTAATTCCTTACTTGGAAAAATTGGGTTTTAATATAGTTGGCTATGGTTGTATGACGTGTATTGGAAACTCGGGACCACTAGATGATAATGTTGTTAATACCATTGAGAAGAATGGTTTAGTGTGCTGTGGTGTCTTGTCCGGCAATAGAAACTTCGAAGGACGCATTCATCCCAATACGCGTGCCAATTACTTAGCAAGTCCTCTATTAGTGATTGCTTATGCAATTGCCGGGCGCGTCGACATTGATTTCGAAGTGGAACCTCTAGGTGTCGATGCAAATGGCCAAAAAGTATTTTTGCGCGACATTTGGCCGACACGAGCAGAAATACAAGAAGTCGAAAACAAACATGTTATACCAGCGATGTTTCAAGAAGTATACAGTAAGATATGTTGTAATCTTATCCCTTTGCACAGACAAGTATATTTAAGGGGCTGAAAATCAAAGGTACAAAAGTACAAATAGCAATTAAGTTAAAAGATTTTTTTCCTGTCAAGTTTCTTTTAGTAGTAAACTTTTTGGTCCATCATCTGGGATCTTAACTTTGGCAAAGTGATAGATATTACAATTAGTTGTTGAATGCTGCCTCGTTAAGTCAATCTTTTGTTTGTTTACGACACCAATTCATCTTTGTCTTTCAGCCCCTCATTTATCATCAGCAGGAACTTTATGCATTTAAAAAATGTGTTTTAGGCGCCTAAAATATGGCATAAAAAACTCAAAATATTCACTAAAAACAATAAAATATGCACATATTTTAAAAAATGTTTATTCAAAAGAAAAGTTTTCAATTTACATACAACTAAATAAAGATATAAAAATATTTTCTTTTCTCAAGAGGTGCACAAACAATCCTTTTATATTATATTTTTACATAAGATTAAATATGATATAACTATTTTTTAGGGTTCCGTACACCAAAGGTGAAAAGGAACACTATTGTTTTCGCTACGCTCTCCGTCTGTCCGTCACAGGCTATTTTCTAAGGAACCGTAATAGCTACGGACCTGAAATTTGGACAGAGTATGTAGAACCTTGACCGCTACAACAACAAATACATGAGCGTTAAAAATTAAAGGGTGTTCCAAAATGAGCAACGAAAAATTTTAAAATCCCATGTAAAATACATACAATTCTATGTAAATATGTATTTATATTGACACTTGAAATTTGTAAAATTAGTGTACATATTTTTATACAGACTACAACAATTAACACTAAAATTAAAAAAAAAATAAATTAAAGGGTGTTCTAGCAGTTAATGCAATTTTGACTATGTAATTTTGACAACTTGCTATATCTTGGAAACCGTAAGAGGCAAACTCTTGAAATTTGCAAAAACGGTAAAACTAAAAAATCCCAAAATTATAAAATCGCCCAACCGAAAAAAAAATTGTGGAAAATTTAAAAAAAAAATCGCCAAAATTAAAAAAAAATATTTCTAACACTAAAATAAATCGCCAAATTCGAAAAAATCGCCCAAATGAAAAGAATCGCCAAAATGAAAAAAAAACGCCAAAAACCGAAATAAATCGCCAAAACGCGAAAAACGCACCAAAACCAAAAAAAATTTTTATATGAAAAAAAAATTGCCAAAATTATAAAAAAAATCGCCAAAATCAAAAAACGATAAAAACTGAAAAAATCGCCAAAACGAGAAAAAAGTGTCAAAACTAAAAAAAGCACCAAAACTTAAAAAAAATCGCCAAAACTGAAAAACGCCATAACTAAAAAAAAACGCTCAGAACCGAAAACAAACCATAAACGAAAAAAAAATGCCAAAACTATATTTTATGTAGGCTAAAGTTCGTATTGAATTACATATCTAGTGTCCGTACGAAACTCTTCGTGCGCGGGTCAAAGTCGCACTTCACTGAATTTATTTTGCATTATTAACTTCAAATACGCATTTTTTGAGACATGTTTATATTGCAGTAATGGAGCTATATACATACATATATGTATGTAAATTGAAAAAACAAAATTTTGTTTCTGGTTTATTTTCATTAGAAAATTTTATATTTTTAATTTTTTCGAATGTGGAGTTCGATCAATTTGTTCTTAGAAAACTTTTGTGCATTAAAAAAAGGCATTATAACGTCTGTGGATGTAATCGACTCGAATTTAAATGATTCTTTTTATATATTTATTTAACTCAACCATTGCAGTGAATTGAATAGCAGCTATTAGATTTGTTT
The DNA here is from genome assembly GCA_949987645.1 of Tachina grossa. Lineage (NCBI taxonomy): Eukaryota > Metazoa > Arthropoda > Insecta > Diptera > Tachinidae > Tachina > Tachina grossa. Next base: position 233,452,971 of record OX465274.1, on the reverse strand, counting down.
TTTAAATCCCTTATAATTTTTAAAAACAATATCAATTTTGCGCAGAATTGTTTCACTACTTTCGGCTTTAAAAACAGACAAATTCCTCTTGAAATCAGCAAAATAACAATTTCCATAAATTTAGTATGTATGTGCTTGTATAATCGTTTCAATCTTGTGTAAAAATTTAATGTAAATGACTTGTAGACGCACCTCTTGAGAAAAGAAAATATCTTTGTAACTTTATTTAGTTGTATGCAAATTTAAAACTTTTCTTTTGAATAAAACATTTTTAAAATATGTGCACATTTTATTGTTTTTAATGCATATATTGCGCCTAAAATACCGTTTTTAAATGCATGAAGTCCTTGTCCCTGCCTATTACTATAATTGCCCTCTCATTTCTAGGCAACGTTTCTAACTTGGTAACATTTTTTACGCTTCTCATATGGCAACGAATTATGACTATATTGTAAATTTCTATTTAATATGAAAAAAACGTACGTTCAGAATTTTTTTTTGCCTTTCCGAAAAATTCCAAATTTTAGAAGTTGTGACTGTTTGATCTAGTGTGCGATATATACATACACGGTTAAAATTTGGAAGCAGATTCATTCTATTTCAGTGCTTACATATGTATGTATATACAATGTAAATTGGGATATAAATAGATGGTGCTATTTTATATTAGATTCTAGATTTTACGCATAAGGGAAATATTACATAATTAGAATTGGACTACAATGTTAGTGTGTTCAATTATTTTCAGTTTTTTAACCAAAACAATTTCGAATGAGTTCAATTTTGCTAAGAAGTAACCATTATATTTTTTATATTATAGGCAAGATAGAGCTGGGATCAGAAGACTGGCAAAATTTGAAAGTTTCTGATGGAAAATTATATCCCTGGAATAAGGAGTCGACTTACATTAAACATCCGCCTTTCTTTGAGGGAATGAGTCGTGACTTAAGTAATATTGACAGTATTAAAAATGCTAGATGTTTACTCTTTTTGGGTGATTCAGTTACAACAGATCACATATCGCCAGCTGGATCAATTGCTCGCAATTCTCCAGCTGCCCGGTACTTGTCAGATCGAGGATTAACACCAAAAGATTTTAACTCATATGGTTCGCGTCGTGGCAATGATGCTATCATGGCACGCGGTACATTCGCAAACATTCGATTGGTCAACAAATTAGTGACGAAAACCGGACCACGCACCATGCACATTCCAAGTCAGGAAGAAATGGATATTTTTGATTGTGCTGAGAGGTAAAACTATTCATTCGTTATATTCAACAAATTGAAATCCAAATATTCTTGTTTTTTCACAGGTATCGAGAAGAAGGAACTCCCCTGGTCTTAGTGGTCGGCAAGGACTATGGAAGCGGTTCTAGTCGTGATTGGGCTGCCAAGGGTCCATTCTTATTAGGCATTAAAGCTGTCATCGCTGAGTCGTATGAGCGCATTCATCGCTCTAATTTAGTGGGAATGGGTATAATGCCTTTACAGTTTTTACCTGGGCAAAATGCTGAAACGCTGAAATTAAATGGGCTTGAACAATATAACATCAACATACCCGAACAAGGTCTCAAACCCGGTCAGGAGATTCAAGTAGAAGTACGTTTTACTTGCATAATTGAAATCAGTCGACAATTTGACATTTATTTTTTATTTTTTTTTATTTTAGGCCAATGGCACTATTTTTGAAACTATTCTACGTTTTGATACCGAAGTCGACATCACTTATTTCAAGAATGGTGGTATTTTGAATTATATGATTCGTAAAATGTTAAACTAAGTTAAAGCAATCAATTTAATTTTTTTTTTGCTAATTTTTGTATTTCATGTAACATTTTAAACTTTGTGGTGGTGATATTGTGTTTACAACAGTTAAATAAAGCTGAATAATTGGTGACGCAGCCTGTATATTTTTTTCTGTTTTGATCATAAAATAATACGGATTGCTGTTGAATTTGTATGACGGGTAGAACAACTTAATATCAGGTTATACCGCTTTATAAGCTGTCAACACCACTTACCATCCAATTGGAAGTAAACTCAAACAGTAGTAACACTCAGCTATACGGTGTAACGTGCGAGATTTGTATGTGCATACATATGTATGTATATTGAAGTTAAGAACTTTGATCTACGTTGATTCTTGTAACCCACTAGATTCAGTTCTACATGAGCTCTAACTAAGCTCATTGCCAATTTCCAAAAATTAAAAACGTAAAACGAAAAACTGGGTTCTAACCGTCGTTTTCGATAACGAGCTGATTCGATCACTTTTTTTTATTTTTGAGATTTGGCATTCGATATCGTACAATATTATTTCATTGTTCGATAGCGACGATTAGTCCAATGGCATGTGTGCAATACATAGTGTGGTCGTGGTTGACGCATCTCGACTTTGACTACGAAGTTTTTGTAATAGATTAAAGAACACCGCAGCATTTGTTCTGTAATATAGTACAGTGTGGGAAATGTTTTAGATTCTTTCGGAGTTAATGTCAACTATTGCTAATTCATTAATAATTAATAGACCATATTCGAATGCCGTTTGTTGACGGTGTGGTACCGCAAATCACAGAATTTTGAAAGTTGACACCAAGCACACATTTTAATTTTATGCCTACCCAGGCAGAAAAAGGCAATCAACACGACGTTGCTAGGATTGTCAGCGGGCACAACTAACATTAGTACGACATCTGTTTTCCAAAACTTTAATGTACTCGTAACACTAAAATGACAACGCCAAATGACCGTCCTCCGACTCTTGTTTTCAATGTTGTCACAATACTCTAAATACAAATTTATAAAGTCGTCACAATGGAAATTTCCAAACTTAAGTCGAATTTAATTAAATAAATTAATTGAAAATGAATGTGTTGAGTTAAAATGTTCGTGCCTACATTTTCGTATCACTGTACTTCAAGTTCTCTCACCAATACAGCTGCAAAACAATTTTAGGCTCGAGTTAATAATCGGTCCTATTCTCGTTTGAATATCGCTTTAAAAAGCACACATGAAAACCACAGAATAAGTAGTCTATGATGAAAACGACAGTTTTACCTTAAATGTACCGTATTACTCTAGTACCGTATTATCGTTTTTAATAGACATCGTTTTAAAACTACTATATACTCAAACGAGAATACACCCAAATACAGGGTCACGAGATCAAATTCCGCAATTTTTAAAATAAAACAGTCATGCAAATACGATATTCGATATAGATCGAATTATGAACTTCAATAAAATTAATATAGAAATTTCGATCCATATCGCATGTCGCAATTTACACCTACAATTTTATGAAAAATTTTAATTTGTACTTATTTTTTATTTTATTTTTTTAATACGTTTTAACATTTTTTTTCATCAAACATACTTATAAATATCTATTATAGTTACATACATATTATGTATAGATTATTACTTTTGTTGCACAATGGCTTAATATTAAAAACACACATGTAACAAACATTTACAAAATGAATTATAGTGTGTGTGTGTGTGTCCGTGCATGATTTTCATTTCATTATTTATAATAAGAATGTAATGGAGTAGGAAAAATTATAAAAAAATTCTATTCATTTCAAATTAATAAAACTTAACAATCATTAGCAAAAAAGTACCCTAAAGTTCTTTTATTTATAAATAAATAATTATAACCAAATCTTAAACCATAAAATTAACTAAAGAAATATTTCACAAGGCAAAAATAAAAATATCGTGTACATGCATACACACATAACATGTATGTTTCTAGACGCCAATACTTTAATAATCTTTTTTTTTTAGAAATTTCATAAAAACATAGCCACATACTGAAACAGGTTTTAAAATGTACAGGTTTAATGTTTTCTTTCCTCAGCTTGTCAAGTGTTAAAGTAGTAGACTACTGTGATTTTTGTCCCAGAGACTATAATTTTTTTTTTTTTTATATTTTGGATACAAATTAAATCATAATGAATTAGTTTTTATATAAAAATGTTCAACATATTTTTTTTACGAAATTAGTTAAACAACCTTATTCATAAACAAAATTTTGTTTTATAAAGGGTTTATAAAAAGAAATTTGTATGAAAATGTGTTTTATACACCTTTTATAAACGAAAAACATTTTTTATGAATAAGGCCTAAAAACACTTAAATTTCATGTTTTTTTCATACATATTAAAATTTTCGTTTCTATACTTTCATATACATACATACATAATATGTTATATTAAGTATGCATAAGTATGCTTCTTAGAGTGGTTGACGTATTTCGATTTCGACTTTTACAACAATAAGCCACATCGGTAGTCGAAATGTAATACCATGCAAATGAAAAGTATTGTAATGGCAACAAATCTCGTGGTTCAAATGATTGCAAATCGTATTTTTGGTTTCAATGAAAAAAGGAGCTAGCTATGTATATATGTATGTATATATATATGTATATATATATATATATATATGTATATATTTAATCCTTTAATACCTAGGAGGAACACAGTGCCATATGTACTTTTACTTTAATGTATTGACATACATACATTTGTGTGTATATATGTACTCTTATATTGCAAACCTGTGCATTTAAGCTGATTATATATATGTACACACCACAAAGTGATTAGTTTTTAACAAACAATAACAATTATTTACAAATCCATGAGAAGTTCAACATATGCTTTTAAATCTGCAGTAAATTATATATAAGTAATTTCACAAAAGAAAATAATAAAATAAATGTACATATGAGCTATATTAGAAATCTTTGGTGAAATTTTGCTTCGTACGTATTTCTCTTGTATGCGATAGTATTTAAGTACCTTTGGTCACTATTTTTGACGTAATATTATGCATTCAGTAAATAATAAACTATTGATTTTTTGATGACTCTGGCATCTTATCATGTTCAATGTTTCAAGCATTTTTATGTAGTATATCATGTAAATGCGTTTGTATTTCACGATTTTTAATTTAATTTGTGCATTCCCGCCTCTGATTTACGGTGGGTTAGTTGGCGTTCGCTTACCATCGTATTTGGTGTTTATATTGCTCATCCACTGCTATGCGTTTAATGGTTTCATAACCTAAAATTATACTAAATGAGAATGCTGCCGATTGTACTAATCGCGCCGATAATCCTTTGACGAAGCAGTTAAGTTTCTCTTCTCGCCACAATTCTTGAAAAGCTATTTTCATACTTTCAAGTCGATGCACCTAAAATAAAAATTCATTATGTATCCGTACATACACTGTTTGCAAATATGATTAAAAATAATTTTTTATTTAACGCGTGGAATAATGACTAGTAAAAAATTTATTTGGTGGTGGTTTAGCATGTCTAGATGCGTTTAGATTTCAACCACAATTCAAGAAGGTTATAACGCCTAAATGCTTATAGAACAACTCACAATACAAAATTACAAAACTACAATCATAATAGGCTAAGAAACTTAAAAAAACAACAAATAATAAATAATATACAAAATGTTAATCGCCTAAAGGCTCAGTTAGCCGACTATAATGTAAAGTAACTGTAACGTAGAAAACACCTGATCGATATTTTTATATGAAAAGTAGGTTACGATACATTACATCTCTATAACCATTTTCATTACTTTTCACATAACAAAATCGATCAGCTGTTTCTTACTGTTGCAGTTAGATTACATTACAGTCGGCTAACTGAGCCTTAAAACATACTGGGTCTTATTATTCATTCCCTAAACAAAATTTCAAATTATTTTATGATCTGCAACTGCGGTATCATCTCCACGGTAACGCTATTGCCATATTATTGATACTGCAGTATGGATACTTTTCTGAATTTTGCTTGCACGCAAATTTTATGACGGAAAGGGTTCGTAAAGAAAAATGTTAGGGAACTATACAAACTGATTGCAAATAATAAAACTTATTTTATAAGAATAAAAAATTTCAAATAGAAACAATGGTTAATTTAATGAAAAACTCACGGCTGCCTGAGGCTTTATGTTGGTTGGTTAGTTTTTTAGAAGCAGTTAAATTGAAGATACAAATTTTGTGACTTAACATGTATTCAAATTTCTTTATTTCAATTTGCTCCCTATAATTCAGATATAAAAAAACTTGCAGAATTACAGCGCAAAACTCTACCCGAATGTCCAAGCGATCATCGTTATACGGTATATATTTATTTTCAGCGGCAGATCAGAACGACATTTAAAATGTACCGTGCTACCCTATACCGCAATACCATTTAAATACAAAATGATGGTTTTCATTTGTCGTTAAAAAATTGTACTCAAAAGAGAAAAGGTCCAATTTATTTATTTTACTTTGAGTTTCGTTCTAAAGACATACTTAAAAACGATAAGTTCATGTGGAAATGGTAGTACAGTTCTTGGGTACATATCAGAGAACTGTTTGATTGTTTTGTATAGCACTCAAATAACTCACAAAAGCTTGTTGACTAGATGAAGTCTTAAGTTAATAAAACATGGCGTATTAATTAATAGTTTTTCTCGTATTAAAACAATTTATAAAAAAAGGGGTGTTATAAGTTTGTAGTGTGTGTCTGTATATCTGTGTGTCTGTCCGTTTCCACGTACAGGCCAAACGGCTGGACCGATTTTCATTTAGTTTTTCCTGTTTGAAAGATGGGGTTTTTAGCTATGTTTGAAGAAAATCGGTCTAGCGGTTTAGAAGATATAACATCTTATCTGAAAAGAGTCGGGTGTTTTTAAAATTTTTAATTTTTGTTATTATTATAATATTACATAAAACTATATTTGTCAGAAGGGGTTTTAAGAAGTATTCAAAACAATCATACTGATTCATTGCTTTAGTGAATCATATGAATGAATAGAGATTGCAAGCGGTTTTATGCATTTATTAACAACAGTCTCATTAATATGAATCATGCAATAGGAACATTCATTATTTTGATTTTAAGTCTAGCTCAATATTCATTTTAGAAAATGCAAAATTATGCCGTTTGATTCCTAATCATGCACATCACTGGTACATATGCAATCGGCCCTATCTTCGTTTGAGTATCGTTTCAAAACAACAGAGAGGAACGGATATTATTTGCTAACCAATTTAAAAAATACTGTTCTGCATTTAAATCCTTCATAAGTTGTAAAACATGTTCTTTGAAAGTTAATGGGCGTATTCATAAGACGTAGCTCAACAGTTGTGAAAGTGTTGGCAACCGTTGGCCCCAATAGTTGCATCTTAGAAACGGCTTGATGGATATAATTTAATTTTATATCTTTATTTCGTATTTGTAATGTAAAATTTAACAAATATTTGGTCCTACCTCGTAACAAAGCATATTAACGGTATAACTCTATTCGATCAGTTTTTCTGGCTGAGCACAACATGTCGACTATAGGTAGCGAAAAAAATTTATGATGGAAAATTACTCAACTGTTGAGTAGAGCGGACTAAGACAAACACGCAACGGTTGCACAACAGCTACGTCTTATGAATGCACCCAATCTCTTGTCGAAAATGAACACCATGATTTTAGGTTCGCAACTTCTTTGACTATTAGGTTTTATGTTGTATTTCGGAGACATGATAATTTGTTTTTTTTTTTTTTTTTTGGAAATGCGAATAATCTTGAATTTTTTTAAGGAGTTTCCGCATCGATAAAATTTAAATAAATAAAATTAAAAAATATAACAATAATATCACTGTGTTTCAAACGTTGATAACAATATTTTCGACTCGAAAAGTTCTCAAATTCGTTACAGAAACGAAATACTTGTCTCACAACGAAATGATTGTTTTTTTTTAATATTTAAATATGTTCATTGTCTTAAAAATTATTCAAATGCAGCTTTACTTTATAATTGGTAGAAGGTTAATGTTTATATCAATATATATTTTTAAATGATTGTGTAATCCATGTTTTATGAGCATGTATATATTTAAGTTCATATGGTTATATTTATGATTACCTGAAGTCTAGCTCTAACTATGTCTAGAGGATTAGTTAGTATAGTTGTTGTAAAGCCACCCAAACTTCCAGCAATACATTGTATAAGCAAATGGGAAATCGAAGGTGGAAACAGTCTACAAAGCTCGTCTGGCAATGAAAAAAAAAATTGTTACATAATATGATTGTATTGAGTGGGTGAGAAAATTTACCTTGGTATAGGTGGTAAAACGCCCACCACATTGCCGAATTGGGAACATATGCCATAAGGCTGGCAGTGTAGCCACGGTAAAATCCTCGAAAGCCATCTCTTCGCAAAATTTCTCTAGCTATGTCAAGTGAAATGTTAAGACGGCTTCTGTTTGGGCCTGTTTGTATTCCGAGGGGATTTATATCACCCTTACCACCGGAATGATGAGACATTCCTAGTACCATTGCGTGTTGTGATATAACGTCGAAAGGAACTATAATTGTTTGCCCCACAAGCGAAGCACATCCTCCTCCAACAAGAGCTTTTAGTCGATGCCCAGCACCCATATCATTCAGAATATGTCGTACTGCTTCATACGTACTTATATAGAAGACACCAGAAACTATTTGCACGGAGGATATCCAAAAACCTCTATATAAGCCAGGGACTCCTTCGGAGCGATATATCTTGTACGCGCAGTCGAACATACCCTTATACACATCGCTTTTATGCTGTACTTGCAATTGGGTTTTTATTACAGTTAGAGGAAATAAACAGCATCGAACTGAAAACGAGCTTAGCATTGAAAGGGGGAAGAATTTGCTTTTATCCATCATGTCCCATTCAATTGTACGTATGTATGGTGCATCTAAGGTATTGCTGGATGCACTAGTAACACCGGAAGCAACAGTTATAGCTGTGCGACTCATGTTTCTAATGGTCGCGCTATCCAGTGTGTGTTAATTTTCTCTTTAGCGAACAAACACAGTCACAGTAACAGCTATACTTAGGGCATGAGTTCATATGTAAAATTCGTTTATTATTTTGCAAAGTAAATGTTTTTATCCGACGAAAAAATCTAAAATATTGAAGTCAGAAACACCAGATGTTAAATAAATATGGAAGAATAAATGATGTGTAAATATAGGTGTGTAGGTTTGTATAACCTTAAGTATCCGGCAATAAAGGGTCTTATTTTGTAAAAAGTAAATTTTTTATGCGTTTTTGTTTAGGTAAGTACATTTTGTTTCATACAAAGTTTTAAAAAATAATGCCCAGAATTGCAAAATCAATATAGAAAAATTAAATTCTTTACGTTGCTCGAACTTTGCCCACTTTTTTCGCGCTACACACGAAAATTATTGTAATAGCTTTTACATCCTTTACGTACATTTTGTTTCCTCTTATACATTTTGACCGATTTCAACAACAGATAACAATGCTAAAACATTATATAACGTTTCTTTCTATCTTTTTTCGATTTTATCAATTTTAAATGCAATCGAAAAGCACTGTTCGACAATCTTTTGCTGCCTAGTTTGCATCTTCCTATTTATAATACCATCACCTGTACGTACTGGTAGATTACAGTTTTCAGTTATGTTTTTCTCAAGTCTTAAGCATGACGACATGGTATTGAAATGTACGTAATTTTGGTTCACTTTTTCCTAATTTCGCACCGAACATAATAGTATACTTACACAGTTATTTATATACAAAATATAAGAGTTTAATCTTGCGAGAAATCGTCATTAAAAAAGAGCGATTTGTGTTTAAAATATTCCACAATGTTATAAAATGTATTACAATTGTAATTTACAATAAGTGAAAATATGAACAAAAACAAAGGAGTAAGATTTTTGACAGCTGTTGTCAGTGATGTTAATTGAATGATTTTTTTTTCGTTTAAGAAGAGAAACTTATATAAAAATGTTATTAATTTTGACCCAGGGCGAATCCATATCTTGCCTTGTTTTGACCCACGTAACTTATTTTATATCTGGGAAAGCTTATGACATAATATGGCAAAACTCGTTAACACCATGTACAATTTTGAAGTTGGCATACTTCATGATAGTTTTTTCCCATGGTGTAATTAGATACACCTTGGTTTTTCCTATATATGTATGTATGTATGTATATATATAAAAGCTGTCAGTCTTTTATCGGTTCTATCAATTCTTGATAAAATTTCACTGAATTGAATCAAAAGGTACGTTTTTTAAACATATGTATGCACAGACATACATACATACATAGTTATGTATTTATATAGACATAAGTGTACGCGTATAATCAACTGCGTATATACATGCATATATTGTTCGCAGGATATGCATAATCTAACCGCACATGCAAAAAAAAAAAATGGTTTCATATAAGCTTGCTTATATGGCAATTTTAATTGAGCAACTTTTGAACTGTTGGAAGAGATAGGGGAAATATTATAAAGAGGGGAGCAATCATATTTTCCTCTCGCCTATAAACTAAAATGTTGCTCAATTAAAAACTGCCGTGTGTGATCCGAGACAATACATATATTAAAACACTATAGCTTATATTAAAGCTGGGAGTTTATCACAAAAGTGGCAAGAATTACAAAAAGTATCACCTTGGGGTGCATTATGTAAGAGTAGTACCCAAGCCGTCGAAAAAGTGGCAAATTGCTACTTTAATAGCACCAACGGTAACGCTGGTAGTAAGGTATTATGGACAGGGTTGCCGTTGAAAATTTCGAAAAAGTATCATAAAAAGGTTATTTATGAAAATAAAAGGGTGGTCAATAAAAAGGTATTTTATAGTAAAATAGGGTAAAGTATTTTTGGGAACAAAAAATAAAATTTTTTTCAATTAATAAAAAGAAACACGAATTTTAACAATTAAATAAATACATTAGACTAATATAAAAATTAATTAACATATAATTATAATTTTGATTATATTTATTTGACCTTTTTAGTTTATTTTCTTATATTTGTTAAGCTCAAGGTCGTTTTATTTAATTGTAATTAGTTTTTAACGTATGTATATATAAAATTGTTAAAAATCACCAATGTACATTATTAAATGTATATTTATAACAAATTACTGTATTTATATAATAATTTAAAATTGGTAAATTCTTATATACTTATGTTTGAACATGTCCATATTTATATGTTTATATATACGTATGTGTATATACACGGGTGATATGTATGAATGTATATGTGTGTGTATATACGGATATACATATATGTATGTGTTGATATGCATATTCATACATTTATGTGTATGTGTGTACGTGTATGTATGTGCATGTGTGTAAGTACCCTGCAGTCAGACTGGGGCCAAGTGTCTCTATGTCAACACTAAAACTCTAGTAGTAGTTACACTGTCTACAATTTCTCTTTTATTCGTCAGTATAAAATAAAGAGAGAAAACAGATGTGGTGTATTTCTGGTGGATTTTGCAACAACTTGTCAATATACATAAATTAAGGTATAGAAATGTACCAGTAAATTTCTGGTTGGTATGTCTCCATGTTCCCATAAGAACTATGAATTCACTATCTAGTCAATTGTTTTAGTGTTACTAGTAGAATTTCAATGACAAACACATGCTAAATGTCTATAGCACAAAGTATTATATGGGGAATAATTGTAGAGTAGTACTGGTGACAAAGTCAAAAGCGACTCAGTACATTTTCACCATCGACATTTCCTTCAGGGTATGTACCCTGCAGGAGAACGAACTAGTGTTCAACTAGTATTTTTCTAGTACAGAAATCACCACCACTAGTTCCCAACTGTAAACTTTCCTATACTAGTACTATTGGTAGTAGTTTAGGACTACTTTATTACCAGTTCTTTTGTAAAGAAAAATTCTATAAAATTGGTGGTTTATTCCTTTGTTACCCAGTGACAACTTATACTTAAAATTCGAAATTTTTTATCAAAAATTCAGAAATTTATATAATTATAATTAATTATTATAATTATAATTATAATTATAATTATAATTATAATTATAATTATAATTATAATTATTTAATTATAATTATTTTTAGATCAAACTAAAATTTTACTAATTATATGATATCAATTTTGATACAGTGCAAGGGCTCTGTTAGACAATCAAAATTTATTTTGCAATGTGGTGCCTTGCAACTACTTCATATACTAGTACTCATCAGCACTAGTAATTTTAAGCAACAACTTTAGCCTTTTTTGCACTAGTTCTTGTTATTCTAGTAATTATACTAGTAGCTTTTAGACAATTATCGCCTATTCTCCTGCAGGGTATGTACATGGTATATATGTATGTGTATGTATATACATATATATATGTAAATGTATGTTTGAATGAGTTATATTTATATGCGCCTATATTACTACTATAGTTTTTTTAAAAAAGTCAACTTTCGAAAAATTTTATGACATATGTATTTCAAAACCGTTTTAATAATTTATAAAATATCAATTTTAATTGCTTATTTCCTGACGATGTTAACAAACTGTTAACGAAATATCGAAAAAACTAATTACTAGGGAAAGGATTTTCATGTAAATACATGTTTTCTGTCGTTGGTCGTAGATCAACGTAAATAAAATATCTTTGCGAATCATCAAATTTGTGACAAAATGGCATCGATTTGTTAGTGCATATTTTTGCATATTTTATAATAAATACATATTTTTGTATATTTCATTGTAAATGTATATTTTTAATATTTTTTAGTTTTTTCATGCTATAAATCAAATTTTAGTTTTTTTATTAGTTGTAAAATATTTATAAGCTGCAGTTTTTACGACTGTGTAAGAACAAAAAAGAGGAAAACTAGAAAAATTTACGATCGCATTTTTGGTGATATTATTCGATATTGAAAAACACCGTACGACTCCTTCAACTTATTTGAAAAGTGCAGTACCTTGGCTTAAGTCAAGAATACCAATACCATTGAAAATTAAAAAAAAAAAAAAATAGCACGGGATAATAGCCCTTTAAAACCCAAAAATGTTTGTGTAATATTTTTCAGCGCTCTGCACACGTTATTTTTTCCATTTGGGTGCAAATTTTTAGTCTTTAAAATTTCATTAATTTTATTAATAGAAATTTAGTATCCGCAGCCTTCTGCCTAATTGAGCGCACATAGTATTGCTTTCTTCTTCACACTATAGGCCAATTAGAGGCTTTCGTTACTTTAAAACCTCAAGTTGAATTAACTGAAGGTGTGGTAAAAAAAGTGTGCTCTGAAAGGCAGAATAAATGAAGAGATCAAAATAAATTAGAAATAGTTACAAAAATGATTTTTTTAAGTTTTTAATGTTATTAAATGTTGATAATTTGATTGATAAATGCATATTTTATCAGTTTTAAATACATATTTTATATTTTTACTGCATATTTTATGTACATAAAACGAGATTTTAAATACATGAAAATCCTTTCCTTACTAATTACAATTAAATAAAACGACATCGAGCTTAACAAATATAAGAGAATATAATTATAGTAATAATTAATTTTAAATCAATATTAACTCTCTAACTGGCCAGATCATATTAAGGATGGGATGAAGCTAATATTCTTTTTTCAGTGGATATAGCCAAAAGAACCGTAAGTTTTAATTTGCAGGTGAAAAAAACACATTAGGAACGAACAGTAGGGGGGTTTAATAATAATTCAATTCGAAACGGAAACTGTTCGAATTTGTATGTTATTAACATTACAATTCGAACACATTTCCGTTCGATTCGTATTACATAATAACACCCCCACCCCCACCCCCCGGGTAAAGAATAGTGAAAACAGTCTGTAGACGGTCTTTCCGGTTTGCAAGTAATGAAAAATCAAATATTTTAATTTTTATTTCTAAAAAGACGAAAGTAAGTTAAAATACATATTTTATAATTCTGATACTTCCAGAAATAATTTGATTTCAAATCAGGGATGTGGGTGTCATATTTTTCGCAATATTTTCAGCATTTATTGGCTTTTGTATCGACCAAAACAGTAAAATGATGGACGAACAGCACTTTTTCCAATAACTATAATGCTACACTGTGCTTCGTCCAAGTTTTGAGCATATGATTGCCTTACGGCATACATTTTGTTAAAATGATACAAAGGGATAAATTAAAAAAAAGTTAATAAAAAGTGTCATTGGCACGAGAAAGGGTCAAAAGTGTTGATGCAAATTCGGCTTTAAAAGCAATTTCACTAATATATAACAGAAATGTCGAACTCTTCAAAATTAGCAGTGTTAAAAAAAGAAAACGAAAAACTTTATAATTCTATAAAGTGTTAGAAATCAGCAGCTATTGCTATTTCCATTAAGAGAGCAAAAGTAGGAAAATGATAACAATTTTGATGAATGCAAACAATATTTAAATACTAATAAAACTCATACAATTCGTTTTTAATTTATTACAACTATTATTATTAATAAATGTACATTGAAAAACCAACAGCTGCAGCTCATCTCAGCTGAACACAGTTTTCAACAAACACCAGAGTTGCATTTCGAGTTTTACGCAATTACTACTAATTGCTCAATTTATTAATTGATTTATTGTATGGTAAATTGTGCTCAATTAATGGCCTATTTCCCACCTGCGAAAGACAACGTTTGACTTACAATTTATATTGAAAACAACAATAAAATACGAAAATTTGTTTTTGTTTTCAATATAAATTGCAAGTCGAACGTTTTCTTTCGCAGGTGGGATATAGGCCATAAGACCTTAATTGCATAAAATGTCCTAATTGCGCAATTAAGGGGTATGTCTGAACACGGTATTAGCGCTATTTTTATAAATTTATAATGAATGTAAACTGTTTATCCGTCCTATAAAATCCTACCTTTAACTAACGTCAAGTTGTAATAATGGTACTTATTGATGTAATAACGCAAACTATTTTTTAAAATTACAAAGTACATACATAATTTTAATCACATGAAATTTTACTTATGAAATCAGATCGAGTTTTTTATACCCATGTTCACTTAAGCTCAGAATTGTTAAAAAAATTATGTACTAAAGATCTTCCTGAAGCTTAGAATTTGTATAGCTTTGCAAAACTGTTGAACTTTTATGAGCCACTGTTAAGTGTTTTCAGTGAGATCTTCTTGCTTTCCAGGTAAAAATTCAAAAATCAGATACTCACATTCATGCACATTTTGTGCTAAATATTTACTTATGCCGATGTACATATGTATGTACTTACTTAGATATACATACATATGTACATACATATATGTATACCCAGGGAACATTTTTTGTCATAAAACGCTTAAACCGAATTATTATAAATTCTCCCAGGTATTTAGCAAAATATTAGTCCCAAATATGGTGTCCTCATATCAACAGATGATGATCAGTTGTAAGTTTCTTGTTGTTGCATATCATATCAAAATGAGTTCATCTTATTGAATTCGACCTGCATCAGAGTAATATGCACATTGTCGGAAGAAAGTTTAATTTCCCTCTCATCCATACAATTGAAAAAACATATCTATTTTTTATGCTACTTGTCTGCACATTGTCGGAAGAAAATTTTTAAAGCATATATTCTTAAGACATTTAACAGAATGCACACTGTCGCTATAACAATTTGCATATACATATACATATGTTCTCAAGTTTATTCAACTTATTTGTTCGACGCACAGAGGAGTGTTTGAGACAAAAAGTTGGCCAATATTGTTTTTTAAGTTTAGATTGCTTGTGAAAAGTTATTGAGTGCCCCTAGATCAATAAAACTTGGCTGAAATATGTCTATTAGTTTTAACCTGTTAAACCCTGAAAATAAGAAAAATCGGACTAAGGGGAAAAAGTTCCCGTCATAGAAACTAATCTTACCTCTGATAATAAAAATTTTTCTTAACTTTTTTCATACTTTCGTTTAGAAAATGCAATTTTTAACGTCAGCGAAAGTTCATAACCCTAAACCTGGACCTAGGAGACCGTAAGATGGCATTTTTGTCCCCGCTTCCCTAAGTGGGCGGTGACAAAAATATTATTTGCAAAAATAATGTAAATATAAAAGATATTAATACTTATAACTTAATATCATAAAAATTAAAATTTTGAGCTTTTATGTGCAGGTAGGAGCAAAACAATTCATGACTGACAAAAGGTTTCTTACTCATATCTATCTATGAAAGATGAGCAAAAACGGAAAAAGGTGAAGTTTTCAAAGAAAACATTCCTTGAAATTTGGTAGTCGGTAGTTTGATGTGGTGAATGTGTTTAATACATAATGTCTTCAAAATTTACATTTCGTTAAATTCATTTTTGCCTTTTTGGCCAGCTTTTTGATTCAAATACTCCTCTGTGCGAAGATATGTACGAAGATATCACGACTTAAACAAAATCGCCAAAAAACAGAAACATATTTTATTTTATTTCATAATGAAATAACTCATATATATACATATATATATATTTGACACTCAGTCTTTAATATATTAATGGTCCTATGTATAATCAAAAATTGGCATGAAGTTTGCATAAGTGGCGAAATTGAACATGATCTTTACGTGTTTTGCCATATAATTTTACATTAAAAATCATGCTAGCATGTAATCGTGTGTTAAAACTATATTATGCGGTGATTTTTAATGCCAAATTCTATAGAGGAACTCGTCAACAAATAGTTAAATTTTGTCACTTATGCTAACTTCATGCCAATTTTTGATTATACATAGGGCCGTAAGAATTTATGCTTGCTTATTTGTCAAGCATTTCGTTCTTCAGTTGACTTCAAACCAAAATTTCTTAAATAAGCAAGAAAAACTTTTAATATGTTATGGAGAATCGCAAACATAATAAGTTTAAAAGGCTCAAACAAAAATCTTTATCAAACAGACATCTTTATCCGATTTTCAACCCATATTTCATATTTCACAAAACAAAATAAAAAAATATTTAAGAAGTGAAAATAAACAAAATACTAATTTTTATGAAGAAATACCGCAGCATACATATTTATTTAATGTAATATGTCCGGTTTCCTGTCAACCACTCATACAATTTTTGTTACGTTTTCAGGCAGAATTCGCAAAGATGTGTTCGCTGGGTATATAAACACACTCACTCAATTATTCAACTCTAATTGAACGTTACATTTTTTATATGTGCATACGTATATGTACATCTGTGTGTGTTAAAATGCCAACATAACTGCAGGCTGATGACATTTCGGCAAGATTAACAGTGTGACGATGCTTCCGAAACAAATGCATACTTACTTTTATTTTCAAACTAACCATGCTTATAATAAAATGTAATTACCTCATATATTGTTACACAAATGCATACATACATACTTGTGTACGTACATATATACGTACATTCATATGTAAATAAATAGTGTGTAGGTGTATATGTATTTAACTTAAATTCAGGTAAACGATGCAATTTTCTTAAATACAGGCACAACAGCCAATTTAATTAAGTACACTTCCATTTCCACAATCTGAGACAGATTTGCGATAAAAACGCATGGTGCTCTGTTGAATGATTCAGTTGCATTTGTTAGCAATTTATCAGTTAGTGGGCTTAAAAGAGAATAAATAATATTTGATTTTAATTTCTATTGAACAGACGAAATTGTCGTTATGTTTACGAAGTATTTGATGTGTGTTTTCCTGTGTAATATTTTGCACTTCTATTGTGTTGGTGTTGACTGTTTAAATGCTGAAGAAATCTCACACTCAAACGAAGTAGTGGAGTCTAAGCCTTCGAAGTGGCTAAAAGGAGTTCAAGATATATTTGCAAGTCCTACAGGTCATGTTGTGGTCCAAGTCGCAAAAGAACTAATAAATCGTTCAGCCGGAAACAGTCAAGTAAGAATATTAATTGCTTTATATACATACATATGTATGTATGTATGTATATGTATGTGTGTATATACATAACGCATTTTTTCTTCTCAAAGGGGCCAACTGAAAATTTAGCAATTTTTTACTTTTTGCAAGGAAACGTTATACAATTACTATATATATGCCCACTGTAAAAATCGTATATCTTATCTTACTTATCTTTCGCAAAAAATAGAGTTGTACTTCTCTTGTTAACTCTTATTATTTCTGTGGTAATAAGAAAAAAGTGCTTAAATCATATTTTAATGTTTTGTAGGAGAACGCTTTTAAACTTTCAATTCGATTTCTAGAAATTTATTTCTTTTACAAAATTTTGAAATTCGGTATTGACTTTTATTTATTTTAGGAAAACATCGCTCTACACAATATATGTATATGTACTAAAGTCCTGCACAAGAACATTTATAAGACCTTTCAAGACAAGAGATTTTTTCAAATGCTTTACTACAGCGAAATATTCTAAGACAAACGCTAAACAACACTGTTGGCAAAACATTTGTTTTAGTAGTTTGTCTTGCCAACAGTGTTGTTTAGCGTTTGTTTTAGAATATTTCGCTGCAGTAAAGCATTTGAAAAATCTTTCATGTCTTGAAAGGTCTTATAAATGGTCTTGTGCAGTACACTAATATGTACATACATATAAAATATTCATCGTCAGCCCATTATTGGTTTGGAGCATATACCAAAAAGCATTATGTATACCAAAGTATAATCTAAATTGAGCTGTTATCCCATATGAGATTAACATAAAAGTCCAAAACATATAAGCAGCAATTCACTCATTCACAACTTCCTGAAAAATCGGACCAAATAATTCAGATTTTGACCAGAAGTATTTTTAAATCTGAAGATTACAGGGGTGCCATTTACTCAAAATCAGCTTGTCTCGACTTTAGCACTTTTTCATTTTTCCCCCAGACCGCCATTTGAGGAGCAAGTGCGATTCTTATACATAATTATTTTAAATTTTTTTTATAGGTTTTAAGTCTAAATTTGACAAACCTGTTGATTATACTACTCCTAAAAGTTCTAATATTCTCAGCTGGGTTGCTAGGAGCTGGTCATTGGAGTAACTATGGTTATGCTCGTTCAAGAGATGATGGTAAGCTTTTATATTTATATCTTGGGAATAAAAAATAAACAAAATTCTTCTTAAACAGAATCACGATTAATAAAATAATATTAATAAGCAAAAACAAGTGGCTCATTTAATACAACAATGTCATAACTAAAAAAACTTGGCTAGGTTTACAGCAAACGTGTTTAAAGTTTTCAATTTGCATATAACTTACATATAACTGAATCTTACCCCATGTTTCTACAACCCAGACGGTCGACGTGAGTATAAAATTTGTATGGAAAGCACTCAGTTTTTTGAGTGAATTTCATACAAATTTTCTAGACGAGTCGTCTGCCTGACTTGTAGAAACTGCACATTAATTATTTTTAACTTTTTAGTGCTTATTTTGGAAGTCGGTTTAATTTTTTTTAAAAGTTTTATTTTAAGTTTAAGTTGAGTTTCGACCTTCAAAGTTTTCAGAGACTTGCATATGTACATATATTTAATATGTATGCCAAATATATTTTTTGTTTTGAAAATTTCAACACGTCATATTCCTATTTAAAGATATTTGTTGTGCATTTTTACCAAAAGGGAAAAAGGTTGCCTTGCAGTGTTCATCACATATGTAAAAACATCCTATAGGAAAAATATAAGGGTTGCAGTTCCTATGCAGATTCATCATAAAAATCTGCTGAAGGAGGAATTTCAACCGACCTATTTTTAGGTTCAGACGTGAACTTTCAAAATGCCGATAGATGCGTATCTCGCATTTTGGTCTCGTCTCTCAGAACCTTGTTATTTTCGAATAGATCTGATTTTTTTTTGTACCGTTCTATTTAGTAATTTAATATGAATATTTATTTCTATGCATTTGCAGGCATTAATTAATAAAAAAAAGCTTCATACATTTATATATATTTTATTTTCATCTTTACGTTCAAGGCCTCTCATTTTTGATTAACGAGGGTGAATCATATATAATTACTGGATTTTTAGCTGCACAAAGCGGGTACGATGATTGCTTGTATGCAGCTGCATGTGAAGCTCCTAATGTGGCCTACGAATATGCCAAAGCAGCCAAAGCTTTAATTGACAGCGTTTCAAAATATGAAGGGTAAGTTCGTTACTCATGTTGAGAAAATATACATACTTACTTAATCGTAAAATAAAAATTTATGTATACTAATTTGAAATTTAGTTAGAGTTGATTTGAAAGGCGTTCATAGCTTGCATAAACTCATTTTTGTCTTAATTCTAAAGCACGATTAAGCAATTATTCCTGATTAAAATTCATTCGAGTTCAATTAAATTTAATATGTGGAACTCAAAAATATTTTTTTAAAGATATGATGACATAGCAATAGAAAAGCGATATGCACACTTATATTTCTCACATAATATAATAGCCCAATTCACAATCTTGTGCAAATGGTCTTGCATCGTTGCATCGTTGCATGTATATTGATAATCACCACTTAACAATTCTTAGTGGTGAGTATCAATATACTATACCACTTTGCACATGCAACGATGCAAGGCCATTTGCACAAGATTGTGAATTGGGCTATTATATAAATATGTGTGTGTATGCACATACTTTTAATTAATTTCCGAATATTTTCAGAGTTGATTTCGAAAATACTCGATATGTTCAATTGATTGTTTTAGTTGAAGAAGCAGCTCACAATGGATACCGAGGGATACCATGCAACACATCGAAAATTTGTGATGGTTTATTTTAAGCTTCCTTTTGCTATTAAATATTGTAAAAAGTATGAATGTACTTATTACTTCTACTGGAAAAATAATTGATAAAACTATGAGCAGAAAAAGTGAAGAATAATTTCAATATAAGACGTTTCTATGTAACAATCATTAGTAAAGACGAGCTTTAAGTAAAAAGTTAAATATAATATTTGATTATATGATACTAGTTAATATTAATTAAAACTTTACTCTAATTTATGTTTTTAATTTAACAGTTGAAATACATTTGCATTTAAAATAAGATAAAAATAAAATTAATAAACTAAGAATAAAAAAAAACAATGTGAGTCCAATCACAGGGGAGATGTGTAAACATCTAGTAATTAAATTTTTTTTTAAAGTTGGAAGTACTTATGCTTTTAGTATATTTTTTTTAAATTAATCAATTAAATCAGAAATAATTTTTAGTCAGGCTTAAGTTCAGTAATTTCCACATAATATCCACTACTATAATACTTATATGTATGTACCGACGGTACATCGAATAAGTAAAAATAATTAATGTGATGATCGTAAAAGATAAGCAAGAATAGTTAAACATACGTAGGTAGAGTAATATAACTTCGTGCTAACATAAATAGAAAAATGATGAAATGGAAAAACAGGGGAAATAAATAGTGATACTTACATATGTATTTACCAAAGGTAAATCAATAATTGTACACAACAATCATTTCTCACATTCCGTTTCATTAGAATTTAAGTTAAATAGCTGAAGTTAATAACAATCTCTACCCAAGTAGATAGACTAGGGTGCTGATGAAGTGCGTTGCTGCACAGAAAAATATCGGTATTTCCCCCAGCTTAAAAGTCTAATTTAATTTTTCTTCTCTTCTTTAGAAACTCACATTAATTAATAAAATATTTCATTCAATAAAAAGAATTGAAATTACTGAACTTAAGCCTGACTAAAAATTATTTCTGATTAAAAATTCACTATATTTCAATTAAAAATCTTAAAATGTCTTAATCAATTAAAAGTATCAAAACTTTCAATATTGTAAATACATAGGAATTTGCTGGAGTTTGTTTGTTTTATTTAACTTATTTAGTTAGTAAATGGGCACACTGCAGTATATGTATATGTACTGCATTAAAAATTGCAGTAAGCAGTAAATTTACTGATTACTGAAAAAAATCTGTACATTTTTACTGATAATGAAATTTAATTTGCATTACCAGTAAAATCGTAGGGCCGTATTCATAATGAAATTGTAGCAAGTGGCAAAGTTTTTTTCATTCAAATTTTGAAATTTTTGTATGAAAAAAATTTAGCCACTTGGTAGAATTTCATTATGAATACAAGCATTACTGATTACTGCAAATTCAATGCACCTCATCATATAATAAATAATTTAGGCACTTTATAAAAATTGCAGAAAAAATTTTTAGTAATCAGTAAAAATTTACTGGTTAAAAAATTATTTTTACTGAAATTTTAGTAGTACTGCAATGTGCCCATCTATGGTAAATGCCTTAAGTACAAATAATTAATATTGGCTTATGGCAACTAAAATAAGATATATAAATTTTTGACTCTACTGTATTTAAATATGTATGGAAAACTGCATCTATAGTAGTGGAATTATTAGTTATGGGGGTTTGTGGAGAATTGCTCATATGCCAGTGAAAAACGTCAAATAAAAATTTTAATAATGCTTGCGACTGTGGGTTTGTAAAGTTTGTATTAAAATCTCCACCCATCATAATTGGCATGAGATGGAGATTGATACCCAATTATCGTGCACCAGCTTCAGTGTAAGGCAACAGTACGTAATGAAGATATGTTATATTATAATATAATATTATGAATTCTTTATAAAGACTGCTATATATTTTTTAAACAAATATTTGACGCTTAAAACGCTCTTTTATTTAAAAGTTTGTATATATTTTATGTATTTTATTTTTTTTTCAACTTTTTAACAAAATTATCCCCACTGGCAACACTATTACACTTCACAAGCATTTTCTATTAAAATTAACTCCTGAAGGTATGCTTTAAAATTTTAATGAGTTATTTCTATGCATCTGTTAAGTTTCTTTGTACTTCTTGTTCGTATAATTACACTAATACAATCATACATAGCTCACACCGATTTCATAACGCGATGTGATCTAACTCAAAATTTGTGATTGTATTATGAAAAAGATTTTTACCACCTAGCGTATAGATGTTTACACATCAAATATAATTGGCAAAAGCTTTAAAATTTTTGGTAATCCCTTACAGAATAATGTATTGCACATATTTATCTCATTTTACTAGGTTTACAAATTAGCTGTTCGTAATAAAAAAAAAACAGTATTATATGTGAAAGTGTAATTATTTGTTTAGTTTCTGATAGGCATTAGTCGGAGCATGTGAAAAATAAAGTGTTAAAAACAAGAAATAATTAAAACCGAATAAAAATATAAAAATCTGTACGCTCAATGTCCATAAATTCTGTGGCAATATGGAAAAAGTGCTTAAGTCATATTTTGCTGTTTTACAGGAGAGCACTTTTAAGCTTTCAAGTCGATTTTCAGAAATTCATTTCTTTTACAGTTAAATTGGGAAATTCTTTTTTAACCTTAATTTTTTTTGCAAATATCATTGTACACACTATAAGTAATATATTGAAGCAGTTATTCCAAATGATATTAGAAACCTAAGAAAGATAAGTCGCAAGTCATAGTGCTATAACTTCCTGAAAGATCACACAAATTAATAGAGATATTGACCAGGCGTACTTTAAAATGTGCAGATTACGGAGATGCCATGAACTCAAAATCAGCTTATCTCGACTCAAGCACTTTTATCTTCTTTCCAGAGAATTGTTTTTGGACTTAGCAAATCCTTTTTTCGACAGAATTACAGTAGCCGAATTCACAATCTTGTGCAAATGGTCTTGCATCGTTGCATGTGCAGAATTGTATAGTATATTGATACTCACCACTAAGAATTGTTAAGTGATGAGTAGAATATACTATACCACTAATGCTAATGCTTTTTTTTGAAAGAGGAATTTGTTACTTAATGGGCAACTAATAGTACGTAGGTTGTACGAGAAATAAAAATCATATAAAAATTATGTTGTGAATATTAATTTTTTTGAGGCGTTTTTCCTTTTTTTTTTGCGAAAGAGTAGTGACATTGTTTATCGTTTTCTGGCAAAAAGTGAAAACTGTTAACTTAATTCAATAATTTTTTTTTTTTTTGAAAATTTTCAGTAATATTTTATTAACAGACTTTAAAAAATTAGTTTAAAGTTCGTTTAAATGTATTTTTTGTTTAATGTATTTTTTTGATAAAAATAAATGCATTGAAACTATATGCATACGAGTATGTATATACAGGCTGGCGCAGAATGAGCTATATGGTTTGAATTCTTTATAACTTTTATAATTATTATTCTTTCTTTGTTTTTTTCAGCATTTTGTGAAGAAGACTTGGGGAATTAATTATGAATCATTACAAGATCGACCAACGTACAAAAATAATTGAATTTTATTTTTCAAACCAACAGTCTATTGTGTTGACACAGCGTGCATATCGTCGTTATTTTAATGTGCGCATGGCATCCTTAGTTTTCTTTGGGGATATTGGAAAGAAAAAGTATACGTTAACAAACCAAGAACCATACTCCAACTAAAAACCAACATTCGAAATGAAATCATGGTAATTACACCCGGAATTTTGCGAAAAGTTATGGAAAATATGAGATGTATACAATCTCTCGCTAAAAAGAGCACGTATGTATGTGCGAAGCAGAAAATGGACATCACTTACATGATTTCATTTTTCACAGCTTATTGCGCAAAATTCCCCAATAATATACTATATTTAAAAAAAATATAATAATGCCCTAAATAAAAAAAGGTATAAACCATATAAACCATATAGCTCATTCTGCGCCACCTTATATTTTATAAATTCTCTGAAAATACTGAATTTATGCTCTTACAATGTAATGTAATGTAACTTAGTGGTAAGCTTTTGTATTTAAATGTCTTGAGTGAAAACATAAACGTTTCATAAATGGTTTTATGTTTACATATTTTGACATTTGAGAAAATGAGCAATTTTTCATTAAATATTATTTAATTTAAACTCTTCATCAGAGGCTCCAGTAACAGTTTTTACATATTCGGGGTAATGCAGTAGTCCATCCTTATTAGCGTCGGCAAGTTGAAGAAATTCATCTATAACTGCTGTAAAATATAACAGATAAGAAAATAATAATAAAAAGTATGCATTTGGTGCTGTTCATACATATCGAGCCATAACAGCTAAAAGAGCTTAAGAGAAAAATTTTTTGGACTAGGTTTTTTTTTTTGACGAAAATGGGTTATTTACGACAGTAAATAATCGATTTTATGTCGCTTAAGCTTTTTTGGCGGTTACGACACGATATATAAATTTATTTATTAATCGTATGTTAAATGAATAATACCGATATATTGGAACATCAATATACTCGTACATATACATATATACATACACATTTGTGCGATATGATTGTTCGTACTTATCGTCAAGTCTTTGCTATAAAAGTTTCTGATATCAACTTCTTATAAATATTTTAAATGCTTTCTAGTAAGTTCTAAAAAATTTTTGAAAAATATGGACGCATGTTCGTTATATTTTGCTAAAACAACAACACAACGTCGGGTGGTTATTGGTTTGCCAGTAACCACCGCACAGAATATTTAACATAGCGTCTATACCTGATATTAAATCTGATATAATATGAGAGAGAACGGCGGCAGAATGAGAAGAAAAATATATTTATATTAATTTTAATATCTATGTAGGGGAAAACGTACACTTGTAAATATCATAATATTTCATAATTATCAGGCAGTCGTGCAGTGAACATCTTTGTTTATTTGAATAGTAATGTGTATTTCATAAAAATTTTGTGATTTCCTTAATACATCGTGTATAATTAAAGCATTTCATCAACTTTTTTTTATCAAAAAATATTCATTTTCAAATTCACAAAATTCTCTTCTCGTATCTATGTATGTGTGCGTTTTTTGACACTTGATATCATAATGTTGTTTTCTAAATATATGTATATTACGAAAACAATATTATAATATCTGATATAATATTAATATAATACTAATATTGCAGTCCACACGTAATATAATTCGCTCTGCTATGAAATTTGACGTTTGCTGATAGAAATATATTTGATATTATATCAGGTATAGACGCTATGTAATGTAAATACATATATATATAATATAATATATTATTATTGCGGCAATCCAGTAACCACCAGTGATGGGAATTGGAAATCTTCATTTCGTGCCAAATCAGCTTTTAAATAGTGCCAAAATCACTTGAATAGTGCCAAACCACATTTTTATATAATTTTAATGTTGGCACTTGATGTTCATTTAAACTATGGTTCTTGAGTGATAATTTATTGTGTTCATAACTAGAAAAATTTACGAATATCACAGAAAACACGGTCTAAAATTAGTTGTATATAGGACATTAATACATTTCGAGCTCTATTTTCGATTTAATCGTGAATGACATGTAGTAAAAAATTAACTTTTTTGTTATTAAAATTGCAAAATTGTTGATAACTTTTAAAATAAAGGCTGTAAAATCTATCGTAAGCGACAATTTACGTATGTACTCGTAAAACATACTTGAATATTATAAGAAAAGCTCCTCGTAAATCGAAAGTAATGCTCGATATGTATGCATCATATATTAATAATTTATACTTATTTACAAGAAATACAAATATAAAAACATTTTTTGCGTAATAGTAATAATTTTAAAGGACATACTTTAATATTATAATGACCCTAAACTAATTTAAATGATAAAATAACTTTTTCTTATTAGATGTATATACATACTTAGTGACAATTATATAGTTATGGTTCAGGCTTTTTTTATGGTTAATATACTGTCGAGTTGTGCAAATTCGTGCACGTTAAAAATAATAATAATAATAGTAATTTATCAAACAAAGATTCTGTCGGTATAGTAGAATTTGTATGTATTGCTTTTTTGGTTCATCATTTTATATGTACTAGATATACCGAACGGACGACACACTCGTCCGTATTCTAGAATCAAAATGTAAATAATTTAAGATTCAAAGAAAATGTATCTAAACGTCATAAAAAATTCATTAAATCACAGCCACACACAAACTTACATACATATGCAAGCATAATTAAATAACACATGAAATTACATATAATTTTTTTTTATAAAAGCATAAACAAAATCCCTACAACCAACCTAATTCAATTTATTCAATGTGGCTTTGTTACAACAACAAATAAGAGAAAAAGAATTGTAAGTTGAAGAGAAATACTACAAACACACACACACACTCATGCTTTGTTTCTTTTTTTACTTGTAAGCTAATAAATGCGTGTGTAATATGTGTGCATGTAGTAGTAGCAACTTTAAACGCTTATAGCTCCCAAAATACTACACTGATTTCAATAAAATATAGATTCTGCACATCTGTATAAAAAATCCTTTAAAACCATATAAATCTTTTTCAAATCGGTGCGGTGGTACCAGCGTAAAAGGGATTACAAAAAACATGTTCGCCTATTAATTATATAGATTACGATTATATAAAAGATATATTGTTAGACTTGAAAAATCTTTGCCATGTATTAAAGATGCTAAAGTTTATAATTGCAGTCCATTTAAAATTTTACTTTTGATCAAATTTCGAACTAAAAATATACTTTCAACGCAAATAGTATTATTTGTGTCTACAATTAGAACATATGTATTCTGGCGCACTCTTTGGAAAGCAATTAAAATAAAAGTCCTTGAAGTCATATTTAGTTTTCATATATGACACAAAAGAAATACAATAAGACTTTAATTCTATTTTTGAATTCTACAACTTTATGCTGGGAAAATTAGTTTTTGATTATTAATAGTTCAATTTCAGTACCGCAACAACATTCTTCCATTGTATCGAAATTCTCACCAATTTCGATCTATATTGTCAACATGAAGATCTTCAATATATTGTTACGAAAATAGCCGTCAACAATGTTAAGTAGCATTACACAGAAATATTCCAACAGGGTTAATGTAAATGCTACGCGAAAATATTCCTACAGGGTCAAAGCAAAGAATAGTCTAGAAAGTAGCCAACAACTTAATAAGCATGCCTAGCTTGACTAAACAAGCAAAAGCAACAACAACAACAAAAGCGTCTGCTTATTAAGAAGATTCACATATTTGTACACATACATACATGCCAATTCAAACGAAAAGCAAAAGATAAACAACCACCGTGTGTTGCTTAGTTAATGATGTACACACGTACGCATATACACATGTATGTACATAGTTACCACATGAACTTAATTAGGCAGCATACAAGATGATAATGATCGTCTAGACATTGCTTGAAACTTCTAGTGGAATTTCTGTGAAATATAAATAGAGGTGACGCATCCAATGAGTTAGTTAGTTGCAGTTGTAAGTCAGTCGCGAACAGTTATAGTTAGTGCTAATCAGAAAGTAGTGAAGTTAAGAACTCGTTAGTCAGTTGAAATTAAGTTGTGAATTAATAATAGTCTATCGTGGAATTGAGATTATTGTGGTCTATCGTGTCGACTGGAGTAAAGGGAACAGCGCAGCGAATAGACGTGTATAAGGGTGTAAGTAAAGCCAGTGAGTCTTTATTGGTGTATCAACTGTAAGTATCGGCAGAGTGAGTGCCGTGTGTGACAAGCAGCAGACAAAGAGGTATTGGTGTATCAACTGTGCGTGACGGCAGAGTGAGTCTCGTAAGTGACGAGTAGCAGACAAAGAGGTGTCACGTGATTACTTGTGCAGCCAGCTAAGAAACGTGCGTAAACTACAGCGAGGAAGGCGCAGTGGTAACCAGTTGTGAATATTTGTGTGTAATTTTATTAGTTTAAGTTGTGTTAGTTTATATAAGCTCTTGAGTAATTTAGTATAAGTGTATTTGTAAATAAAACTTGTATCATTCTTAACCCTAATTACTACACTCGGCTCTTGTATTCATTTGCAAATCTTCGGATCTACGGAAAAGCGTTTTTATAGAGAGAAAAACGTAACATTTGGTGTCAGAAGTGGGATTTGCAAATACAAGCGATACGTTTAAAAAGGGTTAAGCGAAAAGCAAGAGTAATAAGAAAAGGAGAATCTCACACGTTTGAAAAGGTTAAACGTAGCAATTGGTTTTTGAGGAGAGATGAAATTTCAAGAGCTTAACGTGGATCAACTCAAGCAAGAGTTGAGTAAGAGGAAATTGACGACAACTGGTGACAAGGTAATACTACAGGAGAGATTACTGCAAGAGTTAGAGCGGCGCAATATCGACATTGAAACTTATGAGTTCGATGAAAAAGAAGAAATTGAGGTATGTACTCGTACAGCGGCAACCAGTACAGACATTGGTGCAATGTTTGCTGCTATGATGAGTAAAATGGAAACAATGCTTCAAGAAACTTCTAGAGCAAGCAATGAGAAAATGGAGGCAAACAATGACAAACTTCTAGGCCAAATGGAAGAGAGACTTCAGGAGTCTTCTAAGCTAAACAACGACAAACTTCTAGGCCAAATGGATGAGAGACTTCAGGAGTCTTCTAGAGCAATGAAGGCTGAAATTCAGGAGTCTTCTAGAGCTATGAAGGCTGATTTTCAAGAAACTTCTAAAGCCAACAACGAGAGAGTTTTAGCTGAAGTTAAGGCCACAAACGAGAAACTTCAAGAAATTTCTGAGGCCATAAAAAGACGGGCATGTGATGTAGAAATGCAAGTCAGTAAATCTGATGAAAAGAATACTGGCTTGGATGACATTTCTGGCAAAGAGGAAAACGTTGACCAAAGACTGAAGGCAGAAGATGAAATTAGCAGTGGGCAGTGTCAACAAGTTGGACGTGAGCCAGAAGTTTTCAGCAAAGAAAATGAAGCTAGTGACGTAGAAGATGTACATGTGGTCTGTGAAACAGAGAAACAAGCTATGCAAGCTATGGGTGAAATGGTATCGCTCGCTCAGGGTAAAGAAAATGCTACCGTATACAAAGCGCGTAGCATAAAAGCAGTCAGGAAGAAGAAGACAACTTCTATACGGAGCCTAAAGCGTGTGGTAAGGCAAGCTCTAGTCAAGGTACAAGGAAGAGTCGGAGCCAAAGGCCATAAATGTGGAATGGTAAGGCAAGCTCTAGTTAAGGGACAAGGTAGAGTCAGAGCCAAGGGCCATAAATGTAGAATGGTAAGGCAAGCTCTAGTCAAGGGACAAGGTAGAGTCAGAGCCAAGGGCCATAAATGTAGAATGGTAAGGCAAGCTCTAGTCAAGGGACAAGGTAGAGTCAGAGCCAAAGGCCATAAATGTGGAAGGAGTTGTCATCTACAGCGTACGGCAAGGCAAGCTGTAGTAGAAATACCAGACAGATTCAGTACCATGGGCTGCAAATGTGGAAGAACTTGTCATCGCCAGTGCAAGGCAAGGCAAGCTGTATTGGAAACAGGAAGCAGAGTCAGTACCAGGGGCCACAAATGTCAACGAAGTAGTCATCTCCAGCGTATGGCAATACAAGTTCCAGTTGAGAAACGAGGCAGAGCCAGAACTAAAGCCGACAAATATGGAAGAGGTAGTCGTCTCCAGCGTAACTACAAGGCGTTTAGAAAACGCAGAAAAAGAAAGGCGATGATGTGCCTATTCGGGACGAATAGGCTTAAGTGGGCGGCAGTGTTACGAAAATAGCCGTCAACAATGTTAAGTAGCATTACACAGAAATATTCCAACAGGGTTAATGTAAATGCTACGCGAAAATATTCCTACAGGGTCAAAGCAAAGAATAGTCTAGAAAGTAGCCAACAACTTAATAAGCATGCCTAGCTTGACTAAACAAGCAAAAGCAACAACAACAACAAAAGCGTCTGCTTATTATGAAGATTCACATATTTGTACACATACATACATGCCAATTCAAACGAAAAGCAAAAGATAAACAACCACCGTGTGTTGCTTAGTTAATGATGTACACACGTACGCATATACACATGTATGTACATAGTTACCACATGAACTTAATTAGGCAGCATACAAGATGATAATGATCGTCTAGACATTGCTTGAAACTTCTAGTGGAATTTCTGTGAAATATAAATAGAGGTGACGCATCCAATGAGTTAGTTAGTTGCAGTTGTAAGTCAGTCGCGAACAGTTATAGTTAGTGCTAATCAGAAAGTAGTGAAGTTAAGAACTCGTTAGTCAGTTGAAATTAAGTTGTGAATTAATAATAGTCTATCGTGGAATTGAGATTATTGTGGAGTCTATCGTGTCGACTGGAGTAAAGGGAACAGCGCAGCGAATAGACGTGTATAAGGGTGTAAGTAAAGCCAGTGAGTCTTTATTGGTGTATCAACTGTAAGTATCGGCAGAGTGAGTGCCGTGTGTGACAAGCAGCAGACAAAGAGGTATTGGTGTATCAACTGTGCGTGACGGCAGAGTGAGTCTCGTAAGTGACGAGTAGCAGACAAAGAGGTGTCACGTGATTACTTGTGCAGCCAGCTAAGAAACGTGCGTAAACTACAGCGAGGAAGGCGCAGTGGTAACCAGTTGTGAATATTTGTGTGTAATTTTATTAGTTTAAGTTGTGTTAGTTTATATAAGCTCTTGAGTAATTTAGTATAAGTGTATTTGTAAATAAAACTTGTATCATTCTTAACCCTAATTACTACACTCGGCTCTTGTATTCATTTGCAAATCTTCGGATCTACGGAAAAGCGTTTTTATAGAGAGAAAAACGTAACAATATATTTTGTTCAAAAAGTTTTGACGAAAAGGACGAAATAAAAAAGCCAATTTAAAATTAATTGTAGTCTTATATTTTTAGATTGCGTTTCGATAATTTACTATTTCAAGGACATAAAATAAAAATAAAAATGCATCTTGGTTATATAATCCGTTAAACTATTTAATGTGAATAAAATTTTATCATTGCGTTATGACTGAAAATTTTATAATGTGAAGTAATATTTCAAGGCTCACAGTGTTCAAAGACTCTATCTGCAACAATCTTCACGAGACAACCAACGGTTTGGGGAATAATTGAGAACTTCATAAATTTCAGAGTGCCAAAAATGGCACAATTGTGCCACATTTCCCATCACTGGTAACCACCCGACTAAAAGTTCTACGTTTTTTTTAAGAAAAAGCTTGAAAAAGAACTTTTTCGGGCTCTACTGAAGAAATTTAATTTTTGGACATACGCTGTTATTAATGAAAACCACAGAAAACTACTTCATTTAAAACATATGTATGTATTTTGAGGCATTAACTTCATACAAAACACCACACATGAATATGTATTTATGTATTTACGTACAATAATTTCGACGTGTTACCTATAATATGATCCATTTCTTCGTTGGCACTTTTTATATAATTGTCCCGGTCTATTTTTTTAAAATTCTCGTCTTGATGTACTGCTGCCTGAAGCATTTCTAAGCCATCTAGTGCGTTGTTGTTATCACTATCATGCAACTAAGTAAGTTTTATGTGAGATAAAATAAAATACATTTTTTAGTTAATTTTAATTATTATTCGAACTCCATTTGTTTCTATATTTATGATTTTTTAACAGGCTAAAGTTCGTATCGCTTTTTAAGCCAAATTACATGTGATAATTATTAATGAACAAATAACACCAAAGTTAGTTGTAAATATTCTGACAACACATAGTTGAACGGAACAGCCAGCCGTTTTCGAAGGCCACTAAACCTTCATCATCAGCGTTCTTTTGTGTTCGGTCCACTGTGTGTGGTGTCAGTTGATGTAGATTTCTGCTTTATATACTTAGCATTATTGCAAATGGAATATGTGAATTGTTTTGACTCATCGTATTTCAATTTGCTGAAAGCTTTTTTGTATTGTAAGCTCAATTTTACCATCTCTATATTTACAACAGTCTTACCATTGTCGTTTTGTTCTTTTACTAATTATACACATGTTAGTTAATTTGCTTATTTTTTGTTCTACTTAAGACAAACTTTTTTGGTTTGCTACTATTAAGTATTTTTTTTTTTAATACATTTTTATTAGTTTCAATTTGCATTAGAACTATTTTGTTTCTTATTTAATTTAGAGCTTTCGTATTGTTAAGGAAGTCAAATTTGGTTGTCTGTTATTTTTTTTTTAATTTCTTATAAGTATTTCTTTTAACTATCAGAGACTGGGAGTTGTATAAAAGAACGTTAATTGGTTGATCAACTTAATTTTGTCGTAATCTGTACATAGCTGCACTAAACCACACAGCGATAATATAAAGAAAGTTGCACTTACGGCATTCGATATCGATCGAAACCTCCATGAAAACACATAAAATTAAAATTTTATGAAAATTTGTTCGATATCGAATACCGTAATTTGGCTCCATTATTCCATAACGGCCTTATTTCTATAACTTCTTAAGGCTTTGTCTTAAAAAACTTTAAAAGCCTTCATAATTTTTATAAATAAGGCTGCAAGTTTTTATTCTTCTGTGTAAAATGAAAATATTTATATTCGTAAGTTAGCTTTATTTGGTGTTATGATTTGTATACTAATCCATACCTTAAAATAATAAAAGTTTTTTTCTTCTTCTGTCATCTCGTCCAAATTCGCACTGATTCCCATTTCCATCAATTCTTCTTCGATGTGACTGAAATTAAAATTTTTAAAGCATTTGTTATTAGCACAAACTTTTGTAGTATACATATAATTACTGTCAATATATGTAAATATAAATATATCAAGACATTTGATTTTATCCAATATATTGAGCCTATGCAGCCATATTTTGCAAATTTACTTTGTAAAATGTGTACTAAATAAATAAATAAATATTGTGCCACCTACTAATATAAGATAGACATAGGCAATTTTATTGTACAATACTAATTATTGCACAGTAATATTGCAAATATATGGGTACATTAAGAATTATTTGATGATAATAATTCTATCAACAAAATGACTTAAAAATTGTTGTAATTAGCAATTTATGAAAAAAAAAATCGTTAATATATTTTTGGTTACCCTCGGTTAGACTGGCAATAAATTCATTAACATACATATATATATTGCAGCAAATGTCAAAATATTGCTATTGCCAATGGAGACAGCTCATTGCCAGTGCTTGAAATAATTGCGGCAATAATTGTCAACAGTTTTTCGTCGACAATTATTGCGAAAATGAAACGTCAAACTCGGTGTTAATTTATGTTCGACTTTTCTGTATTGCGTTTGGCATTTCGGTAATATCATTGAAATTTATAAAATATACATACATATGTATGTATGTAGTATATTAAAAAAGGAAAATAGTCTCTTAACCCTTTCAGGACCATAAGCTTCTGGGGACTTTTCCTTTATCATTTTGATATGAAATAAGCCTGTCAGAATCCAACTAAAGTAAAACCATTAAAAAATGTGAAAAAAATTTTTTGCGTAAACGAGTTTTGTTATGGGACACATGTGTCCCTGTGGTCCTTAAGGGAGCCAAAATGTCTTTTTTATTATATATAGGTTTTTTAATAAAAGTTAAATTTTTAAGTTATAATACGCTTTGAATAAAAATTTATGTTTAATTTTGCGATAAATTATGGTTAATTATGATGTTTTGCGAAACAATTACGGTTAGTAGTAAAACATAGATGCTCATTGCATTCATTACAATAGTTATTAGTGCGATTTTCTACATTAATTTTTGCGCATTGAACACATCTCTTTCTTACGTTGGCTTTGAGCATAAAGTGCGAAGAAGTTGGTCTCTTGCTGACAGTGATTTTTGATGACTGGAATATTGGAAATTCTCTCTGACGCGAAGAATCGGCAGCGATTAAATTTCTGGCCACCAATCGTCTAAAATCAAGGGAGTTAAGTTGAGTCCCTTCAACAAGATTTTTTGCTTTACATTCGGTGTAAATAACGTAGGTATTGTTTACGCTTATATCAAGTAAGTCAAAAAATAACCGGAGGTAATATTTTATTTTCGATTTGCGGTCTAGTTCATAAAAGGACTTGCGCTGATCCATTAAATCTACTCCACCCATATTTTTGTTGTAATTCATAATAGCTTTCGGGCATTTTACGTTGATTTTCTCAGCACTACAAGCTATGCGACGTCTGACGGTGTCTGCTTCCACTGGCGAAAGAAAATTTGTGAGAAGAGTTACAGCTCTGTTGTCCATCCACTTCACAAAGGATATGCCCTCAAAGCTTGATGTGTAAATGTCTCCTCGCTTCATATTCTTATCGAGAGGCAAATTTTTTGGAATATTTTTTCGGTTTCTTCTTACTGTTCCACAGGACTTTATTTGACGTTTTTTCAACTCATATTGTAACAAAGGCGAGTTGAAGAAGTTATCAGTGTAGACCTCGGAGCCCAAACCTGTGAGTTTTTCTGTCAACTGAAGCACGACTGATTCCCCAAGTCCATATTCAGTTCCATACTCTTTTCTTCCAGTGTATAGATCAAATTCAAAAAGATATCCGGAAGCAGAGTCACATCTACACCACATCTTAAATCCCCATTTTATTGGTTTGTTCTTGATATACTGTTTCATAGCATTATGACCTTTTAATTTGATCATGTGTTCATCGACAGCCTGTTTGTATGTGTTGTTCATTGCATTTTGAAATGCTTTGTTGAAATGACTTATGACAGGTCTGATCTTAAAAGCCCGATCATTCCTGTTTCCTTCTTCATCGTTATTGGTGAAGTGCAAATTTTGACGGATAACTTCAAATCTTTTTCTTGTCATTACATTACTTATGAAGGGTACACCCATATCAGGTTCTGTTGACCAATAATCACGAATGGATGGTAAAACGTGATACGTCATTACCAGATTGATACCAAGAAATGCTTTCATTTCGTCAGCAGTAACATCAAAAACTCTTCCATTTTGTTCAGCATATCTACAGGATTCATGAACTATAAGTTCTATCAAAACATCAAAGTTCGTAGTCAGTAAAAATATCTGAAATGGTGATAGATTACAGTTGGGGTCCCCAACATCGCAGATTTTCACTTTTCCAAACTCATAGTCACTGTTAGGGAATACGTTTGCAGTGTATGAATTTCTCCATCTAAAATTTGGTTCACTTTTTTCTGTCGTTTTCACAGCGTAAAGTAAGTAAATAGAATACAACTGCTCAGTCACCTGATAAAGTTTACAAACTTAATGGCGAAGTCCCATTTTAGTTTTTTTAATATGCCAACTCTCACCACTATTAGCAGTTATTTCAAAATAAGTGTTGCCAACACAAATGTTCCAAGATGTTCCAACATTTGTGTTAGGAACACTTATTTCGTCGTCAGTGTGAAAAGACTAAAATCTCATGTAGATAAAACATATTATTAACTTTATTCAATTAAAAAAATTAAATTAAATTATACATATCTCAAATTTATCATCATGTTGAAACGAAGGAATTTATTTTTATACTTCAA
Organism: Tachina grossa; assembly: GCA_949987645.1. Lineage (NCBI taxonomy): Eukaryota > Metazoa > Arthropoda > Insecta > Diptera > Tachinidae > Tachina > Tachina grossa. The sequence goes on along the minus strand of OX465274.1, from coordinate 233,416,920 downwards.
GGCCAACACTTAGGAATTCGGACACACAGAGTTAAAAAGTCACCTGGCTCGCGTGGGTGTTCTGCACGATAAAACATGTAGAGCTTGTCAGGAGGATGATGAAACTCTCGAACACTATTTGTGCCACTGTCCAGTGTTCAGTCAAATTAGAAAATATACCAGATATGAAATATCTAAGACTATTACATTCAAATTCATCAAACGAAAAGTTACCATTGACGACCACAGGGACACCCGTGTCCCTTTGCGTTTTTTTTTTTAATAAATCTAGCTTTTTTCTTGGAAATATCTCACAACCGAATTTCAATTTGTAGAATATTGTTAAATTAAACAAAATTTTTTAATTTGAAAGAAAGAGAAAATTTCGTCTATGATTTAGAGCAGTTTAAATATCCCGTTTACGGTATGTGCAAAACTTGCTTTTTAGCTCTTAAAAAAACATTTATAAAATTTTTTTTTCACACAAATTTTTTATAAATTTTAAAAACCCATCATTTAACTTTGCATTAAGCTAAAAATATCAATACTTTTAGTATAAGTTTATTTTTAACGCATATATTTCTTTTTGGGACACATATGTCCCCTGGTCGTCAAAGGGTTAAAAACGTGTGTAGTGAAATAATTTGTATTGTTATATGTTTTTAACAAAAAAAAATTGTTCGATTAACCAGATATTTACAAGTAAATTATATTTTTATTCTGTTGACTTTTTCCATATTGTGGCTACGATTTTCCATAGCCTTAACATAAGTAACGCAATAAGCAATATTACTTCCGTTTGTTTACTTTTCCAGTCAAATCCAGTAGTTGAGTAAATTTTGGGTAATTTGAAATTTTACTCTCAAGAATGTCTCTTGCACAAAAAAATACGCGAACGGAAAAATTGCAAAAATTTGCAGATTATTCAAAAAAGCTGATAATATTATTGCATGTTTTGTTGTTTTCGAAACCCATCAAATACATATTTTTGGTAATTGATGCATGCATTTTTATAATTATAAATACATATTTTTGGTAATTGATGCATGCATTTTTATAATTATATATTTGGAACGATATATACATACATATTTCTAAAATAGAAGTTCTGTGAAAGCTTTAGCTTGTATTTGGTTTTTAGTTTTATTTTTTCTGGGTAAATGGCATAGGAAAATACATCAATATATGATTTCTGATAGTCGGTACCCTGAATAGTATGCAGAAATAACTATTCACATATACCTAAATCTTACATCTCTAAAAAATTAAAGTAAAGGCTCAGTTAAGGCTCAGTTAGCCGACTGTAATGTAATGTAACTGCAACAGTAAGAAACAGCTGATCGATATTGTTATGTGAAAAGTAATGAAACTGGTTATAGAGATGTAATGTAACGTAACCTAATTTTCATATAAAAATATCGATCAGCTGTTTTCTACGTTACAGTTACATTACAGCTGAAACAGCTGATCGAGAATTTTATATCAAAAGTAGGTTACGTTACATTACATCTCTATAACCATTTTCATTACTTTTCACATAACAATATCGATCAGCTGTTTCCTACTGTTGCAGTTACTTTACATTACAGTCGGCTAACTGAGCCTTAAATAACACAACTAATTTAAATTTAAAAACTGATACATTTAACGATTATTATTTTTTAATTTGTTTCATCTTGAACATAAAAGTTTTCAGATTTGTTTTGTTAAACTTTTACTTCAACTTTTCTTCTTTTAAATGGTTTTATTAAAAAAAATATACTTTGTATTTGCTTACTTTTGTTTATTTTATTGAATCACATGTTTTTCTCGTCTACTGGATTTTACTTTAAAAAATTTGTCCAGTAAACATTTGCAGACTCTCAGTCAACAACTGTCAATTTACTCTCTCAATTGACACTCTCTTTTGCAATTTTATGTGTAAACGAACGCATTTCAGTAAAATCCAGTACAAATTTACACAAAATTGCACAAATTTTGGGGTAAACAAACGAACCTATTGTTCCGCTATTCTGCCGGCGTTATTGCTATATTGCCAACATATTTATTACCAGTCTAGACTGGGGGTTAAGGTCTACTGACGATTCCTTAAAGCAGCAATAGCGGCACATAGGCAATGCCTAACCACCAGCAAATCAATTTTTTCAATATTTTTGAGTTGGTGTCTGCTGTGATTTAATAAAAGCTTAAAATCACAAAAACGAAGGTTAGCTGTTCTACTGAGGTTGCCTTATAGTCGATGGTATTGATATGAGATCCCTAAATAATTCTCTTAAAATTGATTTTATAATTTTGCAAGAATTATTTGGGGCATCCTGGTGAATACTTTTACAGTGTTTAGAAATGGATTGTATCCTTTATTCATTGCATCCGAACTTTGGTCACAAACTGTAATGTAAGGCAAACAAGTTTGTATTACGAGTACTTACTGCTCTTCATGAGTTAAATGCTGGTCAACCTTTCGAGTTTTTGACTGTTCACTTCTTGGATGGTGGGGACCACGTTTCATTGCTACACAGGTATCAATTGTTTGACTAAATGTGGCAATGCATATTATGAAGTTAAAAACATTTAACATTTTGCACATTATAAATCAAATTGCTATTTATTTATATTTCAGTTTTTACAAAACTGCTGCAAAGAATTTGTTATTAATATTTTTATTGTTTTTTTTACATTGTTGGATAAGCCGACAGTGGTAGAAAATGATTAAGGCCGTAGAACGCATGCCTGATAAAACCCAGCTGACATTCGGTGCAGTCGTTAAACAGTTGCCATATTCAACAAATTACTGTTATAATCGCACATAATAATAACTGTCGTTATTTTAATCATATGTATTCACATATTCGCATTAATTTTGGGCATGTTTTCTGATTAACTACTGGCATTTGAAGGGAAAGCAAAAGATACAAAATAAATTAATTCAACATGCTAAGGTGGAAACATTATTTCAGAATTTTACAAGAACAAAAATTCAAGAAGCGAAAATCGCTACTTTAAATGAGCAATTTTTATTTATTTATAAATTTTGGTAGAAAAACTGCATTATAAAGGCAAGTTTGGAAATTTAACTAATTATGCTTTTATTATTTTGTTTTAGATTCGTTTTGTCTTTTTACTTCAATAATTAATATGCAACAAATTTTGGAAATATGAATAAAAAATATATTTAAAAATTCAAACAAAATAAATCGAATAAAAAATATATAAAATCAAAACTGGAAATAATAAAGTTAAACGCCTAAGCTAAAAATAAAACTATCTCAGAATTATGATTTGCCCATTACAAAACCACCACTGACTGAAGTTTTATTTTAATTGCACGTTTTTTTTAGGTAGCTATAGCAAAGCTATGGTTTCTTGCCTTATTTTAATGTACCACTTCAGTTGGAATATCGTTTCAGTTATATAAATTAAAATTATTATTAAAATTATTGTAGTTTTTTACTTTTCTTCTCCAGGAGCCGATTTATGTGAGTAAAAGTTTTAATAGGCGTACTCCGCATTTTTTCATTTATCTGTATTCTTCGTTCAATTCTCTAGCGCATCGAAAATGTATTGTAAAAAATTACACCCAAAAAGAGACAGACCCGAGGGAAGTTATTAAAAAACGAGATAAAAATACTTACATAACTCTTAATACTTTTTTATCCTAAAAAAACTGTAAACATTAATTCATTTTTTGACGAAAATGTCTAGTACAAGATAAAGATGTGCTTCAAACTATATTTATACATAAGTACATATATTCATACATATTTGCCTATAAGGTGAACACACAATTGGAAAGAAAATTTTAAGTCAAAGTTGAATCTAAAAGTATGAATGTATTAGTGACAAAATGCGAATGTATTGAAATTTGAAAGGCAAAACTTGATCGTGTAACCCTCAAGTTAATTTTACAAGGCACATTAAAATAAATGTGCCTTGTTAATTTTCTTGTTACCAAAACAACAATCAAAATAATATTGTTTTATCGATAATACAATTTGTGAGAGAAAATAATAAAAAGTAAATACAAATTTCAAAATAACAATTTTTTAATAGTTTCCGTCTTCTAATAAAATTTATTTCTTGATTTGGCTTGTATAAGAAAAAAAATCATATTAAATCATGTGCGAGAACGTGTGTGATTCCTTAGAAACTTTCAATCCAGAAATCGAATATCAAAAATTTTTGAAGCGCAAACCAATTGTCCAAACATTTCAATTGTATGAAAATTTGCAAGCTCGAGAGAAAGTCAAGTGCCCATGTATGTAAATATAAAATAAAAATCAGTACATACTTTGATTTGCTACACAATTTTATTTTCTACAGATAATTTTAAAGGCTACGGAGTGGAAAAAGATGTCAACGCCATGTATAGAACTTACAATTCAGAATATGGATACTACGCACCAAATGCCTTCACAATATCCTCACGCCATTTTCCTCTTTCTCAGAAGTTTTCAAATGAGCTTCACCGTTGCGGCATGTATCGCAATTTTTCACTGAATACTCATGTAGATAAAACATATTATTAACTTTATTCAATTAAAAAAATTAAATTAAATTATACATATCTCAAATTTATCATCATGTTGAAACGAAGGAATTTATTTTTATACTTCAAGGCCAACACTTCGGAATTTGGACACACAGAGTTAAAAAGTCACCTGGCTCGCGTGGGTGTTCTGCACGATAAAACATGTAGAGCTTGTCAGGAGGATGATGAAACTCTCGAACACTATTTGTGCCACTGTCCAGTGTTCAGTCAAATTAGAAAATATACCAGATATGAAATATCTAAGAGACTTAAAGTGGAAAAACCTAAGAAAGAATAAGTTTGATAATTTTTTATGATTTTTATTGGGTATCTCCATTGTCCCTCTTTTCAGCCTAACCTAATCTAACATAAGACCCGGTGCAACCATCGTTTTAGATATAGATAGGTGTATGGCTCTATTGCGCCAAGTTTTTTTTTTACACACACACACACACACGCACACACGCACACACGCACACACGCACACACACACACACACACACACACACACACACACACACACACACACACACACACACACACACACACACACACACACACACACACACACACACACACACACACACACACACAAGCACGCACACATACACATACACACAAGCACACATACACACACACACACAAGCACACATTCACACACACACACAAGCACACACACACAAGCACACACACATACGCACACACACACACGCACATGCATGTGCATGTGTCTTTTTCTTTCTCTTTCTCTTTTAATTTTTCAAAAATTCTTGTTTTTCCAATTTTTCACGAAAACCGTTAATTTTTCTTGAAAATAAAACCGATATTCGTGTTTTACATAATAATTTCTTGATATCAATCAAAGGTTCTGACCAAATGCATTTATGGGTTAAACGATTACGTTTTATTTTTAGGTGCCAAACACAAATTGTCGTAAGAACTAAACAATTCGAAAGGTTTCACTTATGGAGAAAAATCCTCCCTCAATTTGCTATGCACGTGCAAGTGTATTTTAATTGCCATTACTCTGTATGATTCTTGAGCTTAAAGTTCTAAAATGGTTGCAAATTTCAAAAATTACAGTGAGTGATATTCACAGAATAGCGATATATTTTGTTGAATGCTAGTCACAATACCAAATAGAAAATTTTTTGTACGGCTGACTGCACAATCTTGTTTTCTTGATTCATGAGAGAAATACCACATTTTTAAACTTCAAAATGCTTATAGAAAAAATATTATTAAAAGATATCCACTTAACACACGGAACTTTTCTATAGATCTATTGTAACCAACCAATTTTTTTCAGACACCTCCAACGTTCGTATTCATATCACAGCCAATTTACTAAAAGAGTTAAAGAATTGTTCATTTAATCATTAATCTATTCCAACAACGTCGTAGTAAAAGTCGAAACAAGCCAACTACAAGCATACATTTCATTCACACGTTTCTTGAAAGGCACATTCACCAGGTAGTAGCGAAAACGCAGCTGAGCAATTTTTTTTTCAAATTAAAGTTCATCCGAATTTTCCCTTAAGGCCGGGCACAATGAATCCGTCATACGTTAAACTTCGCCTTTTTCAACTGACATTAACGCAACTACGGAGAAGGTTGGCACAATAAGTATTTTATTGACGGAAGCATTTGAACAGCTTCAATAGGCTGATGCTCCATTTTATTTATTTAATTCAAATTTTTTTATTTATTTCATTTATTTCTTTTGTTTAATAGGTCGATTCTCCATTTTATTAATTAAACTCAACTTTTTGTATTTATTTCGTTTATTTCTATTGCTTAAGCGCAGTATTCACGGTCAAATTGCATGACACAAGCGTCGTATACGTGTGCATGAAGAACGCAGCATACACGTGCATGTATTGCACGATAAATTAATAGCATCTTGCTGTAAGCTAATTGTAAGGCAATTGTCAAACTACATACAAAAACTTTTTACGTATAGAATTTGACAGTTCTTTGCATAACCCAATGTTTTGAGTAGTTTATCTTCTTATGTTTGTGTTGCATACACGCATGTGCAAAAATCAAAAAAGTTAGGCTTTGCTTCAAGCATCGTCGGTGTGACACATACAAACAAAATTTCACTAATATTATTATAATGCAGGTCATGCATTTTGACCGTGAATAATGCGCTTTAATTTTATTGTTGCTGCCACAAAACACAAAAAACTAACATAACAGAACATCAGAACATACCAAAAAATCCAACCAATATCTGTCAAACTACTAAACGTACGCAAAAAGTTAAAAAGGCCGGGGCACAATGAATTCGTCATACGTTATACTTCGCCTTTTTCAACTGACATTATCGCAACGACGGAAAAGGTTGGCACAATGAGTACTTTATTGACGGAAGCATTTGAACAGCTTCAATAGGCTGATTCTCCATTTTATTTATTTAATTCAAATTTTTTTTATTTATTTCGTTTATTTCTTTTGTTTAATTTTATTTTGCTGTCACAAAACACAAAAATCTAATTCAGAACATACCAAAAAAATCAACCAATATCTGTGAAACTACTCAACGTACGCAAAAAGTTAAAAGTTGACCAGTTTTTGTACTTTGCGTTGACAGACACGTACTGAATGTAACAGCCCTCATAAGAAACCATGTATTTCAACTTAGCTGTCAGTTGAAAAAGCCGAAGTTTAACGTATGACGGATTCATTGTGCCCCAGCCTAAAGCTGACAAAATTTTATACTTTGCGTTGACGGACACGTACGGAATGTAACAGACCTTATAAGAAAACATGTATTTCAACTTAGCTGCCAGTTGAAAAAGTCGATGTTTAACGCATGACGGATTCATTGCTTTACCGTTAGCGTTACCCCCAAATTAACATTTATTCGTTATTTTCTAAAGGGACAGTTTATCAGTTAATTTAAATGCATATGTAAATTTTATCACGAACATAGTAAATAGAAAATGTACGTAAGCACTTTCACGTAAAAACTATTGTTAAACAATACGTAATACGCAAAAAGGTATGTAGAGTATGTATGTACAGACATACACACATTCGTATACTTACGCAAGTATTTAACCGCCAGTTATAGACTCCTGTAACAGCTGACTTTAGTTTCTAATTATAAAAACATACTCACATACATATCTATAACGATAAATGTACTGATGTTTTGCGCAAAAGTCGAGTGTGTCAAATTGATGTCGAGTGGTGAAATTGTAAAAAATTCTTTAGTTGAGCATAAGTCTTGCAGTTGATAACATTGATTGAAATCGTCGTAAAAAGATACATACAAGAGATCTGAAAAAGGTCCTTTGATAACTACTACAATAATAAGTATTATTTTGTTCATCCTACATCAAAAGAATCATATTTATAAATAGTGTTTGTGTGTGTGTACATGTATCTTACAACGCAGTGAAGTTTTTCATCAACCGACAATGATATTTTTATTCTCTTTAACCTTGATATTTTACGCAAATCAAATGGAAGCAATTATTGATAATTAAAAATGCAATTTCAATGCATATGTATACATATGCATATCCCTTAATGAAGTTAATTATTAATAAAAAGAAATAAATTTTAAATTGAAGAAGATTTGCAAAAGAATCATTTCTAAACGGTAAAAATCGATTGACTTGAGACACTTTAATTGCACTAAAGTGCTTGCAAGACTACAGTGACACGCACTATGATTATAAAAAATTATGGAATGGAGTTACATATAAAAAATAATTAAAAAATCATGTTCACATTTGCATATGCATATATACATACATATATGGTTGTATATACAAATGTACATGCCTACACAAAGTGTAAGAGGAAAAGTTCATTAATACATAGATATATATATATATATATATATATATATATATATATATATGTACATAAATGTATAAATCAATGAAAATATGCATACATACATAGTATATAATGCATGTATGTATGTACATATATATAAATGTATCTTTTTATGTATTTCCATACGTGTATAAATTCATGCTTACTTACATATATGTATATATATGTGTGTGTATAGTATATACGTATAAAAATGGGGTCAAGGTTGCATTTATAAAAATACTCACACACATACACATGTATGTATGTATGCATATTGATACGATACGAATGCAGTTATACATAGATATATACGGGTTCTAATAACATGCATTCTTATGTGCATACATACATACACATGTATGTATGTATATATGTACGTGCTCATTTGCCCAAACAACGTCATAACGTCAAAAAAACCAGGGGGCAAATCGTCACATCCGTGAACGTACAACTCGTCACGTATAATCACCATTTTCGGATTATGACATACGTGAACGTATTGAAATCCCATTAAGTTTATACGATTGACGTATTACTTAATTTGTTTTCGTACGATTGTCGAATACGATCACGTATGTAACGATTTGAACCTAGCTTACCAGCAAACGAGTTTGAAGTTTTCAATTTACACACAACTTAACTGTATAATTATAAAATGTTAATTAGAAGCAAAGAACAAAACAGACACTAATAAAATTTATCCATTGCACCAGCATACGATTTGGATGGGCTAGTAATGTATCATATTGCTTATTAGTTTCAATTACGCTCTCCGAATCACCATAACAGTTGGAGTCATACAACCTTCGCTTACAATGTATATCTACAGTGTTGGACACATCTTATGGCCTAGGCCAACGCTGTGTAAATGTAAGTAGAAATTGTATACAGGCTTTGGATGGGTCGCGCTTACATTGTCACTGCTCTCATATCGGAGATGTATGTGACAAAATTTCCATTGGGAAAATTTAATTTTCCTCTCAAGACTTCAGTAAACAAGATATTTGAATGAAACTCTAACACAATATGAAGAACGATATGAGGACTAATTCTGAATCATTAACTAAAAAAATACGTGTGGCACTCGGGGACTGCTGCGATAAAGTTATTGCTTAGAATTTTTTTACCAAAATTTATTTTTTAAAATAAAAAACCTACGAATTGTCTGTTTATTTGTGTTTATCATTTTTTGTCAACCACGATTGTGTTTTCCTACATGTAAAAATCTGTTCTAGTAATATTGTATATTAATGAAATCAATAGCATACCTTAGGGATTAAAATACACTGGGCGATTCAAATAAAAATAGTCTTAGGTTTTTTTCGTCACGGAATTTCTTGATTCGGTCGACACCCTCAAAGACTGCGATAAAAGCTATGCAATAGCTTAAAAATTAAATATTTTGAGTTATGACGTTGTTTGAATAAATGAGGGATACATATGTGTGTACATGCATATGTACATAGATATAGGATATACTACATAAATTCGTACATATATGAATGTGTGCATTCTTCCTACACATGTGTCTGCAAATGTTAACAATTGTTATATTCTAGCAATTTTTTGCAAATTTAAATATTTCATCTTCATAATTTGAAGGCATACAATTTATTTAATATCAAAAATGTGATTAGAAATAAATATAAAATAATAAAATAATAAAAATAAGTTAATAAAACATTATACACACGATTTGGCAATTGATGATAGTTCATCAGATGGAATATGGGTAAATATATTTTTCTTTTCATAAATATTTTAATAGTCCTAAGTTGAAGATAGATTGGTCCTTACTTACTTACATACTGCATACGTATATGTAGGTAAATATGCATATCGAGCTATAACCCCACAAAAAGCTTAAGTAACAAAAACAAAACTTTACAGGAGAAGGTTTTTTTTTAATTATCTTCGCTGTTATTTCAGTTAATTCATTGAATTTTGATATTTAGGTGTTATTATGCTAAATATAAGTAACGACACGAATTTTAACGAAATATTACCATAATAACGGTATTTTTTGTCCCTTAAGCTTTTTTCGCTGTCTCCCAAATAACCTCCTGTGTATATTTTTGTGTTGGTTAAGCTAAAATTTTTTTAAAGAAAAAGTAAATATCAGTTTTTTTACCTAAACTTGTCTCCAAATTGCCAAATTATTATCTTCTTGATCGACACCATGTAGTGAATCTTCTACAGACTTATTACTTTTCGAATTAAAAAGTTCGCTATTAAATTTGTTGTGTATAGTTTTACCGACGGAAAGTATTTCCAAGTCCGTATACTTTTGGGAAGACATTTTTACATGCTACGTACCGGGAATGAACTGGCGACTATCTCAGTTTTTCGCCAGGACCGCGTAATCAAATTTAAATCATAATAAATTGTTGCAGAGTTATACAAATAACCATATTTAAGACTTATAGGTGATTTTTTTTCAAGTTGGAGAACATAGCCTTTAAAACAATGGTAACTCACTTCAATACAATCATATTTTTTTGATTAGGCGTAGAATTGAATTGAATGGGCCTTATCGTGATTCGCGCATTTTGACTTCGACTACAAAAAGTTTGTTCTAATTAGATTAAAAATACTGTATTTATTTATTTTTATTTTTTTCTTGTTGGAAAAATTCTAATGACTTGTTCGTGAAGTTACATAATATATACAAGTATGTATGTACGCAGATTTTTTATGCGAAAATATGTTTTCGTCTATCGTCTAAATTTGTGTGTAGTTTTGTTGAGATATACTCAATGGGTCACGAGCTGTATGATAATTTCCAAATACATAACAAAGCTTATAATAAACTGGTATGTGATGTTTCATTCTTATGTTATTAGATGATACATATTTTGTCCAAATGTAATGAGGCTATATAGTATACAGATCTTACCTTACAAAATTATAAAAACGAATTAAAATTATCACTAGCCATTTTTTAGCGCAGGCCGTTGAAAAAGTATTTCCAAAAAAAATTAGTTTCATAACATAGTTTCATCTCATTAAAGAGCCATGATAGGTAATTTTTATGGGAAAATTATGTAGAGGAAAGATGTTGTGGTATTTATTCTAAACAAAAATGGATACAAAAGTTTTTCCGAAAAACGCCGCATTTAAAAGTGTTTATATCCAAGATAGGTTATTTTTTATGTGAAAAATGCAATGTGCATGATCGGTATGCACGCTATTAGTGCAATTTTAACACATATGTGATTTTTATGGCCGGTCTATAAGAAACTGCCGGTGGAGCGAATAAAATAAATACTTTCCGCAATTTGTATGGTCTAAAAATGTGCATTCAAGTTTTTTTATATGTGGGTGAATAAATTGCTATCAGGAAAGGCTGATCTAGTTAATTATTTTAAAAATAGATCATGTATGTAATATTCTGTGTATGCATATACTTCATACGAAGTCGATGGAGGGTATATTATATACGGCTATTCCGAATATTATATCATACTTGCTTTATTTTCAAAAGGAAATTTTAGCTTAAGTAACATGTTGCTGTTACAAAAACTGTAAACAAAAAATAATTTGTACTTAAGCTTAAATTGTTTTTGCTATAAAATTGAAACGGTATATCCTATGGTAATAAAATTGATAACAAGTTACTGATTTTTATAAAAAAACGCATTTCGAAAATCATGTTGGTTAAGCTTCTTTGGCGGTAATGGCTCGATATGTATTTAACCAGGAAAATATAAAATCTAATAGTTGTGAAGAAAATTTTATCGATTGTCCATTAGACAATTTACGACTATTTCATGACGGACATTTACAGAAATTCGGTATTTCAATTAATTATAAAAAATTTTTACGTATTGCGTCACCATTTGCAGTCCAATTGTATACATGTATATTTAAATAAATGCCAAATAAATTAATACCAGTACAATTTTTTTTAGTAACTATTAAAGATTCACATCTGATCTAACGGCCTGTCCCACTATTTCGACAAAAAACGTTCGATCGATTACTTTCATTGAAAACAACAACAAATTTTCTTATTTTATTGTTGTTTTCAAAGTTGTCGATCGAACGTTTTCTACGACGTCGTGGGACAGGCCGCAAGTTGTTATTATTCTTAAGAAAATCTCCTTGATATGAATACTCGCACTTCCAAGTTACAATTTATTTTCATTTCTCTTCAGTGGTTTTTTCTAACGGAGTTAATCGATTTGACAAGTGAATCATTCATACATATGTATATGTATACATATGTATGTGTATGTGTGTACGCACATACATATGAATGTATATTGGCAATTTCTTCCGCCTGAATTATTCAAGGTTTCGCGATGCTCGTTTTTTTCTGAATCATTTAATATTTGAGCAGCTCTACGCAGAAAAAAAATATATTCTCAAAAAATTTTCCAATCTTATTTCATGAATAAAAATCTTTTTAGAGTGAAAAATTATAATTAACACAACAATTAAGTTATGGAAATTGCTACTGTACACTAGAGGTGGAAAATTATAGATAGTGTTACTATCGAAAGTTTTCGATAGTTTAAAAATCTTTACCGATATATCGATTCATGACTATCGAAATTTAGAAAAACTATCGATATATCCACGATACTATCGTGTTTATTTTTTTTAATTTCAATAAAACAATTTTTTCAATGAAACAATTTGTTGATTGAAAAATTCAGAGTTTTTTTCAAACAAGTTATTACAAGTTCTTGCATTTGAATTTAGAAATTTATTTGTACGAGCTAAATTGAACAAATTAATATTTGTTGTTGTATATGTACATACATACCTATACATACATATGTATTGACTGGACGCGTTTTCTAGTTCCGCAATTCACCAAAATTTCGAATTTGTGTCCGAGAGATGTCGAACTATTATTTTTTAAGGGCCACTCATTTAAATAAAACAATTTTTTTTTTATTTGAACTTAAGTTCCTTATTGTAAACAACTGATTTTTGGTGATAGTAACTAGACTGTAGCGAATGTTGGCTTAGCGATTGTGAAAGAGAATAGTTTTGCATATACGAGTATCTACTTATTTCTTTTTATGTTTTAACTTGCTTTCTTTATCTATTTTAAATACATGAAGTTTGCGTACTGCACGGATATTGTAAGTATATTTTTAGTATTTTTAATATCTTTATAATAATTTATTTATTCCTCTACCCGAGACGATATATTTTAACAAGAAATTAATTTGAATAGAATATTCAACACTTATGTAACTGTAAAGGCAGATACGGTTGAATAAGTCGTTGCATTATTACACATTATATCGCACATTTACTTCAATAGTGGCATAACTCAAAAAATTAGTTAATAATGCAAAAAGATGCGGCATTTCGTATTTTATCTTGTGTAAAAATTTCATATAAATAGCTTGTACCATCACCTCCTGAGAGAAGAATTTTTTTTCATTTCTCCATTGAGTTGTATGCAAATTGAAAACTTAAAACGCGTTTTCTGCAAAACTGGTTTTTTTGAGTTATGCCACTATTGAAGTAAATGTGCGATATGTACTTGACTCATAATTTTAAAACTCAAAATTACAACTGCTTAAAACAAAATTATATAAGTAAAAAAATATAAATCACTATTTATTTATGTGTTTTAAAATCCTTCATATAAAGCTTTTCTTAAGTTCCAGGACAAGAAGATTGCATCGAAGAAAACCCTAAATAATCAAAAGTTTTGGTGTTTATATTTGGAAATTGTTACAACTAAGTTTAACATTTGTTAACGGACCAATTATCCAAATTATTATTTTACTTATTCCGTAAAATATTGTTTCTTAAAAATGCATTGCAATTGCACAGTGTGACAAAAAAAAAATACCTGTGACGTGTTACTATTTTGCTGGTAGGTACTGGTTGTCGAGCATAACAATAATAGGTATTTGAAATTTTGCAAGCACTACCAAAATCTTGAGTTACGGGTAAAAAACCGGTTTTTCGTGCGCGTAGGCACTTATCAACTTCTAACTAAGTTAAACATCAACCGATTTTAAGTTTATAAATGGATTTAGACCTTTCCAAGGGTTGAAATTCAAAACATAAAAAATTAAGGAAAAGCTTAGCAAAATATCTTGAAAAAGTATTGAAATTAAAAGGCCTACTTGTAGGTCACTTTAAGATTTATTGAAAGTAATACAAATGGTATACTTAATTAATTTAGTCTTTAGATGATATAAACGTCAGCGTGTGAATTTTAAATACTTTATTTTGCTATTGTCTGTTTTATGATTATTATTTTTTTCTTTTTTGTCTTAATAATGCGCGGGCTTAGATGATGCTCGTCCTAAAATGTGTTCTAGTCCTTCGCCACCGCCATCAATACCAATAGCCACATTTTCATCTAACTTAACTTTTGGCCACAACTGTCGCACCGACAACATCAACTTCCAAACTATTAGTAATTATAATTGTCCAGATTACAACAAAAATAACAAAATTGTAAGTCCTAACGAGCAATTCAACATGCAACGACCAGAAGATATTACAAATGTACACGTCTCTAAACCTGATGAAGAAACAACATCTGATTACAAACAATGGCTGCACGCCATGAAGCTAGTCGCTAGGTTACCTGGTGGTATACCACCTGAATTTAGAAGGAAGGTAAGTAACGAACATACTCGTATATTTGAGAGCATGTCACTCGATTTATGTAAATATGGAAACACTGTAATTTGTTAATTTTTCAAGTTATGGCTCTCATTGGCTGATAAATATTTAAAATCAAAAAGTATTAATTGGGCTAAAGAAGAACAGAAATGTTTTTGCGAGAAATGGCGAGAAGATGACGAGGAACTGGGAATTCAAATTGTCAAGGTATGTATTTAAGATATGTAAATTTATTTGATTCTACTATACATACATATGTTCTTCGATAGAATTTTTTTCAACAGGATGGTGGTAAGCGGGGAGGTGGGGGATTATGGCTGGTGATTTTCATGAGTAATATTAAAATAAATATGTAATTAAATGCAAACTTTTAATAATTCTAGAGGGCAACAGCAATTCTTGGGGGGAAAAAAGCATTCCCAGGATGGTATTTCTACACCTATGGACATACCGATAAAACTTGCTCTTAAAATCAGTTTCTAGATGGTGAGCAGTCACATCTGACAGCTGACAGCTTCTGAAATGGTTCCATTTTATGAAGTGGTGCACTTTAAGTGAAACCACATGCATATCTGTAGCATTTCCTTTCTAAACTCTCCAGCAAACATTGTAAGGATATAAAGAATATGTATGTAGATATATTTTGGGTCCTTATGGATAAGATAGTCGAATAAGTGATGTACACCTTGTCTATACGTGAAATTGAATTTCCGAGGGCCGCAGAAGCTAGACACTTCCGTGTTGGACTAATGTATCAGGATTTTTTTTCTATCTTGATTAGTATTGAAAAGTACTAAAGCTAATTATTTTCTTTATCAATTAATTCCCTGTTAAAATAATCAGGCAAATTATGAATAAGACTTCTCCGGGAATTTTTCCCTTTTCCCATTTTCCCTATTATGAATTACAATTTCTCTGGGGAAAAAGTAGGTACATACATATTCTAGATATGAGAGAGAGAGGAAGATTTTTTTCCGAGTTTTTCCCCAAACATTTCGAAAGGAGCTAGTGCAAGCTTTCGCTCAGTTTTCACTTCAATTCAAAAATGGATATTTATATTTAACACACAATATTCCACTGAACTCTTGCGTTAGTGCAGAATAAAATTTGTTGTTATTACGCAAATTGCCAGGGTATCTCACACAAAAAAACTCTGGAAATTTGGGCATTTATAAATGCCTACTTCCTCTTCCCTTGATATAAGCAATCACTTGATCACATAGTGGAACAATGGTTTTGTTGTTTAAACAAAAATAGCAGATCCTTATGTATTTTTATCTGCTGATTAAAATGGCATCATTAATTTTTTTGTTGCAGCTCTAGTTTTAAAGATATAATGACATTTAGCATTTGCATAATTTTTTCTACAATTCGCTTAATATTTCACGAATGGTCCTCCAAACATTAACAAACTTTCTGGATTATTAATCTGCTTATCTTACTGTTATTACAAGGATGTTAAAAATTTTTTCTTTTTGGCTTAGTCCTTAAAACTTTTTTAAATAAATTTTTTTTTTAATTAAAAAAACTGATCCTTATCCTGATTACGGAAATAGCTTTAATATTTTTCTAGGCCCTATAAATTTTTCTTTTCTTCCGCTCCGGACGGTATGAGCAACATAGTTAAAACTAAAAATAAGTTAAAACCAATCGGGAGCTTAAGATAGATAACTGCATTCGAAATGGGCTAGAGCTGAAACTAAAATTTCACGATGAACAATAAATTAGTAGGGTGATTGTGAGATTTGACGCAGCCCATATTTCCAATCTCTTCTTTAATTATAATTTTTATAAGTAGAACTTAAGAAAATGTATACGATGGAATTTCAGGACCTTCACCGTACCGGCTCTACTTTGTGCACGGGGCCGGCAGGAGATTTAAATCAGGCAAAACTGAAAAGAATTCTTCTAGGCTATGCTCGCTATAACCCCGAAGTTGGATACTGTCAGGTGAGCCATGGATATTAATTTTTATTAACATTAAGCTCATTACTCACATATTGATTTATTTAATTTACTTTAAAACAGGGTTTTAATATGTTGGGAGCCCTTATTCTTCAAGTAATGGACAAGAACGAATCAGAATCAATCAAAGTTATGATATATTTGGTCGAGGGTATATTACCGACAGGATACTTTTGTGGATCGATGAGGGGCCTGCAGGCAGACATGGCAGTTTTTCGAGAGCTAATGCAGACCAAACTTCCACGTTTGGCTAAGCACTTGCAAAAGTTACAAGGCCCAATCGAAAATGCATACGAACCACCATTGACGAATGTATTTACAATGCAATGGTTTCTAACGATGTTCTGCACATGCTTACCAATGAGTTGTGTACTTCGGGTATGGGACTTAGTTCTTATTGAAGGAAGCGATGTGCTCTTGCGAACTGCCCTTGCGCTTTGGAGCTTACTCGAAGAGTGAGTGGCAGTACTTAAAAAGCAAATAATTAATGTGTACATTAAGTATTGTAACATTTTAGAAGAGTACTCAACGCTCGCAGTGCGGATGATTTCTATGGCAAAATGGGTTCATTTTCCAGTGAACTTTTAAACGGACATTTGATTGACTCTAATGGCTTGATTGAGAAAGTAGTTCAGTTGGGACCCATCGCAGATATACAAAAATTAAGGGATAAACATCTTTATAATATTGCTCCTATCGAACGCCAACCAGGACTACAGTAACTATAAATATGCTATTGAAATTTTTAATTTTAAATGAACTTTTGTTTTTGCAGATTATACTTCGACGACGATGAGCCGGATATAGATGAAGACTCCCGTCTGGCTGTGGCCACTGTCTGGGGAATACCATGGGGCCGTAGAGGTTCACAAGGTCAGCCAAATAGCAATACTACAAAACAAGCAGCTATCGAAAACAAAGATCGAATTGCACTTGACATTTCCCTTTTAAAGAAGCAATACGATAGACTACGCGAAAGACAGAAACAAGCCCAAATTATATTAACGACAGCTTGTACCACAGCTGCCCGGCAGAGTGCAACGACATCACCACTACCGGTCAATCAATTGCTATCTGGTCGCCCGGCTATAGTTACAAACAAAGGTCGACGTAATGGACCTCCAACTGGTGCAATACCACCAGCACGAAAACCTTCACTTCCTGCAGTTCTACATCACAAACCGTTAGAAAAGCAACTAAGAAGAGGCGAAACGTTGTATTGGCGAGACGCAAAAGATAATGAAAATAGACGCGATAGCTTAAGTTGGAAGGAAATCAAAGCTGAACGTGCAGCCTTGTTCACTTCTGGAAGCATAAATGGCTTAAAATCACAAAAAATTCGATCTGGCCGTCTTGGAAAAAGTGATTCATCCTCTTATAGCGAAGAAAGTGACAATAATGACCCTGAAGTCGACGAAGAAGTGTCTAGTACTGATACAAGCCTTTGCGATGATGATGTACAACCGATAACAAATGATAGAAAGCAGCAATTGCCAATTGAAAATAATCAGAAATGCCCGGGTAAAACTTTGCATAAATCAAAGAAGTCTACTTTAAAGCAACGCAATCAATCGGTCAGAGTTAAAAATATAGAAAAAAGGACAAGACCAAAATCGTGGGCTCCCTCCAGTACGGAAATACCATTTATATTAATGACCACGGACTCTCCAAACCAAAGTGCAGATGAAAACCTTGATTTAGACAAGAGTATACTAGAAAAAGAAAAGACAACTTTAACCGAAGAAATTCATCAAACAGATAATTTCAGCTGGAAACATAAGAGTTATTCACCCACATCTGATGCATTAGCCATTAGCCCGAAAATGGAAGCAAAACCTTTCGATGCATATCAAAATATGAGTACAAGGAACGATACTCCCTTTTTAGACACGACCTTGCCGTTGGCAGATATAGATAAAAAAGACGATAACATTAGAACAACATTCGATATCAGCAATGAGGGTGTCACAAATCAATACTTTGAAAGAGTCAATAGCACTGAGCGACCCACAAAACTCGAATTATTATATTCTTTGAACGAAGATGAAAATGTGCGAGACATTTTAAAAATCGAAGATGATGAATTTGTCAAATCAAACGAAGAACTTCGTTTCTATGCAAATGACAAAAACTTAAACAACTCAAGCAATATTAGATGTATGGACCTACTGGTAGACTATTCGGAAAAATCATCTGCAGCGTGCATAGAAGAAGCTAAAACTGAAATATCGACAACATTCCAGCCGGATAATACCTCAGTTCCAACGCCGTCTAAGTCTGAAAGCTTAGTGAGAAAAACAAAAAGTAGTGCTGAGAAAAGAAGAGATCCTAGGCGCCTAACTTTAACTCGATCATCAACAATGGACATAGAAAAGAGGTATGAAGCATTCGAGAAGCGGTTTAGCATGGAAATTTGTTCAAACTATACTGAATTTTTGGACGAAGATGACTTTAGTGTAAGCAGTAATAAAAAACCCCACCAAACTATATATATGAGTCACAAGAAAACCGATAACATCAATACTGGCTCAATGACCCTAGACACTAACCATAAAACATTGTCAACTGCAAAATCTCTCTCGGTAGATAAAAAAATACCATCGACTGCTGATTTGGAGCAGCGCTTTGAGCATATTCAGCAACAATTAATGATAGATCGTAATAAAATAATTAAGTCACCATGTGATTCGGAAAATGCAGGTCATCGTTCAAATTTGAATAATTCTTTAAAAAATAATGTCCAAGGAAATACTCAAAAAGATGAAACAGCTAAAAATCCAAAAAAACATAATGAAAACGAAAGCAATGAGAAAATAGATGGAGAAAAATTATCCAATGCATGTTCAAATGATGAAGAAATGTCTACGGAAACCAATGAATTCGAAGACGCCACTGAAGTTACTGTCATTGAAGATGCTCAAGGTAACAATGATCAGGCTTCGGGGAGCACTTCAGAAAAAAAACCATCATTGCAAAGCAAAAAAGAACCCCCTGACGAAAGCAAAGACGATAATAAACCTGAAAAAGATGGTTCAAGCGAAAATCCTTCAAGCAATATTGATAAAAAGGTTCCAAAGGAACCCAAAAGCTGCTTGAAAAAGGACAAGACTGAAGAAATAATTGAAGGAAATCCTAGTGGTTCTAAAATAACTTTAGATCGGACCTCCCCACCCTCTACAGAAGAACTGGAAAAGCGATTTAACGCTTTAGAAGATCAAATGAGCTCTAAAACAAGTGATTCAAATGAAACTCAGGACAATGTTCAATATAACAAACAAAGGGAATCTGAGATATCTTCGGAAAATAAGTACAAAGGAAAGGACCCTAAACTTGACAATGAAGAAAGCTCAAGTACTAATGAAACAGAAATCAGTCAAATGAAAGCTAATATATCGAATAATAATGTTTCAGCAGATCTTAAGACAAGTCTTACTAACTTTGAAACAGTTTGCAAAGAAACTACAAAAAGACGATTGTCAGAACCGCCTTCTACTGAAGATCTCGAGAGGAGATATGAAGTATTGAAACGACGGATGAGCTCACGTAATTTTGATATTAAAACAGCACATAATGATACACATTCAACTGAATTGCAGAAAACAAATCAAACCCTAATAAAACAAGCATCTCTAAATTCTTCCAGCAAACAATCGCCGCCATCAACTCAAAATTTGGAAGAACGTTTTGAAAAATTGCATAATAAAAATGATTCTAGGACCAGCATTATTACGGAGTCACCTCCTTCTACGGCCAAACTAGAAGAACGTTTTGAAAAACTTCACAATAAAGAGGAAACTGCAAGCGCAATTGTAACACAACCTCCTACTTCTAAGTATGAAAATCATCCATCTGAAACTAAGAAACCAAGTGGCACTGCAACAAAGATCCCTTCTGATCAAAGAGAAGACGAAACTAGTATAAAAAAATGTCCAGATAAAAATGGCAAGACAGAAGAAAAAAAATCATTTTCTAATGATGACGACGAAAATGCTGAAGTTTCTGGCGATAAGGTCCAGCCTTCGGGGAAAATTAAAAGTGAAACTGACGTAAAGACTCCAGTAGCTTCAGAATCGGAATCAGAAGCAGATGCATCAGAGAAAAAAACATTAATAAATCCTTTAACTAAGAATGCAAATAAAATTAAAATGAAACTTATTGAGGAATTACAAGCCAAAATAAAAGAACACTCATTTAACACTGACGTTGAAAATATTGATAAACCTAAATCTAAAAGGGATCCTCCCAAGGAAACATTTTTAAAGCCTACTCAACTTTCATCTCATCGACATACTCCATCTCAAAGCGTTCTTTTATCAAGTCTAAGTTTCAATGATGAAACCTTGGAATCACATGCGACATCCGCTTACCATAAATCGGGAAAACGCGAACCTAAAAATCACGATAATCGGAAAATGGTTCGTCGTTTTTCCGATTTACCCTCAAGATCCGACCTTGAGAACCGTTTGCAATTTTTGGAAGAACAACTAAGCAAAACGGTGGGCATGCAACGTCATTCAAGTGATTCCGAAGTGGCATCGAAAAATCGATTTGAACATAAAACGACATTCGCTAATGTTTCGCAAACCTGCAGCAGCCTTGATCATCGTGTCCAAGAATTGGAAAAGCGTTTGAAAGACAACAGAACCTTCTCGATGGATGTTGAATGCTCAAATGCTAGTGAGAAAAATGACATTGAAATTTCACAAGTAGAACTAGCTACAGATACTGTTGCAGTAACGGGAAAAGAACTAGTTCGATATTCTTCCCATGGTGAGGCTGGAGACATAGAACATCAAAGTCCAATCAATATTAACATAAATATTCAAATGACTCTAAATAAAGAAGATATCGGGATTAAGAAAAGCACAGAAGTTTCCAAAACAGACGAACTCGACAGAAGACTACAGTTTCTAGAAAAACAACTAAAAACTTCGCTTGTTTATGACGCTTCCGAAAGTTCTGCAGATAATTTCAAGGAAAGTATTAAGAAAAAAGACAACAAAAGTGCAACAGATAATGCCGAAGAGAGTAAAGTAAATAACAATGAAGTTGATAAGTGTGATAAGAATCTTGAGCTTAATGAAGACTCAAGTTCCTTTAACAAAACCGTTAATAGTATTCAGAGTGAAAATAACACAAACACTGATCTTTCTTCCGCTGATCCACCAAATCTTGATACCAAAAATACTGAGAGTATTCAAAATGAGACTAGCGTAGAAGAATCAGAAGAAGCTAAAAGTGATATGCGAGATTGTAAAAGTTCAGATGATGACAATAAAATAAATCAGAAAGTGGAAAGCCCTAAATCAATAGTCCCAAACAATTCAGACAAATCTCATGAAGATACAAATTCTCAAAAACAAGCAATTGAGCAAATTAAAATTGATGATAGCTCCAGTGCTACAAACCCTCAAAAAGAATATACAGAAAACAATTCAGGTAGACACAAAACTCATAGAAATTCTCTTCAACAATACCCTCAAGCTTCTGCTAATGAAACAAGTGACACCGAAAAGTTAGAACAACTTACTGGACATTTGAGGCCGCAATCGAGTAAAACTGTTGAACCGGAAATAAGTGACACTGAAAAGTTAGAACAACTTGCTGAACATTTGAAGTTACAATCGAGTGAAACTGTTGAGTCGGAAATAAATGAAAAGAAAAATATTGAAAAAGGGGATAACTCTGACACAAAAATGACATCCGAAGTAGAAAAACTTATTGGTTTGAACAATTGCTCGCAATTTGTGCCAGTAGAAGTAAACAAAAAAACATTAGTTTTATTATTAGATAATGAGCCAAAAGCAGTTAAGGTTCGTCGTCTCACTCGTGCAAATACTCAAGAGTTAGAAGACCTTTTCCAGGCCTTGGAAAAGCAACTCATTGATCGAGGACAACAGAAAGTTAGCGAAAAAACATCTAAGACCGCTGAAGACGATGCAAGTCACAGTGAGACAGAAACGTCTAAAGCAATGTCAGATTTAGCAAAAGAAATTGAGGCATTTTCTAAAAGTGAACCAAATAAAACTGAACAGAGCAAAAAAGTTACACAAGAAGAAGAAAACAAACAGGTGGAGGAATTTGATTGGGGTAGTGATCCAATTAAATACCATTTGAAAAAGAAAACAGTTCATTTGCCATCCACCAAGGAACTTGAAGCAAGATTTAGGTCATTAGAGCGACAAATAAAGCTTCTTGAAGACGTTGAAAAAATTGATGTGGAACAGCGTCTAATAGAAATTGAGCGCAAAATAAAACTACAATATTCGTTATCTCACGAAAAAGATTTAAATAAGTTCTTAGAATTATGCGAAGGCAAAGATCCGGATGAAATTCCATCAATACAACATCAGCAAGATCGAAAAGAACATTGTGCTGTAGATGCATCATCTTGTCACACTTCACCTAAACGGTTAAAAGAACCCAGCCAACCTAGAAATGTGGAGTGCTCTTATCGATCTCTTGATATAAAAAGATGTAAATCACAGCAAAGTTCGAAAAAGAAGCCAATACATCCTTTAGAAATGCTACTCGATCCAAGTCCAGATGACAGCGATATACCCACAACTGGGGAGCTGGAGCATAGAATTCGAGTTATGGAAGAAAACCGATGCACGCCACCGTCGCCATCATCACGCAAATCACGCTCGCAATCTCCTCCTATCAAACAATCCAAGAATTTACCCAACACTCACATGCTTGAAAAATTGACAGCAAGTCCAACAGAACGAGAGCTCCCAACCGCTGAAGAGTTAGAGGCCCGGTTGGAAGCATTGGAAAGAGAACAGTGTTTCAATTTCAAGATGCAGAAAAACTTTCAACAATTTAATCAAAAGCTTAAAGATGTGGTTTCACCCTCCCTCTCTTTCGACGAACTTAAATCGTCAGCAAAAACCTGCGACTTGGAACAGAAGAAAGTACGATCTGGTTCAGTTCCTAAACCAACAAAAAGTATTAACACGATCAGTCCAAAAACTATAAGATTTCATGAGGAAGATCATGCATCTCAAAAAGATGTTCAGTTGTCCACGGTAAAAAAAAATGCTCAGTAATATGTTTAAATATTTCAAAGCCATAACGTTTTTTGTATTTATTGTTACAAAGAAAACTTACCCAGCTGGCAAAGAATCTCAACTATCAGCAACGTCTCGTGAATGCCTTGGCGTCATGGGCATTCGCTTAATGAGGGTAACTTTTTTTTAGTAACTATCATTCAATTATGGTCAACATCAATAATGTTTTCTTACTTTAGGAAACGTCTCCTTTACGAAGGAAGGGAACTCACACAGGCGTACCATTGCGTACTGGAGAAAATATAAATGACCAACTAACATCTATTCAAAATACTATCAAATCCATTGACAGCCTTTGTGAGGAAAAGCCTTATCGAAAAGAAAAGTGCCAACAATATATAGACTCCCTTTTCTCTGACTCCTCATACTTTGCTCACAAAAAGACTTCCCTGGAAGATCTCACTGCGCACAATCTTAGCAGGTCTACGTCACGTGACATTGGACCATCTATACGAATTTCAGATCATAGCCCGGCCTTTTCACGTTCTATGGGATCAGCGGACTCAATAAAATCTTCGAGCCCCTTGCGATCATTAAGCCCTCTCCAGTATCGCTCCAACAGGGATCTGCGTCGTGAACCTTCCCCCAGACGCAGACGTGAAGAAGATCGAGAAGAGCATGAAAGTAGGGTAAGACGTGATAATCTATTGCCAAATAATATTAATTATAGTCATAGTATATTAAGCCACACTAGTCATAGTAGTTTAACTAAGTTTCATAAAGTAGATAGCCAACTAATTTCAAATGATGTTGAAAATGAACACGAACATGAAGAAAGCTTACGACATCCGACCATATTCAGCACAATAGACAACCTAAAATATTTTGAAAACACAAATACCTCAAACGACGTCAACACAACATCACAATGCACTCTTAATTCAGAAGTGAAAACTCCTGCCCTAGCAAAACCCCCAAATTTGGACATGCATATATTACCAGTGTATCAAACTCTGGCTTCAAATACAAACACAAATGCACCCGTTTATACTCCAGCCAAATTAGAAATACGACATACAACGGTGACTTCGACGTTTTATGATCGTGTCCTCACCGAAAAACAGCTGGGCAAACAACATCAGCTCTCTTTTCCGACTAACAGTCAATCTCCGCTAATATCCCCGCAATTTGAGAGGCATATTAAACCAATCTACCAACAACAAATGGCTATATCACCAACAAATATTTCACATATCGATAACGATACCGATACCGATACAAAAAATGCATTAACAATAAGGGGTGCTTCTTCCACAGGTAAATATTTGTCATCGTTCGTTTCAACCGCACATTCAGACTAATGATCACCGCTAAAGAGTCAATGATTTAATTAAATAGCAGCAAGTTAAATTTTTCAATTCATTCATTTTACATCCCACCATTTTTAGCAAATGTTTTTTAACCCCCGACCAAAAAAAGGTGTTTTATAAGTTTGTAGTGTGTGTCTGTACGAGTCCGCGTACAGACCAAACGGTTGGACCGATTTTGATTTAGTTTTTTTCTATTTAAAAGGTGACTTAATCGAGAGTGTTCTTAGCGATGTTTGAAAAATCGGTCCAGCCGCTTAAACACTTTTTAAACACTCACCATTACAGGTTATATTCTGCACGGCTTCAGTCTTATGCGGGCCGATATATTTCAGCGTACCACAAGCCAGTATATTTTTCTAGATGTAACGAATCTCTACCGGTCGTTCATAATTTTAAATGCATAACATTTGTGTGTCTTTCCGTATCCATTCAGCCAATATTGTGCCTCGTCACGAATAAAATTCGTTTCTCAAAGAGCGCTGATTTTCGTAATTTGAGTAATGTGAGGTTTTCTATAAGGACTTTGCAAACAATACTTATTAATAAAAACTAGGTGACAATATGATAATTGTCACGCATGATCTGTGAGAAGAAACTCAATTTTGTCTCCCCTCCTTGCATAACAGAGAATAATTTCGAAGATGTATACCCAAATATTTACATGCCGTTAAAAATAATGCTCGCAATTCCAGCAGCTGCAACCTTTGCTGAAAGAAGCTTGCAAAAGTTTAAATAAAATTAACGTAATTGAGAAGCTCATTACATTCAAAGCGATAACTATGCACATATTGTTACGTTTTTTCGTGGACTCGAAAATTTGCCATGAATAAAAGAATGACACTTTATTTACCGTTAAATACAACTATACTAATCTAATTCAAGAGCTTAAATACACACACATAGATTACTTAAATATACCGCAAATGGTAACCACTACGTTTTCCCGCTGTTGTATACACAGGTGTCACTCAACTGACTACACTGGTTTTGTAGCAAAACTTCCTCTCGGCTATTTGTCACTCACAACACTTATTCTGCTGATGCTCACTGTTTATATAACACTATATATCCCGTTTATACGCACTTCTTATTTACAAATATATAAAACTGGAAAGCGTTGCCATATAACTTTTTTATTGTAAGTTAATAACTCACGAAAACTATTGGCAAATAAGGCACTATTTGCAAATAAGGTGTAAAATGTTGCCAATTATTTTTGTTTTGCAAGAAATATAATACATATTTAACAATGTGTTGAAATATCATTCACAGATAGTAATGTATTCTATCTACGTATAAACGGTGAGTTCAGTATTTGTAAATAGTTTTATTTGCAAATAAGATTTGTGTATAAACGAGGTAACAGGCTCACTGTCTCTTTTTGTACTACAGGAACCGTTTCTAGAATGTTCGCTATGTGCTCAGAGATGGTGTAATGAAATGTGTGCACTTAGTAATGCCAAATGGAAGGAGCTGTATTACTGCATAACGAAGTTGCTTCTAAGCGCAAATTACCATCTGTGTTGTCGTTTACTATTGGTAGCTAAGTGATCAAATAGTATTCTAACACTATCTGGAAAATTCATGTCACAGTTTCTAGATGTTTGTAGATAATTCGATTGGTCGATATTTTGAACTTCAGAGTTACTACGTAACGACTTTTATGTTGGTAATACCGTGTGTTACTGGTAACGGAGGGTTGTTACCATATGTGTTTGCACTTTTATGTGTATGTGCGTTTAGGTGTGTAGCTCTTCAATTGTTGTCGCTATAATTATTCTGTGCTTGTACGTGGATATTTGTGTACGTTTAGTTCTTTAGCTACTATCATGCAAATAATGCGACTAGTCCATACATGCATGTAAAGACTAGCCCAAAGAGGAGTAGGAGTACCACAAAACTACTCCAAATATATGAAAAAAGGTGGTCGATTTAACATTGCGATGTCCTAGGGTTGGACCACATGGTACTCCAATATTATTTGCAGGGTATTCTAGATGATTATTTGCATTAACTCTGTAGGAATATTTTTGCGTAAGACTTACATTAACCCTGTTGGAATACTTTTGTTTAACGCTGCATTAACCTTGTCGACGGCCATTTCCGTAACAATATGTATATTTAATTCATAAAATTTTTGTCTTACAAGTAACTTCCCGCTTCTACATTTGCTGTAATCTGTCTATCTGCTGAAACCGCTTAAATCCGTTAGATATTTATATTCGAACTCCCCAAATTCATATAGAATATGTGCCATATATTTAAAAAAAATCAAAGCATAAACGCTAAAAGGAAATTGGAAACACTTTTAGTGGAAAATAAAAATTAAGAAGTCAATAAATAAACTAGAAAAAAAATGAGACATTAAGAAAAGTGGTTCATTAGTGGGCAGTAGTGAAACTGGTCTTGAAAATTTGTCATGCGATGTAGAAAACCATTGAGTTTATTGAAGAAACTTGTGTTTTGTATCGTTTTGAAATGTAGGGCCAAACCCACGATATCGACAACGTTCGACTTGTCGCACACTTGCATTCAAAACAAAAACAAATTTTAATATTTTGTTGTTGTTTCAAATGTAAGTGTGCGACAAGTCGAATGTTGTCGATATCGTGGGTCAGGCTGGTAATTTAATAACGACCATTGCAATTTTGGATAGTTTTTTTTTTATTAATTTTAATGTACGCGTACATGAGTATGAAGTTCTTTTTCATACACAATTTGCATATTTCATTTCGCAGACGTAAATGGAACGTGTTCGCGAATATTCATTCCGCACCTCACTAGTATACATACATGCATTCATTATAATATTTTATTTTATGTACAAACATACATATATAATTTGCAATTCTCACATTGTGACAAAATGATGTCTGCAGCAACGTTTATTTCATCTTCTTTCGCACTTTGATTTAAAGTATTCCGACCTAATTTGTTAACGCATCCACTTTATTTCACTCGAGGAAAGTCTCCACATCCAAACATTTCTCAATAAATAAAAATTACATTGATTTTATTTCCAGCTACCAGCTATCAAAGGAAACTTACTTAAAAACTTATCAAACAACCTGAAATTAATACATATGTACATTAGGGGGCTGTTATTTTATTTTATCTTTTTGCATTTCTTCCCCCAAATCGGTTCAGTTTTATGTAAAAAAAATACAAAAAAATTTCATACCCGTAAGTTGTGTTTTAGGGGGTGCGTCCGGCCCTCAAAGTTGCCCTCAAGCCCATATATTCAATGTAATTTTTTTTTTGGTTTAGTTTTATTTTGACTATATTTATATGTATGAAATAATTTAATATATATATAAGCTCTTATTGTCCATGCTTAAAATAAAAATTTCCATATATATATAATTTTGTTACATAAAATTGTTGGTATTTTGTTCGTTATTTTCTTCATTATTTTCTAAAATATTAATTTTAGCAAAAAATTTTGCTTGAGACTAATGTTGTTGAATCGAATAGCTAAAATATTGTCATATATCATATTCTTGTAAAATGATTTTTTAAAAGGATAATCATATGCAAAAATTACATTGAATAATGGCCTTGAAGGCCAATTTTGAGGGCCGGACGCACCCCCTAAAACGCAACTTATCGGTATGAAATTTTTTGCATTTTTTTTACATAAAACTGAACTGATTTGGGGGTGAGAGTAGAAGAAATAAAAAAAGTCTCCATACAATTAACAGCCACTCTAATGTATATATGTACAAATTTTTGAAAATATGTAACTGCTTTAGGTTTTTAATATCGACACAGTCTTACCAATGAAAAATACCACTTTTTTTAGCGCTAGTGCAATTTTTCGATGATCAAAGGTAACAAACAAATCGTTGACGAGAACGTGAACAAGGATTGAAATATTGATAACGAATAGCATCGGTATCATTGTGTGGTGAAGTCTTATTTTTTCTTCGAGATGTCAAAGGAAGTTTCTTCAATATGATCAAATTATGCAACTTTTATTTTAATATTACCCAACCCTTACCTCGTATAAAGAACCTATTGTGTACCGAAGCTGTTTATATACAGGCTCTCATTCCTTTTTTGTTTACTAACTGTCAAATTTTAAAGACGGGTTCATGAAATCCTTCATACCTTGATCAATACAAATATGTATAATATCTGAAACAAAAAATATTGTTTTTTTGTCAGCGCCTTAAACTTTTTATCTAGACTAGCGACCTCAAAGACAGAGAGAGCATAAGAAAGATTTTTTAAGAAGGACTGAAATTTTTATGAAAAATAATAAATTCCAGAATTTAGTTCTTGCGTGACACTCACTGTGTTTCAAACATTATTGGCCTATATTCCCAATATGTACAGCGTCAAACATTTGAGATATGACGATGAAATACTTACAAATGCAGTTCTAAAATCTTTTTCAGTATTAGTCAAAATTTTAATTCAAATTGACATTCTAAGTTTAAGAACAGATATTGATAATAAATTTATATAATCAATTCATTTAAAAAAATTAAATAAACCGAAGGCAAATACATATTAAGAGACAAGCTATGTGGCTCAATATATTTGACAAGGTGTCAAATCCCTCTCTATTGGAGATTAAGCACATCTGTTTACTGGGTGGCAGAGTAACAGTTCATCTCATTACAATTTTAATAAAATTAATAATGTAACTTAATTTCGTGCTAACAGTAGTACGGTTTTGCGATACACGTTAGTAAAAATCATACTAATTAATTTGAAAGAAAAAATTTTAAGTTAATACGCTCGGGCTTTATTAATAATAAGCGAAGTGTATTTGAAAAGAATAAAGCAAAAAAGGGCATTATCGGGCCTGTTCTGAAAATCACGGTGATTTAAATCACGGTGATTTTAAAAACAAACTATTATTAGCTGACTTGTTAGTGGGTTTTTGTTGTATTTTATGTTTTTGTCATGTATAATAGAATATTTTATTACAACTCCTATCGCTATAAATCGTGAAATTTACCAATGATTTAGATTTTATTAATTTATGGAAATCATCGTGATTTGACATGTCGTGATTTGCAGAACATAAAATAACTTTTTTGTTTCTTTCTTTAATTAAAGCAAATTTAAGGCGTTTTGTAAATAAGCTGTTCATAAAACAACTTTTCCTGTACAACAGCATGATACACGCTATAATTGTACGATTTGTAGTATTATGCAAAAATACTACAAATCGTAAAATTGTAAAATATGTAAGTAGCGTGAATCACAAATTTTTGTTTTTCGTGGTCGGAACTTCGATAAGTACGATAATAAGTATTGTCTCTATCATTTATATATATGTAGCTAATTATGATTTATTTATGTCTGATTTACCAAATGCATTTTTCTGCAACTTATTTTTAAAATTAGCTTTGTGTCGGATATTTTAAACAAAATGAAAAAAAAATATTTTAATAATTCTTCTTTGTGCTTTATTTTTTTATATTTTCGACTGCACTTCACTTATTATTAGTAAGGCCACCACATCTTTTATATATCCGCGCATGTTTTGCCTTTCTAAGTTGTCTCTCAAATGAATTAATAACATTTGTAATTAGTAATGTGTATCTCAAAACCAAGGCACATCAATCAGGAAGTCGTATTTCTACAACAAACATTACAACAGCAATAACCACATGTACTTTGTTGGTATAAATTACCTTCTTACTTTTCAAAACAGGGTAGCATCGTCAGATTGCATGTTTCTTATAGGAAATGTCACACACCATACAAAACTGAATATTCGAAAGGAGTTTATGGATACCCAAATAAAAGCATGCTTTTAGGCTTATACCCACACAATCTAAATTTGACATTTAGATTGGTATAATGACATTAGTCACCTGGTGTAGTGCTGCCACCTGATAAATGCACCTTGCTCAAAACCGTACTACAACTCATAAAAGAGTTAGTACGAAATTAAGTAACGTTTATAGCCTGCACAAGTGCAAATATATGGGGTATTCAAACCAGTGTCTTAAGTGTCAGAATGTCTTATGGCCCTTATGCTAACTTCATGCCAGTTTTTGATTATACATAGGGCCGTTAATATTTTAATATAGTTTAAAAAAAATTTTGTTGTGGCTCAAACAAAAAAGGCATAAAACAATAAGACTTCCTCAGCTATGTTTATTGTTTTGTCATAACTGCATGTAGAAATATGAGAGAGTTTACAAAAGGAATTGAGAGAGAGAGAGAGAGAGAGAGAGAGAGAGAAATAGTAAGCAATGTGCTAAGGTGCTAAGGCGAAAATACAAATAAGTACAATATTTATAATTGCAAATTATAGGGGGTTGCTCACCCCTCACCCTTAATTTATGAATACCATTTGAATACCCTAATTGTCCGATCGATTAAGACGTACTTGCTTCTTTCTACTAATGGTTAATAATATAAAATAAATATATTAAGATGATAAAAACAAATATTACTTCCAAATTAATTATACTTATATAAAATATTAACATTCTTTATTTGCTAGTTAATTGTTACAGTTCAAAGTTAAAAAAAATTAAACAACTATAATTAATTATGTATCTATGTATTTATTTATTATTCCAAGAAGTAAAATTTTAATGGAATTATTTATTAGAATCGGCTGGCGGGTTATTTTAAAATGATACCAAAATGTGTCGTTTTAGTGCTATCTAAATGCAACTAAAAAGCCGCCCGAAAGTTATAATCAGTTGTATGTATTTTGAACTTATTGTACTTCCTAATAAATTTTCTGTGCAATTTTGTGTTACTGTTAAATAATTATTAAATAATAAGAGGATTCAAACTTACATGATGATAAATGTTGAATCGGTTGTATGTGGTAGAGCCATTTTAAAAACTATAAAATATTTTTCGATATTCTGCACGACAAAATATCGGACAAAATTTTTTAAACTTTAGCAAATATGTCAACAGATGCAATATTTAGTACGTTCTTATGAATCCCTTTAATATATAATTTTTATATTTGGTTACATTATAAATAAATTGTGTATGTAACTACTTTTACAAATTATTGTATGTATTATAAAAGAAAATATGTATGGTGTGCATATACTATATAAAACTATAATTTTG
This sequence comes from Tachina grossa, assembly GCA_949987645.1. Lineage (NCBI taxonomy): Eukaryota > Metazoa > Arthropoda > Insecta > Diptera > Tachinidae > Tachina > Tachina grossa. Next base: position 233,384,554 of record OX465274.1, on the reverse strand, counting down.
CGCTAAATTGTACTTATTAGATAATTTCATATAATCGTAAATAAAGTTTTAAAATTTAAAAGCAAAAAAGTCTACATTTATTCATTTACATATTTGGCCATTTGAAAAAGATTTAATTTTAATTTAATACTGCATAAATCGTGTGTAAATCAAACAGCACGAATCACGTAGAATAGGGATTGTATAAATTGCTGGCAACTCCTACCCAATAAGTCCAATGGTGAATATGGACTGTAGAAATTGCTGGCATCTCCTACACAATAACCAAATTCACAATCTTGTGCAAATGGTCTTGCATCATAGCATGTGCAAAATGATATAGTATATTGATACTCACCACTTAAAAATTCTTAGTGGTGAGTATTAATATACTATACCATTATGCACCTGCTACAATGCAAGACCATTTGCACAAGACAGTAGCCCAATTCACAATCTTGTGCAAATGGTCTTGCATCGTTGCAAGTGCAAAATGGTATAGTATATTGATACTCACCACTTAAAAATTCTTAGTGGTGAGTATTAATATACTATACCACTTTACACATGCAACGATGCAAGACGATTTGCACAAGATTGTGAATTGGGCTAGTGAATTGGACTAATAAGTCCAATGATTGGTGTAGCATTTCCTGATATTGCCGGTGATTTTTTTCTGTGATTTGTATCTTCAGAAAACTCTCTACGGAATAAAATCTCATTATTTTTTACATTTTGTTCCAAGACAACATATAAGAAATTTTACGATCACATACTTTATTTGAGAGGTATTTTCAATGCTATATTTTACTAGACAAATTCTAAAATTTTTTCAAAAAAATGAGGTCAAACCGTCGGCGAAGAGAGTGAACACTTTCTTGTGGTTTAGGAGTTAGAATGAATTCAATTGATAAAACGATTTGCCCATTTGAAAAATTTTTTGGAAAATTAAAGCTATCATATAATATAGAAAGCGTACTAATTTTACAAGGTGGTAGTACAGCGAGAGCTGATTACATTTTGTTTCGCTTTCTTAGTGTCAAAATTCATAATTTAATCTAAACAAGTTTTGAAACAGGGGGTCTACCCTGTAGATCGAAGCGAAAGAAAATGCTTCCGAATTTGTATGTAATTACCATACAAATTCAATAGTAGTAGTAGAAAATACGCTTTTAATATGAACGATACAAAGTAAAAATACAAAAATGGTTTTTGACGTGTTTGTTTGTATGTCTCCTATTAAGCGACAAGCATACGACGCTTAAGAGATGTCCGGACAAAATCAATTCTCTCTCTCTCTCTCTCTCTCTCAAGAAGACAGAAGTTAAACTACAAATAGAAAAAGTTTTGTCCGGACAAAATGGGTGAATTCACCTATAATAACACAAAAATTGGACATATGTATTCCACATTATGTTGTTATAACAATGATCCAATGAACAAGCCACATCTGTTCTGAAATATGGACCTTTTTGGGTACCATCTTATTATCGCCAATTATTTAGTATAATTTAAAAATATCAATATATTAGCCCAATTCACAATCTTGTGCAAATGGTCTTGCATCGTTGCATGTGCAAAATGTTATAGTAACTATATTGATACTCACCACTAAGAATTGTTAAGTGGTGAGTAAAATATACTACACAATTTTGCACATGCAACGATTCAAGTCCATTTGCACAAGATTGTGAATTGGGCTATTGTTGTGTGATAATTTACTAAACCTAAAGATTCCATAAAGGATATACATATGTATGTACATATATAAGTATGTATGGATTTCTTTTTTCTATTATAGCCGCAGTTTTATTAAAATTAAAGAAAAAAATCCATTAAATCTTAAACATTTGAACCAAGCTAAAGTTATATTTCTAGAAGATTATTCAAAACATATCCTCATTGATTCGTTTTTTTTAATAAGAATTATATGGACAACTTTTATTAATGGGTTAACTAACTAACAATCGATTAAATTAAATTCGAATTAATTAAATAGTACGAGTAAATAACAACGTGTATTGTAATGTCTTCAAAATTTAATTTTATGTAATTTTAGCGATCGAGACGTAGACTTAGTCCCAAAACACACTGTGCAAGTCTTATTGCTAAGCTGATTAGTTTCATGGAGTGAGAGACGAGGGGAACAGCAACGTTTCTTTTCCCCCCGTCTCTCTCTCCTAATAAACTAATCAGCTTAGCAATAAGACTTGCATAGTGTAAATAGGGACTTAGCTACGAGAATTACAGATTTAATTTTTTTAAAGAGAAGTAACACTCTTTAGGAAAGGGATAGTGATAGAAAGAAAAGTGGTGAAGGAAGAGATAGTAGAAAGCGTCATTCTTCTACAACTTTGCTTTTTGCATGCTTTTTTTAATCATGCAGTGTTGCAGCGCCTTCTGGTGTCAAATGAGGCGAATTAAATTTTTGAGGCTGTGCTTAGTAGCCATTTTATTGGTTATTTTACTTCTCCGATGATTCTGCTATACTATACCGACGAAGGAGAGCGCTCTGATATTACATTAGGATTAGCATCTGCTGAAGTCGGTATAGTTCAGTGACCAGTGACTATGCCTTCATCACTTGAACTTTCCTACAACAACTGATACAAAGAGACACTAATGAACATTAGAAAAATGCGTGGTCTTGTTATTTAATGACTATCGGATACAGGGATTGAACCCAGGATCTTCGGTTTTGTAGTCAACGTGCTAACTACTTCAGACAACGCTGTTTGTTATTCAAATAGAAATAATTTCAAGCGCTGTTCTGAATATTTTTGGAGACTCCAATTACATATGCATGTGTTTACATTCTCTTGACCAGTAAAAAAAGTATATGACTGTAGTAAATATATTGTCCATAATACACGTCTATGACCAACAATTTATCTAATGCTTAGCGCAATTATGTCTAATTAAGCCCGGGAGGGCACGAAAAATTTCCGTGTATTTGGATGTGTTTTTGATGATTGATCGTGGAAATACACTCAACAAAGAGAAGAGAATAAGGCTATTCATAAGGCAAGGTATGTAAGTCAAATTTATTAGTACAACCAATACACAAATAGACCCTTATGCACATATAATTAGACAGGCAGTTTATTTGTAGCTGGAGTAATGCATAAACCTTATTAATATGCCTTTGAATAAAACAAAATAAAATTTCTGCTGCTCTTTTTGGGTATTGTCAAAATTAAACTATTCAGTAAATAATTAATTTTAAATATTGAAACTAAATTTATTTGACTTAAAAGTCTTTCGACGTCTGCGTTTGACCTTGGGAAGGATAAAAGTTGAGAAGCGAATTTTGAAATATTCTTAACGCAGTTGCTGCCAGTTAAATCTTTTTATTCCAGAGTTATACACATTAAGGATTTCCTGTAGCGGATTTAAGCCTGCTGCCGGCCTAGGCACTCTTTGATACTCGTATGTTGCCCTTTTTGATTGTGTAGAAGTGATTATAAAAAAAGAACACACATATAGGGCCTGTACCACGATGTCGACAGACAACGTTCGATCGACAACATCTATTGAAAACAACTACGATATAAGAAAATTTAATTTTGTTTTCAATGTAAGTAATCGAGCGTGCAAAATATACTTTTTGACTGATAACGACGAACAGTGGCGTAAAATAAAAAAAGTAGTAAAAAGTCCCAACTTTTTAACTAGTGAAGCGATTTCTAAGAAACTAACTGTTTTGAGAGAAATTTTTTTTTGATATCTCAGAAATTGTAGTATGGAATAAATTTTTAATTTATAATATATAATTTTTATAAAATTTTTCTAACACAATTTTTCAAACTAAAAAAAGTTTTATAAAATTATATATTGGGAAACATTTTCATTTAATTCAATAGTAAACATTTAGCTTAGCAAACGAAAAAAATTAAACTCAATACTTCAATACTTTCCGAAATATTTAAAGTCGAATTTTGATTACAAAATTAAATTTTCTAAATTTTTTTTCTTTTGCCTAAGTTATTGATCTCATTTTCTTTACTTCAAATGTTTCTTAATTTTTTTTCTATATAATCGCAATAGAAGACGCAATTGTCTATTCAACGGTATATAAATAAATGGTAAATTTTGAATGACAACCAACCCTATGTTATATGTCAATAGGCGATTACATTAGTTGTGGTACAGCTAATCAGTAGCACTATTGACTATGTCACTAGAAAATCACTATAATTTAATAAATTTACTAGTAAATCTTTGGTGCCAATATATCCATGTGGTCCCAAAAGAACTACTTAGTCATTAGTGCTATAGTCTAGTGGTGGATTTTCAATGACAAGCTAATGTTAAATTTCAATAGATGATACCATTGGCTGGGGTACACCTGGTCAGTAGTACTGCTGACAACGCTACCAATAAATCACCACAATTTCACTATTCGCACTTTCTGCAGGGATTATTGCACAGAATAATAAAAAAGAAAAACCAAGTATTGACGCGTTCATTGACAATGTCAGCAGAAATACACTTGAACTGTTGTCTCTAACGTATCTCTACTCGCGTATAAAAGTAAAGTTGTCGACATTTCAACTAGTGCAATTGTCGCTAGAAAAAAGAAAGTTGACATAGAGACATATTGTTCTAGGCTGACTAGAGGGTATTTACACACACAGTATATATACACAATGACAAAGCCGCCTGCGCGCACACCTCTATTATGGGTATGTTTTTACCTGATATTAGTATCGCTTTTATATCCGTTGCTTTTAAAATACATGCCTATACATTTAAGTTGCGATGCATTCAATGGGTGCATTCATAAGACGTAGCTGTTGCGCAAGCGTTGAGTGTTTGTCTTAGAAACGCATATTTGACTAGTTCCGCTCTACTCAACAGTTGAGTAATTTTCCATCACAAATTTTTTTCGCTACCTATAGTCAACATGTTATGCTCAGTCTAAGCAGCTGATTGAATAGAGTTATGCCTTTTCTATGCTTTGTTAGGTGGCAGGAGAAAATATTTGTTAAATTTTACATTACAAATGCGATGAAGACACGAAATAAAGATATAAAAGTAAATTTTATCCATCAAGCCGTTTCTAAGACGTAACTGTTGGCGCTAACAGTTGCCAACAGTTTCACAACTGTTTAGCTTAACAGCTACGTCTTATGAATGCGACCAATGTTATTATTTCAATTATTTATATGTAAAGGGTGGTTAAATTTTAAAGCACCCTTTAAATTAAAGCACATATTATTTCGGAAATTATTGTCATTTCTTTTTATTATGATAATATGGTATAGTTCAATTATGTATGGAACAAAATATCGGCCAAATGACCGCCGCGACCTCGGCCACACACCTCTGTCAGATGTTCCAAATTTTCGATGACGCTGAGGCATAATTGGGGTACTATGCCGTTAATGTGCCGAATTATCTCATCTTTTAGCTCTCGTACACAAATAAAGAAGTCCAACGGTGTCAAATCACATGATCTTGGCGGCTAATTGACATCGTCACCACGTGAGATAACACGGCCATTGAATTTGTCGCGTAAAAGAGCCATTGTTTCGTTAGATATGTGGCAAATGGCACCGTCCTGTTGAAATCACATATCGTCCACATCCATATGTTCCAATTCGGGCCATAAAAAGTTCGTTATCATCTCACGATAGCGAACACCAATCACAGTAACTGCCTCACCGGCCTGATTTTGGAAAAAATACGGCCCGATGATGCCGCCAACTCATAAACCGCACCAAACAGTCACTCCTTGTGACTCTTGGATTATCACTCGCCCATATGCGGCAATTCTGCGTATTGACGAATCCACTGAGGTGATAATTCACTGTTGCCATTTCTTACCACCATTCTGACCATTGACGATTGTGTATCTTTCTATGGTTCAAATTGAGTTAGTCTGAAATTGAGAAATATCAAACGTCATATTCAACATCGGCCCTTAAAATTTAACCACCGTTTACATATGTATGTATATAGAAAGAAGTTTGATCGGCCAAGTATGGATGATTAAAAAAGAAGCCTTGATAAATACGTATTCGAAAAATAAAATCAAAGATTCACAACCAATAGAAGCTGCCAAATACTATATTTCATCTAAAAAAACTTTAATACGGATGTTGGAAAGCGTTCCAACACCAAAGTATAGTAAATATTTATGGTGGAAGACGCACTAACACTCATTTTTAATCTATGCCTTTTTTATAAGTAAATGCGATAGTTTAAGGAAGGTGCTTAAAGAAAAAGGTGGGCCTTTTACATATGTATATATGTAATTGCAATAGAGTTTTCTTTTAAAATCCACAAATCCAAATGATTTTTGTCAAGTAATAAAGAAGTTCTGTACTAACGATTAAAAAAAGTCAGGGCCGAAAATTCAAACAACAGGGTGCCTCCAAATATGCTTTCTCAAGAGTTCAACATTTCTCCCAAGGTGTATCTAACTAGGTGGCAGTGCTACTTCAGCTGATAATTTTTTGTGCTTTGTAGCTGAAGAATGTCAAAAACTTCGATTTTGTTTTGGTTTTAGTACAATTATTTTTGTGCTTTTGACATTCTTCGGTTCTTTACACAGCTATGGTTGCCGTATTGTTGTATAACAAATCCTTACGCAGTCACCTGTATAATTACACCATGACTTCTTCTTTCATCAAAATCGGTTCGCTAGTTCAAAAGTTGCGGACTTTTTACTACTTTCTTTTAATTTCACACCACTGTGCGATGTAAACAACAAAAATACATATATCCTTAAAATTTTATTCGGATACTTTGAAAAATCACGATTTTATTAGCGGAATTGTAATTATCTATCTATCTATCTATCTATGTATATAATTAACAGGCAAACATGTTTTTTGAAATCCCTTTTACGCTGGTACCACCGCACCGATTTTAAAAAGATTTATATGGTTTTAAAGGACTTTTTGTACAGATGTGCAGAATCTATATTTTATTGAAATCGGTTTAGTATTTTGGGAGCTATAAGCGTTTAAAGTTGCTACTAGTACATGCAAATAAAGAAAAAAAAAACCATGAGTGTGTGTGTGGGTTTGTAGTATTTCTCTTGATCTAACAATTTTTTTCTCTTATTTGTTGTTGTATCAAAGCCATAATACTTAAAGGAAGAGAGTTAAATAAATTGAATTAACTAGGTTAAAGGGATTTTGTTTATGTTTTTTTAATTTCATGTATTATTTAATTATGCTTGCATATGTATGTAAGTTTGTGTGTGGCTGTGTTTTAATGAATTTTTTATGAAGTTTAGATACATTTTCTTTGAATCTTAAATTAGTTACATTTTGATTCTAGAATACGGACGAGTGTGTCGTCCGTTTGGTATATCTAGTTTCATATTATTTAACAGAAACAATATCAACAATAACAATATATAAATTGATTAATTTTTTCTTTTGCGTCATATACATAATTACATTTCGAAAGAGTAATTTAATTTTTATAAATGCGAGATATTTGAAGGTGGCAATACTGAATTATGTACATATTTATTGGAGGTGCAGATGGTGCTGCTGCCGTCTTCAAAATAATTAAGTACGAGGCGACAAATACTGCTAGCCAAGAATGATAAACTACAAGATTACGCCAGTACAAAAAAAAAAAAAAAAAAAATAGTAGACGTGTGACGTCACGCACACTGCGTTTCTATTGGCTGATAATTTGGTTTATTTTTTTTTTATAAAAATCTTTAAAGCTATTTTGACTGTAGGATTGCCAACCGCTATGCAAGTACTGGTTTTGCTAAGAATTGGACATACATATAATAAAACCACTTTTTTTACTTTTGCAGTTACTTACGAACAAGAAGACAATATTGTTTTTGCTGTAGGTATTTACCATTTTTTTAATATTATCCGTAATTAGATAACTGATTTTTAACCGAAGTCTTAAAATGCTTATTTTTGTAGTTTTTTTTTTTTGCTAATTTTCTCCCAACAACATTTAACAAAAAAGATCATCTGAAAGAGTTTTTCAAGCCGCACCCAATGGTGCATTAAACTTTACCATTCATAACATCAGCAATACGTTAAAAATTAAGATTTTTTAAGCGTTTTTATACCAGAGCATATTCTCACAAAAGTGTACGACTTATGTACATACACACACATTTTTATGAATGTATATATACATATAAATATGTCATTCCTTTTGTAATTTGTATAATGTATCTGCTAGAAGGGGTGTTATGCCAACAAAATATTAGTACCGTTCACACTGAATTTGTTATTTGTTTACTTGGTAAAATTATGTACCATTTTTTGATGTTTTAAAAATTAAAATTTTACTTTCTAGTATTTTAAACAAAAATATTATTAAAAAAATATTACTAAATATACAAATAACAAATTCAGTCTGAACTTATTAGGAAATAGCTATTTAAAAATATATCATAGTTAGAGTCTTTAGTTTTGGTATGTTTCGATTTGATCCTACATATGTATTAACACAGAAAATATTAAATAAGTAATAAAATTCAAAATTAGGCGCTTTGTTAAGATTAATAAAACAAGTTTAATTTCAAAAATTAAAAGAAACTCTCAACTAGGGTTGCCAGTCGTACTTATTTTGCCAGTACATGTGCTGATTTTTGTTTAAAGTACTGATTTATTCATAACTAGCAAATCAGTACGCAAATGTACTGATTTTTTCATGTATGTACTGTTTTTGTACTGTTTTGATATATTAATTATGATCAATGTATAAGAAAGCCTGTCATAGTATTTATTTATTTTCTTTGAATCACCAGTGATCTTTACTTTACGTTCGCTTTAAGGCGAATTTATTTTCAAAGTGGTATCCATATAATGCTTAAGCAAATTCTGCCAAAACTGTCAGAGATCATATAAATTTTAGGTAAGTTAATGTTAATGTTAATTTTATTGAGATTTTTTTTTAATTTAAATTTGCAAGAAAGATTTGCTATAAGTGATTTCTGATACATGCATGCATGTATTTGCAAATAATGAATTTAAAGTTTCTTTTTCGAAAATTTTTTTGATAATATTATTTTTATTAATTACATATGCCTTGGTACAAAGTATACATTGAATTCATGTTTTGTTTTAAGAATGGTTAAAGCTAGGAATGTAACGAATGTTCACATTTGCAAATTTTTCGCTTATTTTTGCGTTTGCATTTGCTAAAATGTATGCGAATATTTAAGACAAAAAATTTTGTACTTCTTTTACGAAAAAAGTTTGCCATTAACAAACGTCAAAAACACGAAAATTATTTTAAGCCAGCATGAAAAAGATAAATGTAGGGTACGTTCGTAGATTCAGCAAATTTATGCAGAAGTTCTGCGAATTTTTTCTGCGTATGCGTGATCAACTGTTGCACATGCTTTGCAACTGCTCAATATCTGTGCATAGTTGGCATTTTTGAACGAACTGCAAATAATTTTTAACCCGGCAAGTAATTTTATTTGAGAAAGTTGTCATCTCGTCGATGAAAGCACAAAAAACTCCTTATAAAAGTTTGCACATTGTGCACATGGCTTGAACGTAGCTGACTTATAAGTAAGGCATTCTTCAAAGCTTTATCAGAAAGCTTTTCTATAAAAAAGTTCTCATAAGCATCAAAATTAAACTAAAGTCCAGCGGTGTTTTGAAATATACCTATTTCATTTTTTGAAAAAGAAAAGGCATTGTATTTTCGGCAGCAGTATTTTCTACTTAAGACTAGTCTGTTAAAACTTTTAAAAAATGTTTTGAGAACCATTCATTACTTCGTACAAACAAATTTGAATCGCAAACAAAATTAACTAGTCATTCTTGTAGTAAATTCCACGCGAAACAAGTGTCACTCATTAATTTCATATACAAACATATGTATGTATCTTTCTGTTTTATGAATTCATGTTTTTAATAAATTAATATAGTACATATTTGCTCAATTCAAGACTCAGTTTAAATAAAATGCTATATGTAGTACATCCGTGTATGTAATACAACTTCATGTTCTTATGTATATAAATTTATTTTCATGTGACTTTTAACGTATTGTAATATTTGCATTCGCTTTCGCAAAAATTAAAATGTAGTATTCGCACACGCATACCTACGCTAAACTGGTATTAGTTTAGTTAGTTAAAGGCTTTAATATTGAAAAAATTAATGTACTGATTTTTTGCAATTGTACTGATTTTTTTTCTCTCATGTACTGATTTCTACGATTTCAAAACTGGCAACCCTACTCTCAACAACAAATACGAAAAATTTTTATAGAGAAAATAAAATAATAGAATATAATTTGATTGTTGCGATTTCTTTGTTTAAATTTCTTAGTTTCCCATACTCCCATGCTTTATGTCTTTCATTTGATTTTTCCCAGCCTTTATGGCAACTCTTACAATAGACGTGTGACGTCACGTCTAACGGTAAACTCTCTGATTGGCGTAATCTTGTAGTTTATCATTCTTGAAAGCTGCCATAAAACCAATGATATTTTTGTTTGTTTTTATCTCTTTGATGAGAGTATTTTTGCAGGGAGTACGGTCATGAAAATCGCAAGTGCACGGTACGTACGTACGTATGTACTTTGGTCCGTACTGTCTAAGCTGAACTTCATTGGTTTAGAGGATATGCACGCATTTTCGAGCTAATATCATCTACATAGTAATTACATATACATACATATGTACATATATTTATTTATTTGTACTGTATATACATATATATATGTATGTATATATACATATATACAGTAGTTTTCCGATTTAACGAACATTCGATTTAGTGAACATCGCATTTAACGAACATTCAATTTTTTCTACTGAGCACCTTATATGTATAACGAACAAAAATTTTATTTTGTGCTCGGTATAACGAACAAATGTGAAATTAAATAAGAAACATAATTGCTATCAGAAAGTTACTAAGAACGAATATAAATAAAAATGTACCGTTAGTTATCTTCTTTTGATGATATCATATGAGAGTAAGTTGTGCGAAGTAATTTTTGCTACGAACATCAAAATGGATAAAAGAAATTCATTGTTCTTAAGGGATAAAGTTAAAATTATCGATGATCATCGAAATGGTATGCGGGTTACAGATTTATGTGAAAAATATGGGCTGCATAAATCCACTATTAGTACAATCCTAAAATCAAAGGAAAATTTTTTAAGAAATGTTGAAAACAGTCATTTTGGGTATCGCAATAGAAGTGCTGTAAAGCAAGGTGAGGTCCCGAGAGTGGAAAACAAACTTTTTCAATGGTTCCTCATGCAACGCAATTGTCATTTTGTAATACAAGCAAAAGAAATTCACAACAAATTTTATGGAAGATATCCTAATGCAAGCCATGGTTGGCTGACCAGATTTATAAAAAATTTAATCTAAATTTGAATAGATGGATCGAAAATATCCCTTTACCCGATGAATAAAAGGAAAGTGAACAAGAGCTGGATGGAACTGAGATTCAAGAGCCCAAAATAAAACACAAAATTAGTAGCTCAAATTAAATGCTTTGGAGAGAGCTTCAAAAAGATGCCATTAAGAGAAAGATATCAATTTTCCAAAAAAAAAAAGAAAACAGACCAGTTTTTTTAAATAAATTATTTTTGTATTATATGCTTTATGAATTTTTCTTTTACTGATATTTTAATAAAATACATACATATGTTCTTTTAATAAAATATTAAAAATACTACGAGTACATATTCTATGAGTTTTGAATAAAACAGCAGGACGCTTTTTCATTTTAACTTAGTACTGGATATAACGAACAATTCACTTTAACGAACAGGTCTGACAACAATTAGGTTCGTTAAATCGGAAAACTACTGTATATATATATATTTATATATGTACGTATACGTAGGTACAGTGATAAGAACGTTAGTCGACCTGATAACAAGAGCATCCATTCTGGTCGTTTCAGTAAAACTGAATTTAGTCATTTTTAGACTTTCGTCTAATTAAGTAAATTTTACGCGCTTCTACCAACAATTACTAGCTAATTGAATTGTGTTTTTTTTTCTTACACAGTTTTTATATTTTGTTAATTTCTATTTAAAACCAAAAAAATATAGTGCGTTTTTTTTATTAAGTAATACCTACATATACCTTCAACAAATCTATTTGCAAAATGTATCGAATATCGAAAAGTTTGGCGCAAGACATTTTAATATCTTTTACTAAAGATTCTAGACATATTCTCAAAAATTTTAATTTTATTAAATTGAGATGTTCTTTAGCAACAACATCTATTGGAGATGTTTTATTTCCAACCAAATCAGACTTTCCAAGCCGTCATATTGGCCCACGAAAAACTGATGTTGTTGCGATGCTGGACACTTTAGGTTATAAGGTAAATTAATAATTCCATGTATTCATATAGCAAACTCTTACCCTAAGCATTTGATTGATAATGTTTGCTAGTCACTGGCAGAGCTCACAGAACGGGCAGTACCGAAGGCAATACAATTAAATCGAGATTTGAGTTTGGACAAACCTTTGAGTAAGTGTATAAAGAACAATAAACATATCGGTACTTGTTCCTCTAAAGAGTGGAGAAAATGATGTAAGAATGTTACAGTGGGTAGATATGACCACTGTATATCGTTTTCGTGCAATAGTAAAATAGCACGAAGGTCAATTCAATTGAGTTGACCTTTAGAGGAACAAGTGCGATTTGTACCTACATACATACATACATACATATACACATATGCACGTATATGTATGTAAGTATTCTAAGTATGCAAATTAGAGCGACTCACTGAAAAAAAGTTTTTGTTATCCGTCCCAAATCAAAGATCGGTCCTTTTAATGAGGACTCCCAAAACATTTGGGGGGTCTAGCGATAACCGTTCATGAGCTGGACCGTGTCTAAAAAGATATATTTTTGAAGTTTTTTGCATATTCATATATTCTTATTTTGTACCAAGACAACATATGAAAAAAAGTACATCACCTGAAAGATTTTTCAAACCGCTTCCAATTGTGTATTAAACTTTACCATTCGTACCATCAGCAATGCGTTATTCCAAAAATACTACGATTTTTAAGCATTTTCGTAGCAGGTGCTATTTATATTAAAATAAATTCTATTATTTTTTAAGGATTATTAGATTTGAGTCATTGTTAATTTATTTCTGTTCTTAGTTCTCGCACGAACTTTTGCGAAAACTATTAACGGAAATACGTTAACAATGACTCAAATCAAAGAATACTTAAAAAAATATAAAAGAATTTATTTTAATATATTTTAATAATAATTTAATATATTTATGCTTAAAAATCCTAGTTTTTATGGTTGCTGATGGTACGAATGGTAAACTTTAATACACCATTGGAAGCGGCTTGAAAAAAATCTTTCAGATGATATACTTTTTTTAATACGTTGTCTTGGGTAAAAATACGTATACAAAAAACTTCAAAAACAAACCCATTAAAAAGATCAATCATTGATTTGAGAAGGGTAACAAGGTCGCGGTTTTCACTTCCATACTACGTGAGTCGCTCTAATGCACATATGTACATACATATGTATGTACATAAATATACACTTGTGAACTTCACGCACGATCGCATCTGTCTAAATTTTGGAAATGGTTCACCTTTATTTGTGTTGGCTACGTTTCTATCTTCAGAAAGAGTCGTTTTGGGTTTCTTTGCAAATTAAATGAACTACCTTTCAGTAGGATTGGAGCTGTTATTCGTATCTACCACAAACTTTTAAAAAATTACAGTTTTACCTTTTATAACTTACAGCCTGTCCCACGATGACGATAAATGGTGTTATCGTGATTAGCGTATTTCGACTACGACGTTTTAGTGCTGGATTGAAGAAAGAAAACATAAAACTATTACAAAAATTTTGTACTCGTAGTCAAAGTCGAAATATACCAACCACAATGAATAATACTAACTGTACTGCACATTTATAAAAATTGGAATAGTTCAACAAACAACGAACCATTATTTTTGCACTGAGAGAAATATATTGCATGAATAACTTAATTGTATGGCCACAAGTGTATATGTATACAACTTATGTGTACTAACATACCCTGTCGGATTTTTATTAGCTAGCTCAAAATATAGGTGACTTTTTGCTAACTCATTTACAACTAGCTTCTGAACTAACTTATAAATGATGCAGCTGTGATTCAGTAGCTTTTTGTAGAACTGCCTTCTTCCCGATAAGTATTGAACTAACTTTAAGCTAACTCAAAACTGATGCTGAGATTAGTGAGTTATGTTTGTACAACTAACATCTCCTCGATAAGTTTTCAATTAACTTTAAGCTAACTCAAAGCTGATGCAGAGATGAGTCAAAGTTTATCGAGAATATGTCAAAGTAAAATTCATGTTTATGTTAACTCTGTGCCATCTTTATTTTATATCGCGCAATAGCAAAGTTTTAAGTATGATGGCTGACAAACAAAGTGATCACGGTTCGATACCAATTCTCCTCTCTAAGAAATGTTAAATTCTTTAAAATTTATATTGACTAAAAATTTTAATCATTAGTAAGTTAAAAATAATGGTTAGCTAAAGAAAGACCTTTTTTCTTCTTTTTTGATGCCCCACAAATTAAGTCATAATGGGCCAACCATTAGTTAGTCAGTTCGCAGTTAACTAATAGTGCACTTCCATTTTATCAGCCAAAAACTCACTCTGAATAAGCTAACTTGTGGTTATTTGAAACTTATGCAGCGTGAGTGAGTACTGACTCGTTCTGAGGACATTACGTTGAAAAACTGAATAGCGTTTAACATGTAAAATGAGTTAGCTTTTGAGTCAGTTATCACTCGTCTCTGATTAGTCCCAATTTACACTATGCAAGTCTTATTGCTAAGCTGATTAGTTTGTTGTTCTCTCTCTCCCTGAAACGAATCAGCTTAGCAATAAGGCTTGCATAGCGTGATTTGGGACTTAACCATTAGTTACTTTTAAGTTAGCTCAAATGCCGACAGGGTACATACATATATACATACATACACATGTATGTATGTATTCATGTATTTGTATATTGATTAACACGAACTAGCAGCTTAACAACAAACTGACAAGAGCCTTGTGTTATCAAGACCCCCCGGTTATTTTCAAATCTTATTATGTATTATTGCGGTCCCTGTCTGATAGTCGATGAATTCAGGGTGAAGTGTCATACCCATGGATCATCATGTTATCGCTACGCAAGCAAGATGTTGTTAACAAAACTTGTGATTAAAATAAACAACACTGTGGTTAAAATGTTAGCAGTGTAAACCGAAAAAAGAATTTTTTACTGATAGCATAAAATTCATTTGGTTCTTATGTATAAAGGTTGTCGAGTTTTTCGATTCGGTTCCGACTCGCTCTACTAGATTAAAGAAACATGCATAATTTTTCTTTAATCTTGTGCAAACTGATGAAGTCGAATCGAAAAAATCGACACCCTATTACATACATACTATGGTGATCGATTATTCGACTTTTTCCAGAAACCGGTTTTCGAATAGTTCGAATATTTGAAATTATGAAAAACCTGGTTTCGGTTTTTACAATTCAGAAAAAACCGGTCAACCGGTTTTTTTAAGTAAGAAAATTATTGTACGAAAGTTTTGATTTTAAAATCCTTTATTAAAAAAAAGAGTTAAAACCCAGCAAAAAATTTCAAAAGAGGTAATCGAGTTGGGAATTAAGCATTTTTGGTGGAAGCTGTTCCTTACTGGATTACCAACTTAATGATTTTAACAAGGCGTGAGACTAAAATAATCGATTCTTGAGAAGTAGTTATGTTGTTTATTGTAGGAATTAATTATATTTTCCGTTGTGGGAAATAGTTATTTTTTTCTTGATTGAACTACTTTTTTTAAATATGCCGTTGTTTGAGTAAATGGAAGGTCTTGGTTAAAAACTCAGTTTGATTAAATATACATATAACAACTTTTAAGAAAAATTTAAATAATTTAAAAAAAACTTATTGTTTTACTACGAAATACAACATTTTGTAAAATTTCTTTTATAAACTCAATTGAAGTGGGTTACTTGTTACTTATAAATTATAATACTATATTTTATAAAGTATAATACTATATTTAGAAAAATTTCAATTGCTTTCATTGATGAACTTTTATTAAAACCGTAAATGAGAAAAAAAATTATTTAGAACTACTTATATGTAAATAATTATTTTCCAAAATGTAAGTACTTATTTTTTAGTTTAAAAAAAATAAGTAAGCAATTTAGAAATATTTATAATTTATTTCAAATAACTACTTACTTATTTTTGGCAATATTTTCACGTCTTCTTTTAAAGCCAAAGAAAATGTTCAACTTCTGCTTCCTATTTTTAAAAATTTACGTAATGTGTTTTGTAAGCGAGTACTTCAATTTGGCAATCTAAAAAGTAAGTCATTATATGGCAAGTAGTTCAGATGGTAATGTCTAATTTTTTGCTGGGAAGTTCACTCAGGGAAAAGCTGCAACTACAAAATAAGAATGCGTCACATTAATTCAATAATTTTCAATATAACAGAAAATTTATGTTGAGATACTTAAAAATAACTAAAATTAAAAAATTAATACTGTAAATTAATATTTTTCCATATTGAAAGACTAGAATTTCGTTAACGTTTCTTATTAATTCAATATGGTTTTCATTGATTTTAACCTGTTTTTTTCCTGGGTATTCATGTAAATATTATAAAACAATACAAAAATTAAAGGTAAAACATAAAAATTAACTTCATGAGACAGTTGAACTTCTATAACTTGAACTTCTATAAATTGAAGTTTCTATAAGTTGAAGCAAATGATGGCAACAGCGGCAAGCAGGTAAATTCCTTTAGATTTTTTCCTATTACTTGAACTTTCCTAACTTGAATTTCTCTCTAACTTGAAGAAAAATAATGGTACAAAGCCTTGCAAATTTTTTATAAATTGAACTTTTCCCTCCAAATATGACGTCAAAATTACAACCACTTGACCAGGGGTGTAATTCGATGCTTGAAAGCTTATTGTCGAAATAGAATATTAAAACAAGCTATAACTATTAACTTACTAGACTGCATTCGCATAACAACCAGTTGTACTCTTCAAGAATTAATTGAAGTCGATAGTGAGCTGGTTGTCGCAGATTTTCCAACGGATGAGGATATTGTTGATAATGCAGTATCGCACACTGGAATCACAACAGATAGTGATGAGGAGGACATAGTTGAAGAAATTGTTGCACAGCCCTCCAGGGAAACTATGAAGGATTCGTTGAACAATTTGAATTTATATTTAAATACAAATGAAAATACGACTGACGACAACTACAAAGCACTACACAAATTAGAAACACTTCTTATACGAGTACCAAACAATAATAAACAAGTCCACCCAAAAATTACTCAGTACTTCAACATATAATGAATTATATGTATACACATTTTCAATTCTTTTATTACAAGTAAAAAGGGTTATCAGCGTCATCAGGTTAGCACATCTCCTACGATCTGAATATAATTGCTCTTGCTGTTGTTGTTTTTAATAAATTTTAGTTTTTTGTATTATATTATTTTTGTCTCTTTATGTATTGTTGCTGATATTGAAAATACACGATAAATATTTACCGTTATATGGTTTCTGGAATTTTGTTTTGTTTTGAATGGAAAACGCGATTTATTTTTGTGTCATCAAGTTAGAACATGCAAATTCTTTTCAGTATATCTTCAACATTTGAAACTGTATCATTACCAATTTTTTTGTGGTGCTCACTTGAGTCCATTAATATCAATATGGGTAAAGGAAAATCTCTTTCAATAGAACAAAAATCGAAAATTGAAGCTTACGAAGATTTGAAGCTGTCAGTAAGTGAAATATCAAAAAAAAATCGGTAGAAGCCTTAAGGTAATAACTGCATTCCTGCGCAATAAGTCCGGATATGGTAAAAACAATAAAGGAGGTAACAATAAAGCTCTTTCTGACACTGATAAGAGTGCAGTTTTGAGAGAAGCGTCCAACTCTCTTGACTCAACCGCAAAGATTAGGGCAAATGTTGGAGTTAAGGCAAGTTTAATAAAGAATGCTCCACACCTTAAAAGACTTAAATGGAAGAAAAAACCTCCTCTTAACCTTGCTCGCAAGGAAATACGATTGAATTTTGCGAAAGAGAAAATGCCATGGACTACAGATTGGCGCTACGTTGTCTTTTCAGATGAAAAGAAATTTAATTTGGAAGGTCCAGACGGGTACAACTACTACTTTCATGATCTCCGCAAAGAGGAGCACCAGTTGGATCGTCTTCATAGTCGGGTAGGGGGTGTGATGGAGTGGGGAGCCATCTCCTACTACGGTACGTGCGAGCTACAGTTTTTGACAGCAAATATGAATGCTAACGCTTACAAAAATGTACTTGAAATAGCGTTTCCTCAATTAAAAAATTTGTTTGGTAATTTACCTTGGCATTTTCAGCATGACAATGCCCCCATCCACACGGCTAGGGTGATTAAGTCATGGATTGACAGCCAAACCGTCAGTTTAATGCAGTGGCAGCCTTACTCACCCGACATCAATATAATAGAAAATGTATGGGGATGGCTCGTTCGTAAAGTCTACGAGTCTGGAAGACAATACAGCAATAAAACGGAACTAGTTGATGGTATAAAGCGCGCCTGGTCAGAGGTTTCCTTAAATTATATAGGACAATTGTATGCGTAGCTTCCAAATCGAATGTATGAGGGCATTCTCAACAAGGGAGGGCCAACTCATTATTAAATTTATATAAAAATACTTAAATTAGTTTATTTTAAGCTTAGAAATAAGTTTATGGCGTAAAATTTACATTAAAAAAAAGAAAGTAAAAAATTCAGATGTGCTAACCTGCTGACCAAAATAGATTTGTTAATTTTATTTTTTTATTTAAGAAAAGAATCATTAATTAATTTTTTTGTTACTTTAAATTTATATTTTGTGTTTTGTTTGATTGAGCATTAAATTGAATACATCCCAAAATAAAATTGTAGTTATAACGCTTTTTATTGATACGAAAACAACCTTCGACAGAGATGTGCTAACCTGATGACGCGCAGTGTATACACATTTTCAATTCTTTTACTGCAAGTAAAAAGGGATTTATTACAAGTAAAAAGCGATAATATATGTATTTATTATATGCAAAACTTTCGGAATTTGCTCCATAAGTAGAAGACTCTCTAACTTGAAGTTTTTTCTTTGGATAATGGTGATTAAAATTATGGAAGTTCAACTGTACTTATGTATGTACACACATATATATAATGTATATACATATAAATGTATGGACAAAGTAGATATCTACCTCTAGGTAGGTATATAAAATTTGAAGCAAAATGTCAACAAAACTAAAAAAAAAAAAATTTTGGACATCCATTGCTCATGGCCATTAACTCGCCTCTGCTACCACCTCATAAAATAATTTCGCTTAAATTTCATGCTTCAGCATACCTATATTGCCATGATCTAAAAACGCTTAAAGCTTTTACACTGAAAGAAAAATACTTAGAAAAACCAACAGAACACACACTCGGTTGAAAAACCGAGTCGATCACCCTAATACATACCTATTATTTCTAATTGAGAATTTGAAAATTTTTTATTCCGATAACTTATGTATGTTTACCGCTTTTTAAACACAATATTTCTTCTTTAGATGAACATGAGTTGATTGTTCGTATTCAGAATATTGCAAAAATGAATCAAATTTGGCGCTCGTACATTGGAATGGGTTATCATAATTGTCATGTTCCGACAACAATACTTCGAAATATTTTCGAGAATCCCGGTTGGACAACTCCGTATACACCCTACCAGCCGGAAATAGCACAAGGCCGTCTAGAATCGTTATTAAATTATCAAACTCTTGTGTCTGAAATGACTGGTCTTGATGTGGCAAATGCATCGCTCTTAGATGAAGGTACGGCAGCAGCTGAAGCCATGTGTTTGTGTACCCGGTAAGTACATAAATCATTACCTATAAAAATTTATGTACATACATATTTACGAAGATGTAATACAAATACTTCGCTTTTATTATTTATAGGCATAATAAGCGTAAAAAGCTTTTCCTATCGCAGAAAATACATCCACAAACATTGTCTGTGGTAAAAACAAGAGCTGATGCACTGGAACTGGAAATTGAAATTGGTTCTATTGCTGATGCAAATCTATCAAGTAGAGAGTATTCGGGTATTCTTATTCAATATCCTGACACATTTGGCGATGTCAATGATTTCGAAGAAATTGCGGCTTTGGCGCGTAAACACGGTGTGAGTATTTGAAGAAAAGTTGTATGTATGTTTGTTTAAAAATAATATAATGATTTTTTTTTTATTTTATGCAGACATTAGTTGTTGTTGCCACTGATTTACTGGCACTTACACTCCTGCGCCCACCCGCAGAATTTGGAGCAGATATAGCGATAGGAACATCCCAGCGACTTGGTGTTCCCTTTGGATATGGTGGTCCACATGCTGGTTTCTTTGCGTGCAAACAAAGCTTAGTTCGTCTGATGCCAGGTCGAATGATAGGGGTAACACGAGATATGGATGGCAATGACGCGTACCGCCTGGCATTGCAAACGCGCGAACAACACATTCGCAGAGATAGAGCTACGAGTAACATATGCACTGCTCAAGCGCTTCTAGCAACTATGTCAGCAATGTATGCAATTTACCATGGACCCGAAGGCCTTAAAGATATTGCTAATCGAATTCATCATTTCACTTTAACGCTCCAAGCCGGTCTAAGCGATGCTGGATATGTTATGAATAATAAAGTTTTCTTCGATACTCTGCATATACTGCTGCATGATGGTATTTCAGCAGATGATGTTAAGGCTCGGGCCGAATCGAAAAAAATCAATTTTCGATACTTTAATGATGGAACAATCGGTATAGCTCTTGACGAAACCGTAAGTCCCACAGATATCGATGATATTCTTTGGATCTTTAAGTGCAAAAGCTTGGATGATGTGTTATCTAAAAATGATATAATAAAGAACTCAATTGTAAAGTCAAAGTTCTATAGAACATCTCCGTTTTTGACTCATCCGATATTTAGTTCGTACCACAGTGAATCACGTATGGTACGATACATGAAAAAGCTCGAAAACAAGGATATATCATTGGTCCATTCGATGATACCATTGGGATCGTGCACTATGAAGTTAAACTCTACGACGGAAATGATGCCGTGCTCATTCCGCCACTTTACTGAAATACATCCTTTCGCGCCGGTAGAACAAGCTCAAGGTTACCACCGCATGTTTCAAGAGTTAGAGCGCGATTTGTGTGAGATAACTGGATATGATAAAATTTCGTTCCAACCAAATTCAGGTGCTCAGGGAGAGTACGCTGGTCTAAGAGCAATACGTAGCTACCACAGACATCGCGGAGAAGACCACCGCAACATTTGCCTAATTCCCATTTCAGCACATGGAACCAACCCTGCATCTGCTCAAATGGCAGGTATGAAAGTTGAAGCAATTCGTATATTGCCCGATGGAAGCATTGATATGGCACACTTGCGTGACATGGTGTCAAAACACTCTCGTAATCTGTCGTGCCTTATGATTACCTACCCATCGACTATGGGTGTATTCGATGAAACTGTTAGCGAAATTTGCGAGTTAGTGCATAAAAATGGCGGACAAGTGTATCTAGATGGCGCCAACATGAATGCTCAAGTAGGCCTTTGTCGTCCAGGTGATTATGGTAGTGACGTATCGCATTTAAATCTTCACAAGACATTCTGTATTCCACATGGCGGTGGTGGGCCTGGTATGGGCCCCATAGGTGTAAAGTCACATCTCGCACCCTATTTGCCCACTCATCCGGTTATAAGCCCTCTCGAAAATGATGACAATAGTTTTGGTGTTGTATCTGCTGCACCTTTTGGCAGCTCTGGTATTTTGCCGATTTCATGGTCATACATTAAACTTATGGGCAACCGGGGCCTAAAGAGGGCCACACAAGTAGCTATTTTAAATGCAAATTACATGTCGAAAAGATTGGAGCCATACTACAAAACACTTTACAAAGATAACAAAAATGGACTTGTAGCTCATGAATTTATACTTGATATAAGAGATTTTAAGAAGACCGCAAATATCGAGGCTGTAGATGTGGCGAAGCGATTAATGGACTACGGCTTCCATGCTCCAACAATGTCGTGGCCTGTTGCGGGAACTCTCATGATTGAGCCCACAGAATCCGAAGACAAAGAAGAGCTAGACCGTTTTTGCGAAGCAATGATATCAATACGCGATGAAATTGCTGAAATCGAAGCTGGTCGTATGGATAGGAATACTAATCCGTTAAAAATGGCTCCACATACTCAATCCCAAGTAATTTCGGATAAATGGAATAGACCGTATAGTCGAGAGTTAGCGGCGTTTCCAGCAGTAAGTATTTTACTTGTACGAAAAATACGAATGTACTATGTACATATGTGTATGCAAATATAGCAAGTACAAATGCGATGGGAAGCGATTGTTTTCAAAACGATAGGTGTAATGAATTCTAATCGATTTAGAGTACCATTTTAAAGAGAATCTACTAAAAATGGACACACACATTGAGCAGAGATGTGAAAAGAATTTTCCCAAATATTATTAACATCCCGTCCAACGATGTCGAAAGAAAACGCAGAAAGCAAAAACAAGTTTTCTTATTTAATTCTTTTTTTACATGTGTATTTTTGGTACTTTTTCTGTTTTTGATAAATTTGATATAAATACAGTTTATACATACTTTTTTTAATTACTACATTTACTTTTTAATTTCAGTTGTTCGTCAAACCAGAATCTAAAATTTGGCCAACCGTTGGACGCATTGATGATGCATACGGTGACAAGCATCTTGTCTGCACGTGTCCACCAATTCTCCCGGATCTTTGAAACATATAACAGATAGTAAAATTTTATAGGATCGAATCGAAGCTTTATTTCGTCAGAGAAAACACAAGCCGCCCTATCCAAGGTTTTGGAAAATTTATAGGAGAAACGGAAAACTATTTATAGTTCAGGATTCTGGCTTCGAAAAATCTTATTTAGAGATCGTGGGACGTTTTGTGAAAACATAGAAAGCAGTGATATTTCCCTATTAAAATTTTTTTTGATTCTATGAAAAATATACTAAGTAAAACATATGCATGTATGCTCAATTTACTCTACCTATTGGGGTAGTCGTAAGTCGTGCAATCGTTGTTGGTAATTTTTATCACAATTTATATATGTATATGTATGCTCAACTCATAATTCTCGTTGCATCGTTTAAAGTTGTATTTGAAAAGACAGTTTCAAGCAAAATCTCTTAAAACAAAAACATTTTACAAATTAGTTTTTTGTTAGGGAAATTTTATTAATCGGAATTTTCTTTTCAAACATGTACAACTTTAAACAACAAGAAGGATTGCAAGTTCCACAAATGTTTTTATTGAAATTATGTACGATACGATACAATAGGTTATGAATTGGGTAACTAAGTTATTGGATTATATTTACCTCCCTAATTTTACCTTACTAAAAATTAGTTCTCCAAAAAAGAAGGCATAGATATAAAGACATTAATTTAGTACATAAGTATAAGAATGACCTTAGCCGCCATAAATAATCGTAGTTTATAAGGATTTATAACGCGTTTTGTGAAGATAATAAGAAATTCAAGAACATCTAATGTATCGAAAAATGCAAAAATCTCGATTTCAAAAAAATAATGAGCAGGCCCTAAATTAAAAGAACTCTATATATTATGTACATATATTTGTATGTACATACATATGCATGTATGTAAATACATTTGTAGAATAAGTCAAGTATTAAAATTTATAGTAAAATAAAATAAAATATAATAAAGGTATTCACATCAGTTTTTTTCTTGTTGGAAAAATGGAAAAATGTAAATTTTTTTACAACAAACAGAGGGAAAAAAATTCCACCTAAAGTTGAGTTTTTAAATTCAACTTTTGGTAAAATTTTTTCCCTGTGTTTGTTGTAAAAAATTACATTTTTCCATTTTGTGAATACCTTTAATAATTGAACTAGAATAAATTTTAATCATGAATAATTTCTCAATCCCGCTCAGCTTCAGTATTTACAATTCAAAAACTAGGTCGTATGCATAACCTGACCAGACATCCCGCTTTAGATGAGATTCTCCCGCTTTTCATAGGTCGATCCCACCTTGGATTTCTATCCCGCTTTTTAGAGTTTTGAAATTTTCAAACTCTTATTCAATTTTTATTAAAATTTAACTGACAAAAATTCATTCCAAATATTTTTTCAAGTGTAGTTATTACTTAACTAGCCTATGTGCTTCGTTCGCTGCACCTCATATACCTATGTACGTCTTGAAATGAAAAAAAATACATATATTAGAAGTATCACGATTGGGGTTCAATCTCTACCATTTCATAGAATACAATTCTCATTATTAACATAAATAGTTAGTCATAAAGAGTTTCAAAATTGTCACTGCATTAGTTTCCAAGATATATTTTTAAGTAAACATTTTTTTCTGTTTGAGAGGAGCGATGCTCACTTGACCAATTCCGATTATTTTGTATCACCGGCAGAATCAGCGGAATTTCATTAATAACTCTTTTCCATAATACTATTCTGGTTATTGGCGTTAAAGCTTACAAAAAATGTAAATTTTTTTACTGTTTTGGCTTCCAAGATATCTTTAAATAAATGTTGCTTCTATGTCGGAAGCGCAATGCCATTTTTTTAGGCATTCAAAACTTAAAATCATATTGCTGCTTCTAGACTATCAGAAATATACTGGGAGTAAATCAGCAAGATCGGAACGCTGGTATTATTTTTAAAAGGAAACAAAAGTTTGTGCTCTATGAGAGACACCACGCCTAACTTTTAAACTCTGAAATTGTTTCCAGAGACTACGCACAATATCAACAGAGTTATTCCTACAAAATTTCATCATTTTCCCTATATTAGTTTTCCAGATATATCACAGCAAATATTTTATTTCTTTATGGGAGGTACCACACCCACTTGTCCAATTCAAACTTTTTTGTACGACAACGCACATTATAAAAATCGTTACTTAAAAAAAATTGCACATCTCTTGCTGCATAAGATTCAGAGATATTTTAAAATAAACTAAATCAAAATCTAATATCAAACATCTAAAATCCAAAAGCCCATAACAGCCAAAAAATTCAAAATAGTCTTTTTGATTGATTTTTTTAAGAGAAGTAACACTCAGGCAATTAATGCCTACTACTAGGTGCTACCTTCTTTCGAAAAGGGATAGTGATAGCAGACAGGTGGTGAAGGATGAGATTGAAAAAAGTTTCATTATTTTACAACTCTGCTTTTTGCACGTTTTTTAATGATGCAGTGTTGCAGCGCCTTCTGGTATCAAATGAGGCGTATTGAATTTTAAAGCTGTGCTTGTAATTTTACTTCGCCGATGATTCTGCTACACAATACCGATGAAGGAGGGGGCTCTGATGTTACATTAGGATTAGCATCTGCTGAAGTCGGTATAGTTCAGTGATCCAGAGAAGTGACTTTACCTTCATCACTTGAACTTTCCTACAACAACTGACACAAGTGTCCCAATGAACAGCAGAAAAATGCATGGTGTTGTTAATTTAAATGACTTTTGGATACAGGGATTGAACCCATTACCTTCGGTTTTGTAGTCATCGTGCTAACTACTTCAGCCAACGCCACCCTCTAATTATGATGTGATTAACCAAAATACATCTTTCCTTAAAATTTTACTTACATATATATGTTCGAAAATACCGATTTTATTCATTATTCAATTTGGCACCTAACAAATAAATAGTCCTACATTTACAAAGTTTTTTGCTTCTGCTGTAAAAAAGCAAAAAGTGTGCTTAGGGCCTTCTGGATTTTAGGTGACGATATGTAGATAAATATTTTTGTTTATTTAAAAGCGTTTCTTTTAAGTTGAAAACTGTGAATAGTACACATCCCGCTTTCTAAACGATTTTTCTTAAATCCCACTTTTTGGCTGTATTTTCTTCAAAATAAGTGTTGTGTAACGTAATGCTTTAAGAAAATAGTCTTGAGTTGTTATTCTTATCATAGAATTTTTGAAATTAAGAAAAAAGTTAAGTTTTTAATAAAATTTTTAATAAATTATATTTTGCAGCCATACGTTTTTGTTCCTTCCGTTTCGGTATTTTTTTATTTTTTTTTTTTATTAAATTTGCTTCTGTCGTTATCAAAATTCTTAACAATTGTTAGCCTTGCGGCTACACGTTCGTATGGTTTGTCAAAATTTGCTAAAATTGAAGTTGTGAAGTAGGCTGCAAGCAATTTGATTACCAATTTTGTGTTCAAAATGCCGTCGTCGAGGAAACAATTAAAAATTTTCGCCTACATATTTTATTTCAGCAAAGAAAATTACTTCTGTCTTAAATTTTTTACAAACACAAAAATTATTTTAAAACAGTTGTTAAATTGAAAGAAAAATTTAATGAAGCGTTGAAAGAAAAATTGAAGTCCACCTGGTATTCAATTCCCAAATATATGAGTGTGGTAGTAAAAAAGTGTGAATGTATTGAGCTTTGAAACAAAAATTGACGAAAAAATTTAACGTGTAGGCTACTTTTTGTAAATTTGACAGGCAAAAATATATGCCAAACGTGGTACTGTTTAATCGACTCTTTTTTAGTAACCCTTCGTCTACACCTGATATATTTTTATCATGAGAAATGTCAAATTCCATATAGAAAAAGAGCTAACATAAAAATAATTATTATTCCATATAAAATTTGACTTTTGTTATAATAAAAATATATTAGTTGTAGACGTATGGTAATAGATTTGTAAATAGTCGTGTACATATATACATATGTGCAGGCGCTTTCTCCAATCACGTTATCGTTTCATAAAAACACCTGAAATTCGCATCAAAAACGTCAACCGAAATAGGGTAAAAATTTGCATATTATGTATTTGCAATTAAAAAAAAAAAATTTCTAGGTAACTAAAACGAATACCTACGTACATACAAATGTATGTATTTATTGCACGGGAAAGATCTCGGAAATCAATTTTTTCTTAAAAACAGTTTAAAATAAAAATTTTTTTAATGGATGCTTAAACCAAATTAAAAGGTCTAATAAATTCAGTAAAGTGCAACTTTGACTCGCACACGAAGGGTTCCGTACGGACACTAGATATGTAATACTATACGAACTTTAGTCTATATAATATATAGTTTTGGCATTTTTTTCGTTTTTGGGGTCTTTTCGGCTTTTTTGTTTTGGCGGTTTTTGCGTTTTTTCGGTTTTGGCGATTTTTTTAAGTTTTGGCTCTTTTTTTTAGTTTTGACACTTTATTTTCTTGTTTTGACGATTTTTTTTCGGTTTTTTGGCGTTTTTTTTCATTTTGGCGTTTTTTTTCATTTAGGCGATTTTTCGAATTCGGCGATTTATTTTAGTGTTAGCAATTTTTTTTTTAATTTTGGCGATGTTTTTCGTTTTGGCGATTTTTTTTTTAATTTTTGGCGATTTTTTTTTTTGGTTTCTCGGGTTTATAATTTTCGGTTTTTTTAGTTTTACCGTTTTTGAAAATTTCAAGTGTTTGCCTCTTACGGTTTCCAAGATATAGCAAATTGTCAAAATTACACAGTCAAAATTGCATTAACTGATGGACCACCCTTTAATTTTAATTTTTTTAAATTTTAGTGTTAATTGTTGTAGTTTAATTAGTAGTAGTAATTAGTGGTAGTAGTAGTAGTTTAGTAATTTTACAAATTTCAAGTTTCAATATACATATGTTCATACAATTGTATGTATATTACATGAGATTTTAACATTTTTCGTTGCTCGTTTTGGAACACCCTTTAATTTTTAATTCTCATGTATTTGTTGTAGCGGCCAAGGTTCTACATACTGTGTCCAAATTTCAGGTCCGTAGCTCTTACGGTTCCTGAGAAAATACCGTGTGACGGATAGACGGACAGACGGACAGCGTAGCGAAAACAATAGGGTTCCTTTTCACCTTTGGTGTACGGAACCCTAAAAGGAGTGTTTTAAAATTGCCACGTGGGAGAAGGCGTAAGAGTGAATGAAAAAATATTTTTTTTGCTTTAATATAATAACAAAAATTAAAAATCCCCGACATATCCAGAAAGGATATGATATCTTCTAAACGGCTGGACCATTTTTTTTAAACATAGCTAAGAACCCTCTCGATCAAGTCACCTTTAAAACAGAAAAAAAAATTAATCAAAATCGGTCCAGTCGTTTGGTCTGTACGTGGACACGGACAGACACACAGATGCACAGACACAGACTACAAACTTATAACACCCCTTTTTTAAGTCGGGTGTTAAAAATAATAACAAAGAAAATAACTCTTTTTAAAATGTTTCGACAATTTTGATTCACTGTTACTTGATCAAGTGTTTTGTGTGCGATTTCAAATAACGATCGAGTATAGTAAAGGTTCTCATAATTAAAAAAAAAGTATAGTTTTTGAAAGTGAGTACTGTTAATATTAGTCAAAAGTTGTCAGGCGTGAGAGGACGTGAGCGTGAATGAAAAAAATGTCCTTCTTGAGATTGTATTGATTGATACAAAACTTTAAGGATGTTAAGAGAGAGGCTTCCTAAATTGAATTCCAAAAAATCATTTCAATCAGTCTTACCTTTTCACTATAATTAATTATTTTCACTATAATTAAAAGTGGGTAAAATGTCCAATAGTACATTAAGTGAATGGGACGAGAAGGTGAATGTACATATGTTCATATG
This sequence comes from Tachina grossa, assembly GCA_949987645.1. Taxonomy (NCBI): domain Eukaryota; kingdom Metazoa; phylum Arthropoda; class Insecta; order Diptera; family Tachinidae; genus Tachina; species Tachina grossa. The sequence goes on along the minus strand of OX465274.1, from coordinate 233,355,855 downwards.
TATGTAATGTAATGACATGAAGGAAAAAGTGACTAGGTGAGCGTCACCTCCTCAATGGTTACTAGCAGGGTTGTCATTTTTTTCCCGACCTATTTCGTCAAATTGATTTTAAAAATCGCCAAAAGTCGATTTTATGAAGTTTTGCTTAATATATGTATATTTGATAATAAACTTGTTTTTATATCGCACTTTTTTTTAAATAAATTTTTATGTATAAAATAATCGTATAAAAATTAGCAGAAAATCGCTAAAAGCAGAAATAAAATCGCCAAAAATTATTTCTTGTAAATTTTTCTTCAAGTATGAGTGGTACCTAATTTAATCACTTAAATGTAATGAATTTGTAACTTTCATTCAAGTTGTACAATCTTAATCCCTGTTCACACCTTTCAACTTTTGTTGCTCAACTAGTAATTCAGCTGTAAGAAAGACGGAGACGGAAGCACAAATATCTATTTTTTCTTACAGCTGAATTACGAGTCGAGCTACAAAAGTTGAAGTGTGTGAACCGGGACTTATAGATCGTTGCACGAGCAACACCCATGTGCTTGCAATTTAGTAAATCTCGGTTCACACACTTTAACTTTTGTTGATCAACTCTTAATTCAGCTGTAAGAAAACCGGATAAAAATATACCACTATCTCTTTTTACATTAAAAAAATTCCATTGAAAATCGGTTTTAAAGTACACTTCAAGTACACTTGATTTTTTTTGTTTCATTATTCCATTGCAAATTAAGAATATATGTAATCAACACACAAGAAATGCAGTGTTGCCAAAACGGCGGTTTTCCCGCTATGTATGACTGTATTTTGTTGTCATTAGCGGCAAGTCTATTAAAAAAAACCGCCAGCGGGTTTTTTAGCGGAACAATTTCTTAGTTGACGGGTTTTCAGCGTTTTTCTGAAACTTATAAAGGAAGATATTAAATCAAAATAACAGCGTTGCCAACTTGGTGCGTTTAGCACCATTTTGGGTGCTTTTTGAAAATTTTTGTGCGAAAAATTCCTTAGTCGCTATTCACACTATGCCTTTTTAGCCTGCCTTGTATTGACAATTTTCTTTTGAAACCCCTACGAAAAGTCACACACATTTACATTAAGGCTTTTTTATTCATGCCTTTTTGGCATTTATATAAACGTTTAATGCTGAGAATACGAAAGAGGCAAAGAGAAATGTCATAAATCCCCTCTAATTTTCATTTCGTGCCCTTTGTTCTACACCGCAAGCTTCTCACCCCCTCTCACCAATAAACTAAAAAAGCCTGCCTGCACAGGCAAGCAGAAAAGGCACAGTGTAAATTGCGTCTTAGAGACAGCGTTGCCACGACCAAAAAAATTTTGTAACCAGAATACAAAAAAAAAGTAACCAAATGCAAAAAAAAGTAACCAAAATTTTTATGTATTTAAAATACTGCTTTATTTTTAAATAAAATATATACATACATATGTTAATATATAAAATCATATAATATAAATTTGTATTTCAATTTTAAAAGTATATCTTATTATAATTAACAATTAAAATCAATTTTGTAAAAAAAATACTTCATGTAAATTATTGGAAATTTCAAAAATTGGCTTGTTTTTATGGTTAAGCAATTGTCTATATGCATTTCGTTCTCGCTTGTGGAACTCGTCAGTAGACTTCAACCCAAAAAATTTTTGAATTTAGTTAACAAACTCCGTATGTTTATAGTAAGACTCATAATACTAATAATAAGTTTGAAAACCTCAAACAAAAATCTTTACAAAACAAGCATCTTTATTCAACTATGCATCTATTTTATTTATTAGAAATTCCAAACCAAAAATGTTTTTAGTAACAACAAATAATATGTAATTTAATTACATTCGTTTTCTAAACAAAAGACTGTATAGTTAAAGTTAAGTTTGTTAATATTAAAACAAATCTTTGGCAGACCAAACATAATGGGAATTGTTTCGATTGATGCACAATTCCTTAGATTGCATTATTGAGTTTACAGTCTTAAAATCGAGCTTATTCCTATATTTAGTTTTAACTAGACTTAGCTGTGAAAATATCCTTTCAGCAGCTATGTGGCAGTGACATTAAATTCTACATTAAATTAATTAAATCATAAAAACATTTTTCGTTCAATCCATTTGTATGTTTTGAAACCGCGTCCCAAAATTCAACTATGACCATATCAGCACTTACTTCTAATTTAGAAAATTTGCCAGCGGCGGCTGTTAGCCGACTCACAGCCGATCGGCTTCGTTCCCTGCTTGTTATAGTGGGTACACACTTTGCAATGTGTTTACGCAACACGTTTATATTTCATGTTACATATTTTGATACAGACTATGCAACCGCCAATGCAACCCATAAACATCAAAACATTTTGATATTTTCGAAACTTCGAAAGCAACTTCGAATGCAACCATAAACAAGACTACATACTATGCGACCGACAATGCAATCTGCCTGGTTGCATAAACACTTTGCTAAGTCTGTACCTACCATTACGCTCTCAAACTTAAATAAAAAAATTCGCTTTTAACTTTTTACATAGCGTTTGACGTTTAAAGATTTTGCAACCATGAATGCATCTAATTTTTGAAACCAGGGGGTCTACTCTGTAATTCGAAACGAAAGAAAATGCTTTCGAATTTGTTTGCTTATAACATGTCAATTCGAAAGCATTTTCTTTCGTTTCGAATTAGAGAGTTGGCCCCCAGGCTTGATATGTTCAGAGACAGACATGTATTTTTTTAAACGCTATGTTGATTATCCAGTGTTGTCTTTACAACGTAGTAAAAACGCTTAAATTGTGATCTTTTATCAAGATAATTAGTTATATGCAAATTTAACATACCACATATGTAACTACATATATGCTTAAAAAATAGTTATTTTTGTGTTGAAAAAAAGTAACCAAAATGGAAAAAAAGTACACAAGTACACATTAGAAAAACGGCAACGCAGCTTAGAGCCCATTTAGATGAAGGGTGGCCTCGTTTACGTTCTCTTTTGGAGTCCCTTCTTAAATCCACGCGCGTTTACATGAAGACTTTTTTGTCGCAATAGTCAGGCGACTTTTTGATATTAATTTGTTTAATGCTTTTGATTCGTTCATTCGTAGCAGTGTTGCCGTAAAGGAAATAATTGTTATTTTGAGAAATGTAGAATTAAATTGTCCACATATATTTATTTTTTTTAATTTACCACCAAAATACAATAATTCCTTTTCTCTCCTTACTTTATTTGTTAATAATTTTTATATTAAACTGTTTCTTTAATGCATGTTATAAAAAATTGGTCTAACTGGCAACACTGTCTGTACATAGCACACAAAAAATACGAGAGAAAAAAATTTGTGAGAGAAAAGAGATAAAATTGTCGCTTCAATTCCCAGTACGTGCGACTTTTGCTACCCCGCAAGCTTCTCCTCTCTTCAGCCTAAAAACAAGACTCGCAGGCGACGTGTCGCAGCGAGGCCACCCTTCATCTAAACGGCCTATTAGTTGGTGCGTGGTGCGCTTTTTTAAAGATTTCGGTGCGTTTTTCAATTTTTGGTGGCACCGGTGCAAATTTAACACAACAATGGGTTAAAACCGCAAAATTCTTGTGGTGAAACTTGCCAACTTCCTGATAGTGTTAACTACCATATTGATAGTAATGATGTTTATAACACATCACAATTTGAAAGGAAATCTGTCTAATGTCCCGATGATAACAATAATGATGAAAATATTAGCTTTTTTAAATATAATTTATTAATATTTATAAAATTAATGTACAAAAATGTATCATCTTGCAAACATATATATGTGCCCTTAATAATGAAAGTTTATAAGTCATACATTTCTTTGGTCGAGATATTTAGTAAATTACATTTGAACAAATCCAAAAATATTTTTTATTATGCAACAGTTTAATTTAGAGTTGTACTAGTCTCGATTAATATAAATTTATTTTACTATATCGAATCAAAAATGCGTATGACTTGGACCACTTCCATAATTAGGAACACATGTGTACCATGTGTACGAATTTGTTTAGTTTTTTTTTTTTTTTTGTTTTTTTAATTTTGTACACATATTGTAAAAGGCCGTTTGTTTTTATTGTTGTATTTTTAATATGGGTAAATGTATTAAACTTCTAATAAATTTTTTTTTAAATATTTGAATAAAAAAGTTTAGTACTATTTTTTATTTTTGTTTTGAATTTTTGCTGTTAATCTTTAATCTCTTTAAAAAGTTTTTTACAGAATTTATTTATAACAAAAATTAATATAAGTTCTTATAGTTTTTATTTTTTTAACCCTGAACAGTAAAAGCCTGTTTAAGTGTTAAATTTTTAACACAAAAAAATAATATACGTTTTTGTAAAATTAATTCCATAAACATTTTAAACTAAAAAAACAAATTTTAGGCTGGTGCGTTTTGAAATTTCAAAGTTGACAACGCTGCAAAATAAGCTATTTTTAACACAGCTATGCAATACGTACCCTGGTATTTATGTTGAGTTTTTTCGACTCACGCCACTTTTTTTGCAAATAAAAAATTTACATTTTGTGCTGGTATATTTATTATAAAGTGAAACTTTAATAAGTTGAAAATAAAAACATATATATAAAAGTATACAAATCTCATTTTTAGTGAATAAAATTTATTTCAAGATTAAAATAATATTGAAAACCAATTTAATCTTTCTTTTCGCATTAAAGCAAATGAGTAAACAAATCTTTAGACAAGTGGAAAACAACCCGAAAAATGGGTGTTTGGATCAGTGGTATTGAGGAAAAGAAAAAAAACTCTCAAAACAATAACTATTTCTGAATAATTTGTTTTCCATTAGACACTTTATGATTAAATTTTCCTTTGAAATATAACTTCAAGTAAATGCGAATTGAGTCATAGAGTTTATTTTATCCACACTATTTTTTATTTTAGATAGTCAGAAAATCAGGATATTTTAACAAAAATAAATAGCTTCATATTTCAAAGAAAGCTGCAAGATATTTCTTACGTTTAGAATAATTATACGTATCTATCGCAGAAAATATTGAAAAGATACTGAATCAGCATAAACATATTAATATTATAAGATGGAATAGTCCCTTAAATTCTACTTTTTTCTGGTTCAAAGTTCGTTTATGGGTACACTGCAGAAAATAAAATATTCAAAGAGTAGGCTAAGTTTTGCTTACAAATATTGGCGAACTATGAGATTCCGACACATATGTATGCATATGTATATTTTATAAAATTTATCATTCTATTTTTTTTTTTACCAATAAACCATGAAAAAAGAAATAAATTGCTTATAAAATATTCAGCGATTTTATTAGTGCTTATTTTTACTCAGATAGCGGTTTTTAGCGGGTTTTCAGGGGCTTTATGGCGGGAAATGCCTTCAACATTTTGGCAACACTGAAGAAATGTCTATAATTTTTTTTTAGTTTTTACTTATTTTTTGTTAAGAAGGGAGGAATCAAGGCGAAGTGATACAAGGTGGTCTTAATTTGCAACTCTGCGTATTCGCCTTGTATATTTGTTAGTGTAAAATTTCCTGCTGTCAAAAGATTTCTTAACGTTTTGGTTCATTTGACAGCAGGGAATTTATGTCAGCTGGCGAATTAAGATCACCTCATGTGAATTCGCCTTGGGAGGAATGTTTCGATGATTCAGAACACAATTTGTGCGCTGTTTCTTACAATCTTCTGAAAACTAATAAATCCATATGAGATGCATTGATTTGTTCCGCTCACTCTATAGCTTTTGAATAAATTGTAACAGCATCATTATTATTCATTTTATTTTGTGTTGCATACATTCTGAAATTTGAATAATCTGAACTTTGTAGATCAACATGTTATTCTTCAATAACCGATTGAACGATTTCTTGGTCAGAAAATTTCGGCTAGTCGCTCACTCCATCTAAACTAACATTAATGAAAAAATATAATAATAATATCAACTGTCCGGATTATAGAGAAAAAAGTGAAGAAGTTTCCGGTTTACAGATGTGCCCGGAAAATCGCACTCCTGATTATCGAGATTGGACTGTAGTTTACAATTGACAATGAAGTTATGTCAATACAGAATATGTATGTTTCTATGTTCTTGTTTTCTTAAACGCTGATTCTATATGTATGTACTTAGTACGCCAAAATGAGAAAAAATGTCATTTAGACAATTGAAAAAATTTTCATGTGAAGGTATTGAATGTATTGTATCTTGCCAGCACTACCAGTTGCAAACTCTTTGTTAGTATGCGTTACCAACGGTAACGCTGAACAAGACTTCACAGCCAGGGTGACCGATTACATTTTTCAAAAAGTGGCACTAAATAGGGGATTTATCAAAAAAAGGGGGCAAAATTTAAAACAAGCGAGAAAACTGTACTAAACTTTTTATTTTTAATGTATTTTCATATAACTCATCCTAAATAAAGGGGGTCAAAAAGTGGCAAGGCAGTTGAAAAAGGGGAAACGCAGTCGAAAAAGTGGCAAATTGCTACTTTAGTCGGTCAAACGGTCACGCTGTTCACAGCAGTGTGCACACTTATTTTTTTTTTAATTCGGTAGAATCGACAAAGAAAATCGGTAGATTTGAATGAAATTCGGTAGAATTTTTTTTTATTCAGAGAAACATAAAAAATAACAATTCAAAGAAACATAAAAAATAACAAAATATATGTACTTATATATAAAGGGTAAGTGCAATGAGTATCAAACTAAACAGGTTCCAAAAGAGCCTAAAGTTTTAAAAAACTTCACATGTGATTGGAAATTAAACTGCCATAAACAATGAAGCATTTCCAATAAAAAAGTGTCATCCCCAGTTATTTGCCCTTACCCTTTATATAGATATGCTATGCATATATAAAATAATATACAAAAATAACAGGAATTCAGTTTTTGTACATAGGTTTTATAAAGCTACTAAAATAACTTTTATTTGGCAAACATTTGTAACTACAAAGATTATATCGCACATTTACTTCAATAGTGGCATAACTCAAAAAACCAGTTTTGCAGAAAACGCGTTTGAAGTTTTCAATTTGCATACAACTCAATGGAGAAATGAAAAAAAAATTCTTCTCTCAGGAGGTGATGGTACAAGCTATTTATGTATATGAAATTTTTACACAAGATAAAATACGAAATGCCGCATCTTTCTACATTATTAATTCAAAAAAATCATTTTTTGAGTTATGCCACTATTGAAGTAAATGTGCGATATGTAAGCATGTAAGATCCATTTATGAATTTAAACTTTTGTGCAAAAATTATTAAATCATTGGTAGGAATAAATATTTCATCGCCAAGGCACAATTTTTTTGGCAAATATTAGGTTACTTATAGTTTCAGTTTTTCACCGATTTCTTTGTTCTGTTTTAATGATTTTCATGACAGAAAATGACCGCTCTACGGCCGCACTGCTATGTGGCAAAATAGGCAATTTACACATGCATATATCGACTTAAATTACTAAATAACAATATTCGGTAGATTTCAGGCCTTGTTTGGTTGAATTGGTATGTTGTTTAATTCACAAACATATTCGGTAGAATCTACCGAATATCGGCAGAAGTGTGCACACTGCTTCACAGCCGACATGAAAAATTTCATAGTAACGTCCGCCGCCACAAATTGTGAATCGACTTTGCTTTTAATCACTCCATGCAGTTACCATAGAAATAAATATTAGAAATATTTGTTCTCAGCTTAAAAGATAAAAGTATTGTGAATCTTAAATTAGCAATAAATTAAAAATGAAAATTGAAGAGGTTAAAAGCACTGTCCGTACGCAGCGTGTTGCTGCTCACAGCCATGTGAAAGGTTTGGGTCTCAATGCGGACGGTGCGCCATTACCAATAGCCGCGGGTCTAGTTGGCCAGAAGGCAGCACGTGAAGCAGCGGGAATAGTAGTCGATTTGATTCGATCGAAAAAAATGGCAGGACGCGCTTTGCTGTTAGCTGGACCTCCTGGCACAGGGAAAACTGCTATAGCCTTGGCTATTGCACAGGAGTTAGGAAACAAGGTACCGTTTTGTCCCATGGTTGGCTCAGAGGTTTTCAGCAGTGAAATTAAGAAGACTGAAGTGCTCATGGAAAATTTTCGTCGTTCCATTGGACTTCGAATAAGAGAAACGAAGGAAGTATACGAAGGTGAAGTCACCGAGTTGACACCTGTGGAAACTGAAAATCCCATGGGTGGTTATGGAAAAACTATAAGCAATGTTGTTATTGGCTTAAAAACGGCTAAGGGGACAAAACAACTAAAACTTGATCCAAGCATTTTCGAGGCATTGCAAAAGGAAAAAGTTGAAGTTGGGGATGTAATATATATAGAAGCTAACAGTGGAGCCGTCAAACGACAAGGCCGAAGTGATACATTTGCAACGGAATTTGATTTAGAGACTGAAGAATATGTTCCATTGCCCAAAGGTGACGTCCACAAAAAGAAAGAAGTTATACAGGATGTTACGCTTCACGATCTTGACGTGGCTAATGCTCGTCCGCAAGGTGGGCAAGACGTATTGTCAATGATGGGTCAACTAATGAAACCGAAAAAAACGGAAATAACTGACAAGTTGCGAATGGAAATTAACAAAGTCGTTAATAAGTACATCGATCAAGGCATAGCTGAATTAGTCCCTGGTGTTTTATTCATTGATGAAATACACATGCTTGATCTGGAGACTTTTACATACCTACACAAATCATTAGAATCTCCGATTGCACCGATTGTTATATTTGCCACAAATCGAGGCCGCTGCATTATACGGTAACTTAAAAATAACTTTCAGCGTATATAAAAATAAGAAATTATAATTTCAGGGGCACTACTGACATTGTTTCACCTCACGGCGTTCCATTGGATCTGTTAGACCGCCTTTTAATCATAAGAACTCTACCATATCATTCGAGTGAAATAGAACAAATTATTAAGTTGCGTGCACAAACTGAAGGCCTGCAACTAGAAGATTCCGCTTTTGTTCGCCTAAGTGAAATTGGAAGTTCTTCTACTTTACGTTATGCAGTACAGCTTTTAACCCCAGCTCACCAAATGTGCAAGGTTAACGGTCGTACACAAATTACTAAAGAAGATATTGATGATGTACATGCATTGTTTTTGGATGCCAAAAGGTCAACTAAACATCTATCAGAAAAAAATAATAAGTTTATGATGTAAAATAAACTGTAACTATTTAAACTTACACAAATATATAAAAAGGAATATTTGAATTAAAAATTTAGCTTGGGCATTCGGAAGAGCTAAATACTCTACTTTGCAAAATGTAATTTTTTGTGTAAAATTTTCGATACAACTGGTTTATGAACTTTATGAATATTTGTACATATTTACTGAAGCTTTGCGCGGTAAATATATACTGAGACCAATCGTAAATAAAATTCCGCGAGAAATTTTTCCTGGGGAACAATTTCAAGCAATAGCAATTATTAGGAAAAACACAAAATTGGAAAAGGAAGAAATTTCTCGCGGAATTTTATTCATGATTGCCCTGACTATGATTTTTTAAATGATTCAACTGCAAATTTAATGTCTCCAAAATTTTCTTTTTTTTTCAAGGAAGTTTCAAATTGATTAATATAATTTCAAAATAAAATGCAATATAATGGATTACAAGCTCTTATGCGTTATTATAATAATTCCAATTAAGAAGAATCGTGTGGTGCAAAATATTTAAAATGTGGGGACAATTATGAATAAAATTCCTAGGGAAATATTTCCCGGGGAACAATTCCAACTCATAGCAAGTGATAGGAAAAACAAAAAATTCTAATTGGAAACGGGAGAAATTTCTCGAGGAATTTTATTCATAATTGCTTGGTATACACTTTATTTCTCATGCAATATACCTATGGCCACAAGCCATATCATTATAATTAGAATTTCGAAAACATACTTTCGGAAATAAGCCCCTTTTTTAACGTACATGTGAACTAGTGTTGTTAATTATTCGTCTTTTATATTTGTTCGAATAAAATTTAATTTTTTTTTTCTTGTTCGAACAGACGAATAATATTGTAGTTTTGTTCGAATATTCGAACGAACAAAGAATAAAAAAATATATTCGAATAATCTTAAAAAAGTTTGCAAAAAACGACACGTATGTGTATTAGTTTAATTATTTTTTATTAACAAACGAAAAATTATTCAATACACACGAAAAACATATGATTTCAATAACAGATTTAGAAATATTAATAACAAAACTTAAACATTTTAAGAACCTTTGCCGCAGTTGACGCTGTAGTATAAGTTACGAACTCTTTGTTCCACTAATACTATTGAAGTAGCAGAATCGCAAAAAGAAGAGAGTAAATTAATATATAGAAAATTTAAGATAACTTCCTATCGACTAGACCGATTTTCTTCAAGTATAAATTAGAAGATATACGTTCTAACTAAAATCGGTCAAGCCGTTCGGGAGCTACGGCGTCAAAGACACACAGACCTAACAGAATATATCTAAAAACGATGTAATACCTTCTAAGCGGCTTGGCCGATTTTCTTTAAACTCAGCTAAGAACACTCGATCAAGTCACCTTTCAAACAGAAAAAAGTAAATCAAAATCGGTCCAGCCGTTTGGTCTGTACGTGGACTCGTAAAAACAAACAGATACACAGACACACACTAAAAAGTTAAAAAGTTGGTATTTAATGCTTTTGTTACGTCGTTCAATAATTCGATTTTTAACGCTTTTGATTAGAGAAAATCAGTTTTTTTTCTAATCTCTTTATCAGAAATTGTAAGACACCTTCTAATTCCATGAAAGAAGCATTACCTTTTCCCAAAAAGATGAGTTTAGCGAACATATGTATGTATACATACATACTTATGTACATACAAACAAAGCTTGCACAAGTATTTATAATTTTGAGTAATTTGATTACTTAATATCATATTGTTAACAAATTAAAAAGTAATGAAATGTAAAATACTTTTTATATAAAGTAATTAAGGAAATTGTTCGAATATTCGACAAAAATGATTCGAATAATTTTTTATTCTAAATTGAATATTTTTGTTTTAGTTAATTTTAATTATTATTCGAACTCCATTTGTTTCTATATTTGTGATTTGAACGGGCTAAGGTTCGTATTATTTTTGTTCGTTCGAACAAAAATGGTAAAAAATTGTTCGAATGACAACACTAATGTGAACGCTGCTTTGAAAAAAATTAAAATATGCAAATGAAAATAATATTTCGTAAAGTAAATATAACTTGAATATTTATGAAAATGGAGCGCTTATTAAAAATTTTACTGGACTTTTATTAAGACTTTTTTGTTTATAACTTTGTAATAAACTACGGTAGAGCATACACAACTCGATTTTTCGACTTAAGCTGTTATCGCACTAAGTAAATGGGTACATATCAATGGTCACAAGTAGAAAGATCCTAACTCGTATGTTCACAAAATTTAATATATAACCGATTCCAATACATTTCACGCCAATATAGGTATGTACTATTGTCCTGCACAAGACCATTTGTAAGACCTTTCAAGACATGAGAGATTTTTTCAAATGCTTTACTACAGCGAAATATTCTAAAAGAATCGCTAAGCAACACTGTTGGCAAGTAATTTTTTTCGGTCGTTTGTCTTGCCATCAGTGTTGTTTAGCGATTCTTTTAGAACATTTCGCTGTAGTAAAGCATTGGAAAAAATCTCTCATGTCTTGAAAAGTCTTATAAATACTCTTGTGCAGGACACTAGTATCAGCGTTGTCAACTTTGAAATTTCAAAACTCACCAAAATGGAGAAAAAAACCCACCAATTTTAGAATTTATTTTTTTAGTTTAAAATGTTTATTGAATTATGCATAAAAGTACATTTTTTTGTGTTAAAAATTTAACACTAAAAGAGGATTTAACAGTTCAGTGTTAGCAAATTTGTTTATATTCATTTGTATTACATAGATAATAATTTTTTTAATTTCATAAATTCTGTACTAAACTTTTTAAAGAGATCCAGGATTAATAGAAAGGATTCAAAACTAATAAAAGTTCTTTATTTATCATTTTATTCAAATATTTTAAAATTTTTTTTATCAGAAGTTTAATATATCCATATTAATAATATAACAATAAAAATAATCAGCCTTTTACAATATATGTACATAATTAAAAAACAATAAAAAAAACTAAACAAATTCGTACATACTAGTGATGAACGAATATTCGTATTCTTATTCGAATTGTCGAATATTCGGTCATTTTCTGGCGAATACGAATTCGAATATTTTTCCAAAGAAATTAAATAAATAAATGCATAAATCCTAAACGAAATTTAAATAAATGACTAAAAATTATAGTTTGTACAAATATATTAATTTTTTTTAGAAATTTGTGCTTTGTATCATTTTCAAATATTATTTAATGACGATCATTAAAATTTTGGGTACTTTTTATTAACTTTAAAGTACACCAACAAGAGTGTGAAGTCCTTTTTCATAACAATTTTTTAATATTTCATATTGCATATAATATTCGTACTCGTAAAACTTAAAACGCGTTTTCTGCAAAACTGGTTTTTTTGAGTTATGCCACTATTGAAGTAAATGTGCGATATGTATTTGAAAATGATACAAAGCACAAATTTTTATAACAAATTTAATGGATTCGTACAAACTAATATTTTTATCCATTTATTTACATTTAGTTTAGGATTTATGCATTTATTTATTTAATTTTTTTTTTTGTGAAAAATATTCGTATTCGCCTGAATGCTTCGTATTCGCATTAAAAATGGCCGAATATTCGAATACGAATATTCGTGCATCACTAGTGTAGACATAATATGTATATGTAGTACATACTTATATTTCGTTTTCCTTGGCCGCTATTAATTTTTCATTATGTAGCGTCGTGAGGGAAAATTGTATTAAAAATTTTTATGATAACTTGCATCAAGGTGAATCCAGCACCAGGTGACATTATCAGGTAGGCTGATTATCAGCTGTTGATGCAAAATTAAGCAATTTGAGCCAAAATGTCAAAATTTGCTCAGAAATCTTTTGACAGATTGGTTTTGTAGCATAGGAAACTACATGTTGTTTTTTGTGTTGTAAAATTGTTGTACTGATAAGGTCACCTGATACTAAATTCGCCTTGACCTGCATAATAGAAAATCATATTCATATTACCATATTCTTAATCATGTTTTAAAAAAATCGTCGAAATGCCGTGTTAATTTTGTATAGGTGGCATTGCTTGCCACTCATTTTCTTCTTGGTAAATGAGTATTTAGTTAATTTTTTATGCTCGCTTTGTACGGATTGGTTTTAATAATCGAAGGTGGTGTGTCGTGAGCTAATTTTAAAATTATTGACAAATTTTATTAAAATTTTAAAGTAATTCAGCAAATGAAGTGAAGATTTATGATTTAAGCAGAAAAACTGTGATTAGGTGTTGAAATGAAAGTGTATTAAGATGCAATTGTGCAAACAAGACAGGATTGTGTAATTTCACAAAGAAGAATTTTTATGTTGAGTGGAGGCCATAATAACAGAGACAAAGGCATCTGTGACGACAACTACGCCGAAGATTTTCGAAGTGAGTATTAATTTCCTTAAAAAGCGCCGCACCCGCCTCCAAACGAATGAAAAGAAATAAATTTATGAATGTGTGTTAATTTTTTTCTTTTGCGACTGCCGGCGCCGTCGTTACCCACCCACACGTTGTATTCTTGTCAAGGGAGACAACATTTGCAGCAGCTGCAACTGCGAAAGCAGTGCGCCGACTGCGCTGTTTGTATTAGTGATTTTGTTATGTTTGAGAGAATGACATTGCAATCGAACCGGAGATGCCATCTCGTTGCGAAAAAGCCGCTCAGCTGGGCGATACCAACCTTTATTAAATACATATGTATGTATATATTTTTAAGAAAATGTGCAAAAAGGGTCAAGGATATTTAAAAAATGTTAAAGAAGTAATTTTTGCTGTCATAATGCATTTTGCTTTCCTTCAATTTTGATACATAGTTTTTAATCAAAAATGTGGCGCGGCAAAAACATTTATCATATTCTATTTTTACAATTTAAGAAGTTCGAATACCGTGATCGCATTGTAATTTATTTACTATAGACATTGCAAACGAATAATATTATTACTCGATTTAAAAAAATCGTTCAATTTAATATATCGTAACCTAAAATCCAAAAGGCCGTAAGTACACTCAATGCAATAGTTATAAGCAGGGAAAATAGAAATATGCTCTAAAAAAAGTTTTATGCGCATTGAATATGCACTAAAAACTTTAAAATATGCACTAAAACTCAAAAAATATGCTCTTAAAAATAAAATAAATTGGTTTATTTGTAAATGAAAATATATTAAAAAAATTAACAAAGAATAACTGCCGTATTAAAAACAATAATTTGGTTTTCAAGTGCACGTTAGTTAAAAGAAAATTGCCATGCAAATTTTGACTATATAAATAATACAAAATAATCTTTTTTGAATACTCTCGTAAAAAGAGATCTCGATATCAGAACTAAAACTTTGGATTTTTGTTTATAATTTCGATTGCAATAAACAACAACAAATAAAAATCATGCTGTCACATCTAAATAAAATTTTATACATTGACAATAGGTCCGTTTGTTTACTTTTCCAGTAATATCCAGTAGTTGAGTAAATTTTGGGTAATTTTAAAATTTTACTCTCAAGAGTGTCTCTTGCACAAAAAAGTACGCGAACGGAAAAATTGCACTAATTTGCAGATTAATCAAAACCGCTGATCATAGTGTTGTATAATATGTTGTATAATTGCGGTATTCACACGGGTGTCTTAAGTGTCCTAAGTGTCATAATGTCTTAACATTTTAACATAGTTTAAAAAAATTGTTGTTGTGGCTCAAGCAAAAAGGTCATAAAGTAATAAGACTTTCTCAGCTATGTTTATTGTTTGTCATAACTACATGTAGAAATGCGTTAGAGTTTACCAAAGGAATTGAGAGAGAGAGAGAGAGTAAGAAATGTACAAGGTGTTAAAACCAAAATACAAATAAGTACAATATTTATAATTGTAAATTATAAGGGGTTGCTCACAGCAGTCATATTTTTTCGTTTTATAACTTTAAAACGTGTTAGTTTATGAGTACCATTTGAATACCCCAAATATATAATAGTCATTCGTAAAGCAGCTCTGGGCGAGTCAACATCAAGCGTCGTTGCCAATTATTTCTTAAATGCAACCAGGCCACTGTTGTTAATTGGCCTTCGAGAGTTTCAGCTTCGTATGCGACGGTGTATGTCGTTTGGGATTTTCTCGGAGGAGGCTCCTTAATAAAGAAATTGTTGATGGCGTTATAACCTTAGTGTTCGGCCAAATTATTTTCTCCCATCCCTTGTATTAACAAGGGGCACGGAGTAAATTCAAACCATTAAAAAAAATATATATATATATATATATATATATATATATATATATATATATAATAGTATGCAGAAATAAGTATTTACATAAACCGAAATTTATTTGCTGGTGGTTCAGCGTTGTCTATATATTTCATTGTTGCTGTAACAAATCATCAGTAGACTTCAACCACACATTTTGAATAGTCACAAACCTCTTATCTTATGCACAGACTTTCAAGAACTATTTGAGAATTCATAAATAATAATATTTTTGAAAATCACAAAAGAAGAATAAGCGTAGTAGGCTTTGAAACTAATACAAAAAACCCAGCAAATAATTTACACCAGCAAATAAATTTCGGATTTCGACAATATGTCGAATAATAAATTCCTTAAATGTTAAATTTATATTTTATTTTTCATTTTGCCTTATAATTACTTTTATTGTTATCCAATGGATTTCTAATTGTATAAAGGTGTAGAAAAATAAAATAGGTTCGGGTCGGGTGTAAATTATTTGCTGGGTTTTTTGTATTAGTTTTGTTTATATTATTGAATCATATGTTTTTCTCGTCTACTGGATTTTACTGGCAAAATTTTGTCCAGTAAAAATTTGCACTCTCAGTCATGATACAGTTATAACAGGTACATGCACAAGCCCAGCCTGTTAATGTATACAATGCAAATAGTTGTCACACTTTGTTTACAAGCTGCTAAAATGTTAGTGTATGTGTGTGAATAAAATGATTACAGTGTTGCCAATGAATTTACACATCGCTGTGTCTGCAATCAGCGTGACCGTTTGACCGACTAAAGTGGCAATTTGGCACTTTTTCCACTGCGTTTCCCCTTTTTCGACTGCCTTGCCACTTTTTGACTCCCTTTATTTAGGGTGAGTTATATGAAAATACATTAAAAATAAAAAGTTTAGTGCATTTTTCTCGTTTTTTTTTATTTTGCCCTTTTTTTTTGATAAATCCCCTATTTGGTGCCACTTTTTGAAAAATGTCATCGGCCACCCTGTCTTCAGTTATATATCGCAGAAAATTACACTACACATCTTTTGTGTAGGTTAAAATTAAAACAAAAATAAATAAAAATAGAACCCAAAGTAGAATTACACACAGATTATACAAGAATTTAATTACATGGCCTACACATGTGAGTAGAAATTACACACTGTATAACTACACAAAGATTGGCAACACTGAATAACTATAATCATGCAGGAATGCCGCGTCTGCAATTGTACTTTAGTTACCCTGTAATTGTTATTTTTAAAAACATAAGGCTGATTACAGAGTGGCCGCTAGAAGCGAAGCGATGATAGAAGCCATAATATTTTGTGCTTTACCATGCTATAAGATGTCAGAGTGAACGCGATTTTTCGGTATCCACTTCCATTACGTCAAGATTTTTTAACACACAAGTTTCTTATATTTTGTTTAATTTAATTTTTATTTGATTTTAATACACAAAAGTTTATTAAATAATCAAAATTTCACAAAGAAAAGAAAACAAGAAAATGCCACGACAGAAAAACAAAAACAAAAGGGAAGAAGCTACAACGTGCTAGAAACCATTACACAACCTGCTTTGTAGCACACACTCGCATCTCGCTTCGCTCGCACTCTAACATCATTTGAGCGATCACATAAGAAACCACAGGCGGTGGTTTGTAGCACATTGTAGCGCCATCTTATAGTATAGCTTCTAGCGGCCACTCTGTCATCAGCCTAAGGCATGATACAATTATAACAGGTACATGCACAAGCCCAGCCTGTTAATGTATACAATGCAAATTGTTGTCAAACTTTGTTTACAAGCTGCGAAAACCAATGAATTTACACATCGCTGTGTCTCCAATTACACATCGAAGAAAATTACACTACACATCTTTTGTGTAGGTTAGAATTAAAACAAAAATAAATAAAAATAGAACCCAAAGTAGAATTACACACAGATTATACGAGAATTTAATTACATGGCCTGCACATGTGAGTAGAAATTACACACTGTTTAACTACACACAGATTGGCAACACTGAAAAACTATAATCATGCAGGAATGCCGCGTCTGCAATTGTAGTTTAGTTACCCTGTAATTGTTATTTTTAAAAACAAAAGGCATCTGTTTCTGACAATTATTCGTTTGTTTATACCAACAAAATGAATGTGTTTTTTGGTGTTGTAATTTTGTTGTAGTCGTGCATGTACCTAGTATAATTGTACCATGCTCTCAGTCAACAATTGTCAATTTACTCTCTCAATTGGGACTCTCTTTTGCAATTTTATGTGTAAACGAACGCATTTCAGTAGAATCCAGTGCAAATTTGCACAAAATTGCACAAATTTTGGGGTAAACAAACGGACCTAATGTTCCTTCAACGTCTACTCGGAGCAGAGTCCGTCATAAATAGCAAAATCGAATTTTTATTGAAACTAACGTCGGTAGTAACTGCGTAACAATGGAAATGAGATTTAGATAATAATATAGATATAATAAAAAAAATTTTATAAAGCATCAAATTATGCTTTGAAACCCAGAAAATATGCTAAAAATATGCGTGTAAGACTGATATGTGCAACAACATGCTTTAAAGGGTAAAATATGCAAAAATATGCACTAACAAATCGATGCCAAAATTCATAAAAAGTTCTGAAACGGATAAATATCTTGTTCCCGCATTAATACGTCACACAAGAAAAAACGGGCAATTGCATATTTGCGGTTTCCCTGGTCATAAGTAATAAACAGAGAAACCGCAAATATGCAATTGTTTTGTTTGTTTTTGGTTGAAGTCAACTAATGAGTTCCTTAAGCGAAAACGATATGCATATATACAATGCTTAACGAAAAAACAAGCAAAGTTTCAAATAAAGAAATAAAATAGAATTTCTTATATAATTATTTACATTATTCATAAAAATTTATAACCAAAAACCGATTAAATAGAGTGCACTCTGCTTAAAAAACAAATTTGAACAATTTAAAATCTTTCCACAAATCTTAACTTTTGTATTTAGCATGAATTAAAAAAAAAGATTTTGTAGCTTTAGTACTTGCTAATGCCACCTTTTGCATCTGTTACGCATCTCTTTTAAATCGAGTTGATTAACTTCTTCAGTTGGCTGATATATCTCGCCACTTTTTGCAATATTTCTGCCTTTAGAGCTGTATCAATTTTCAATAAACCCACAAATTTACAATCAGGCTTACATCAGGAATTTCGGCAGGTATTTTTTTTTTATTTTTTTATTTTTTATATTATTATTATTAGTATTAAAAATACTTTTACAATATACATATGTACATGATTTAAACTTCCTATCATTATAAATCAATATTAAATCTTACAAAATTAATACATTTTTTTCTAAATACATTCTCGTTATTTTCATTTTTCATATTATTTGGTAGTGTATTATACAGTTGTAAGCCCTTGTAAAACAGTGATCTCTGCATCTGCGTTGACATAACCCTGTTTAATCGAAAATCGTTCACATTTCTTAGTCCGTACGGTTGGCTTTCTCCTACATATCTCATTTGTTCACAAAGGTATCTGGGTGCGTCGCCTTGTTTCGTCTTTTTAATAAATCTAAGGGTATTGAATTGAAGTCTCTGTTTCACATTTAACCATTTCAGGATATTCAGCATTGTATTTATTTCAGTATATCTATCACATTTTAATATTATTCTCATAGCTTTATTTTGAAGTTTCTGCATTCTTTCTAATTGGAGTGTGTTGCTACATGTATATAAAATAGCAGACCCGTACTCGAAGTGTGGTTTTATTATGGTATTATATATATTTATTGCGGTAGTTTTCGATATTTTGTTTCTGATTCTTCCAAGAAAACTGATTTTTTTTTTACCGATTTTTTTGCATATGTGCTCAATATGTTCATTAAATTTTAATTTTTTATCAATTATAAACCCGAGGTATTTTATATGCTCGACTTTTTCAATTACCGAGTTATTTATTTCAAATGTTTCGTTCGAATTGATGTTAATTTCTATTATCTTCGTTTTGTTTTCATTAAGTTTAAGTTTATTCATTTTTAACCAGTTATTTATTTTATCTATATTATAAGTTATAATTTCTCGACATTCTTCTTCCTTGTCTGCAATGGTATATATTAAGGTATCATCTGCGTATAGGACTATGTTACATCTTTCTAATATATTTGGCAAGTCATTAATATAAATAATAAATAGCAGTGCGCCCAGTATTGAGCCTCGTGGAACTCCAGTCATTCACTAATTCCTCCGATACTGAATTATTTACCTTAGTTGTCTGTATTCTGTTTTCCATGTACGATTTGAACCAATTCACCTCTTTTCCTCTTATTCCATACATATATAGCTTTTCTAGCATTATTTCCCTATCAATGGTTTCAAAAGCTCTTTTGAAATCAAGAAAAATCGCAATCATTTTCTTATCATTTCCTATCTCTTTCCATTTACTAATGACATAGTTAACGGTCATTTCACATGAGTGTTTTTTACGGAATCCTCATTGATATTTAGATAGTATATTATGTTCCTCTATATATGACAATATAGGTATGATCTTACCGCAGTTGTAAAGTACCCACATTCTTACCATATCGGAATTGTGTTTGCTGTATTTAGATTTAGGTCTAACAATCTGCCAGTTCCACGGGAAAGCTTCTTACTGAAGTCCTGATATGTGTAATTTCAAGTGTGGCTTATTTTCTCGAATGAATCCAAATTGTCTTGCACTTTTAATCAAATTGGGCTGCAAAATGCAACCTCAAAGCATTGTCGATTTTTTTCTATTTGTGATGTGTAAACATCTACTTATACGCTAGGGGGTAAAAATCTTTTTCACAATATAATTACAAATTTTGAGTAAAATGTGCGATGTAATCGTTAACCAATCGTAAAGCGTTATAAAATCGGTGTGAGCTATGTATGAGTGTATTAGTGTAATCATACGGACAACAAGAAGTACAGAGAAACTTAACAGTTGCATAGAAATACACTCAACACCATCTATTGTGTAATAGTAGCTACTAATTTTTAGGGTTCCGTACACCAAACGTGAAAAGGAAACCTATTGTTTTCGCTACCCTGCCCGTTTGTCCGTCATACGCTATTTTCTCAGGGACCTAAGAGCTACGGACCTGAAATGTGGACAGAGTATGTAGAATCTTGGCCGCTACAATAACAAATAAATGAGAGTTAAAAATTAAAGGGTGTTCCAAAACGAGCAACGAAATATGTTAAAATCCAATGTAATATACATACAATTGTATGTACATATGTATATTGACACTTGAAATTTGTAAAATTAGTGCATTTTTATACAGACTACAACTCTTGAAATTTTCAAAAACGGTAAAAGTAAAAAAATCCAAAAATTATAAAATCGCCAAACCAAAAAAAAAAAAAAAAATCGCCAAAACCCCAAAAAAAAAACGCTAAAACGAAAAAAGCACCAAATTAAAAAAATGGTTCTAGCACTAAAATAAATCGGCAAACCCGAAAAAATTAACAAAATTGTCAAAATGAAAAAAAACGCCAAAAACCGAAAACAATCGCCAAAACGCGAAAAAGGCACCAAAACTAAAAAAACTGCCTAATTAAAAAAATAAAAAATACGTGTGGCATTCGGGGACTGCCGCGTTAAAGCTATTGGTTAGCATTTTTTGATCAACTTATTCCAATTTATTTTTTAAAATAAAAAACCTACGAATTGTCTGTTTGTTTCTGTTTATCATTTTTTGTCAACCACAATTGCTCTTAAGTACACCACAATGTTTTTTCCTACATGTAAAAATCTGTTTTAACAATACCGTATGTTAATTAAATCAATAGCATACTTTAGGGGTTAACATTGACTGGGCGATTCAAATAAAAATAGTCTTAAGTTTTTATTTTTGTTACGGAATTTCTTGATTCGGTCGACACCCTAAAAACCTATGAATTGTCTGTTTGTTTGTATTTATCATTTTTTGTCAACCACAATTGCTCTTAAGTACGCCACATTGTGTTTTCCTACATGTAAAAATTTGTTCTAGCAATACTGTATGTTAATGAAATCAATAGCATACTTTAGGGGTTAACATTAGGGTGATCGACTCGGTTTTTCAACCGGTTTTAAAACCCTGTTTTTTCAAAATACGGTTGTCGGTTTTTTCAAAATGTTGATTTTTCGAATGTCGAATAGTCCGGTTTTTTTACAATGCAAAAACCGGCTGAATTGAATACTTTTCTATTTGTACATTTTACATGTTTTGTTGATTTTCGTAAGTATTTTTTTTAGTATAAAAGCTCTAAGCTTTTTTAGAGCATGGCAACATTTACTGAAACATGAAATTTAAGAGAAATTATTTTATGAGGTAATAGCAGAGGAGAATTTAATTGGCCCTATGGTGTGCAATGGATGTCAAAATACAGTTGCAAAAAGTGTTTTTTAGTTTTGTTGCCATTTTGCTTCATATTTTATATAGAGGTAGATATCCATCTTGTCCATACATTCATATGTACATATATACCATTTAGGAATAAACTCTACATACAACCATAATTTTTGGGGTTTGAGGAAACTTGGGAAGAAATTAAAAAAATTAAATATGCCAATATTTAGGTTGCTATAAAAAATAAAAAAATAATTATAATAACAACAACATAATAGACCATATTTGGATGCCATTTGTTGACGGCTTGGTACCGGAAATCACAGAATTTTCAAACAAGTTGACGACATCAAACATTTTGCAAGTATTTTTTCATGTATTTTATGCCTGTATGTATACTTTTCTCCTATGTATTTTTAATATTTTTGCTACTGCAGGTGTTATAATTATTTTTTTATTTTTTGTATAAACATATTTATTAGCAACCTAAATTTGTATATTTAATTTTTTGAATTTCTTCCCAAGTTTCCACAAACCCAAAAAATGAATGTTGTATGTAGAGTTTATTCCTCAACAATATACAGTACTATACATAAGTATATGAAGTTAGTTTTTATGTTTTATCTTTAATTTTTGTATTGTTTTATAGTATTTACATGAAACAGTACTTTTTATAAATCAATTTAAAATCAAAACTTTTGTATAATGATTTTCTTACTTAAAAAAACCGTTTGGCCGGTTTTTCCTGAAATGTAAATACCGAAACCGGGTTTTTCATAAATTCAAATATTCGAACTATTCGAAAACCGGTTTCTGGAAAAAGTCGAATAATCGATCACCCTAGTTAACATGCACTGGGCGATTCAAATAAAAATAGTCTTAGGTTTTTTTCGTTACAGAATTTCTTGATTCGGTCGACACCCTCAAAGCCTGCGATAAAAGCTATGCAATAGCTTAAAAAAATGGCCATAATTAAAAAAATCGTCAAAATGAAAAAAATCACCAAAATGAAAAAACGCCAAAAACCGAAAAAATCGAAAAACGGGGAAAAAAGTGTCAAAACTAAAAAAGCGCAAAAAACCGAAAAAACGCCAAAACTAAAAAACGCTCAAAACTGAAAAAAGCCAAAACTATTTGTTATATAGGCTAAAGTTCGTATTGAATTACATATCTAGTGTAGAGGCGCTCACGTAAAAAAACATCGATGTTTTTTCTCATTCGATTCATTATTAATTCACATCGATGTTATTCGATGTATCGATTTAAAAAAACATCGATGTTTACGATGCATCGTATTGATTAATTGGAACCAAGAAAATTTATTAAGTGAATAAAAGTCGATTTTAAAATTTCATAAGGATGAAGAAGAGCATGTGATCGAAGCATGGTATGTGCTTCTTTTTTTCAAAGGCCAGTTCTAAAGCTTTGCAAATTGGACCAAATGTCAGTTGTCAAAGTAATATTTTCCATTGTGCGTAATTTAGTTTTCAATGTTCCTGACAAAGCGTCGTATTTTTTTATCAACCCAACTGGAACTTTAAAATGCGGTGATATAACTTTCACTAGGTGTCTAAAACCTTCTGTAAAAGTAATTTTAAGCCAAATATATTATTGATTTTAACATCAAAAATTTAAAAAGAACTTACATTGCTGGTTATTACCATACAATACCAATCAAATGTTTACAATTTTTTCACAATAAAAATATGTATATATTTGGATGCTGTCAAATAACGCTGTTGCTTCGATGACGCTTTGTAAATTGACAAAAAATACCTTTAGTATTGTGTTGTTACATCAAGCGATTTTAAAACAATTTAACAATTTAAAAAAACTTTTTAAAAGTCATTCTTGGAGGGGTTTTTTATCACTGCATTAAATGAGTTGCAAGCATCAATATATACAAAAAGTCGTCTTTTCGATACATGGAATAAAAACATCGATGTATCGATTAACATCGTATGACACGATACATCGGCATTTATTCGATGTATCACATCCAAAACATCAATGTTTACGATGCATCGATGAACATCGAGCAGCTCTAATCTACTGTCCGTACAGAACCCTTCTTGCGCGGGTCAAAGTCACACTTCACTGAATTTATTACTAATTGTCGTACATTATGTTATCTTATTCAAATGCAAATAAATAAATAAAATGAGTACAGAAACATTTAATTTTAATAACTTTTAAAAAGATGTTTTGCACTTTTAATAAGATGTTTTGCACTTTTAATAAGAAATTTACTAAAACAAATTAAAATAAGAACAAAAAACTAAACTTGTCAAACTAAAAGTCTTCTTCGTCTTTGAGATTGTCATTCATACGGACAACAAGAGTACAGAGAAACTTAACAGCTGCATATAAATACCATCTAGTGTGCAATAGTAGCTACTAATTTTCACTAACATATAATTGTGCTAGCCGCTGTACTGTTCGAAAACCATTGCTGTAAAATAACTACGTGCATTACATTTCAGTAAACAGCAGTGTGCCCATTTACTAACCAAAATAAGTTAAATAAAACAAACAAAAACCAGCAAATTCCTATGTATTTACAAGATTGAAAGTTTTGATACTTTTAATTGCCTAATTTAAAAAAATATACTACACCATTTCCAGTTGTATTTCAGAAGTTTCCAATTGTTTTTCAGAAATTTCTAAATATGTTTCAGAAGTTTCTAATTATATTTCAGAAATTTCTAAATATGTTTCAGAAGTTTCTAATTATCGTTCAGAAGTTTCTAATTATCGTTCAGAAGTTTCTAATTATAGTTCAGAAGTTTCTAATCACACTTCAGAAGTTTCCAATTATGTTTTAGAATTTTCTAATTTCATTTCAGAAAATTCTAATTGCTTTTCAGAAATTTCTAATTGTTTTTTTTAGAAATTTCTAATTGCATTTCCGAATTTTCAAATTACATTTTAGAAACTTCCAATTGTATTTTAGAATTTTCCATTTGTATTTCAGAAATTTCTAAATGTATTTCAGACTGTTATGTGGATATAAATATTATTTTTGTGCACCTAAATTTTATAAAATCTAATCATTTCTTAGTATTGTATGTTAACATATTTTCAATAATATATATATATATATACGTATATTGTGCGAAAACCAAGTAACCTATACTTTTTTTGTTGATATTATTAAAAACATATCAATAATCATTTTCTATTTATACATAAATAATATATGTATGTATATGGTGTTGCAAGTGCTGTATTGAATAATATACATAGTAAAAAATTGTACATTTATTAAGATGGAACAACAAAGCATGTGCGGAATATGTCACAATAAAGTGGTATAATTCCTACACATATTGTTTATTTAAAAAAACCCCAAAATTTGATACAGAATAATACATATAAATATCTGAAATAAAAATGGAAAATTCTGAAATACAATTGGAAGTTTCTGAAATGTAATTTGAATATTCGGAAATGCAATTAGAAATTTCTAAAAAACAATTAGAAATTTCTGAAAAGCAATTAGAAATTTCTGAAAAGCAATTAGAATTTTCTGAAATGCAATTAGAAAATTCTAAAACATAATTGGAAACTTCTGAACTATAATTAGAAACTTCTGAAACATATTTAGAAATTTCTGAAAAACAATTGGAAACTTCTGAAATACAACTGGAAATGGTGTAAAAGCATAAGTACTTCCAACTTAAAAAAAATTTTCATTACTAGATGTTTACACATCACCCCTGCAATCGGACTCACATTGTTTCTTTTTTATTGTTGGAATGTTGATTGCTTATTAACTGAATTTGACGTGAAATGACGGGAAATCGTTCCAAATTGAAGTAAACCTCGCCGCCAGTAAAATACCGTAATGCTAAAAGCTTTCGCCTCACTATAGTGGATCCATCGGGCTTTTATCGTTTGAGTATCGTTTTGAAACGACAGATAAGGACGAACGAATATTTTACATTGAAAATGCATCGTGTTATCCTTGTACCGTATTACCATTTCAATACAAAATTAACGTCGGCCCAATAGACAACGGGTTGTGAAAGTTTGATCATGGTGAATGAGAAACGATAGTTGAAATTCTTGGGTTCGGGATTACTTTTTTTTATTATTAAACTCTCTGTGCATTTATTTATTTTAAACTTAAGTCTACCTCCACGTTATAACTACAATCTATCCTCGTTTTCAGCACGATAAAGCACATTGAAATCTTTTCTACTTGATAGGTACCAAAAACCTTTCTGCCAGGCTTCTGAGCATTTAGCCTTAATCGTTGGTTGTAATAAATCAGCTAAATTCGTCGTACGATATCTTTTTTTTCACTGTCTAAAACACAAAAACTTGCCAAATAAGTCATGTGCTGCAAAAATTCAATAATCAAGGATTTTAAAATTATAAGGAGTTAATAAATAAATAAATTCATTTCAGAAATAACATTTGCTGGCACATGCATGTGCAATATTTTTCTGAATATACATACATATTCATCCCCAAAAGCTCTGGCGAATAATTAATGTTTATTACATGAATAAAAAAAAAACGGATCACCGAAAGTAGACATCACACAATTAAAAAGTGGTACACGTTGCGCCGTCCAATGCCAGCAAAATGAGATAAATACAGTACTAGAAGGCTTTGTAAATGAAGAGAAATCAATGTAACTGAGTTTTCTCTAACGCTCATAAGAGTTGTTTCAAAATTATTCATTCGAACGGTTGTTATTGTAATATAAATATGATTTTTTTTTTTACTATTTACTGTCTTCATAGTTAGTTAGGTTAGGTTAGGTTAGGTTGAAAAGAGGGGCAATAAATATTGACCCAATCCGCTTCGGATTACATTTATGCTTTTATAGCATGTTGTGTGCCCTTAATAAGAAATATTGGGGAAACACCCAATAAAAAAAACCATGAAAACCCATCAAACTTAGTCAGGTTAGGAACATGGTCTCCTTCTTAATATATTTCTTGGGGGTTTTCAGTTTGAATCCCTAACATCTGGTATGTTTTGCAGATGGAATATTTGACAGAATGCTGGACAGCGACACAAGCACTGTTTGAGAGTTTCATCATCGTCCTTTACGCAAGCTCTACATGTCGTATCGTAAGGTGATTTTAACTCGCTCTCATATATAAAATTTGTGTCCTCTTTTTGTCATCTTTTTTATTATCAGTCATGCTTTGTCATCTTTAATATTAAAATAATGATTTATTTTTATTTTTATCGATGAAACAATTTGCATTCATTTGCATTCTCTAACTGTCAACCAAGCTCCGTATATAATTTTTTTGTTTATTTTGGTTTTGTATGGCGGTCTACCCTGGTCAGCTTTAGTGTACCCTGGTCAGCTTAATGTGTACAGCACTGTGATATTGCAAACATCTTTTATTGTTGAGATTCTTTCTGTTTTTATGGTTTGCTACAGCGTCAACTGCGTCGGAAAGTTTTTAAAATTTTTAATTTTTGTTATTGAATGAATTTTAGTACGTACATGTATGAATATGAATGTATTTTTTTCTATAAAGTTTGTAAAAAAATTTAGAAATTGAATTCAAATAAATTTTTTGCTAGCGGAAGTCACTGTTCGTATTAAATTTAAAACCCTTTTAAATACAAATACTACGATTTTAAGCGTCCAAGCGTGAGCGATTATTTCATCTGTTACTACGTTTATACGCAGGGCTTATTTACAAATAAAACTGTAAATTGTTGCCACATTATTGTTTTTATTGTGACTTGCTAACTCAGAAAACTATTCACGATTAACACACTATTTGCAAATAAAATGCTTGAGGTTGCCACGCTTACAAATGTTTTGATAACAAAAAACAATAAATGGATTAATATTGCACAAAAAACATTAATATAAGCAAATAATGAAAATTAAAACCATGGTGTAATTATACAGGTGACTGCGTAAGGATTTGTTATACAAAAATATGGCAACCATAGCTGTGTAAAGAACCGAAGAATGTCAAAAGCACAAAAATAATTGTACTAAAACCAAAACAAAATTGAAGACTTTGACATTCTTCAGCTACAAAGCACACAGAGCAAAAAATTATCAGCTGAAGTAGCGCTGCCACCTAGTTATTTGACATTTTGTGCATTTGCACTATTTTTTTTTTTGTCAACATAAGTAAGTTTTATATAGAAGTGCTACCAAGTTTGTGTACTTTTCCTATGCCGTATAAACAGTGAGTTAATTTATTTGCGAATACTTTTATTTGCTAATAGTTCACGTATAAACGTAGTATGTATTGCAAAAAACTAGAAATGTGCACGTGAGTGTTTTCAGACTCACGACACTCACGCTCACGCAGAAAAATATTTTACTCACGCACTTTCATGCACGAATGATTTTGAAAAATTTCACGATCACGCACACTCACGAATAAAATATTTTTAATCACGCAGTGCTACCAAGTTTGTGTACTTTTGCTATGCCGTATAAACAGTGAATTAATTTATTTGCGAATATTTTTATTTGCGAATAGTGCGTGTATAAACGTAGTATCTGAGAGAATTTGTATGTAGCTTGTTCTTCTTTTGTACAAACTCTGGTAAATAAATTCAGCTACAACATCTACTACAGTTTTTAGGTTAGTAGATGGTGTAGGCATAGTTGATTAAAAATGTACGCATTTTGTTGTTGCCGTGTTTTAAATTTACCACGATTTATCAAAGCTACAATATGTAAAAGATCTACAATAGCCAACCGTGAATACCGCTACTATTTTTTATTGATGTCATCTTTATCTTTCTCCGAAATCTTGAAAGGTTTCGTGTATTTTAGTGTGGTTTTATTCAGTAAATTCCATCTTTGCAAGCCTATTCTCCTTTTCGTTTCCAGAGACAGTCTGATGTCCTGGAATCCATATTATCTCGATTTCTCTACAATACCTGTATTAGCTTATCTCGTTTTCGAATTGATGAACGCTTCGAGGTTGAACTTAATGATTTCTTAAGGCTTCGATAACTTTTCTACTAACCGTACAGATACGAATTGGTAGTTCGTTAGATATTTAATGCTTTTGTTATTGCCGTGATCTAAGTCTGAAAGATTATATTATTATATTTGCATATATTACGGGTCATGTCTTAAAATCCGCTACCCGATCGGTTTCCCATTTTTCAAACGTCCGTGTAAAGGATAGTTTCGTGGTTAGGTTAGGTTAGGTTAGCAGGCTGCTGGTAAGGAAGGGCGAACTTTAGAGCACGTCTCACTTGGGTCAAAACAATGATTCCTTCGTGCTACCTGTGAGTTGAAGAGTATATAGTGAGAGAGGGTGATAGGAAAAGGATAGTGATAGAGAAAACAAGTGGTGAAGGAAGGGATAGAGAAAAGCATCATTCTTTTACAACTCTGCATTTTGCACATTTTAATAATGTAGCTTAGCACTCTATAAATTCGAGTGTTCCGGCCATATTATTTATGTATACATATGTATATAACCATTGTTTTTTCTCCATTTGTACCAAACGTGGGGCTTAAGCTGTTACTTTTTTAAGTTGCCATCATTTACCCAAAAATGACAACAAATTCAAATACGGCGAGTGAATTTTAGTTCACCTTTATTTAACACTGGAATTGAAACTACCCAGTGGTAAAAATATACATTACGTAATCGAAGATATCAGTAATACTTAGTAGCAGTCAGTGGTGATTCATTCGCTTATTTAGCTATTTAGATTTAACATAAAAGTGTCATAGGATGCGTAAGTGATGCGCTCTCCCTTACAAAGTAAGCCACGATGTCAGTACGTTTCACTAGCATTGCACTTACATCGACAGCGGAGTTGTAAGGGAGCATGCTAATAAATTTAGCCTAAAAGTAGACCAGTATTTTAATTTTGTTTTAGAACAAACTGTTTCTTTTAGTCAATGAATGAGTCCCTGCTTACGTTGTAATCGAAGTTATTAGTAACACATGATATATCAGATTACACGTATATTACAATCCAAGTACATACTTAGATTGCTCGCTTACTTCGCTTAATTTCCCGCTGGGTATGTATCCGATTTAGAGGGATAACACCGTTCACTTCAACCCAAGGCGAATTCGCCTTGCTTCCACCCTTAAAATAATATTTACGCACATACATACATAAATATGTATGTATGTAATTGAAATGAGAGTGACATTGATCAAGAAATCAACATAAATACCTATTTAAAAGAAGAAAGAGCATCCGGAATGCTAAGAGTATATCACAGCTGAACTACGTTATCATCACATGAATGTCGGCATATACATGCATACATACGTATATAATATGCATGTACACATGCCCATACATACATACATTTGTACATAATATGCATGCACGTAAATTTAAAAATTAATTGTATTTAAATACATTTTGTATCTTATATATGCATCGACTTTTTTAAGGCCTAAAATATCAATCAATCATGTAAAATCATTTTAACATTTAAATGAATATGCAGTGCAAATGTTGATAAGTTGATTAATACAAATTGGAATAATAAATTTGTACATATCCAATACGAACTTGATGAAAAAAAATGAGAAATAAAAAGATGCTGTGCATCTTCCCCAATTTTTCAAACGTGTACATAATTTTCTTTTCATTTCAAAAATGTCGAATCTCTTTCTCCCATTCTAATTTATTTTTAGGATGTTTGTCTGCAAATACTATTCAAAACTTTAGTCGATTTTTACACTTTCTTTCGTTCGTTCACGCACAAGTAGAATTGCGGCACAACTCGATATTATTCATTTTAAACAGTCGGAATCAACTTAAAACCATTCAAATATATGTACATATACTTATGTATAATATATATTATATACATACTTTTAATATACACACGACTAGATACATTATTTTTTTTATGTGTATTTTATTTTACGGTTTTCAATTCTTCAAACAATATAATATCAGAAACGATGTTTTAAAAAAATGACGAAAACTTTATATAAATCTTAAGTACTTAATGATAAAAAAAAGAAAAAGTGAAAAAGAAAATATCCAGCAACTATCTAATTTTTAATAAAAGTAATTATGTATATCTATTGATCCTAAATAAAATATAATATATTTGTACTTACATACATATACATATATTTTTCATCAATTCACAATAACTTTTGTGAAAATTGTGTATCTATAATAAAAATTTTCGCTTTCGTTAGATTTTTTAAACTTTTATATTTTTATTTATTCTCAGTGATTTTTTTTTTGTTGGAACATTCGCCAAAAAAAAAGAAGAAGATTTGTATAGAAAGAAATTCTTGTTGCGTGTTTAGCTAAAAGCTATTTTTAAATCAAAAACTAAAAAATATCTGAAAAGAAAAATATTAACTAAGAGAAGAAGAAACATTAAAAAATCACAAAAAAATAAAATAAAATGAAATAATATAAAATAAAATAAAAGACCAAAAACAAAGGAAGAAAGAAATACCGACCGTGTGTTGCAATGATAAAGTAAAACTAATAAAATTTAAGAAAATTGAACAAAAAACAAAAAAATAATAATAAAAATATTACATGTTAACATCCAACCAAGTGTATATTATTCGTACATATGGACATACTTATGTATATGTACATATATGATCATTTACCTGCAAAAACATACATACATACTTGTCGATGGTGAAAATGTACTGAGTCGCTTTTGACTTTGTCAACAGTACTACTCTCTAATTATTCCCCATGCAATAATTTGTGCTATAGACATTTAGCATGTGCTTGTCACTGAAAATCTACTAGTAACACTAAAACAATTGACTAGGTAGTGACTACGAAGTTATTAAGAGAACATGGAGACATACCAACCAGACATTTACTAGTACATTTCTATACTTTACGTACATACTACATACAAATTTATGTTTATTGACAAGTTTTTGAAAAATTCACCATAAATACACCACATCTGTTTTCTATATTTCTTTTATACTGACGGATAGAAGACAACTTGTAGACAATGTAACTACTAAAATTGTCATAAAGACACTTGGCCCCCGTCTGACTGCAGGGTACGTACACACACATACTTTTGTACATATAAAAAGTAATTGAACTTTTAAATGAACACACACACAGCGGTGGTCATCTAATTAGCTCAACATCTGCTCAATATTTTTCCTAAATAACATGCTTGTTCTTATGTACTGTTGAAAGAGTAATTTTTGTGCATGTAATAAAGGCTTGGTTATATGTATGTATATATATATTTACTATATGCATGTATGTATGTATGAATGTATGTGTGATCGTCAGGAATAAAAATGATTTTTGGAAAAGTGTAAAGGAATAGGAAACAGATTTCATTCGCGATACTCATACTAATGCGTGAATATTTTCGTAATAAAAATATTTAATTAAACGTGGAATACCAAAAAAAAAAAATGTGTTAAGTGTGTGTGATGTATGGTAATTGACAATTGTATATTCAACTATAGAACTTTAATGAATAATTTGCCGAAGAAAGTATAATTAATCGTTTTCAAAGTTTTCAAGCAAAAGAGGTAATTTTACTATTACAGTATTTTTAATAGGGAAATTTTAATATTTTTATTTTCACAAATTTAGCCTTGTTTGTATTTTTAAACTCAACGCCTGAGGCCATTTCAAGTTTCTTATTCAAAAACGATAAATAATAGGAAAATATTGCATAATAGTGTTTTCAGACTTATAGTGTTTTTACACTGACATGGTTTTAATAAAAGTTGGCTTTAGCGTTAAAACCAACTGTTAAAATCTTGTTTTACCATACAAATTGTTTTTGTTAAAACCAACTTAAAACCATTATAGAATTGGTTTTGAATTGGTTTTATGAAATGCAACCTTGTTTTCGCTGTGCTAAATTCAGTGCTGCCAAGTTAAAATGAACGGAAGCAGCTGGTAACATCGTTCTGCAAAAAAATAAAAAAGGATAGAGCCCTGACACCGTTTCAGCTGATTCGTATGTAAATTGACCTCCTAAATCCGAATATGATATCTGTTTTCCCCCATCACCCATCATTGCCGAGGGATCACCCCGCACTATTTTCGATTATCTTATGGCCCTGAATTCCATTTAGAATGTAGTACAGGGTGGGCCAAAAGAAACCAAGGGGTGTAAAAGTTTAATAACTTTTTTGTTTATTAATTTTTTTTTATTTTTTCTTTCAGATTATATAGACAACACTTGGAGAATTTATAATGGAGAGGTTCACAACTGAATAGAGAACCAGAACAATAGAATTTTATTATTTAAACCAGAGATGAAAATTTGATTATGAGTGATGAAGCTCATTTTCATTTGAATGGCTTTGTTAATAAGCAGAACTGTAGGTTCTGGGGTTCTCAAAATCCAAGAGCCATTCATCAACGCCAATTGCACCCCATCAGGTGTACAATATGGTGTGGGATCACATCTGAAAATGTCATTGGGCCCTACTTCTTCGAGAATGAAGATGGAAGTGCTGTAACCGTAAATGGAGAGCGGTATCGGTTTATGATAGAAAATTTTTTACGTCCTGCTCTTGAAAACAGACCTGGTATGTGGTTTCAGCAGGACGGAGCCACTGCCCATACTGCCCGAGACACAATGGCACTTTTAAGTCAAATTTTTGGAGAGCGAATAATTTCTCGAAATTCGGAAATTATTTGGCCAGCGCGATCGCCAGATTTGACAGCACCCGACTATTTTCTTTGGGGTTTTTTGAAGGAGCGAGTGTATGTGAACAAGCCAGAGACAATCCTTGAACTCAAGGCAAACATTGTTGCAGAAATTCGAAAGCTACAGCCACAAGTTTTGAAAGATGTTATGGAAAATGCTCTAAAAAGAGCCCATCAGTGCGAAGCTGGTCATTTAAGAGACATCATTTTTCATACTTAGTGTAAAAAAATTTCCATTTTGTATATTATATAATCTGAAAGAAAAAATAAAAAAAAGTTAATAAACAAAAAAGTTATTAAACTTTTACACCCCTTGGTTTCTTTTGGCCCACCCTGTATAAACAATTATTTTAGCTCTGCACTACAATTTTTATCTAGCTTCAATGGATCTCTACTGATCGTAAAATCAATATCTCGATGTTGTGCACGAGGATTCGGTGCTGTTATATTGTCTAAATTGAGTAAAACTTTTGTAATTTTTTCGTTGTGAATTGAAATTAAGTAAGAAATTTGCTTTACTATTGAACTATGCCACGCGAGTGTAAAACTAATCCTGATAGCTTTTGCTATCAGGTTTGCCGAGAAGTGACAATAAAAGCGAAAATATAACCTCTTCCTCAGCTTCTTAAAACTACTTATAAAATCTACTTTGGCTATCGGGACAAGCATTGGGCTCCAAAAATTTGCTGAAATACTTGTTACAGTAGCTCGCCCGAATGACTTAAAGGCACCCGTAAATCAATGTCTATGACTTCCATCAACGGGATCTCCGGAAGAAGTAAACACACTATTCAATATCCAAATATTCTTTCAGCACTACGACCAGTTCCTCACAACGAATCTTTGCCAATTCCAGTGCCCCCAAAAACCTATAAGCTAGAATCAGAAACAAATTTCGAAGACTCTGAGTCTCAGCCTGAACCATCAAATGAACGTGCAACGGTTATAAGGATTTTCAAGTTGATTTATCCCATCGACAGCCTTAGTTTGCCTCTCAGTCAGGACTGAATGATCTCTTTCGGGATTTGAAATTGTCTAAGATTAAGTATCAGCTGGTTGGGTCTCGACTTCAGCACACAGAGAAAAAACTGCCTCATAGAATCAATAAGATTTTCTCTATGAAACGTTTTTAGGCTAAGGGGTATCCCAGCAGAAAGAAGCGAAGATTTTTTCATAGAGATTCCTTATTGTTTTTATGTGGTAAATCTTATTAATTTTATCAAGAAGAAAACCACATAAAATCAAGAAGAAATCTTATTATTCCCAACTTTTTTTTACTCAATTTCCGTTATTTTTGGCACCAAAAAAACAATCCATAGAGAAAAACTTCTTGATTCTATTAGGTTTTCTTATAAATTGTAAACTATATGGATTTCTTATTGATTTTATTAGGTTGCCTTATTGATTTTTTAAAAAAGGTTTTCTTCTTGATTTTATTAGGCTATCTTATTGATTTTTTCAATAAGGGTTTCTTCTTGATTTTATTAGCTTCCTATATGATTATGTGTAAAGCATCTTATTAATTTTTTTAATAAGGAAATCTTGATTTTATGAGGTGTCTTGTTATTTCATATCTATAAATAGACACAGACAATTTTTTTCATGATCTTTTTCATTTTTGTATAAGCATGTTTGCAAAATGATTTCAATGGTTATTCAGACTGCTTGTTAGCATATTGGTTAGAGTGTTTGTCTATCAGTCAGAAGTTTGCTGGTTCAATACTTGTCTCCTTTCAAAGTATATGGTATAGAATTTAAATGAAAATATATAAGTAAAGCACAAAGAATAAAGAAAGACATATTTTTTTTTTTATTTTATGAGGTCGCCTCATAAAATCAACAAGAAAACCTTATTAAAAAAATCAATAAGATAACCTCATAAAAACTACAAGATTTCTTCTTGATTTTTTTAAAAAGGGTTTCTCTATGAAATTAATAAGATTTCCTTATTGAAAAAAAAAACCATAGAGATTTCTTATTAATTTTGTTCTATTTTATGAGGTAATTATTAGGCACTGTTTTCTCTGTGCAGTCGAATCTCCTAGAAAAGGGAGTAAAAATCTCATCTCAGAGGACCAGACAGTAAACCTTAAAATTATTTGTTTCGGAGGACGAAAGTAAGTGCTCTGTACTGATTCAAATGAATTAATGATATAACTGAAGGTACCTCGTGACCCTAACAAGTACAACTTTCAAGTTGTACTGGAAGTCAGTTATCATCAGTCCCAGTTGCATATTCTGTAGATATGAAAGAGACCTTCGACAACATCAAACGAAACCTTGATAAAATATTTAAGTTATCGTGATTATAATTTGAAAAGTTATGCTGACTTAAAAGTTGTTGCTCTACTTATGGGCTTGCAATCAAGATTCAAGATTCTGCTCTTTATGTGAGTGGGATACCCGAATCCGAAACAAACATCACATTATATGAAACTAGCCTCTGCGAGAAAGTTTCATTCCCGACCACAAAAATGTTGCCCATGATCCACTAGTACCAACGATGCCCACGATCCACCAAGTCAGACAACTTTTCCAAGACTCAACGTTTATTGAACTCCTGACACTAAAAAAAGGAGCTTGGCTTGCATTTCCAAATGTGTGTGTGAACTTTTTGGGTAACAAAAAGTGGTGACTATATCGATCATGTTCAGGAATTGCTGTCAGCACTTCTGCACCCACACCTGAACTTTTTGCTGCAAACTTAGGAGCAGTTTTTCAGTTTAAGAAAAGATTTTCCAGAAAGTCGAATGCTAGCATGTTGGCAGAATACTGCTGGTCTATGGTAAGATGAAGTTCAAATTTAGGGTACAAGAGAAAATCAAGCACCAAATAAAGGTGAATATGAAGACTTTGGATCCGAAACATTTTGAAAAAAAGAATTTATTGAAAATATATAAAAAGTATTGTTCAATGAATTTATAATTTTTAAATTACCTAAATAAATAAAAAAGTGGGGGGAAGGAGTAATCTCCCGAAACTGATGGGTGATGAGGCAAAACAGAGGTCGTATTCAGTTTTAGGAGGTCATTTTACATAAGAATCAGCTGAAGCGGTCTCAAAGCCGATTTTCATGCAGAACAGTGTAATCGACCCTGTTCTGTAAACCGAATCGATTTGAAATTGCATTATTTTAGAAAACTAGCTGCGAAAATAGAAGTATTTTTTCAGACTTTTTTATTTTTTCTATTATATTAATAAAAAAATTTCGGGAAAAAATCTTTTGGACAGAAAGAAAAAACGGAAATATTTTCATTGACCTCTGGGAAGTGAAAATAGACGATGTGACTGACATCGATCTGCCGATAAAAAAGTTTAATTTTGTAATTTATTTGTACAATAACTTGATTTCCAAGCACTTCTTCGCTTTGTAGAAGTAGTTCCATAATTTTAAAATGATTATTTACAAAATATAAAATAATATTAATATTGTAGCTCATTTTAAATTTTCTGAAATTTTCAGACAAACCAAAACAGTTGTTGTACAGTTTGTCAAATAAGTGTTATAACAAGCAGAAAAAATGCAACAGCAAATACACGCAGGAGATTTATTTTATTTTTGAGGAAATTTATTAGACAGTCTGTGAGTTAAAACCTGAATTTATCAAACTTGCAGTGTGAATGCAAAATCAGCTAATTATGGTTTTAACGTTAAAACAAGGTTTTAACTTTCAGTTTACGTTTTACGTTCAAAGCAAAAACATCGACGATTATCTGATAAAATATTTTTGTAGTGTTGGAAAGCTCCTTTCGTTAGTAGTTAAATTAGTAGTCCAATTGTCGCTTGTAGCGTCAAAATTACCTCTAGAAATAATTTTAAATATGCCTTACAATGTCTTGAAATCCTTGTTTTTCTGTAAATGCCGATCGATGATCGGCGAAAAAAAATATAAATTTTTTTTTTGAAATTGCCTCTCAATAATACTTAATATTTGAATGTGTATGGCGCACATTTTTTGTCTGCAATGTGGTCCGATTTAATGTACATACATACGTACATCTATATACATAAAAGAGGATGTGTGTATGTATGTATGTATGTATGTATGTATGTATGTAACGTATGGACTCCAAAACGGCTGGGCCGATTTTGATGAAATTTTCAGGGAATCTTCATATTATTCAGGAGGGTGACATTGTGAAGTCTGATTTTTGATTTTCGGTCTGCGGGCGAAGGGGCATGGCAAAATCCGTTTTTCATATTGAACCACCAATGCCATATATGTATATATATGCATATTTATTTTTTTTGCTTCTTTTATTTTATTTTATTTTATTTTTTTTTTGAAAGCTGTTGTCATGTTTTTCAAAACGAGAAATCAAGCTCTTAAATCGGTTATGTAGTTCCGAAGATATTTACAAAAAACCTATGTTAATAATGATGCAATATCAAAATTTTAAAACTTTCGAAATGTTGCATTAAAAAATCCGAGTTTTCGGTTTATTTACATCATTCGATATAGAAGGTGGCGCAAAAATAACCTTCCGATGTTATTTGGCTGTAATTTAAAAAAAATGAAAAACTTTGATTCTTCTTGTGGATTATTTTTATTTGGTCTTTTAATTTTTTTACATCAAGTCGAGAATATGATGCCATGTAAATGGCCGCCGCCACAGTTGATTGTCATTTCAGCCCTTTTTATGGCATTTTCCATCACTTT
This sequence comes from Tachina grossa, assembly GCA_949987645.1. Lineage (NCBI taxonomy): Eukaryota > Metazoa > Arthropoda > Insecta > Diptera > Tachinidae > Tachina > Tachina grossa. The sequence goes on along the minus strand of OX465274.1, from coordinate 233,317,815 downwards.
GGCCAAAACTTCCGGCGATAGGTCCTCAAATTCTTGACGGATATTGTCTTTAAGAGCTGCAAGAGTCTGAGGCTTGTTGACATAAACCCGCGACTTCAAAAAGCCCGTCAAAAAGAAGTCTGCAGCGGTCAAATCAGGCGATCTTGCTGGCCAGTACGTTGTGCCAAAGTCACCGACCGAATATTTCAAATAAATAGTCACCAATATTCCGTGTTCTGGAGCAGTGTAGCGTAACATTGTTTATTAACGTGTATTTCGCATGTGCTTACTACACAAATGTCAAAACAGAACTGACATTAGGCGCCAGTCGCAAAATTTATAGCATTTTCTGATAGGAGGATTACTTTTGCGCCACCTTGTACAAGTATAAAGGCCCTCATCCCCCGTTGTCACATGCCAGTAATTACTTGGAAGTAGCGTATATATTATACATACATATAATATTATTATTATTAATTAAAATTATTATTATTATTAATTTATTTATTTCCATTTCCTCTACAACAAGATAAGATCTTATATTTAAAGTATAGGAATATTTCATACTTACAAAAAAATTTCAAGGCACATACATATACTCACGAAAATCAGGAGAAATTTCCAAAAAAAAAACCACAACAATTTTTTGAGTGGCAACACTGCACAGTTCAAGTTCATTTTTAAAATATTGTCAGCAAGTAAAGTTCTAGCAGAAATGGCGTTACTTCAACTGTTAGTGCAGTGTCACCAAGTAGTCAATATTGATCATAAATTGTGTTGTTAATATATTTCTTTTATTAAAACATGAAATTTATATTCGAACTTAGCCGTAAAATGAGCCTTTGTGTAATTTATCAATATCCTTTTTATATGTATGTACATATATACAAAAAATCAGCTATAATATTAATCAAATTAATGAAAGAACTATGTACTCTGCAACACTGTTTTTCGTTTTGTCTCTTCACTTGCAACAAGTGTAAAAATTTACTTGCTTCAAAAATCCATTGCAAGCTGACTCGCAAGTGGCAAAACTGTGGCTGTGTTAGTAAAAAAATGTGAGTGTATTGGGTTTTTTTCACTTGCACTTGCATGTGGGAACAGGGGTAACTCAAATAATTGTAACTTAACAGGAGAAGGTAAAAACATAATAGAAATGGTACAACTGCTGGTACAAACTGCTTTGTACAACTGCTTGTACAGGGTGGGCCAAAAGAAACCAAGGGGTGTAAAAGTTTAATAACTTTTTTGTTTATTAACTTTTTTTTATTTTTTCTTTCAGATTATATAATATACAAAATGGAAATTTTTTACACTAAGTATGAAAAATAATGTCTCTTAAATGACCACCGTTTTCAGCTTCGCACTGATGGGCTCTTTTTAGAGCATTTTCCATAACATCTTTCAAAACTTGTGGCTGTAGCGTTCGAATTTCTGCAACAATGTTTGCCTTGAGTTCAAGGATTGTCTCTGGCTTGTTCACATACACTCGCTCCTTCAAAAAACCCCAAAGAAAATAGTCGGGTGCTGTCAAATCTGGCGATCGCGCTGGCCAAATAATTTTCGAATTTCGAGAAATTATTCGCTCTCCAAAAATTTGACTTAAAAGTGCCATTGTGTCTCGGGCAGTATGGGCAGTGGCTCCGTCCTGCTGAAACCACATACCAGGTCTGTTTTCAAGAGCAGGACGTAAAAAATTTTCTATCATAAACCGATACCGCTCTCCATTTACGGTTACAGCACTTCCATCTTCATTCTCGAAGAAGTAGGGCCCAATGACATTTTCAGATGTGATCCCACACCATACTGTACACCTGATGGGGTGCAATTGGCGTTGATGAATGGCTCTTGGATTTTGAGAACCCCAGAACCTACAGTTTTGCTTATTAACAAAGCCATTCAAATGAAAATGAGCTTCATCACTCATCAATCAAATTTTCAATAAAGTTGATTTCTGGTTTAAATAATAAAATTCTATTGTTCTGGTTCTCTGTTCAGTTGTGAACCTCTCCATTATAAATTCTCCAAGTGTTGTCTATATAATCTGAAAGAAAAAATAAAAAAAAATTAATAAACAAAAAAGTTATTAAACTTTTACACCCCTTGGTTTCTTTTGGCCCACCCTGTAGAAGCGTTCAGGGCAATTATGAATAAAATACCGCGAGAAATTTCTCCCTTTCCCCATTAGAATTTTTTGTTTTCCCTATTACTTATTATTAGTTGGAATTGTTCCCTGGGAAAAATTTCTCGCGGAATTCTATTCATAATTATTTTTTACAATATTGCAATAAATTTTTGTGACGATGTGTATTTGTGTAAAATGTATTGGAATCGCTGAAAAACTAAATTTCGTAAAAAAATACGAGTTAGGGCCTGGTTACTTGAGACCATAGATATATAAGTCACATTACAGAGCGATGATTACGTCCACAAAATAAATTTATTATTAATAACAAAAATTAAAAATTTTAAAAACCCCCGACTTTTTTCAGAAAAGATGTTATATCTTCTAAACGGCTCGATCGATTTTCTTTAAACATAGCTAAGAAACTAAGAAAAAACTAAATGAAAATCGGTCCAGCCGTTTGGCCTGTACGTGGACACGAACAAACACACAGATACACAGACACACTCCGCAAACTTATAACAACCCTTTTTTTAGTCGGGCGTTAAAAAGAGTTTTATGAAATTTAGTTCTTTATTACTTGCTCATTATAACAACCCTTTTTTTAGTCGGGCGTTAAAAAGAGTTTTATGAAATTTAGTTCTTTATTACTTACTCATTATGTGTGTCATAGAATGATAAGATTTTTATTTGCCTGGAATTTGTAGAATAATAAAAAAAATTGTGGAATGTTGAAAACATTGTAGTATTACAAATAATTCACACGATGATATTTTGCACCGTTCACTATTAAACGATGTCCAACGGAACTCACTTTTCTGTGCAAATAAGTACATACATACATACATACATACATATGTACATACACATCTATGATAGTCACCTGTCTCAAATAAAGTGTCAGACAAACAGCCTTACCGTTGTGACACTAAAGTATCGATTAGACCCTTTTTGACGCCTTTGAAATTTTTTATGATCGTTTTTAGATTACCTTGCGTATAATTTTTAATTTTTCCCCCTTTTTTAGAAATACGATAGTATTTAGAACACTACAGCAATGATTTATATTATGCAGCGTAATCCGGCAATCACATTTAAGGCCGGGGCACAATGAATCCGTCATACGTTAAAGTTCGCCCTTTTCAATTGACAGCTAAGTTGAAAAACATCGTTTCTTATGAGGTCTGTTTCATTCAGTACGTGTCTGCCAACACAAAGTACAAAAATTTGCCAACTTTTAACTTTTTGCGTACGTTGAGTAGTTTGACAGATATTGGTTGGATTTTTGGTATGTTCTGACTTAGGATTTTGTGTTTTGTGGCAGAAAAATAAATTTAAACAAAAGTTGAATGTAATAAATAAAATGGAGAATCAACCTATTGAATACGTTCAAATGTTTCCGTCAATAAAGTACTCATTGTGCCAACCTTCTCCGTCCTTGCGTTAATGTAAGTTGAAAAAGGCAAAGTTTAAAGTATGGCGGATTTATTGTTCGTTCGCCGGCCTTTTACAATCTACATTATATAGACCTGCATGAACAATTTCATCCATGAAACTACTGAAATGTTTGTTTACTAAAGCCCAACTTTGAATAAATATGTTAATACTTAACAAACTGTTGCTTTTATCAAGGCAAATTCATGACAGGTAAGGTTAGGTTAGGTTAGGTTTATCTGGTTGGTCCAAGACCTCGCATAGACCGGCATTGATCCTTAGCGATACCAGCAAATGAAATGAGAACCTGTTAGTATGGCAGCCTAGTTCGTGATGCCTGTATCGAATGACTCCCACACAGATTTAACAAATTTTAGCAACCTACACATTTCTACTCTCGATACAATCTCAAGACTACGAAAAGTGTAAGCACCAAGATAGTTATATCTAGTACGGCTTAAAGCCGGGCAGTGACACAGTAGATGTTCCATTGTTTCCATTTCTCCGGGTTCCTTACATTTCCTGCAGGTACCGTCGGCTATTCGTCCTATTTTGACAGCGTACGAAGCTGTCCAGCAGTGCCCAGTTAATACTCCCACTAGAAGCTTACAGTTGCTTCTAGTTAGTGATAAAAGGAACTTAGTCAATTTGTGATCATAGGAGCTCCACATGATTTTAGAAGTTTTGCAAGTTTTCGTCGCGCGCCAACATTTCTCCGCTTCTTCCCTCATATTAGAATGTATGATCTCTTTAAGGTATTGAATTGGTTTTCGGATATTTACCGTTACCTCAGCCGGTAATAGAATTCCCCTTTTGGCCAGTGTATCGGCCATTTCATTTCCCTCTATCCCCATGTGTCCCCGGATCCAGAATATATGTACTTGTCTACCAGTACATAACATATCCAGGGCCTTTCTACACAGGAGCACAACCGAGGAGTAATTGCAGTCAGCTGAAATTGCTTTAATAGCTGCTTGACTGTCTATATACAGATTTACACGCGCATCCATAGTTAGAGAGGTGAAGGCTAACTCTGCTGCCATTTTGACAGCATAGATTTCCGCCTGGAAGATGCTACAATGATCAGGAAGTTTATAAGATTCCTCTATATCGAGCTCCCGACAGTAAACCGCAGCTCCTACCCCTCTATCCATCTTTGAACCATCAGTGAAAAAGTTAAAACCAGAACCACTATGATTAAGACTTTCCAAATAGCCTTCTTCACTTATAGTGATCTGTGGTTTGGTAAAAAAGTTCGTCACTGGAATGATGTAGTCCGAGCTACACTCCATGTTTTCTAGTAATTTGCTGTGACCAAATGATCTGTACGACATCTGACCTGTTGTCCTTAGTCGGATAGCTGATTTGCATGCCACGTTCACTGCAATTAGCTTTATTGGTTTAAGGTCCAATATAACGTCTAAGGCTGCAGTAGGTGTACTCTTTAAAGCTCCAGTGATGCAGAGCTCTGCTAGCCTCTGGATACTTTCCAGCTTTTTCAGGTATGATTTTGTCTCAGTCGCCCTCCACCATACAAGTATTCCGTAGAGTAAAATTGGTCTAGCTATCGCTGTGTATGTCCAATACGTAAGAGTAGGTGAAAGGCCCCATGTCTTGCCCAGCATTTTTTTACATGCATATAGAGCAATGGTGGCCTTTTTAACTCTATCTTCTATATTGTACCTCCACGTCAGCTTACTATCCAAAATAACCCCCAGGTACTTTGTATGTGTTTTGGGCGAGAGCGATATACCGTCTAACTTTGGTGTTCTCCATTCCTTTACTTTCCTATTAGTAAAAAGCACAAGGTCAGTTTTTCCTGGGTTTAAGTTCAAACCTACCCTTGTTGCCCATCTATGAATATCCCTCAACGAGGATTCCATTAGGGAGCTAATTGTATCGAGGAACTTACCAGTTATAATGATAGCTATGTCGTCCGCATATGCTGTAATCTTAGCTGCTTTACCCTCGAATTCCATGAGAATTTCATTTACAACCAGCGTCCAAAGAAGTGGCGATAGAACACCACCTTGGGGAGTTCCTCTCTTAGCTTCTTTGTTTACCTTGGCATTGCCTAATTCCGCAGATACTATTCTACATTTCAATAGGTTGCCTATCCAGTTTTTGACTTGCAAGTTAGCCCCGGAACGATTAACACTTTCCATAATTGCGTCCGTAGAGACATTATTGAAAGCGCCTTCGATGTCCAAAAAGACCCCTATAGCAAAGTCCTTATAGTGTAACGATTTTTCGATTTGTTCAACAACATTATGAAGTGCTGTTTCAACCGATTTGCCCTTTGTGTATGCATGTTGGTTGGAAGACAGGATATTTGGATATACAAATTCTTTGATGTGTATATCCAGAATTCTCTCTAACGTTTTCAGTAGAAAGGACGTCAAACTGATAGGCCTAAAGTCTTTTGGATACATATGGTTGCTCCTACCTGCCTTTGGTATGAATACAACCTTGGCAATCCTCCATGATTTTGGCACATAATTCAGTCTGAGACATCCTCTAAATATTCCTACTAGCCAGGGAATTATCCTCTGTTTACCATACTGTAGTAAAGCCGGAAAAATACCATCTGGTCCTGGTGATTTATATGGTTTAAAGGAATCGATTGCCCATTCCACCTTACTAAGGGAAATGACGTCACAATTCTCAGTATTTAATTCATTTGTCATTTCTGAGCGAGGGGAGATCTCCGTGCAACCTGGGAAATGTGTGTCCAGGAGAACTTCCAGCGTTTCTCGGCTGCAGTTAGTCCAATCGCCGTTAATTTTACATATTGTGCTAGGCACTGATGGATTGCTTGCAAGCAGCTTTCTCATTCTGGCCGTGTCCGTAGTTTTTTCTATATTGCCACAAAATTTCTTCCATGAATTTTTCTTGGCCTTTCTCACCTCTTTTTTAAAAGATCTCAGTGCTTTTTTATAGTCCCTCCAGCATTCAAATTGGTCTATGTATCTAGCCAATCTGAAGAACTCACGCAGGTCACGTCTTTGTGCGTCTAGATCACTACTCCACCATGGTGGTCTAGACATACGTTTTACGCGCGAGAGGGGACATGCTGATTCATACGATTTTGTTATGGCTTTCGTTAAGCAATTAACAGACTTTTCAATATCAGCCTCACTCTTAATCGATTTGGCATTATAAAGATTATTTTCAATGTTCTTCCTGTAATAATCCCACCTAGTATTGCGTGGGTTCCTATATAATTTCTTAAGCTTTGAAACTTCAGATAAAATTCTAAAAGCTATGTAGCAATGGTCAGAGAAGGACGGCTGTCTAAGCACCATCCAATCCTTAAGTACAATATCTTCATTGTTAACAAGTGTTAAGTCCAATACATTCGATGATGTAGGACCTATATAAGTAGGTTCCTTCCCTCTATTCACAATCACAAGGTCAGTTTGCAGTATGAATTGAATAAGTGACTCACCTCTTTCATTGATGTCCTTACTTCCCCATACAGTATGATGTGCGTTAGCGTCTGTGCCTATCACCAGTTTTTGTTTCTTCTCGCAGGCTTCTTTAACGAGCCTTTGGAGCTCCGGTGGAGGTGCCTCAATTATGTGTGGCATGTAGCATGATGCAAGGAGTATTGGCTCATCCTTGTCACCATCTACCGCTACAACAACTAAATCGTCAGTGCTGTAATTATACAAAATATATGAATTAAAGTTCTTCTTAATTAGGATAGCTGATCGTATCCTGCTTACCGTCTTTGAGAAGTATGTATGGTAATTACGTAACTTTAGCCCAGAAACCCTGTTTCCCGATGAGATCCACGGCTCCTGGACTAACGCCACGTCATAGTTGCTCTCCTCTAAGGTAAGGAGAAGCTCAGTAGACGCTAATTTACAATGTTGGAGGTTCACCTGAAGGATCTTTAACTCCATCTTCAAAGCTCACCTTTCTAGAGTCCATATCAGGGTATGGGATCTCTCGTCTCGGCTCCTCCAACTTTAAGCCGGCTGTAGCAGCTGCCAGTTCGCTCTCCAGTTCCTCGGCTTCTATAGTGTTATCGTTTTTGTCATTGGGGTGTCTCTTCTTCAGACGTAGGTAGACACTACCTACACCCCATGCCATCTTGCCATTCCGCTTATAAAGAATGTCCTCAGCATTCTTATTAATCTGCAGAATGTAACTCTGGCCCTCTGACTTCGGTTTTGCCACATGCAGTACCCTCCAATCCTTCGTCGGAATCTCCGGGTTTTGGTTTTGTAGAAGACGAAGAGTGATATCCGGCTTCACTACACGCGGAATTATGACCTTCGCCTTCGGTATGATGGGGATGTCATCCTTGCTCACAATCCGAAGTTGTGCACCAGGCCACAGGTTTTTGAGTGTCGGAACAACTTCCTTCAACCAATCCATCGACATTGTGTCCCTGCATCTGATGAGTTTCGCACCATTGAACCAGCTAGCTCCTTCAAAAGAAGGTAGTGGTTTCTCCGGTTCCGTCTCCATCAGTGCAACAATGGCGTTGAAGATAGCCGTTTCCGCAACCTTCCACTGCTCCATTGTCACTTCTCCAAAAGGTGCACTTTTGTCAAGGAGTCCCACGATCAAGTGTCGCTTCGCTACCTCACTGACGTTAGTGACCGCGGATTGTGCTTTGGAAGCAGCTTGGGAAGTGGATGGTCTATCTTCAAAGCTGTGTTTGGACCTCTTCGCAGTCGACTGTGAGCCATCAACCGATCTATTCCTTTTGTCACTCTTCTGCCTCTTACCGGGCTTATCGCTGCTCGATGCCAGTCTTTTGAGCACGCCCTCCTCTATGCTATTTGCATATCGGGGATCAGTGGTCTCAAAGCGTTTTTTATCAGCGAAGTGTTCACGGCCTTTGTTCACTGCTACCTCAGCCCACTTAAGTCTGTCTAACTGTACAGAAGACAGATCTTTCTGTGAGCCAAGGAGGTGTACAATCCGTACCGCCGCTTTGTACTCTGACAGAGCCTTAATAGCCTCCTTGTTCTTCGGGGCTCTCTCTCTTTTAATTGGAGTTGAGGTGGAAGAACTCGGCGACTTCAAGAGCTCGATCTCTGATTGCATATTGACGCAGGTAACGTTTTCAAGGTCCGATTCTGAATCGATCGAGGCACTTGAGTGTTCCGCGTTCTTAGATGCATTGCTTCTTGCCATTTCAGTAGCACTACAACTGCTGTGACCTGTTTCCATCACAGTAGAGGTTTGACCGCTGGCGACACGCAGAGGATCATGACTTCCTCCGTGCCCGCCGGTGGACGCAGTCAATTCAGCCACCGACGTTTGGGCGTATATTACCACCCGCTTTTTAATTTCTTCCTGACTCATTACTTTTTTATAAAAATTTGCGTTTTATACATTCCGCCATGTACAAGAACCGCCGACCCTCTGGGTAACAGACGCGGACCAGGACGCCGTCCAATATGGAGCAGACGCGCCTGGATTTTAATCGCCATCCCAATCCAAGCCATGGTCCATTCATTGCATTACAAGAGAAGGACTCACAGACTGAATTGGAATAACGATTACCTCCTACCTATGATCAGAGCTCATTCCAATAATGTACACAATAGGCAATACATTGTGACACTATGTTCAAAACCCTGACCTTAGCCGTGTATCACTTAGCACACGTTACCAGCCGGCACCCACGAGGAGGGTTTGGTAGAAGGATTTCTTATGCCGGCTATGACAGGTAAAGTTAATACTACAACAAAATACAAACAATAAAAACAATATGGTATTTTGTTGTTGCTTGGAGGCTCGTATGTAAGCTATGAAAAGAAACACACACTTTTAGATGAAAAATGAAAAAAAAAGGAATTGGTTTATGAGAAATGAATATATTCTTAAGCAAGTTTGATTATTAGTTGTGTAGGTGTCTAAAGGTTTTGGTCACGTGCTTGTTTTTTTTTAATTTCATATGATATAAAAAAAATTGAAATTGATAAAAATTAAACAAAACACAACAAAAGTACTCGTTTCGAAGCGAAAATAACTATTTATATTCCTCCAAGCAAAAATATAACTAACAATTATTTTTGAAATTAATATTTGTAATAAAACTCAAAAAATTTGATTATCATCACCCTATGTAAAAATACGAAATTTTAAACAACAATAATATTGCATTGAAAAGAAAGATAATTATATGTAATTTTTTAACTTCCTTTTCGGCGATTATTCTTATATTTTCCCTTTTCCTACAACTGGCAACACTGATCTTTAAAAACATATTTTTTTGTATGAACTTAATCGAGATTTACTCAACATGTTCTGTTTCACATTTGTAAAAGTTAGTATGCTCTTGTATAAGTAAACAAACCAACATCATTTTACTGCGTTCTTAACTATTGAGTATTCATTGTTCTTGTTTTGTAGTTATTCATTTGTATGAAATAGAAATGAAACGAATAAAAAATTATAGCGAAAGTTTCATAAACATCATTATTTAGTTTCATGCACATGTCTACTACATTACAACGCATCAAATTACATCAGTGATGGGAAATAAGATTTACATTTCGGTATCAAAAAAAAATTTTTGAGTACTTTTTTGATCCCTAGATTACCAAAAATTATTATTATTTATTTTATTTAAATTTTATTAACAAAAATGGTAAAAAAATTCATTTAAAAAGAATTAAAAAAAGGACACAAAGTATATACATATGCATGCACAAATGTCAAAGTTATAACAAGAAGCATTTTTAGACTTCAATAAATCTTTGGCCTGGATAAGACTTGATACGGTTGGAACATAAAAACCGGTTCCTTTGTTTTATTTTCATGAGATTTTGGTAAGAGAAAATCCTTTCGACATTTGTAGAGGAGTAAGGTATGGACAAAATTCCGTAAGCTACTCTCGATATATCGTGGAACATGTATTCATCTAATGCGTTTTTAATTTAAGCCGCTGTAGATACATATGTATATGTATATTTTCTGTTGTTAATAGTTTCAGTTCTTTCATATCAGCCAGTGCTCTACACAAGTATTGGTTGTTAATAGCTTCAAAATTTTTCTTTCTGCTGGGAAACATTTTAATTAAAAGAAGTATAATGATGTTGGTTTTACCAGATAAAACATTTCCAGGGTAAAGCTCATACTTTCCAAAGTCTTAATTCAGCTGGGAGAAGGCCAAAAAGAGATGGTATTTTTTCTTTCTGTCTTTCACACAGCTGAATTAAGACTAAACTTTGCGTGTCTAAAAGGGGTATTACTAAACCAAACTAATATTTCATTGTCAAAGTCTACTTTTGCCCTTAGAACTTGATAGAATTTAATATAAAACTTTTTACAATTTGTTTAAACCGATTTGAAACAGTTGTTTCAACATGATTTTTGTTTATATATACATAGATAAACTTCTAAGGCACAGAAAATATCATTGGTTTTCGATTATATTGAATTTTGAAAGATAAACCCTTTTCTAAAATAGCTTTAATAATAAAGTTTCGTGCCATTTACCGAAAAAGAAATTTAATTCTTGGCAAAATTATATGCATACGCGCGTCATTTGACTGCATTTCTAAGTTGAGCGTGAAAGTATCAAATGTGTTGGGGGAGTACTACGGTACTTTTTCATGTTAAATAGTATCAAACAAAGTACGATCCTATCACTGAATTACATTAACAAGCAGTGTTGCCATATACTTTTGAGGAAAAAACTTCCCATAGCGAACAAAAAATCTGTTTGTCAGAAGAAAAAACTGCCGAAAAAATTTTCAACATTATTATAATATCTTATTAGAACTTAAAACCATTATAACATCGCTACCTCAGGCAGTTTATGTACTCATAATTACATCCTGCGGTATAAAATCAGATTATATATCTAATACTTTTAGCTCACAGTTAAAAACGTTTCAATATCCCTTTTCTTAAGCGATTGCTTCATTATTGTTTGCTTGTAAAATGTTGGTTTTTTCACAAAAGTGTTATAAACAGAGTTTCCATAATATTTTTTTTTGGAAAACTGAAAATTTAGAATAAAAAAACTGATTTTCATGTGAAAAAACTGCTCATAAAAAATCTTTAGTATTTTGTATATAATTTGGGGCGAGAGGGTGTTAACTATACGTCTATACCTGATATCATTTTATAGCATGACTTGATAATGTTTGTCAAGTTGTTACGTTTTACCATCTCGAAAGCCTCATCGGTATCAGTAAAAAAAATATGGCTCTACAAATTTGTAAAGTTTTTAATTAATTAAAATGGAAGTGTTTTAGTTGCACTATGGGATATTTCGCATTAAATTGCACAGGGAAATTATTTTTTTCCGAATCAACCGAAAGAAGTAAATTGATCCAAAATTCAATAAATAAGATAACTAAAATGTTTGCTCTTGCTTTTTAAGATTTTGTTTTATTTGAAGTGCACATTGATTTATTAATTAATACGCTTCAAATTCTATCTTCTATCCTTTAATTTAGTATATATTTTGTCGTGTTGTATCTCATTCTATAAGGTATCGAATTATTTTAATGAAGAAACTTGGTTTTCATCTTTCAATAAGGCAAGGCGAATTAATATTAATAAAGGAAGTGCTACATCCGTATGAACCCAACTTGCAAACAATAAGACCAAATTCTATAAAGAAAAACTCAACTTTCGTGTGAATTCTCTCTTGCTGTTTGAAAAAGTACTAATAAACCTTCACTATTATATTAAGCAAAATGGGTAAAACTATGGCTTCAGATATCGGAGCTAAAATAATAAACTTGAGATAAAGTAAAAAATTAAAAACTGCACAATTTATAGAAAAACATATTTTTTAAGCAAAAAACTGCAAAACTGCCCTATGCTTAAAAAAACTGCTAAAATCAGTTGAAACTGCACATTTGGCAACGCTGGTTATAAATAAAAATTTTTTAAAAATAATTCTGCCAAAGAAAACCGATTTCAATGCATAGATTTCGAAAACTGAAAGTAAACTCTTTCAAACAAAAAAGTTTTGAAAATGTGCTGGTCAAGAAGTACGATAAATATAAATTAAAATTTTAATAGGCGTGCCTTCGACATTTTTTCAAATGCAAGACTGTGTGTTTTTAACAACTCAGGGTGCGTGTTAAGTGCTGTAAAAATCGGTAAAGTAGAACCAATTAAAATAAAATATTAAATTTTAATTGGCGTAGCCCTGCCCATTTTTAAAATTTTAAAATTGTGTAATTACAAGAACCAAAGGTGTTTCCTAGGTTTCTCAGAAATCAAATAAGTAGAATATCGTAAAACCAAGTATAAAAAATGTGGTCATGTCCCCAGCCACTTATTTATAATGGGACCAATTGGAATCTATACCATTTCAGACCAAAAAATAATGTGAAAAAACAATGTAAAAAAACAGACGAATTGATAACCTCCTCCCTTTTTGAAGTCAGTTAAAAATTAAACCGACTTCATGCACTAAAAAGTTAAAAATTTAATTTAATTTTTTTAAGTGTATCTGTGTGTCTGTGCGTGACCAAATGGCGGGATCGATTTTGATTTACTGTTTTCTGTTTGAAAGGTGACTTGATGGCCAGTGTTCTTAGCTATATTTAGAAAAAATAAAATCGGTCAAGCCGCTTAGAATATATAACATCTTTTGTAGATATACTCTATTGGATCTGTGTGTCTTTGACATCGTAGCTCGCAAACGGCTAGACCGATTTTAATTATTTTTTTTTTTCGTTTGAAAGGTGACTTGATCTTATATCTTCTTGCCTATAATTGAAGCAAATCAGTCTAGCCGTTTGCTCAGTACGTCGGGGGTTCTTAAAAGTTTTAATTTTTGTTATTTACTTTTTAGTGTATATATTTAAAGTCAGTTTAATTTTTTGCAATTTAATTTTGTATGGGATGGTATCCAATTAACATTAACTTACAATTGTGCTCCACTATGCCTTAAGTTTGAAGACTCTTGCTAATATAGCATTCGAGATAAGCGATAATTAATATTTACTTTGTATGGCAACGCTGTTAACAAGTGCCATCCAAAACAAATCAAGTGACCGTTATTTAAGCAATTGTTTTGGCTGACACTTGTTAATGTAATTTGTTACTGTTAGTTATTGTAATTGTTCAGCTGCGCTACAATTACAACATTTCTTATTCGAACCCAATATGAAAAAATGTGGATCCAATATAAAGGGTGTTTTTTATTGAGGTATAGAACTTTAAGTTGGCATCACTTTTTTAACTGGCGGCCATTTTGTCAGCTGTCAAGTGATTAATATTTAGTTTGGTTTGCCATTTCATCATGAACAGGTTGACAAAAGAACAACGCTTGCAAATCGTGCAAATTTATTTCGAAAATAATGGTTCAGTTCGCGAAGTTTACCGCAAGCTCCGTCCATTTTATGGTCGACATAATCGTCCATCAGAGCAATTAATTCGGTTAACCATGGATCGTTTTCGCACTACGTTTACTCTATGTGATAATACGCATCCGCAGAGACGTCGAACAGTGCGCACCGAAGAAACAATTGCCGCTGTAGAGTAAAGTGTTGAAGAGGACCCGAATGAATCGATTCGCCACCGTGCACAGCAATTGGAGCCGACTAACGGACTATTTTGTTCCCGAATTGGATGGCATGAATGTGGATGAAATGTGGTTCCAACAAGACGCCGCTACATGCCACACAGCGCACGTCACAATCGATTTATTGAAGGAAACATTCGATGAGCGCATAATTTCGCGGAATGGACCTGTCAATTGGCCACCAAGATCGTGTGATTTGACACCATTGGATTATTTTCTTTGGGGATATGTGAAGTCGCTCGTCTACGCCAACAAACCAGAAACGTTAGGGGACTTGGATGCCAACATTCGTGGTTATTGCCAACATACGGCCCCATATGCTCGAAAAAGTGGTTGAAAATTGGACCTGTAGAATTGGCTTTATTCGAGCCAGCCGCGGTGGCCACATGCCCGAAATAATATTTAAACATTAATGGCATAAAATTATTCTTCCAATAAAGCCAAATTGATGGACATTAAAACGATTTTCTTGTGTTTTATTTCAATTCAAAGTTCTATACCTCTTAAAAAACACCCTATAGATAAATATGCAATGTACAGGAAGTTTGTCAGTAACAAACAAAATTTGTTCACGATGAAACTTCACACAGAATCAACGCGAATTATGAAATGGAACTCAACGTCTAGAGTTGTGTAGGAGGAAAAGGTTACCACCCATATTTTTTTTACTTATATACAGGGTGTCCCATAAGCCAACATCAAGCCGAAAACGGACGATATAACACGCTGTGTGTGTGGATCTTTCTAATCCAGTGACTACAAAAGTTCACTTTTCTTATTTTTTCTTTCTTGTATTATTATTTTTAAGCTATTATCGCAGGCTTTGAGGGTATCGACCGAATCAAGAAATTCCGTAACGAAAAAAACCTAAGACTATTTTTATTTGAATCGCCCAGTGTATGTTAACCCCTAAAGTATGCTATTGATTCATTAGCATACAGTATTGCTAGAACAGATTTTTACATGTAGGAAAACACAATAGCCCAATTCACAATCTTGTGCAAATGGCAGTCCCCAACAGAGAAACCAGTCGACCGGCTCGAAGCCGACGGCGCGCCGCCGCCGGTTATTTTTCTGTATATCATGCCGCCGCCGATTATATCGGCTCGCATCGGCTCTAAACCAGCCGAAATTTTGTCTGCTCAAAAAGACAAATTTCCGAAAAAAAAATTTTGAAAATCAATTTTCAGTTTCAATTTTTATTTTCTCTTTAAATTTTCATACAGTTATTTGCGCCCCCGAAAATTCTCTCGGTGCGCCGCCGCCGGTCACAAAACTACTGTGCCGCCGCCGCCGATAATTTTGCCTCGACTTGTTTCTCTGGTCCCCAAGTGCTACACGTATTTTTTTTTTATATAAGGAGAAGTAACACCCAGACAATAAGTGCCTATTACTAGGTGTTACCTTCTTTAGGAAAGGGATATTGATAGAGAAGACAGGCGGTGAAGGAAGATACAGAAAAAAGCTTCATTCTCTTACAATTCTGCTTTTTGCACGTTTTTTTATTTTAATAATGCAGTGTTTGAGCACCTCTGGTGTTAAATAAGGCATATTAATTTTTTTTTTTTGAAGCTGTGGTTAGTAGCCATTTTATCGGTTATTTTACTTCGCCGATGATTCTGTTACATTACGATTAGTATCTGCTGAAATCGGTATAGTTCAGTGACCAGTGACTACGGCTTCATCACTTGAACTTTCCTACAACAACTGACACAAAGAGACACTAATGCACATCAGAAAAATGCGTAGTGTTGTTATTTTAATGACTGTTGGATACAGGGATTGAACCCAGTTCCTTCGGTTTTGTAGTCAACATGCTAACTACTTCAGCCAACGCCATTCTCTTGTATTATTGTAAGATATAAGTATTTCTGTAATTTTTGATGTCATTTACCAAAAGTGGCTATGTAGTACATTTTTTCAACCCGGCTTAATTACATCGCATCGTTTGGCAAACCGTAAAATTTTCTTTGAAAATCAGGTCACTCCATTTACAGAAGAATATCTAAAAAAAAAAAGAAAAAGGCAATACTTTTAAAATGAGTGACATAGATTTTTGTCTAAGTTTTCTAGGTGCAGTCACTACTTGGCCTATCATCCGATTTTGGCTTGACGTTGATTTATAGAACACCCAGTATATACTTTTCTTATAAATGTTTATTTAATTTTATTATGATAGGTGTAGTAGAGCTGGCAAACTATCGATAGTCACGCCATTCGATATTTTCGATAGTTTGTTGGAAAACTATCGATAGTATCGAACTATTTTACACTATGTCCACACGGCAACACGAACAGTCGTTTTGAATGTTGATATATGTATATGGAAAAAAAAATTAGGTAAAACTTATAAATAATTAATTTTATGTTTAATTTTGTTCTAATTATTCAATATTAAACACACATCTATTTTTTTATTTTTTTTTTTACAAAAATTACCTATATATGTACATTTGTATGAAATAATTTTGTTTTAACAGCCAGTTCAGATAAATTAGCAATAATTTGCTATCAAAAGATTCTGTAAGATTCAGAATGAAACAAAATGGTAACTGTTGAGTGGAGCGGAACTACTCAACTATGAGTTCCTAAGACAAACACTCAGCGGTTACGCAACAGCTACGTCTTATAAATGCACCCAATGGGAAGTATGTTAAAAAAAAGTATTTGCTTTTTACAATCTTTTATTTAGTTTCACCTGTCCCGTTGCCTGTCTGTAATAAAATTTTGCAAATTAAATTTGTTTTTAATAAGAAAAGTTTTTTTTCCGTAGTCTTGTTATTTACGAATTTGTTTTAAAATCCCAAATATGTATGTTTTTTTTAATTTTTAAGTAAAAAGCAAGTACTTTTTTATTCATACTACACAACTTGCGTCGCAGCACTACAACAGTGACTAATGTCATTATACCAATCTAAATGTCAAATTTGGATTATGTAGGTATAAGCCTAAAAGCATGCTTTTATTTGGGTATCCATAAACACCTATCGAATATTCAGTTTTGTATGGTGTTTGACATTTCCTATAAGAAACATGCAATCTCACGATGCTACCCTGTTTTGAAAAGTAAGAAGGTAATTTATACTAACAAAGTACATGTGGTTATTGCTGTTGTAATATTTGTTGTAGAAATACGAGTACCTGATTGATGTGCCTTGGTAGTTATGAACATAAATCATGGGTGAACATCATGTAGCAGATTTTTGCAAATCGAATTCACACGTATTATTCTCTTTCATTTAGTCTTATCTTAGACAAATGTTTGCTGTGCGAGTCCACGTACATACCAAACGGCTGGACCGATTTTGATTTTTCTGTTAGAAAGTTGACTTGATCGAGAGGGTTCTTAGCTATGTGGTAATAAAATCGTACCATCCGTTTAGAAGATATTACGTCGGGGTTTTTTAAATTTTTAATTTTTGTTATTTGATAGTAAAAATTAATAAAAATAATATAAATGCATACATATGTACATATGTATGTATATATGTGTGTCATTACATGTTTTTATCTTCACATATTTTTAAAAATATCGCTCAAACGTTGTTCGAGGTACAAAAGCAAATTTTTTTAACTTCCTGTGATCTTAACTATCGAAATTTTATACTTTAAGCCTAAAGTCAAATTTTGTGTTGACCCGTCATCTTATTTATTATTCATTAAATCTTACATCGTAATAAACCGTAATACTACATAAATAACGCACTCTCTCTCCCGCTCGCGTTCTTAATTACAGGATATAAGCATTTGGTTAAAAAGGCGGTAGAAAATGGTAATAGGTAATCAAGACACTGGTGGCACCAACAATGGGTCTCATCCATCTGGTATTCCACAAGACCAAATCGATAATATAATGAGAGGCATTGCCAATACAGGCGATGTCAAGATGAACAATCACAGAAAAAAGTTGAGACAAAGGTAAATAGATATTGTGTAGGTTTGTGCAGTGTTTAAGCTGATTTTTAATCCAACCAACTGCTAATAATTTTAGATTCGATATTATAAAAAAACTTGGACAAGGAACGTACGGTAAAGTGCAGTTAGGTATTAATAAGGAGACTGGACAAGAAGTTGCTATAAAAACAATTAAAAAATGCAAGATCGAAGCGGAAGCTGACCTTGTGCGTATACGAAGAGAAGTGCAGATTATGAGTTCTGTTCAACATCCAAATATTATACACATCTATGAAGGTATGTACGCACAAACATATATACATACATATATATGCATACATACATATGTATGTAGTATATGTATGTTTAGAAAGTTTATCTTCATTGTGTTGTGCCTCAACGTAACCAACTAACCAATCAAGCGTTTTAACTTTTAATCCGGTTGCAGTATTTGAAAATCGTGAGAAGATGGTTTTAGTAATGGAGTTCGCTGCTGGCGGTGAACTATATGATTATTTATCTGAACGAAAGGTTTTAAGTGAAGATGAGGCCCGTCGAATATTTCGGCAAGTAGCAACAGCTGTTTATTATTGCCACAAACACAAAATATGTCATCGGGATCTAAAACTTGAAAATATACTTCTAGACGAGCAGGGTAATGCAAAGGTGAGCGAGCAAAGTTGATTGTTAACAATTTTTCATAATTTGGTCTTTTAAATAGATCGCCGATTTTGGCCTCTCGAATGTTTTCGATGAGCAGTGTTTGCTGGCGACATTTTGTGGCTCTCCGCTTTACGCATCGCCTGAAATTGTTGAGGGCACACCGTACCATGGACCTGAAGTCGATTGTTGGTCTCTTGGTGTCCTTCTTTATACTCTAGTCTACGGATCAATGCCATTTGATGGATCGAACTTTAAAAGACTTGTAAAACAAATAAGCCAAGGGGACTATTATGAACCAAAGAAACCTTCTCGAGCGTCTGCCCTAATTCGAGAAATGTTAACGGTGTGCCCCCGTAAACGCGCTACAATCGAACAAATATGCTCTCATTGGTGGGTCAATGAGATTGATGGTGTGTCTTGTTTAGAATTAGCTGAAAACCTAGCAAATCAAACTCCAGTGCGCCTAGACGTTCTACTTTCTTTGACTCCTACAGCAATTACAGCAGAACAATTGGTGGTACCTTCTGCTGATAGCGGAAATTCAACGGGGAAAACTGTCATTCCTCGAAGCCATTCGGTTGGTTCAATACGTGACGTTGTACCCAACACGGAAGCTGAGCGCAGAATATTAGATATGGTTGCAGGTAAGCACCTAAATAACTTTAAAAAATAGAAATACTAACCGAGAATAAGAGATTCTGATAAGTTAATAAGTATCTATATTAACTATATCCGTACCACATCGCTTTTCCGAAATTCCTTTTCCTATATATTCCCCTCCCATGTAATCCTATTGCTGATTTAATTTGAAATTGGTAAAAAAAATAAAAAAATGCATGTACTGTGAACTAATCTTGATCAGTATCTTTTTTAACATAAACTCATCTATGCCCTATTTCTACATTTTGAAGCTGGTGGCGAAGCAGCTCTAATGCCTTCTCCCACACGCACCATTACTCCTGCACAAAGCCCACTTCAGGCCAAACGAAAGCTAGAAAACACCATATCAACAGACAATGCGATAGGCGTAGCCTTAAAAAAGAAAGATAAAACCGAAGATAATGCTACAAACTTATTAATAGAAGAATCGATACCAGCAGCAGGCGCAGAGTCGAGGGCGGTGACTTCCTTGGAAGAAAAACCAGTTCCTATGGACACTGAAGAGATTCCACCGAAGGAGGAAAGTGCTTCAAATGCAACGCGCGATTTTTCGGCGAAAGATATGGAAATTGTAGATGATTTGTGTGAACAACTAATTCAAGATAAATCAAAGACAGAAACCGGACAACTAAATGCCAATCTAAACAAAGAAAAAGCTGATTACGAGGTTGATGAGGTGGAAGACTTTCCCGAAAAGAATAAGGGCGCGACAAAAGTGATAAAAAAATTCGTAAATAAACATAAAACAGCAGATTTAGTGAATGTCATCGGTCACATAGACTCGGACGAAGCAAACTCAATAAAAAAGCAAGTCGGTAAAGAAAGTGCCGCTCCAACAGCAACTAGTGCCAATCAGCAATCTGGCCGTAAGTTTAGTTTGCAAGATGAATCTCCATTAAGCAAATTCAACACTGAACGTAGAAAATCTCGCATTCTTGAGACTGCAGAGAAATTTCAGCAAATGAATGCTTCGAGCGCAAATGCTACAGATAAAAACAAGAAATTAATTATTCCTGGTGTCAGCGTTGGCAATTTCAAAAAGGAGTATGAACGCAAAGCTTCCACTAGTACTACTGGAAATCAAGGACAGCAACTTACCGCTGGAGAACGTCGCGCTCTAGAACAAGTAGCTGCTGCAGCGGCTATTGCAGCTGCCGCAGATGATAATGAAACCACATCAAATGAAGTTATTGATCCAATTGCTGTTGAAGCTAGCGACTCAAAAGCATCTGTATCATCATTTTCGCTCGATGAGGCTCGGCGTTCAATGGAGAACTCAATTGCGCTATTGCGCCAAGCTCAAACGGAGTCCTCTAAAGATGTTAACCAACTGTGTGCCAAAACGGAAAGTATTCACTTCAGTGACGCCCAAACCCCCAAACTAACAACTGATCGCGAAAGAAAGTTGATGAATGCACGTGCCATTATTGGAAATGCAATTCAACCAGGTATGTATGGATGAATGTGTGCAGTGCACTCAATATTTATACTCCTCTTACAATAGAATTTTCTCTATGTATTTATGATTCCATTTCCTATCGGAAATTATGGGTTCACTTACAATGTGTTAGTATATATGTACATATGTATTAAGTGTATTCAAACAATTAGACATATTCATCTCATCATTGGCTCATCATCTGTATATTTTAGTTTTACACAGGCCACAGCCACTACCACCATTAACATCTTCATCGTTTTTCGGCTGCGGCGGCGGGGGCGGGGGCGGTTCCGGGGCCTATACTCAAATGCGTGCGGTTAGTGGGAATTTTTTGGGGAATAGTGGCGCTTCAAATGCCAAAAATCAAACAATTAATACGAATAACAATGACTACTTTCCTGTGGGCTATCGAAAACACTCGTTAATTTCTTCTAACACTTCAAGACAGCCACCAAATGCAAACGTTGCCCTCGCCGCAGCACGGCACACTTTAATGGGACGTTTAGCTGATGGTGGTATTGGTAGTTCTGTTCAACCGAATACGTTTAAATCGGTGCAAAGAACTGAGGCTTGCACGTCGCCAATCAAACGTATACGAAACGAACAATTAAAATCACCCCATAATATACAATATTTTCAATCCCCTGTATCGTCGTCATCGAATTCACCTTTGCCATCAACATCATTTTTGTCGCCTTTTACACAAGCACAACCACGACAACACCCACTGCCGACACAGACATTTGGTTCCACAGCTACCAACGCCAAAACCACCACCACCACCGCCACCAACGCCAATGCAAAACCACTAGGCGCAACCAATATCACCAACTCTTGCAATGTCATTAATATTAACAGTACGCCAAAACCGTTCTATAATGCATCTCAATCGTCATTGTGGAAATGTAAGTTTAGCTGTCGTTAGTTCATTCGTTCGTCCCTTCATTCTTAAAATTCAAATAACAATTGTTTTTTGTCTGTAGACTTATTAATTACTGTAGATACATTCCGCCTACATGATCATATATATATATATATATATATATATATATATATATATATATATATATATATATATATATATATATATATTAATTTTTTAATTTTTTAATTTATGTGTGCATTTATGACAAAGCCATTCGTCTAAAACTTAGTACGAACGGTTGGTTAGTTATCGTAAACCAGTTCCCATGTTTCACATATTTATGTAAATATACGGGTATTAGTATCAAAGACAATCAAAAATTCTTCTCTTTCTATTTACATTGAAAACAAAAACAAATATTTATCTTCTATAAACTGACGGTTAAATTTGTAACGTTCTTCTCTCCAAATTAATATTTAACATTTCTATAAAATGTCTAACGTTTTCTTAAAATATGTTGAAACTGTGGATTTCATTGCTGCTCATGCCAGATCACATCGAATTTATACACAAATTTTCTATTAATAGGAAGCCTTACATTGTAGAAAAAAGTCGAAAGAAAACTTTCTAATCAATTGTGTTTTTCAATTCATTTTGCTACAGCTTTGTCATTTTAAAAATCATACCTTTACAATATCGCTTTTCATATAAGCATCAATTAAGGAAAATTCATATTTTTCATTGGGCATCAGTTTTAAATATTGGCAAAAAAAAAAACATAAAATTTTTATACTTAGAAATAAACAATAATAAAATAATTAAAATGTTTTCCGTATGAGTTTAGTATTTCGTAACTAAAATTTCTATGTTATACTACGGGAGCACTACGAATTTTGTATTATTTATTCTTATTATTATGCTCGTCTTATGAGTGCTCTTGTCTTCCCTCTGTTTTAAGCACCACAAACTTCATGTATAAAATGTGCTTTTAATATAAATTGCGTTCGTTTACCAAAAATACAGTAAATGAGAACACAAATTGAGAGAGTAAAGTGACAGTTCTTGACTGAGTGAGTGTTTTGCAAATTTTTACTGCAGAAATTTGTCGTAGTAAAGTTTAGTAAGATAAGAATATATGATTCAAAATGTAAACAAATGAAAAGTAAGCAATTGAAAAGTGTAAAAATTTGAGAAAAGGTTAAACAAAAATTGTGAAAGTCATTAAGTAATAATTCATTTATAAATCATAGTAATAATAGCTGTTAATATTCATAGTTTGTAATATATTTTATTACACCTTTAGTTTTGCAATTAATTTTACTTACTCAGAGTTGTAAAACTGTAAAGTATCTGGGTACTTAGTATCGCACTTGCCTTTAAAGTAATCAGTAACATTAACAAATAGTCATGTATTTTTTATTAATTTAGCCAACAACAAAACAAGGAAATCAAAAAGAAGTTAATTACAAATATTACATGAAATAAATTACAGAATTTATTCTTAGATTATCCGTGTTATAAAAATATTGTATCGAGTACTAATAATTAAAAGAGTTGAAAAGTCAAAAGGTTATATATTTTTCAACACTATGTGGAGTTAGAGTCAGCTGTTTCTTTAATCTTACTAATTTTTACTATTTTTCCGTTCGCGTACTGTTTTTGGCTACCGATCTTTTTGAGAGTAAATTTTAAAATTTTTGCAGTAACTACTCATTTACTGCATTTTACTGCAAAAGTAAACGAACACACTTATAGTTATGTATGTATGTACATATGTACATGTGTATGTATGTATGCAAATACAAACACGTGGAATTATACATTAAGCAATGATGTATCTATGTGAAAATATAAACAATTAAAAAAAAAAAGAAATTAATTTAATTAATTCAATTTACATTATTAGCTTCCCCATTGCCAGGAGAATCTCCGTCAACGGGTGGAATGAAGACATCCACGGCGTCTATTACTCTCAAATCGGCTACTCTGCCACGTCGGAAAACTGCAAAAACAGAAATTCAATTGGATATTAAACCTCCTATCGCCGAACAACCATCAATGCGCTTTACAACGGAGATGCAGCACCCAGTTGCTGATTTACGTAGCGCTCCGCCTCGAGAAGGTCCTGTTCCTTATAGTCCCATCAAGGGAATTGCAACTCAAAGAGCTTCCAGCTTGGAGCCTAAAGAACATGTAATACCTATTCATAGACCACCTTCATCTTACGTACGAACAATTTCAAATTCAACCAATAGGTACGATCAATTATTTAATTTCCATCTTAACTTTACATCATAAGTTTTCATTCTTCCCAAAAAAGATCTGGCTCCTTATCTCGTCAGTCCACCAATGACTCAGAATCTGATACAACTACTACAAATATGTCTCAGGCGACAATAACTGGCTCCTCACAACCGATTAAAAAAAGTCCTCGAGAATTCATAATACCTATTGCTGTAGAGGGTGGCGGTTTTATAACACCTCGAGAAGGCAGCATAGAACCGTCTGAATCCAGTCATACATCAGCTACCACATCAAGTCGATCTACATTCACACGCTTACGTCCAACACGTCGTATCGGGTAAGAGAATAATGCTACTTATACCGCTTGTTAAAAACTTACTCGCCTTCCCTTACTGAATATAATTCACATTACATACATACATACAAACATTGTTTCTAACTGCAATTTAAAAAAGTTTTCATAATTTGATTAGACTAAAGTTCATATCGCTCCGTAAGCCAAATTACATGTGATAATTTTTAAGAAACAAATAAAGTTAATTGTAAATATTCTGAGAAACACTAGCAGAACGGAACAACAAGGGGTTTTCAAAGGCCGCCACACCCTCATCATCAGCATTCTTGTGTTTTGTCCACTGTGTGTGATGTCAGTTGATGCAAAATTTCAACCTTATAATATGTTCAGTTTTCAGTGCAAATCGTATTACAGTTTGCTGAAAGCTTTTTTTATTTTTGTAATGAAAGCTAGTGTAGCAAAAAAAAGGTCAAATAAATATATGTATGTACTTTAGTATTTCTTATATTAAACATATTTATATTTATACACATATGTATTAGTCTCCTGCACAAGATATCTTATAAGAACTTTTAAGACATGAGGGATTTTTCAAATGCTTTACTACATCGAAATCTTATAAAACAAACGTTAACAACATTGTTTGCAAGAAATTTTTTTTGAGTATTGTAGGTATAAGAGTAAAGAAGAAAACACTTCGTGACGGAAGAATTTGTGATACTAGCTTCTTTCTACGCATAAGCGCGTGTACAAACGTCATGCATGTATGTGTGTATGATCTTTTACTTTTCTGCGCACATGCAAAGGCACACACATGCATTAACATAGTTGTATGCGGTTAATCACATAATAGCTTACCATCTACATATTACACACACACTCAAACGTACTAATCAACAGTACTTCTTTTGAGTGTTTGTTACAAACAAGCTGTCTTGCGACATCGCTTGTTACAACTGATATACACATACACCAATACATCCATCGTGCTTCGCTTATAGTACGACAGCATTTATTATTGGTTTAGTATAATACATGCGACGTGAATACATTTAAAAATCATGACGTATTTACATTTAAAGACTGTTTACGCAGCTCTCTAATATGTATCAGTGATCTGCAATGAATCGTTTTTTGCTATTCATACTAACTCATGAAATTTTCAATATAAATGCGTAGACATCGTTTAAACTCAACTACTCTGATTTAAACTCAAAATGAGATTGATTTATAAGTACAGGTTGCAATAAATATGAAAGCAACGTCGACATCATAAGGCTCAATCAGACGTGACATAACCATAGCCATACAGAGCAGCCGTTCGAACCAAACTAATGGGCAACACTGTATTTGATTATAGGTTACTCGCCATAACGCCATAACTCTCATCATAGAAACCAATTGAATTTTGTTTTGGTTATGGCTATGGCATTATGGCTATGTCACGTCTAATTTAAGCTATAGTCATACCACACTCTCATTCATAAATCACCTCAGTTTGATTTCTAATTTCAGCTCACTTAACTCATGCATGTATATTTATTTCAAAGTTTGGTCATTAAACATTTTGCAAGTAGTAGTATTGCTAAGCTGATGAATTTGTTAGGAGAGATAGACGAGGGGAAAAGAAACGTTTCTGTTCCACTCATCTCTCTCCTAACAAACTAATCAGCTTAGCAATAAGAAATGCATAGTGTAAACTATGACTAAATAGGGTTGTTTTTCAATTCCTCCAATCAAACAAAAAAAAAGCAACAGAGAAACACATAAGTTCATAATGAGAACTTTAATGTTCGTATTCGAATTTCGCATACTTATTTTTCATTGTCCATAGGCATTGAGTTAAGGAGAGTCCAAATCATCAACGTCATAAATGTTGCTAAGTATGAGTTCCATGCGCACTTCAAACTTTCGAGTGAATCTGATTCATAGACAACATTGCAGTAGGTATGACTGCGCATAAATACAAGAAATTATAAGTCATGATTCAACTCTACTCACTATTTCACTACTCATTCCTGATCTCTGATATATATGCATGTGCATATACAAATGTATGTACATATCGATCACTTACTCAAACAACGTCATAACTAAAAAAAAACTAGTTTGCGAGAAAACGAGTTTAAAGTTTCCAATTTACACAAAACCTAATGGAAAGAGAAAATTTTATTTTGCTTTCAAGAGTTAAGTAAACAAGATATTTGTATGAAATTTTTACACAGTATGAAGAACGATAAGAGCATTAATTCTGCATCATTAACTCAAAAATTCCATTTTCTGAGTTATGACGCTCTTTTATTTTAATTTTTGTAAACATCTATACGCAAGGAAGTAAAAATCTTTTTCACAATACAATCACAAATTTTGAGTAAGATGTGCGATGTAATCGTTAACCAATCGTAAAGGCCGGGGCACAATGAATCCGTCATACGTTAAATTTCGCCTTTTTCAACTGACATTAACGCAACGACGGAGAAGGTTGTCACAATGAGTACTTTATTTACGGAAGAATTTGAACAGCTTCAATAGGTCGATTCTCCATTTTATTCAAATTCAACTTTTTGTATTTATTTCGTTTGTTTAATTTTACTTTTGTTCCCACAAAATACAAAAATCCAAATCAGAACATACCAAAAAAAAAAAAACAACAACCAATATCTGTCAAACTACTCAACGTACGCAAAAAGTTAAAAATTTACCTAATTTTGTACATTGCGTTGACGGACACGTACTGAATGTAACAGACCTCATAAGAAACCACGTATTTCAACTTAGCTGCCAGTTTAAAAATGCGAAGTTTAACGCATGACGGATTCATTGTGCCCCGGCCTTAAAGGCGGTGTCAGATACAACTTCAACGCTTTGCGTGACGTTTCTAACTTTGGGAAAAAAGCGTAAAGCAAAGTGTGCATGACACAATAAAAACTTTGACAACTTTGTATTAAAAAACAACACAATTCGATTACTCTGATGCCACGAACTCGTTTTTTATGTAAATTTACCGACATTTTAATAAAAATTTCATATACACATGCGAGTTTGGTCAAATAAATTAAATAAGTATACTGATTGTCAAAGCAAGCAAAAAGTTGAGAGTTGACTAACTTTTCGCTTCGCTTTGCGTTAAAAGTTCTTTATGTGACATGTTTCATATAAGCACGTACATTTCATCCTATATGTCAAAGCGAATCTTCAACGCAACGCGAATCAAAAGTTTTATCTGACATGGGCTTAAAGCGTTATCAAATCGGTGTGAGCTATGTATGAGTGTATTAGTGCAATCATACGGACAACAAGAAGTACAGAGAAACTTAACAGCTGCATAGAAATACACTCAACATCATCTAGTGTGCAATAGTAGCTACTAATTTTCACTAATTGTCATACATTATGTTATCGTAGACAAATAAAAACAAATACATAAATAAAAAGAATACAAGAACATTTAATTTTAATATTTTTAAAAAGATGTTTTGCACTTTTAATAAGAAATTTACTAAAACCAAGGTTGGAAACCGAAACAAATAACGGTATCGGTATTGATATCGGTACAATTATTTTAAAAATTTCGGTATCGGTAACAATAACGTTATTTTTTTATTTCGGTATCGGTATTACCGGTACATACCGTTATCGAGTTTAAAATACCGGTATACCGCTATTACTGTGAAGTTTATTAATTCATACAGTGTATATAGCAATAAACCTCTTTTTATTAAGTTAAAAGTAAGTAATTTTACATAAAGTCTTTAGTAAACAGTAACATAAAAAAAACTAAGTTTTATATCCTGCACAGATTATTTACACAAGTGTAGTGTAAACTTGTATGTTTGTATAAACATACATACATGCATAAGTATGTTTAGATCAGAGCTGCCCACAGAGAGAAATGTATAAGCATATGTGTATTCATTTCTATAAAAAGCCGATTGACTTTCGGCACTCTGACGCTTCTCTGGGCAGCCTTGTTATAAACATTTATACTAGTGTTTTTCAAACGGGATTTCCCGCAAAATGTGCGGGAATTCCCGGGATTTTTTTGATATTATGGCAACTTGATGAGTGTCGTTATTCATTTTATGAAAGCGATGGCGCAATAATAAGGTCATGGCACTAGCACAATAGCTAAAACTTTATAACAATTAAGGCCGAGTTTACATCTGGCACACATGTGCTCTGAGACTAAGAGGCCTTTATTTGCCATAAGCAGAACGCGATGTTCAAAATTTTATTCTACTATTCATAAAAGTAAAAACAAAAATGTACAAGGAAATAAAAGAAAAATTACAAAATAATTTCAGATTCTCTTTGGTAAAAAGAACGATTCTATTAATGCTTATTCTATACTAGTGATGCACGAATGTTCGTATTCGAATTGCCGAATATTCGGCAATTTTTATATATTCGTATTCGCATTCGTATTCGTCAAATTCAGGCGAATACGAATATTTTTCCAAAAAAATTAAATAAATAAATGCATAAATCCTAAACCTAATTTAAATAAATGGACAAAAATATTAGTTTGTACGAATCCATTAAATTTTTTATAGAAATTTTCGCTCATTTTGAACTATTATTTACTGACGATCATTAAAATTTTTATATAGTTTTCATTAACTTTAAAGTGTGCCAACAGGAGTATGCAGTTCTTTTTCATAACAATTTTTTAATATTTCATATTGCAGGCGTAAATAGAACCCTAATTTAATGTCTATAAATTTCACATTAAATACTCGTATTCGTATTCGCGAATATCGTTTCAAATATTCGTATTCGCGAATATCACAAATTGACATTTGTTACATCACTGTTCTTTACTAAAGTCCTTTTTTTCAAAGAAATATTTTGTAATATTTATTTAATAATATATATTTTTTAAGTGCGGTCAGGCTTGTGTGTATTGTCAGTCACAAAACCTTTTTAAAATACTCTTTCTTAATAACATCCTGGGCATATGGTCTAGTTACTCCACCCATGTTTGTTCAACACCATATTATGCAAATTTACTTTGTATAATATGAACTTTAAAGAAATTTATTATTTGACATATTGTCAGAAGTGTACATAAAATAATTGAAATTTATTTGCTGGTAGTTTAGCATGTCTATATACGCATTTCATTGGCGCTTGAACTAGAGCTGCAAAACTATCGATAGTACTATCGATAGTATCGATAGTTTTGTTGTTAATGAAATATCGATAGTTTTTTCCACTATCGATACTATCGGTAAAAAAAAACAAGTAATTAAAAGAGTAAAAATAATCAAAGTCAGTAAACAGTAGCCGGCAGCTTTGAAGCAAATTATCCGTCGTTGATTTAAGCTTTTGCACAGCGATGCAAAAGTTGGTACAATTGTATAATTTTAGCGCTATTTGAATACCAAAAGTACCGTAGCACCGCAATAACCCATTTAGCACTACTGGAATCTCTTTATATTTATTACATACCAAAAATAGCATTAAAATATATTAACCCCCTTATGCAAAATATAATGCGTGCTTGAAGTGTACATTAATAAAAATTTCCATAGAAAAACAGGTTTTAACGTTCAGGGGGGGTTCAAGGGGGTTAATGTTTAGCTCGAAGGTATTAGAAAATTATGTAAATCAAACGATGTTTTCCGGTACTTAAAGAATTGCTGGAGGAATGTTATTTATTCCACATTCATCTGCAAATGTGGAAATTTTATTTTCGTACCAAATGGAGAAGCCGACTATTTGCATCGACTGTGAACAATCGAATAAAAAAAAAGGTTATAAACGTAGTATATCGTAAATGTTACTTTTATATTCAGATCCCAGCAACTAATATTCTTTGTGCACCTTCTGGCGGTTTGTTAATTGATTTTTAGTTAATTAAAAAGTACAAGTATTAAAAAAATATAAATAAAGAATTAGGTACAATCGTACTGAAAAAATTAAATTTTTTTTGAAAGTTAGTACAATTTTTAAATATGACATCGCATCCCTGCTTCTGTATACATAAGTACTTAAATACATACATATGTATGTATATGAATTTATTTATAAATCCAAGTGTTATTCGACAAATAGTAGTCACAAGTATCTTAATAAATTCAACATCGTCGACACAAAGATAAATTTTGGTGGTACTGATATCACGACGGCCGCCAATCGTCTCGGATTTATTTTGACATACCCTAGCGTGTTTCCCTACAAATTTTTTTTAAATGTACCTACATACCTACATATCCAGCCTAATCTTCGATGTAATCATATGCGCTAAAAATTAAATTTTTAGAAGAAGGTTAAAATTGTCGCTTACGATAAAACTTTACAGTTAGTGTCTTAAAAGTTATCAACAATTTTCGCGTTTTGATAATTCTAAACCATGGGTAGGCTCATAAAATTATAAGTTCAATAAAAAAGTATATTTTCGATAATGTGCCGCTTACGATAAAATCGAAAAAAAGGCTTGATATATTTTTATATACTAATGAAAATGTTGAGGACTCTGGATTTTTTTCCAGTCAAATGTAGTTTATGTGGCAACTTTTATAAAACTATTCGATACTATCGATAGTATCGATAGTTTTACATAAAACTATCAAAACTATCGAGTGGAGCGACTATCGATAGTTTTGCAGCTCTAGCTTGAACCAAATCATCAGTAGACTTCAACCACAAATTTTTAACAGTCACAAACCTTTTACTTTATACACAGACTAAACTTATTTTTTCTTTTATGATTTTCAAAAATATTATTATGTTATGAATTCTCATATAGTTTTTGAAAGTCTGTGCATTAAGTAAGAGGTTTGTGACTGTTAAAAATTTGTGGTTGAAGTCTACTGATGATTTGGTTAAAGCGCCAATGAAATGCGTATATAGACATGCTAAACTACCAGGAAATAAATTTCAATTATTTTTTGTATAATATGTATCAATAAATAAATAAATAATTTTCTTTTTGGCATTTACATATAATATTGGTATATATGCATTACTATTATTTAAAGAACTCAAATGGTATTCTTTTTTTTACTAATGTGCTTATAAAACGTTTTATTTAATAGATCTCATGAATTATAATTTTTATTTTTTTGTTGAAATAATTAAATTGAAAATATTTTGTATGGTTTTGCATTGGGCAGGAATTTCCCGGGAAGCCGAAAAGTCGTTCCCGCTTTCCCGGGAAATGAAAAAATCCGGAAAAAAACTCTAGTTTATACATATGTTTTTCATTATGGTGTGCTTACACTTTGTTGTCGATAAAAAGTAGTAAGAACGTCTAAAGGAAGAAATTTTGTTTCTGTAATTAATTTCAAAAAAAGTTAATTGAAATTAAGTTTTGTAATTTTTATTTACGGAAATCGGTATACCGGTACGTACCGGTATAGACATAAACGGTATTGTCGATACCGGTATTTTCTAACCGAAATGAGTCTCGGTATCGGTATTGATACCGGTACCCAATATTAACGGTATTTGAATCGGTATCGGTATTTTTACGATACCGTTTGCCAACCTTGACTAAAACAAATCAAAATAAGGAGAACAAAAAACTAAACTTGTCAAACTAAAAGTCTTCTTCGGTTTTTAGATTGTCATTCATATGGACAACAAGAAGTACAGAGAAACTTAACAGTTGCATGTAAATACCATCTAGTGTGCAATATTAGCTATTAATTTTCACTAACATATAACTGTGCCAGTCGCTGTACAGTTCGAAAACCATTGCTGTAAAATAACTACGTGCATTACATTTCAGTAAACAGCAGTGTGCCCATTTACTAACCAAAATAAGTTAAATAAAACAAACAAAAACCAGCAAATTCCTATGTATTTACAATATTGAAAGTTTTGATACTTTTAATTGATTAATTTAAAAAATATACTAAAAGCATAAGTACTTCCAACTTAAAAAAATTTTTCATTAGATAGATGATGTTTACACATCTCCCCTGTGAATAAAATGTACTTGAACTTTAATATCCTTTTTATTTGTATTTTTTTTTTTAAGATCACTACTCAGCGAAAGTGGAGTTGATGATGGGTCGCCATTCCAAAAAATTCGTACGTCCTCTTCTATTCGCGATGGAGATGATGATCCACGTTTTACTTTACATAAACTAAGGTAAGTTTTTTCCACTTTAAATGTTAAATTTCTCTATTTCGCAGTAAAATATACATAAGTGAAAAAATTGGAAAACAATATTCCTCTACAGCGGGTGTAGTTGAGCTTAAGTTTTAGGTTCATTTCATTCTTACTATGAGTTAAAAAATATAAAAAGTTTTTACTGCCCGTTTATCGAAGACAAGCAAAAAGTTTAGTCTGTCTATTTATGTATATTGCAAATAAAAACAAATTTGAGTGCTTTGTTTTTGTTTTCAATACGAATAGGAAAACGAATTTTTGTTTGTCTTCGATAAACTGGCAGCGTAAGTGCCAGAATACAAGCAGATATTAGCTTTGTTTCTTTACTTTTTGGGTAAAGTTCGGTAAAATGAGAGGAAACTATAATTTCGCTCAATAATATACAAAATTGCACAAAAGTACGGGAACGCGAAAAACCAACATTTTAACACGAAAATACCCGTCAATGCATGTATGCATATACATACGTATACACATAACTAAACACATACTTGTGTACATATACACGCACGTATTTACTCATATGATTCAGCGTACTTATACAGGTTTTTTTATCTTAATTTCATATTAAAAATTTATTTATTTTTCAAACAGCTGATTGATTTTGTGTTTGCCCAAAATAGCACGAAGAAAAGGTACGGGCTGTTTCGTGCAAGAAGAAGAAGAACATTAATCTCACAAAACCTCTCTCACTTACCCAATATTCTAGTACGGGAACGCTTTCCGTGCAAATTGGGATCCCGCGGGATCCCAATGTACAGTAAAGAAACATACTTATTATGACATTTGGATTTTTTTTATCACGAAAACCAAGAGCTTCTTTCAGGTTTTGCTCACGGATCAATGTACCCCATACTGCCAGGAATTTTGTGAATTTTTCTTTTACCGTTAATTCATATTTTTCTTATTTCGTTAAACCGAAATCCGATTAAATCGAAATCCCCAGTAATATCCCGTAAAATTGACTGGTCCTTTGCGGTGACGAATTATCGGGATTCTACTGTATTACGTTTGTCTGAAGTTATAAATTAAATTAAAACAACTTTTTGACTTAGCTGGGATTCGAAACCTTTCGCGGACCTTAAAGACTTGTCTTTTTACAGTGAGCTGCATACGAACATATATATAAAGAAAAAAAAACAAGGTGGCGCATTCCTGAGGTCCGTTAATTTATATTCTGCTTGTGACATAGACATGGAATACGTGTTGTAAACAAAGTACATACATTTATTTGTGAAATGTACTCTCTCTCACACTTTTTACAACAAACATTCATTTGAATTCTAAGTCCCGGTTCACACGTTTCAACTTTTGTTGCTCAACTCGTAATTCAGCTGTAAGAAAGACGGAGAAGGAAGTACAAATATCTCTTTTTTTCTTACAGTTGATCAACAAAAGTTGAAGTGTGTGAACCGGGACTATGATGGCGTAAATGCGCAGTAGAAATTTTTTTGAGTCCCGGTTCACACACTTCAACTCGTAATTCAGTTTTAAGAAACATGGTGGAAGAAATACAAACATCTCTTTTTTTCTTACAGATAAATTACGACTTGATCAACAAAAGTTGAAGTGTTTAAATGGCTGAGTGCGCAAAAAACAAGATTTTTTTGATTCATTTGTATATTCTACTTAGTCCCGGTTCACACGTTTCAACTTTTGTTGCTCAACTCGTAATTCAGCTGTAGGAAAAAAAGAGATATTTGTGCTTCCATCTTTCTTACAGCTGAATTACGAGTTGAGCAACAAAAGTTGAAACGTGTGAACCGGGACTTATTTTATTAAGGGCTAAAATGTGTTTTTCAGTGTGCACGAAACTCAAAGTGGCACCAGATTGCCGAACGTCAATCGGCTTATTTTACAAATTAATACACACACACGAATACATTTCTCTCGGTGGCCAGCACTAATTTAACGTCAGTAGAACCCGTGCTTTAAGTCCTTTTTGGTATGCAATTTTTGCAGAGTATTATTACCTAACAAAGTGAATACCTTTTTACGCATTTAAGTTCTCTTCTCATTTACGCAATTCGATAAATTACAGTAGCCCAATTCACAATCTTGAGCAAATGGTCTTGCATCGTTGCATGTGCAAAATGGAATAGTATATTGATACTCACCACTAAGAATTGTTAAGTGGTGAGTAGAATATACTATACCATTTTGCATATGCAACCATGCAAGACCATTTGCACAAGATTGTGAATTGGGCTAGTATAAAAGAAATGTGCATATGTATGTATTAGTGTCCTGCATAAGACATCTTATAAGAACTTTCAAGACATGAGGGATTTTTCAAATGCTTTACTACAGCGAAATCTTATAAAACAAACGTTAACAGCACTGTTTGCAAGAAATTTGTTTGAGTATTGTAGATATAAGAGTAAAGAAGAAAACACTTCTTGACGGAAGAATTTGTGATACTTGCTTCTTTCTACGCATGAGCGCGTGTACAAACGTCATGCATGTATGTGTGTATGATCTTTTATTATTCTGCGCACATGCAAAGGCACACACATGCATTAACATTAGTTGTATGCGGTTAATCACATAATAGCTTACCATCTACACATTACACACACACACTCAAACGTACAATATTAAAAATAACAAGCATACACTAATCAACAGTACTTCTTTTGAGTGTTTGTTACAAACAAGCTGTCTTGGCGACATCGCTTGTTAACACTGATATACACGTACACCAATACATCCACCGTGCTTCGCTTATAGTACGACAGCATTTATTATTGGTTTAGTATAAACATGCGACGTGAATACATTTAAAAATCATGACGTATTTACATTTAAAGACTGTTTACGCAGGTCTCTAGTATGTATATCCTAAACTACATAGCCAAGTGTAAATCATATAAACATAGATATTATATTGCAAATAAATAAGTGAAATGAAGAAAAAAAATTAAATGAACTGTGTAAAGTTCAGTAAAAAATTTTAAAAACTTTTTGAGATATGTAACACATTTACATATATTTAAACCAGCTTTTACCAGCGACTCCGTTCGCGTTTATCTGTTTTAAAATACATAAAAACCGGTTTAAAACTGGTTAAACAATCAAACCCGACACAAAAATTACCCTGACCGTCACAAAAATGTGTTTCGCGAAAAAACCGGTTCGGAACCGGATAAAAAATATTCTATTTTTGACGCTGGTAATATAGTTTTCCATTGGTGAGGGAATTTTTAAAATCGGTTCATCAGTTGGGGCGTGAAGGCGTAGCAAACAAACAAACAAACTATCTTTCACATTTATAATATTACGGCCTTATGTGCTCGTGTAAGCAAAAAAAAAATGGCATGATGTTAGCATAAGTGACGACATTGAACTAGGTGCTAAGGAGTGCCTCCATATAATTTGACATTAAAAATCGGTGCATAATGTAGTTTTAACCCACTTTCAAATCCCAGCGTGATTGTTAATGTAAAATAGTATGGCAAAACTCGTTGAGATCATATTCAATTTAGCCACTTATGCTAACTTCTTGCTAGTTTTTTTTCGTATACATAGCGCCGTTAGTAAAGATTAGGCAGTTGGCTATCAAACGTTTTAGCGAAGAAGATACAGGCTGAAAATATCCCAATAATAACTCATTCTATTACTTATTATTTTTGTTCGTAGAAGCTCAAGACCAGTAAAGAAAACAAGCCAGGATAATGATTCTCAAAGCTCTGGAGAGGAAGATGACGATGATGGCTTTGAAATTTTAACTGCAGAAAATCTCTTCTCTACTCTTTTGCAACGTGTAAGTAGTCAATAATTGCGAAAACGAGCAATTAAATTAATTGTGCGTACTATAACGAAAATTTGTTATTTAACAGGTCCGGGCTCTTACCAATCGCATGAACGTAAACAATGATATAACTACTGCTTTTCCCAGTTCTAGTCGCCTTCTAAGCAATATGAGACAAGCACAAAGTCCTTTCTGGAATCAAGAACCATTTGGCAGGTGAGAAAATTGTTAATCAATTCAGTATTTATTTGTACGTTTTTCCTTCGATTTTTAATTCATTTTTAATGCCCACTAACTCAACTGCATTAACTTTAAAAGCTAATATTTTTTACATTTTATTTACATGCTGCGCTTCTAACAAATCGAAAAATAAAAATAATTCTTAAAACTGTTCAAAATGAAAAATAATAATGATAAACCAAAAACCCAATGATATTTGCATACGAAATTTGCACACGCCCTACTGACATGACACACCAAAATCATGGATCAATCTTTGTTGTCATTGTTGTTTTCATAATCCTATTTTACCTCGTGGTGTATGTGTTGACTACATTATTACATTAATACTCTTACAATATTGGAACAAATTATTTAAAAAAAAAAATCAATTAAATGGAAAAAATGAAAAATAGATCTAAAGTGAGTTACATGTACAGTGAAACTATCGAGAAAAGACAAGTGTAAGTATAATGTTTAAATTTTGTTTCCAGATTTATTAATTTTTCTACTCCACACACACACTACATACACACATACATACATACATGCATTCATATATATATACTACTCATACATTAACATAAATTGGGTGGATACCCTGTCGGAAATTGCATTAACTTTAAACTAACTTTAAGCTAACTATTTCGCAACTAGTACTGACTGACACTTGGATTACTTTTCTTTTTTTTTAACATTGCGATGTCTGTCCCAGGCGGTAGTCAATTGTCTCACTCTGCATTAGTTTTCAACTAACTTAAATCAATGGTAGTCAGAAAATTAAAAAAAAAAACTGAAATGAGTTTCAAAGTAGCTGAGAATTTATTTGTTGGATCTCATCAAATTCGATTACGTACTCAACTTATGAAGTAGTTTTGGTTTTATTCTGGATGGCATTGCAGTTAGCTTTTAGTCAGTCTAAGAAAAGTTAACTATAAGTTAATTATTTTTGTGGTCAACCACACATTCTCCGACAGGGTAATTATTGTTAATTGATTTGAAATGGATAATTACACCGAGTGTATACCTTTCAGACATGACGCTAAACTACTGGGAATACATGAAGTCGATATCGTATGAAACTACAATCAATGTTTAGGTTTTATCATTTTTATATCCCTCAAGGACTTTCAGGACACCCATAACTGATGCACTCTTTAAACTTTTTTTTTTTTTTTTTTTTTTTAAATATATGTAATGGAAAATACAACTTCCTTCTGAGGCTCATTTTGCTAAAACTGAAATGGGAAGCAAGAATTTTGCAATAATTCAAGTAACGGTAAATCAGAAAGCGGAATAATGCGATAAACTAATATAAAGAAAAATCAGAGCTATCAACATTGAAACCGAAGCCCACCCGCACAATCGATGGATGCCATCACGGTCTGAAGATGGTATGGAGGATTTACACTTAAGGCCGGGGCACGTTAAACTTCGCCTATTGCAACTGACATTAACGCAACGACGGAGAAGGTTGGCACAATGAGTACTTTATTGGCGGAAGAATTTGAACAGCTTCAATAGGTCTATTCTCCACTTTATTCAAATTCAACTTTTTGTATTTATTTCGTTTATTTTTTTTTTGTTTAATTTTACTTTTGCTCCCACAAAACACAAAAATCCAAATCAGAACATACCAAAAAAACCAACCAATATCTGTCAAACTACTCAACGTACGCAAAAAGTTAAAAGTTGACCTAATTTTGTACTTTGCGTTGACGGACACGTACTGAATGTAACAGACTTCATAAGGAACCATGTATTTCAACTTAGCTGCCAGTTGAAATAGGCGAAGTTTAACGCATGACGGATTCATTGTGCCCCGGCCTTTACTTGAGCATATTAATTTTCCGTTTTTAGAAACTTGATTACAACACCAAATCGAAAGTGATCGATAAATGAAGTACCATTTTTGACACTGCATAAAGCTGAGTTTACATCTGGCATTTTTTCATGGGTGCCGTGAGCCCAAAAAAAGCATAACCACTAACTACTAATGAAAAACTCTTTAATTCAGTTACGTATTTATTAAGTTAAACAGTTTCATACATAACTAATAGACAGTTTTATAGAATCCAACATGATTGGAAACTGTTTAAATCAATAAAATCATGTCTGAATTATAGCATTGCACAGATACATCCGTTTGCACTAGTTTTGCCTGTTTTTTGGTTCTGGTATGAACAAATATGTTATTTATCGTTTTCTGTTATTAGTTGTAAATGTTGATTTTTTAAGCAATTATTGTATGGTTGAGCAATGAGCAAATGAAAACAACACATTTATTTTTTTTTGTTTTTCTAAGGCAAGTAAGATACATAAAACTGCTTTTACCATAAGTGTTTTATGATGTGTTGAGAAAAAATGTAATTGGCTGACAAGAATGCTAGAATGCAAGAAACTACAAGATTACGCCAATCAGAGAGTTTACCGTTAGACGTGACGTCACACGTCTATTGTAAGAGTTGCCATAAAGGCTGGAAAAATCAAATGAAAGACTTAAAGCATAAGTATGGGAAACTAAGAAATTTAAACAAAGAAATCGCAACAATCAAATTATATTCCATTATTTTATTTTCTCTACAAAATATTTTCTTATTTGTTGTTGAGAGTTTCTTTTAATTTTTGAAATTATTATTAATCTTAACAAAGCGCCTAATTTTGAATTTTATTACTTATTTAATGTTTTCTGTGTTAATACATATCGATGGTTTACTAACGCAACCTCGTAACTTAAAAACTACTACTTTTCAGGAGAGACAAAAAATGATTTATAACAAGTATTTAATGAAAATTTACAAGTATTTAATTGAAAATTTAACAAAAATCATCCAAGTAATTATATTATAAAAAAACATATATTAAAAATGTTTAAATACTTGTTATAAATCATTTTTTGTCTCTCCTGAAAAGTAGTAGTTTTTAAGTTACGAGGTTGCGTTAGTAAACCATCGATATGTAGCATCAAATCGAAACATACCAAACTAAAGACTCTAATTATGATATATTTTTAAATAGCTATTTTCTAATATAGTTCACACTGAATTTCTGGGAGGGATAACAAGAATTTTTTATGTGAGCGGCTCTAATGTATATTTCAATATATAATACTTAAACTAGTTTTTTTTTGGTTATAAATACCCAATGCAGCTTTGCATTGCATACATACTATATACTATATGTATATATACCTATGAATATGCGTATGTAGTGTGTATATCCATACAAACATAACATCTACATACATACACATAGCGGTCAGTTAATTATTAAAAAAATATTTTAGCATTTTTCATGGAAAAGTTGTTACAAATACTTTTGGTTACCTGCTAACAACACACACAAACTGAACTGCTTAAAAGTTCACGGGTCTTAATTTGTATATCGGTTAAAAATCAATTATCTAATTACGGATAATATTGAAAAAAGGGTAAATACCTACCACAAAAACAATATTGTTTTGTCTTCTTGTTCGTAAGCAACTGCAAAAGTAAAAAAGTGTGATTATTATATGTCCACTTTTCTTCACCGAACTTAGCAAAACCAGTACTTGTATACAAGAATGATAAAATAAAGATTACGCCTTGCGCATGATTTACCGTTTGATGACGTAGTAGTCCCCTCGCAAAGGTTACCAAGTCTGTATCACATGTGAAATTTATAATTTCTTGCAAAAAATGTATGTATTTTGTTGTAGTTGGCAGCCCTGTGATTGATTTACTCAGAGAGATCTCCAAGAAAAAAATTACATGTTCTTGTTTAAAGGCTGCAAAACTAAGAAATATAAAAAACAAAATAAAAATAAAGAGATAAGAAAAAGAGCAAATATGAAATGTGAGTTTGTGTGCGTGTAATAGTTCTTCAGTTGAATTTTACTACCCAATGAGAACACAGGCTGAGTGACGTCAAAATTCCATCATGCGCAGAAATGTTTGAATAAAAAAATTAATAAAAATTCTTGCGCGCTGGCGTAATCTTTATTTTATCATTCTTGCTTGTATAGTGGTTGGCAATCCTGCAGTCAAAATAGCTTTAAGGAGTTTTATAAAAAAAATAAACCAAATTATCAGCCAATAGAAACACAGTGTGCGTGACGTCACACGTCTACTATTTTTTTGCACTGGCGTAATCTTGTAGTTTATCATTCTTGATTGGCTGATGAATGAATGAATGAAAGCAAAATTGCACATACATATGTAAGTAAATGATACATGTACATGAAACACATGCATTTATAATTACTCTCAGAGCAAAATTGTCTCTTTCTCTCTCTATACTTTGGCTGCGCCACAAAATAACATAACGAACGTCCGCACATACATCTGCACATCATGTATTTGTTTCAATAGTGGTTTTTTCATATATTTGTATTACAATATGTATTTTTTGAGTAACGAGTATACAAATGCAACCCTTTAGTCTCAATATAACAGTTTTTCATTAGTAATTACTGGTTACGCTTTCTTTGGCACACGACACACAGATGTAAACCCGCCCTCATTTCCCTCGGATGGAACAGTGTTGTCGTGACTATGGCTGAGTTTACATCTGGCATTTCTTGTGTGTCATTTGGCAAAAAAAAGAAACGTAACCAACTAATTACTAATGAAAAACTATTTGATCCAGACATGTATTTATTGATTTAAACTGTTTCCATTCATGTTAGATTCTATAAAATTGTCTATTAGTTATGTATGAAACTGTTTAACTTAATAAATACGTGTCTGAATCAAACTGTTTTTCATTAGTAATTAGTGGTTACGCTTTTTTTACGCTTCCGTGGCACGTGGCACACAGATATAAACCCGGCCTATGTCACTTAACTTTTATACGCTGTCAGTTCTCAGTGAAAATTATGAAATACGCACTTTTTGCGTTTCAAATGAAATGTTTTCAAATGTATTTAATATATCACCGCCATAAAATTTACTGCTTCTGGAAAAAAGAGGTTGTTTTCCTAAAAATAAATATTTATAACTTTTTTATTATTTGATTCGTATGAAAATATTGTAATTATGCGATATAATAACTGAGTTCACCTGCAAAAATAAAGTAAACAAAACAAAGAGAAAAGTGAAAAAATCCCCCTTAAAAATATTATTCATGATAAGGGGAATCTAAAAATTGAAAACATTTTTAGGGAAAAATTATTCAAGATTGCGATTTAGCGAAAAAGGAAAAATATTTCG
This sequence comes from Tachina grossa, assembly GCA_949987645.1. NCBI lineage: Eukaryota > Metazoa > Arthropoda > Insecta > Diptera > Tachinidae > Tachina > Tachina grossa. The sequence continues at coordinate 233,276,412 of OX465274.1, read as the reverse complement.
ATGCGTTTACTTGGTTTTTTAAACACAATGAAAAACAATCCGTACTCATATTGTGTACAGTGAGCACTTTGTTACTTCACATTGTTAAAGTAGAAATGTATGTATGTGTACCTCCATTTTGTTCTATTGCACAATGTGTAGAAATTAATTAAACGTTTTTATTAATATTCTTTTAAAAATGTGTTCATACATTGTTGTGTGTTAATCGTTTCACAAATTTAAAAAACCGGAATAGATTTTAACTTAAGATATATCAATATTTATGCTTGTACGTTTTCTAGTTTGACTCAGAATTGTTGGCATAAGTATTTAGTTGGGTTCTTCTATCGATTAGGAAGCGTAATGCTCGATGTTATTTCAAAATGTTGCTGCTAGTAAGTGCAATACTATCGATAAATAATTGTAAATTATGTAGATATGTATAATATATGTACATATACATTGTATATACATATGTATATGTAGGTATGTATTGTAAGTAAATTAAATAAAAGGGCAGTATTGTAGATTAGGAAACCTAGCTATTACATAATTATTCTATTTGGAATATAAACACACATACATAAACACATACATAATTATGTAAAAAATAAAATGATGTACGACTCTTACAGTGGGTACTTATGACATTTGTATATAGTTTTCTTGCAAAAATTGAAAATTGCAAAATTTTGAGTTGACTCTCCTTAGAGTAGAGACAAAAACAATCCCGCCTGTGTGCACTTCGTTATTCTCTTATTTACATGTACTTAAGCACACGTACGCAAGAAAACAATTCAGTTTAGCGGGTGCTAGACGCATCAATGTTCAGCTTCAATATGTGTGGCTGTGTGCGTTTTCTTATAAAAAATATTCACACCAATAGTAATTATATGTGTGACTATTTTTGCTACACAAACGCAGACAACCACATACATATATTGAAGCTGAATATTGATGTGTCTAAACACATCTTCAAGATTGTCACCTATCAGAACTAAAATATTCTATTGTTCATACATTAATTTAAAAAAAAACGAAAAACTAAATCCATAATGTCCAAAAAAATCTTCACCAAAAATGAGAAATAATGTCCAAAGAAATAAATGTGTACTAAGAAATAATTCAAAGGCCTGTTCGTAAATTAGGGTCTGTTCGTATTATGACGTGATATAATTTAGGACATTTCAATTTCCATTTGCAGCGCAGTGATGTATTTACGAATAGACCTTTAATTACGGTCCCGCGGACAAGCGAAATGAAAAAAATAAATATCGTAGGAATTTAAGCTTTTTTTAAATAAAAAAAACTTACACGACGTTCGCAAATACAAATGGTGGCAACACTGAATATATTTATAAGTATATTCGACACAAATGCTCTTCATAAAAATGTGTGATAAAATGGATGAGTAAGTATTTATGGCTCTTTATTGTTTTAGATCATGGGTGAACATCATGTAGCAAACTTTTGCAAATCGAATTCACACGTATTCTTATTCTCTTTCATTTTCTCTTATCTGAGATAAATTTTTGCTTATCTTTTTACTCATTTTTCTCAAACGCACTGCGAGAAATTTATTATGAATGCTGTTTATGTTTAAAAATGCTTTTGCTTACATGAATATTAAAAATTATTTTCTCTTACAAATTGGTTTTTAATCTGAATTTAAGTGAATATTAATGTTTATTTATTACTTTTTGTTGAAACGGTTTTATAGAAAAAAATTCTTTCATAAAAAAAATCATATAAGACTTACTTTTATTAATTGTTTCTGCCTGTGATCTAAAACATGGGTGACCAAGATAAATTTAAGGTTGTGTAAGTGAGTGAAAAAGATAAACACACAGGCAGAAACAATTAATAAAAGTAATTCTTATATGATTTTTTTTATGAAAGAATTTTTTTCTATAAAACCGTTTCAACAAAAAGTAATAAATAAACATTATTATTCACTTAAATTCTGAGCTTAAAACTACGAAAAACCAATTTGTAAGAGAAAACAATTTTTAATTTTCACGTAAGCAAAAGCATTGTTTAACATAAACATCGTGCACAATAAATTTCTCGCAGTGCGTTTGAGAAAAATGAGTAAAAAGATAAGCAAAAATTTATCTCAGATAAGACAAAATGAAAGAGAATAAGAATACGTGTGAATTCGATTTGCAAAAACTTGCTACATGATGTTCACCCATGTTTTAGATTATTCTTTGTGCAAACAAAACAATCACGCTATACGTAAGTTGTATCACCTAACACTGCAATTACACATGCCCCTAGTGGCATGCCAGTGTTCTGTACGTATTATCAACGAAAAATTGTTCGAAAAAGTCGAATATCTTGCCATTTGCTTTGCTGTTTACACATGCCATTGCCACTTCATTTTAAAAATGTCGTCGAAGCGATCTGGCTCAGTCTCGCTTTCATTTTTACTTTTCCTTTTGTTTATAGAATAGAGTTACCTAGTACGTAACAAAGTCACATTCTTGAGGAAGCTTTAACACTTATTATTATTATTATTATTATTATTATTATTATTATTATTATTATTATTATTATTATTATTATTATTATTTTAATAATATTAGTTCTTTATAATTAACAGACTTCAGTTTTTCACACATAAATCAAGTAATAAATCATAATAACACATTTAACAAGCTAAAATATTAATTTCATTTTCACAGTAATCCAATAAATTTGCATCAAATGTTTAAAAGGGTAACACTTTTCTTCGTTTTGACATTCAATGGCATGCAACTGCCAAATTTTCACTCGCATGCAAATTTTGCTGCCACTGGGGCTGCCATTGCGAAAAATTTGAGTGTGTTAGTGAAAAATCGTGAGTGTATTGAGTTTTTCGAAATGGCATGCCACTATAGTGGCATGTGTAAATGGTATGTAATTCACAAATTGAATTTGTTGAAAACTTTAGCATTTTGCAAATAAACAAATGAGGTAATAGTTAATATTTTTATCTAATTTTTCGACCTTTTTTTATGTTTTAAATTAAACTATTTTCTTGAGCTTTCGGTCAGTTTATATTTTGAGTTTAATATTTTCAATATTTCGTTAACCTTCCGTTAACTTCTTCAGGATATATATTTTTTGGTTTTTTATGATATCTAATTTTTTCTTTTTCCTTTCAAATAATAAATAATTGTTTACATAGTTAATCATAAACAGCTGATCAGATCTTTCAGATTTTAGGGATTTATCCCAAACGAGATTTTTATAAAAATTTCGTAAAAATCCCCAGGAAATAGACACTTTCCGGTGAGGATTTTTTGGGATAATATATAATTAAAAATCCTATAGTTTAGTTTCTCTTTTTTATGTTGGCTTAAAATTCATGTAATAAAATTTTTCCTATTGCTGGTGCTAACAAGGAAAAATCTACATATGTATGTATATCAAAATATAAAGGCAGGATTTTGTCTGACCGATAAATAGCTGCATTATTATAACTTCAATTTTTTTATTGTTATTATTATCAATAAAAATAGTATTCGATAGATAAAAAAATATTAGCCCAATTCACAATCTTGTGCAAATGGTCTTGCACCGTTGCATGTACCATTTTGCAAATGCAACGATGCAAGGCCATTTGCACAAGATTGTGAATTAGGCTAATAAATGAAGGTTTTATAATGCAAATCCATTTAGCTAACGGCAAGTTGTGAAGCATGTGCAAAATTGTATAGTACATTGATACGCACCACTAAGAATTGTTAAGTGGTGAGTATCAATATACTATACTATTTTGCACATGCTACGATGCAAGACCATTTGCACAAGATTGTGAATTGGGCTAGTATTAAAACATATAGTTTGGCATATCAAAAATTTATGAGGTATTCAAATCTAGATGTCAAAAAAGTAGGACAAACCCGGGCACTTGTGAGAAAAGAATTAGGACTACCCCGGACACGCCAAAAAACGACAGTATCCGGGTAAGAAGCACGGGTGGTAACCCTAAATTTATAAATTTTTATGTAGAATTCACACAATTTCGAATTTAGCAAATCTGTACGTATGTATTTGGATTTCGGAGAAATTTCGTATAATTTTTGGAAATTTGTTTTTAATATTAAAATTGGCGAGCCTCATTTTAAACTGAACAGCTCTTTTGTTAGTATGCATATGTGAAGCAGTTTAATGTCACTAATTTTATTATTAATTTTTTTATTTGGCTGTCTATACACATACATATATACATACATACATACATATGTGTGTATGTATGTATATTCATTTGATTTTGAATGCTGTTTGATTATAATAAAACTTATTTTACATTTGATTTCAGCAGACTTAATAGTTCTACAATGAACGCGCCATGGCGTCACAGCATGTCCCGCGATTTAGGCAGTGACATGGATTCTATGTTTTCACGTACTGGTGCAACACTGCCAAGAGGTGAATATCACAGATTAAAGAGTAAATTTTTAGATCACTAAAACACAACCAATGTTAAATACACATATTGAAGTACTTAATTTTTACATACATACATATGTACATATGTATGTATGTATCTGCTGTTTGTTAAAATTTTATTACTTTCGTTCTCCTTTGTAAAAAAAAAATATTCTTAAAAAAACACAAGACAATATAATAGATCCATCCTCGTGTTGCCGGCTCACCTTTAAATTTCAAATTTAATAATTTTAATAATTTGGCTGGATGTAAAACGACTCGGAAGACAGAATACCAGAGCGTATACACATTTATGTATTTTGTCGAGCTCTGTTAATTGAAGATGGGTTCTATTATTTTGACTTACATATAAAATAATGTTGAGAATATCAAATTTGCTTTTTAGATAAATCTAACATTTACATATATTTTTCTTATCACCTAATCACGTATAAGATAAGTGCAATTAATATTCGGTTTAATACGACAATAATATACTTGCTAAAAATGTCCGTATTCAAAGTTTTTAAAACATTTCAGAAGTGCCAACAGAATCTAATCATTAGATTATTTTTAAAGCATATTATTATATTTGTAATACTCAAAATATTTGGTAAATTGATGCCTAATAAACTCTTACATATGCACATTCTTACAAATGTCAATAAATTTTTATGTTAAGGTCTGAACTAGAGATGGGCGAGTGTCGAATTTTTCTACCACCACACGACACGAACACGAATACCAAGGCGCTCAACACGTACGAAATATTATTGGTATGGTACATATTGAAGATCAGAAAATTGAATTGATTTTTTTTAAGAGTAGTTTTTCAAAATATGGCACCGAGTTGGCACTGCCAGCTGATACTGTCTGCCACCACAGCTGATATTATTGGTTAACGTACAGAACTTTAAGATTCAGAGGCCCATACAATAACAACAAATATGATGGTGTTGTGTGTTTGACGATACAAAATATGAAATTTTTTCTCAACATATTTTACATTTAAAATCGGTTCGTGCTTTTCATGTCCATTTTGCTCAACATGAAACGAACCGAACACGCACGAAATCAGATTTTTTTTTTTGTCACGAACACTTCGTGTTGAGCCGTGCGTGTTCGTGTCGCAGAAAAAAACACGACAACCGCCCATCTCTAGTGTGAACATAGACATATGTAAGTATGTATGTACATACATACATACATGTAAATAGTTGCAAAAGGTTTGTCAAGTACATAGATTTACATACATATATAAAATGCAGGATGGAATTACTACAGTTTTTTTCATAATTAATTTACATATAACAAGTTACAATCAAGTACAACTTCAAAACGAATTTTGTATGTTCAACGTCTTCACCAATGCACATTAAGTTCAATACTACAAGGAAACTATTTTGCTCGACCAAATGTCAGAAAAATTTAAGTAACAGACAAAACTAAACAAGAGCGACAAGCGTTTTGCAGCAAAATCAGAGAAGTTAAAAAGTTCACTTCTTACCGCGCTAATAAAATCGAATTTCGCAACATCAAAGCGCCTCCGACGCGCTGTTTATGTCTGATTAATACATATCATACATACATACCTGCAAAATACTTACCGCTCTTGTTTATGTTTGTCTGTTGATTTAAAAAAATAAAAACAGGGATGGAAAACGATTTTTTATTTGTTATTTGACAAAAGAAAAATTAAAATTAATGTTTGGTACAGCTTTTACTTAAAGTTGTTCGCTTTGCTTTTACTAATATTAAAAATACTTAAAAAAAGTGCGGTTGTAAAAACATTTCCATCCCTGAAAGTGTACAATAAGATTTTTTGCAACGGAATTGGTTAAAACAAATTATAGTTCATGTTGACTTTTTAACGTAGACCTTTTCAGATCTTTTAAACAAACAAAAATAAATTAAATTAGTAAAATTATAAAGTCTGACAGTCAGTATCACAGTCACATCAGCTGTTTGTTATCCAACAAACAAAAAAAAAATTCAGTAAAGTGCGACTCTGACTCGCGCACGAAGGGTTCCGTACGAACACTAGATATGTAATTTAATACAAACTTCATCCTATATAATATATAGTATTGGCATTTTTTCGTTTTTGGGGTCTTTTCGGTTTTTTTGTTTTGGCGTTTTTTGCTTTTTTTCGGTTTTGGCGATTTTTTTTAAGTTTTGGGTCTTTTTTTTGGTTTTGACACTTTATTTTCTTGTTTTGGCGATTTTTTTTCGGTTTTTGGCGTTTTTTTTCATTTTGGCGATTTTTTTTATTTTTGGCGATTTTTTTCATTTTTGCAATTTTTTTTGTATAATTTTTTTTTTAGTTTTGGCGACATTTTCGCGTTTTGGCGATTTTTTTCGATTTTTGGCTTTTTTTTCATTTTGGCGTTTTTTCATATTGGCGATTTTTTCGAATTCGGCGATTTATTTTAGTGTTAGAATTTTTTTTAATTTCGGCGATTTTTTTCGTTTTGGCGATTTCTTTTTTAATTTTTGGCGATTTTTTTTTTGGTTTGGCGATTTTATAATTTTCGGTTTTTTAGTTTTACCGCGTTTTTGAAAATTTCAAGTGTTTGCCTCTTACGGTTTCCAAGATATAGCAAATTGTCAAAATTACATAGTCAAAATTGCATTAACTGATGGACCACCCTTTAATTTAATTTTTTTTAAATTTTAGTGTTAATTATTGTAGTCTGTATAAAAATACACTAATTTTACAAATTTCAAGTTTCAATATATATATGTTCATACATTTGTATGAACATTACATGGGATTTTAATATTTTTCGCTGCTCGTGTTGGAACACCCTTTAATTTTTAATTCTCATGTATTTTTTGTTGTAGCGGCCAAGGTTCTACATACTCTGTCCAAATTTCAGGTCCGTAGCTCTTAGGGTTCCTGAGAAAATACCGTGTGACGGACAGACGGACAGCGTAGCGAAAACAATAGGGTTCCTTTTCACCTTTGGTGTACGGAACCCTAAAAAACGACTAATTAGACAATATCCAGAAAAGAAAAATACTCGCAATTCCAATACCGTTGGTAATTTACAAGTCAGTAATGCAATTACTATGCAAAGAAAAGTTGTATGGACCATCCCGAGAAATTTTTACTTTAATTGTAGTTAACATATCACATTTTTTAAATTTGCAGCTTTTACGAAACAAAGAAAAAATATATACGATATATTAACTACAAATAACACTAAAATTTCCTGTGCTGGTCCATATAACTTTTTTTTGGTAATTATAATAATTGCATTAATGACTTGTTAATTGACAAATTTAATATAAAACACAATTATTTTGGATGGCGTTTGAAAAGAAAAAATTAAAGTATTTTTTTATGTAAAGCACAATATCTCTGAAACTAGAGGAGCTAGAAAAACAATAAGCCTATTTTCGTAATCAGCGAAACTATTTATACTAGTTTAAACAAAATTAGAATCAAAAAATTTTTAAGGACTAAACTAAAAACACACGATTTTTAACATCCTTACAATAACAGTAAGATATCCTGATATATTTATCAACGTGACTCTATCTACATGCAAGAAATTTTTGTGTAGATTAATAATCCAGAGAGTTTTTTCAAATTTGGAAGACCATTCGTGAAATATTAACGGAATAATAAAGGGTGTTTTTTATTGAGGTATAGAACTTTAAGTTGGCATCACTTTTTTAACTGGCGGCCATTTTGTCAGCTGTCAAGTGATTAATATTTAGTTTGGTTTGCCATTTCATCATAAACAGGTTGACAAAAGACCAACGCTTGCAAATCGTGCAAATTTATTTCGAAAATAATGGTTCAGTTCGCGAAGTTTACCGCAAGCTCCGTCCATTTTATGGTCGACATAATCGTCCATCAGAGCAATTAATTCGGTTAACCATGGATCGTTTTCGCACTACGTTTACTCTATGTGATAATACGCATCCGCAGAGACGTCGAACAGTGCGCACCGAAGAAACAGTTGCCGCTGTAGAGCAAAGTGTTGAAGAGGACCCGAATGAATCGATTCGCCACCGTGCACAGCAATTGGAGCCGACTAACCGACTATTTTGTTCCCGAATTGGATGGCATGAATGTGGATGAGTTGTGGTTCCAACAAGACGGCGCTACATGCCACACAGCGCACGTCACAATCGATTTATTGAAGGAAACATTCGATGAGCGCATAATTTCGCGGAATGGACCTGTCAATTGGCCACCAAGATCGTGTGATTTGACACCATTGGATTATTTTCTTTGGGGATATGTGAAGTCGCTCGTCTACGCCAACAAACCAGAAACGTTAGGGGACTTGGAAGCCAACATTCGTGGCGTTATTGCCAACATACGGCCCCATATGCTCGAAAAAGTGGTTGAAAATTGGACCTGTAGAATTGGCTTTATTCGAGCCAGCCGCGGCGGCCACATGCCCGAAATCATATTAAAACATTAATGGCATAAAATTATCCTTCCAATAAAGCCAAATTGATGGACATTAAAACGATTTTCTTGTGTTTTATTTCAATTCGAAGTTCTATACCCCTCAAAAAAAACACCCTATACAAAAAGTGGTGTAAATTATGCAAATGCTAAATGTCACTATATCTTGAAAACTAGAGCTGATAGGCAAAAACTAATGACGCCATCTTAATCAGGAGATAAAAATACATAAGGATCAGTTGTTTTTATTTAAACATCATGAAAAAACCTCTATTTTGTTGTGCAGTGTAATTAGCGATTTTGCGATTTCCGCGACATAAAAAGTTGTGACATATTCTCGCGTAATAACTAAATTATATAATTGAACTAATTCCTGCAGCGTACGTTTTATGTGCATCATCAAAGTTAACTTACGTTCTTATGTATATGTCTGTATGTTTCATTTTAATTTGTCTGTTTGTGCATATGTATATAATAGGTCCGAAGATTTAAATCATATAATATAAATAAAATGCTTCTTGATATTTTTCTTTTTTTTTCGAATACTCGTATTTAAGGACTCAAAATTACTTTCTAGAATATCAATATAAAAGCATATGGAAATATGTATTTTAAAATATCAATAAAATAATAAATATTAAATTGTAATGTTTTTTAAATCAAAAGTTTTATGTTTTATTTTATTTATGGTATTTAACAAAGAATTGCAACAAGAAAAGAAAAGTAAATATATTTTATATATAGAAATAAATAAATACATACATACATGCAAACATTTGTATATTGCAATCAATCATCCAAAATCATTTACGCCGGCTCGTTTTCCGTGCATTGCAATAACGGCCCCGCTATCTCAAATTTGTTTTTATTAAATAAATATTTATATTTTTTTAAATCTAACACAATTTAATATGCTCTGTAAAATTTTTAAGTTGCCCTTAAAAATATTTTTAAAAGTTTATACATTCCTCGCACTTAACTACCACTTACTTATTGCACATAAATTTGTTTATTATTTTGGCATTACCAAAATTTTTTTTGTACATATATACATACATACATACATATACTTATTTTTTTTTCTTCTTTAGTTTTGTATATTGTTAATTTTTTTTTAATGAAATTATAACTGAAAACTTTTTTCTAAACATACATATATAACTAATATGTACTTGCAGCCTGTACAAAAACGAATGGCATTGATCAGACCAACGCGGGAAAAAATTAGGAAATTCGATATCGTACGGAAGTTAAAATTTAGATGATATATTGATATATTTTAAAATTTGTGTATACATAATCATATACATTTCTTATTATGTGCGAAATAAATCTGATCAATGCTGAATTTATTTAATGAACTAACACTGCAATCAACAAAAACAAATTTCCGAGTTCTGGGCTTTTTTTACTATGTATCTGGATTTAAATACACAATTTTTTATATTATTTACATATATTGTTGTGCTGAAAAATAATTATTTATATAAAATTTGATTGCAATTGCAATTTCTTATTATAATTTGCAAAATTGATTATGTATGTACATAAGTAATTGTCTATGCTGTTATATATGTACATCGTACATACATAAATACATACATACCTACATACATGCCTACAAATTTATATATTTTTTTCAAAAGTTGAATATTAAGCAAGAATATAAAAAATGTCCAAAACTTTGAATACGATGCAAGAATATTTAAATAATTAATATAAAGCTTTATATTAACAAAAATAAATAAAATATGTATATTAATATTAAATACTCGTACCTACATATATCAAATAACTTTAGTGTCGTATTAAAACGAACATTAATCATTTATCTTTTCAAAACAAAAAAAAAAAAGATGCTTACAATTGTTTGTGTTAATTTCTTTAATCTTTGTTTTATATTTTAACTTTTGTTTTGTTCAATATAATTTATTTGTGCTTTTTGCAGCCAATTTATTCATGGTTCCTTCAAAAACGCATGTCCCTAATAGCTTACGAAGTTCCTCCTCTTCTTGTTGTTCTACTACTACCACTACTACCACCAAAACAACAACAGCAACAACTAAACCCAATAAAACAATAACATGTCTTGAAAAGACAAATCCGATCAAACCGTTAAAGACAAATTTTTAAACAGCGTACATTCATATATGTATATTTCTAAGGCGAATTCATTTAATTCGCCTTGTGCAGTTTCTTTATATTAATTTTACAAAATAAAGATACTTATCGTCGTCATACTGTGAAGCAAGCCAATAACCAATTGACGATATGTATGTATATGTTAATATGTAAACACAATTGGGACGAACAGAAAACAATTGGGACGAACGGCTCCAAAAGTTTATAGTGAAATAGTTCCCCAAAGTCCCAATATAATAACTCGCAACCAAAATGGGATGTGAAAAATTAAATAAGTACCAAAAATTTGAAACTCAAAACGAAAATATTTGAGATTTTTTCGTTTTCGGACATATGGAGGAGCAAAAATACTTTTCGCACAAATGGTTTAGAAATCGAAGACGGTTTTGCACAAACCTCAGGGAAGAAATTTCCAAATTATTTTCCCTACGGGAAATTCTTAGATATTTTGAAGAAAATTAAATAAGTTTTAAATGTACATACCTACAGATACATTTTGGTGTCTTGTTTCTATTTTGCATTCGGGTGTAACACCAATTTTTTGAGACTTGTTTTATTTTTGTTTCGGAGATATATTTCCTGGGGGAAAAAATAAGAAAAGTTCGTAAATTAAGAAGTAACTTTATTTCCTAAAATATTTTTAAACCAATTAAAAAGTCGGTTACTCGGTTATCGGTTATGCTGCTTCCCCCGTTCCAGTCGTAAAAAAATATACATCCCTCTAACTGGGTTCACACACAGTAATTTTTTTTGAGCAAATTTTTGTTTTAGGGGAGAAATAGAGAGAGAGGAGCTATTATGTTTTCCTCTTTAGCCCATAAACTTAATAGTTTCAGCATGTGCACTCAGTCTACATTGGAAAAATTTGCAGATACATTTTGAAATCAGATAAAAATTAAATCAATGAATTATGTATATAATTTTTTAAGGTATTATCTCAATTCACAATCCTTGTTGTATATTGCTTAAAATTGTATTCGAGAAGAAAATTTCAATTATAAAACAAAAACAAATTATTTATAAATGTTTTGGTTTTGAGAGCATTTATTTGAAATCATTTTACTTTAGATAACATGGTAAGCAATGTTTAAAATTTGCAAATCATAGCAATCTCTTGAAACGGCGCAATCACTCCAATTATTGGTATACTTATTTATTTGCATACTATATATGTACATACACAAATTTATTTTAATTACGACCTCGAATATTACGAATTCGTCGTTCGTTCGTCCCATATGTGTTTGTAGCATAATACTACATTTTTACAACAATACAGTACTAATAATATGTAACGTGGTGTAATTATACAGGTGACTGCGTAAGGGTTTTTTATTCAAAAATACGGCAACCATATCTGTGTAAAGAACCGAAGAATGTCAAAAGCACAAAAATAATTGTACTAAAACCAAAACAAAACGAAGTTTTTGACATTCTACAGCTACAAAGCACATAGAGCAAAAAATTATCAGCTGAAGTAGCGCTGTCACCTAGTTAGATACACCTTGATATGTAACACATACGAACATAAATAACATAGATTCATAATATATATGAAGTTCTAAAGTATCAGTACAGTGAGCGGTAAAAGCATGCTTGCATTAAAAGTAATCCGTTAGAAATTTTTGTAACAATTTTATTGTATACTTAGTTTTATGAAGTATGAAATCATGGTCCAAGAAGAAAACCTAGATAGTTTACTGGCTATTTTTACGTCTCCCCGAAAATTTTAGTAATATGATTATTAATAACGTTGGCACGAAATCAGACCTTTGCCTTTTGACTAGTCCGTCCACAACATATTGCCCCCTTCAGCATATTCCGATTATAGTTCGATGAAGTTTTTCGTTTACCACCTCTTATCACGGCTGTATTTGCATTTGTTTACAATGGCATTGCATATCATTTTTTCCGAACAGAAAATAATATTTTTCTTCAAACGTTTTATAAATAAAGTAAGGGCTCCTCTTCACAACTAAAAGTATCAGTTGATCTTCCCTTGTGTTGGCATAACTCTTCAAAGATTAGATTTACATAAATAATATTTTGTTTCTCAAATTAAAGCCAATTTTTGGAAAACATGCCTTTTTTCACTAACATATGTTTCGTTCATAAATAATAAAAACTTTAAAAATTTGTTTACTAAATGTTGATGCACACCAAACATTTTAACTATAAGAGCAACAGTCACTAAACAATTTTGAAGTGAATATTTTACATACAGAGGTAAAAAAAAATTTTTTTAAAAGCAAATCAAAACCATTACGCTCAGCAGCTTCCTCTTATCATGTAAGATAACCATCGAGTGTCAAATATTTGAGCAACTAAATATTTTCCCTCAAAAACACCTACAAAATTTGTTTAGTACATACTACAATAAAATTTATAAGTGCGTATGAAAATACAAAAAAAAAATGGTGAATGACTGGCTTTAATAGACCAAGTGAAATCCAAGACCCAAACTGTTTTTCTAATTTGTTAGATTTTTAACATTTATAATGTTAATGAAAAATATAATCACACCTATCGTAAAAATTTAGTCCCCGGAAATAGTTTCCCTTTTCCCCAAATTGCAATCGTGAATAATTTTTCCTTGGAAATGTTCTCCCTTTTTGGATTACACGTATCATGAGTAAAATTTTTCATGGAAATTATATCAATAAATTTTTCCTTGGTTTTGTTTAATATAGTTTTGCAGACGATCTTTCAATGAAAAATTAAAGCTTATAAAGATTTATTTTTATGATAGAATCAGTATTCTGCTCTCATACTGAGATATAATTCTCATCATATAATATGAACCTTTTTGGTTGTTGGTTGTTGATTCTTTCCCACTGCAACTAGAATATTTAAAAGCAACTTTACACTAAAAATCATTTTGTTTAAATCCAAGAGTTTGTATTTCTTTATTAGTAAATATAATTTTCTTTTAATTTTTAAGCTTTACAATTATTCTTCCCTTTTTAACATTCACTGCGGACTGATAGTCGAAAAAAATTGTCATGGAATATTCACAATAGTATTTTTCCTTTGGAGAGAAATATAAATTTCAAGGGAAGAAAAATTTCACTTGCTATTCACGATAGGGGGGTGACTTTGCCACCAAATACACTCAAACTAAATAAAGAAAAATGCAAAAATTCTGAAAGTAAACGGATATTACGGGAAAAAGTTATTTTATTATACCAAGACCACATGAATGAAAAACCGTATATACATATATGTATATGTATATATACATATAAAGTATAGAGTAAGACATTGTCCGGATTATAAATGTATTCGAAGAATAACGTGTCCGGATTATCGTGATAGTAATGCACTTTGTCGTGAAATTTCGTATTAAATTATTTATTTAAATTATTTCGTATAGAAAAAACATAAAAACTGCTCATTTTTAACACACTTTGTTTTTATGGGATCTTTGTTCTTCATATTTTTACTTTTGTTAAGCTCTCAGCTTCTTTGGTTCTTCCAAAGAATTTGATAAATCCCTTAACCCTCTTATGCACCAAACTTTATTAGGGCAGCTATAATTTTTTTAGGTTTGTTTCTTATTACATTGGTCTCAAGTAATTTAAAAAAAGAATAAAAAATTGATAATTTTATATACAAATTATACTGGAAATGTAGTTCTTAGAAAATATTGTACATAGTAAAGAGTAAATAGAGTAAAGAGAATTACTTTTTTAGAAATAGTCTTGTTGTACGCATGAAAGGATTAATAGTGTATTAAGATCATCTCTCCGTTTTAAATCTACTCGTATTTACATAAATATTTTACTTTTGGGTGTTAATTTAAAAACGCAAGTAAAAAAATCAAAGAAACTATTTGTTTTATCGTGATATCAAAAAAGTTATGATCGCATCGAGCAATTCAAAATCGTGTGATTTACAGAATGGAAGAAAATTACATATGCGCTTTAACTTTAACTAATGATTTGCGAACAATAAATTTCTCCATTGACAATATCGTTAAATTGATTATTAAATTTTTAAGTATTAATTTTTAAATCGACCCGGTTTACCAAAGCCTGAGATTATAAAATATATATGAAACGAAAATTCAACTTGAATCAAAAATATGATGCTCGTGTATAAATACAAACTAATTAAAAAAAAAATCTGTTTAGTGGCAGCATTAGTGCTTCAGCATTTTTATATAATATAATATTACTACAATGAAAATTTTTGTAGAATATTTTAACCCTCTGACTCTTCTTCATTTGGCTCTTTTTTATCTCTTTCGTAAGAAGTGGTCAACTTGCTTAAATTGTCTTTGAATAAAAATAGAGCTCGAAACTCAACTACAAATATATATATAACGCCAAATTAAAATGCGTACTAAGTATAAACTCTAATAAGGCGGATTATTTCCTCCTGTCAGATTCAGTTGTTCGAACCTTTTTTTTATTTTTGCAAAACTTTAATTTTGTTGTACTGTGTTATTATTGAGTATTAAAATTATTATTGTTATAAAACTAAAATAATGTAATCTTATTATGATCATATCCGGATCATTTCACCTCGGATGTGCTTTTGGATAAAGCCCTGTACCTCAATCAGAATATGTGTATTGCTCTCAATTACTTTTTTTTTTCTTTTCACATAAATATGTACTTGCAAATCTGTACTAATTTCCTCGTACCGGGAGTTGGCAAATAATAATATTCGGTTTCGATCAAATATCGCCCAGGTTTTTGTAAATTTCTAATACAATGCCCTTCGCAAGGTTTAAAGCTATGTTACACAAAAACAAATTGTGATGTGTCAGATCAAAATTGTTATTATTCTCAAATAATACTTATACATACATATACTCTTATTACTCAAATTTTGGAATGAAAATTGCCTAAAGGTGTAGTCAGACTTTGCAAATATTTACTTGATTAAATCAAAGTACCATCAAATATTTACCTAGTCGGCCATACTTAAACTAATTGTTTTATTTGTTTATAAAATATTCATAACACATTCATTAACTATTTTTATATATAAAAAAAACACATTATTAAATTGTTTTCTTTTTATTATAATTTATATCTAATGTCAATTTCACTAATGTTTTAAAGATATATTAAACAAAAAATAAAATAATAACTGTTTATTGTTATGTTGTCTTCCAGAATAAAAACAAACAAAAAATGAATAAATAAAGAAATTATACAATTTAATTCTAATAGACTTTTGTATTGTTGTTTGCATGAGTTACTTCTTTTTGTTTTTGTTTTAAATTATTTCCTTCCGTTTTGCTAATAATGTTTTTGCTATGTTTTAATATCCATTCATCGACGATTGGCTTTGTATTACTTGGAAAGTTCGCAAACTGAATATAAAAGAATCACAACTCGAAAATTTCCAAAATGAACTTTTTCTATCAAGATGGGGTTTCAATTCACTTTAACAAATTCAGACTTGGGATGTCGAAAAAATATACCGAAAAATGCAAATGTGTGTTGACATCTGAGGGATATTCAAAAAATTACATCTGGCCAGATGAGACTGTCTGATATAAATTCGCCATAATTATCTCCTCTTTTATTGAAAACACACACAAGGTAAAAAAAACTGTTGAATTTGTATATTATTAATATTAGAATTCAAAAACATTTCCATTCCATTCAAGTTACAAATTAACCCAAAGTTTTTACTTTTTGTTTTTGTTATTAACAGCCTGTCCCACGATGTTGACAGAAAACGTTCGATCGATTACTTGAAAATAAAAACAAAGTTTGTCATGTCATTGTTGTTTTCAATGCAAGTTGTCGATTGAAAGTTTTAGTTTCGTTTCGTAGATTTTTTCTGACGAATTATTTAAATAAAATTAATGTTCAGATCGCAAGAAAAAATTCAATTCCGTGGTAAAAATATGTATTAAAATCCAAAAACGATGGGAATTATTAAATCTTTCAGTTTTTAGTCTTAACTTTAAAAATGTGAAATTTTTGAGTTGTGCTGCTTTGTTTGCCCTTTCTGCATTTAGTCTGCGAATCGTCATTTTCGATTTATTAACAATTGTTTTTGTTGATTCAGTGATAATTTTATTGAAAGGTAAGTATGTAGTTTTAATTATTATTTTATAGATTTCTACAAACTTTACACAAACTTGCAAGCCGCCCAAACCAAATGTTTCGACTTTTTATGAAGTCAAAATTATCGTACCGAAGTAGTTAAGAGTCCAACCTAAATTAAGTATAAAATATTACGAGTATTTGAACGAACTGAAAATGCATACCCTGCTGCTAACGCTACGCTTGACGCTCTAATGTAGGTTGGAGTCCAAGACATTTCGGTAGTTTGTCTGTTCTGTTACGAATCATAGAAATCTTATACAAGTCATTAGTTTTTCTGTTTCGTTCTGTTTTGTTTCGGTTCAACCAGTGAAAATAATCGTAATTGACGGCAAAATAAATCAAAACATTTTGAAATAAAATGTTATTGTGCTTTTATCCCCATATTCATAAAATTCGTTCGTTCGTTCGTTTGAAATGTATTTTATTTCAAATTTTTCATACAAAATTTTCTTAAAATGGATTTCAAACATATTTTATTTTTTTTTATAAGTTTGGGAGAGAAGTTAAAAAATTTAATTTTTACAAGCTTGTGTGAAATGGAAATCATAAAATTACTCGTACATATATTGAAATATAATAATGGACGAGGAAAAATTAATCACCTTTTCTTTGTTGGTCGGAAACAGATGATAAGTTATTATAGAAAAAGTAAGTATTAAAATTTAACAACATAACTACAAAGCACAGGACAGCAACAGAAACTAAAGACTAATGAGGCCTTAATAATTAATTATATATCGTTGCGAAGTCGTATCAACCATTTCATAAAAAAAATTGTTACGATTTCGATAATATTTCGGTTCCGAGATCTGAAGATTTTGCCGACTAGTCGCTGCGAGTTCTTTGCGAATTCGGAGCATTTGGTTTGGTTGGTTCAAGCATACATACTTACACACATCCATATACACTTTTAATTATTTGGGTATTGTTTTTGTATTTTTCCAAGTTCCTAACTTTTATTTAGCTCGAATAAAACGCAATTTGAATCAAAGTGAATAATAAGCCAAGTAAAACTCGTCCAACAAACATCAAATTCTGGGAACTGTTGAAATTGGTGCGATACCCGTCTAAATATAAAACGATATTATTCATTATGAAAATTCACCCAAAATTCGAATGAACAAGTACCCAAAAAAAAAAAAAAAAAAATGATTTTAGATATTTTCTAAGGGGTGTACAATTTTTCTGAAAAGCATAAATGGGCCACTTTACCAGTACATACCAGTAAAATTGCAGCAAAAATATTTTTGTACTATTTTATTTATTTTATATTGATAATGATGAATTTTTGTGTATTGTTTATTACAAGCGGCGAAAATAGTCACCTGATCAGTTCTTGCTTGATATATTAACACTGAAAGCTACAATCAAAATAAATTTATAAGCAAGCTATTAAGACAGACAATTATTGACAAACTCAAAACAAATTTTTAATTGAAATAACGAAAAAATGTTACAATTTTTTCTTCATTTTCTCTTTATCGTTTCACTATATACTAGAGTTTTGAAAACGCCAAATTTCTACGGTAAAATAATACATAGGAGTACCTCATCTTCAGCTCACATTTAATACATACATATGTATATGAATCCCAGTACAGTTAAAGAATATCTTAGGGCCTGTCCATATATTACGTAACGCTCTAGGGGGGAGGGGGGTTCGAGTTTTGTTACGATTTGTTACATTTGTAACATTTGAAAATGTTAAATAACAGAAAAATTACTAATTTTGTACAAAAATATGTATGTTTTTCTCATTTATTTCTTTAATTGATCATATGTACGTGTTGCCTGCATATATTATGTACGAGTATGTATACTACATACATGTGCCGAATGCCAACTTTTGATATTCGCGAATTCGAATTCGAATATTTAAAACGATATCCGTGAATACGAATACTTAAAACGATATTCGCGAATACGAATATCTATTGTATGTGAAATTTATGGACATTTAATTGGGGGTCTATATTATTCTGCAAAATTAAATAAAAAAATGTGTATGGGAAAGAACTTCATAATTCTGTCCGCGTACATTAAAGTTTATGAAAACTAAAATAACATTTGGAAATTATACAAAGTTTTTATAATAAATTAAATAAATTGTAGTCAAACTGACTCGAACTGGTTCTGAATTCCTCATCTTTCTTTATCCATTTACATTCTTAAATATTCTTAATATATGTATGTACATAAAAACTTCTTTCCATATTCAACTGCAACATATATTAACATTAAATCCACCAAATACATAGAAGGGAATGGTACTTGCAGAACTTTAGGAAAAGGTTTCTTGCAATTCTCATGCACAAAAAAGAGTCCTTTCAAAAAATATATTCTTCCATATATGTACATGACAATATCAAATTATTTAGTTTTAACATTTTTGTTGGTCAACTTGAGGCTACAATGTTTAAGTTTTGATAGATGTGTTAATGGAAACTTGCATACATAGACGTATTTTCATAAGGATATTATTTTAGTTTTTTATGCAACAGAACTTAAAAAAAATATTTTGAAAACAACATTGAAATGCGTTTAGGAACTAGATTTTGTGCCCCCTAATTTTAAGGTATTTTTAAGGCATATTTTTTTTAATGGGCAAATATCTATTGAAAATCTAATGTTGTAGAAGGGACAAAAATCAAGAAAAGAAAAATTGCACATCTTTCGTAATCGACATCATTTTGAATCATTTGGTATTTCAACAATCTGTATGTTTAAAGCGGGTTAAAAATGTTCTCTTTTAGAAAATGAAATATAATTCACCATGGCAATCTTTATTGATCCAAGATATAATTTTTTTTGTTTCACGCACATTTTACATTAATTTGAAGATGGCCAAACGGAGTCATCTTTAAGCTCTGAAATACACGACGACTTCACTTATAGGAACTAGTGAAAGCGGCAGCAAGGCTAATGCCAATTCTCTTCTTGATGTTTCAAATACTGCTCAGTCATCAATACGGAAAACTATAGCAGATTATTTGGCAAACAACGCATAGCAAAAAATAAAAAAGAATTTCCTTTTTAGTTATTACAAACTAATATTTGTGTACCATTCATTTAAATTTCGTTTTGGATTTATGAATTTCTTCATATATTTTTTTAAACGAATACGAATGTTTTGGAATTCCAATACACATCACTAATGCATACATACAGTTTAGGAATAAGCTCTTTATAGAGAGCCATAATTTTTGTAGTTTGAGGATACTTGGGAAGAAATTTAAAAATAGTTTCGCCAATATATGGAGTGCGTTCATATGTAAGCTTATTTAATTTTTGTCTACGCACTGTGCTAGTCTAACAAATGAATTTATAATATAATAAATTAAATAAAATTTTTTTTAATAAAAACTTTTAACTATTTAATTTATTTTTTATCTCATTGTTACGTTATTCCTGGGGGGAGGGGGGGTTCACAGTTTTGTTACGATCTGTTACTAGGGGGGAGGGGGGGTCAAAAATCGGGAAAAACAGCGTTACGTAATATATAGACAGCCCCTAAGCAAAACATTTAGGGAATTCACAATGAGTATATTAAAATTTTAATCTGGCAATTATGTGCCATCTAAAGTTTTTCATTGTGAGCAGGCAACGATATGTGACAGCGCATAGAGAAAGGGACCTAAGGGTAAAAAAAAATCAATTTTCACTTTTTTTTTTCTTTTTTGGTGTGGACAACATCTGAGCATCGAATGAGACCGATCCCATGCCCCAAAAGTGTTCCCTCCCAGAGATATGCTCGTTTTATGATGTGATGGTACACCAAAGATACACGTATTTAAATCTTTAAAATGGCTCTCCTGAACAAAACCGGTTTTTACCCTTAGGTCCCTTTCTATTTTGCGCGATATAAATACACATATTAGCCCAATTCATAATCTTGTACAAATGGTCTTGTATCGTAGCATGTGCAAAATGATATAGTATATTAATACTATATACCCTAAACTGACAACACTGAGGCAAACAATCATACATCTTTATATTATTTATATATTAGTGTCAGTGTTGGTATCTCTACGAAGAGCAAAAGCACATTAAGCTGTTGCAAAAAGGGTAAAAAGCGCAATAAAATACGAAAAAGAGGGTAAAAAAGCACGAAAATATTTTTTTTTAAATAAAATAAAAATAAAGTAAGAAAATAAAAAAACATGTTGACTATTGAGTTCTTGTTTCAACTTTGTTATTTGTTGTTGAGCCTCTCATTTTTTTAAATGAAAGTTTATAACATAATAACTCTAGTTGTTCTAAGAAACTTTAGGTAAAGGTCCCCTGATGATCTGCATTAGCAACAGTGAAATGGGCATAGGATCCAGCTAAGCCCCTCAATAATCAATTTCAATGTATTTTTAATAAAAAATCTTGATTAATTTAATAAAAATAAGTATGTAAAAACAAATAATAAAAAAACCAGGAGTCAAATAATATAATAACATATGCACACATACATATGTACATTAGACCGTCTCATTTTTTATTTTTTTTTTCGAAACCCCTTGATGAACATCGATTTTCTGAATCCACTCTAAAAACTAAGAATTTTGGTATATAACACTCAAATATTGATGAACCGGAAATACTCTCTCAAATCAGTTGTTTTGTTTTTTTAAGAAAAATGCCTTTTTGCAAAAAATTAAAAAATCTTGCTTTAGTAATCTACCTGCTGCTGCTATTGATAACCTCATGCTTTCAATCGAAATCGGCCCTTAAAATTTAACCACTCTTGTACGTTGAATACAAATTTACCTACATGTTGTTGTAGACGTGAACATTTTGATTTACTTTGCACTTACAAATTAACAGCCTTAAGAAAATTCCGAAATCGGCCCTTAAAATTTAACCACCCTATAGTATGATTAAATATTTGTGTAAGCTTTAACAAATGCTTATTGCATACTACTTTCATGCTATTTTCAATCAATTATTATGTAGAGAATTATGTGGTACTTTCCAGTTACTTTCGTTTTTATTTTGCAAAAAAAATTAAATTTTTTAAACCCAATTATTTAAACCTTTCTACATTGTTTTTAACATAGTTTAGTTATTGTCATTGAAAACAATTTAAGAAGCCTCAGTTAAAAGATGCTGCTATTAGCGCTTAAAAATATTTTAGTTTTTTAAATTAAAAATATTTTTATTTAACAAAAAAGCACCAAAAGCACTGTAAGAAATTGTTAAAAGCACTGTTAAATACCCGCTTTTTAAAAAAGGGTATTAGCTAAAATTTCGCTTTTATGAAGAGGCAAAAAGCACCAAAAAAATACTCGAAACGCACCAAAATACCATCACTGATTAGTGTATTATATGAGAGAGAGAGAGAGAGAGAGAGTAAAATACATGTTTGCACGAATGCTTATGAGAGACTGTACGTATTAAAATAATAAGATTTTTTTAATTAAAAATTGTTATAGATAAATTTTTCAAAATAACTTGTTCTGCGAAAAATACAACAAAATTTTTATCAACTACATCTGCGCTGATAGTTTTAACATGTTTAGTTTAACATTACCAAATTGTCATATTGCAAATGACATGCTTTTTATACTTTTAAATTTGCCACCTGGTAATTAATTTGATTTACATACAAAACAAAAGCAACAAACTTGCCAGACCATATTAAAGTATTAAAATTGAACCGTTGCAATATTAAGACATATTTTAAAACGCTATTTTGAACTCCCGAATTATGACCTGTGATGTCATCGTTTAAGGTTACTTTCTTGGCACATTTTTTTACCAAAAAGTGATTTAATATGTACCTCATATAATTTTACTCAAAGATGCAGATAAATAATTATTTTATTTGACCTAATATGCCAGAACCAATCATTGAAATGTAGCTATATTTTGCTATGTTGTGCTGTGTGCAATAAGCCAAATAAATTGAAAAAATATGCACAATAAAATTTAGTAACCAACCATTATTTTGTATAAGCTGGCGTATGAGTCTTATATTGTTTAAATAGTATATTACTCATACGCCCACCTGTACTAACGACTGGTAAATATTTATTTGTGTGTGCTCTCAATTGAATAGTGTAGTGTACAAAAGTTTATTTATATGCCATCAAATCGAACAGTATATACAGTACAGTACAATCATTCAAGTCTATCGTGAATATTTTTAATTCGAAATATTTTCAATTTATCCCAAATGTCAATCGTGAATAATTTTTCCCTAGAAACATGTTTAGTTTTTTTTATTCCCCTTATTATGAATAATATTTTTGCGGGGTTTTTTCACTTTTCCTTCGGGGTTGGTTCACTTTATTTTTTCAAGCAAACTGAATTAATACATCGCGTAATTTAACTTTGTCTTATTCGTGAACATTTTATATCTACTTCTGTGTTTTAAACAACGAAAGCAAAGAATTTTTTTTTAATTTTGTCATGAATACGATAATTGTTTAGAGCCGTACAGTAGTTTGAAGTAAAAAATTAAATTCACTGCACAGTGGGGCAAAATCAAAATATTTTGGAAATAAAACTGCTCTATCGAAATAATTTCACAAGGATATGGCAGAGGAGTATTCCTGTATCCAATGTCATATTAAATTATTTATCGGCTGTCATTTTTTTGTTTCTCATTTAATTTCAAAAATGTTTATGTGTGTAATTATCTCTTTAAGTTAGTAAATTATAATCATATCCAATTTCAAGTTACTAAATTTTTCAAAACTTTGGGCCAGTATTTTTTTAATTTTTCAGTTCCTAGTCAATGATCAAACAGAATAAGTCGGCAACTTCAGGAAAATTCGCCGTCAAATTAACAAAGCCCACAATAAAATCTACGGCAGTAACTTCAAATGCTCTCTAATTTTTGTTTTATTTTCTTTTGTGCTTATTTTTCTTTGTAGTTTTGTTCACAAAATGTATGAAATTTATTGAAAGTATGGTAGCATTGTTGAGAGAATATTTTTTAAACAGTTTCGAACACAAGTAATGCCCAACGTCATAGTCCTGATTCACACACATCAGGTTTAGCTGATCAGTTTTTGTTCAATTTTCTTTTGAACCTGCATTTACGTTCATACACACCGTCAAGTTTGTTTCATCAAGTCTCATCAATTTGTGTTGTAGTAGAGTATTACGAATGACAAAACAAAACGAAAAAGCAAACTTGACTGGTACGGTCAAGTCTGTACCCCTTTCCATTCTCTTTTCCTCTCTCTCCTAAAAACTCAAGACTTGACGACTCAGACCTGACGTGTGTGAATCAGGACATAGAATCCAACAATATTGGCTACTCTTTAACTTGACAAACTTTTGTCTGAACTGAAAGATTTTTCATTAGCATTTAGTGGTTACGCTGTTTTGGGCAAATGTTTGACAAGTGTGACCGGAGCTTTAGTATTATTTTTTACATGTTATTCAATACATAAATTTCTATATAAATGTAAAACTTTATTCGAAAATATTAATAATCCGATAAACGATTTTATAAAATTAAGCAAAACTTTAATATACACAAGAAATCACATAACAAGATTTTTCACCTTGTTTATTGCACAAAAAGCCTTTGAAAAAGTTTTAAATTGTTAAATGATGATAACACTATTAAAAACTACACATACTTTTTTTAATGCTGTGTGATGTGATATGCCTACTTTTTCTCTTTTAAACGTTTAAAATTAATGGACATATCCATCCATAAGTAAAAACACGTACTAAAATAACGTTATACTTGCCCCCTCACAATGATAGTGGCAACAATGGCGTATACTTAATATTTAGTACTAAATGTACATCATACGTAATGTGGCCAGATGGTTTTTGCAAGAACGCCGCACATGATCGATCAAAAAACGGTATTTTAAAGAAAATAGCGCAAAAAAGCTGGATTTAAAAATGAATATAGTTAATAAAGAGAGATGTGAAATATCCACATACGCTGCTTCGTATGTACTTAGGAAAGACAGTTTTCAATTCTAAAGAAACGCTTTCAAATAAACAAAAATCTGTACATATCTGTATAAATAAAAAATTAAATGTCGTTCACTTAAGAACGGAACGCGAATTTTTTTAAATGTTAAGTTTTAACGGAAAGAAAAATTTACCATTACTTTAAAGAAATAGTAATAAGGAGTAGAGAAGTAAGCGTAGCACCTCCTATACATATATAGCAAATATTTATTTTAAAAGATCTTGGGAACTAATACGGTAAAACACATGAGATTTTGTGGAGTTACTCCATGGATCTTACAAGTTGTTAACAAAAAAGGCGGAGTAAAACTAACGTGTAGATCAGCTCAAATACAATTTTTTTTTTTTAATTTTGGAATATCTGTATATCTAATGCAGAAAGAAACGTGAAATTTTGTGTGAGTAACGTTTTTTATGATATCCATTTTCATACAAAAAAACTTTAAACATGTTATTGGATATGTGGGTGTGGCAGCTCCCATAAAGAAAAAATATTTACTTTGAGCTAAATGGAAAACTAATATAGGCAGAACGTTGAAATTGTGTACGGGTAACTCTATTGATAATGTGCATTATCTCTGCAAATAATTTCAGAATAGAAAAAATGGCCGTGGTGTATCTCATAAAGTGCAAATTTTTGATTGTCTGATTTGCTCTAGAAGGCAATATAGGCAATATTTATTTCAAGATATCTTGGAAGCAAAAACATTAAAAAATTTTTAATTTTTTGTACGCAGTAACGCCAATAACGAGAATAGTATTATGGAAAAGAGTTATTAATGGAGCAAAAACTGTTCCACCTCCAAAGTAAATTAAATATTAATTTTTTAATATCTTGGTGTCTGCTACAAACACAAACTTGAAATTCCTTGATAAAAAATAATCAGGATTGGACAAGTGAGCGTATTTCCTGTAAAGTGGAGAAAATCACCCTTATTCCAGTTGTCGACGTTGACGTCACCTTAACACAATACCAAAAACTTGGGGTTTCTGTACCCACTGTCGAAAACAACTAACTCCTGTTGGCTGTTTATGCTTTTTTCTAGACCTTAGGGAATGGAAATATGTTGCCAATAGCACAAAATTGTTCCCGAGAGCGAGTAAACAATCCCCAATTTTTTGGTGTTGTGTTAAAGTGTCGTCGATGTCGACAACTGGAATAAGGGTGATTTTCTCCACTTTACAGGAAACACGCTCACTTGTCCAATCCTGATTATTTTTTATCAAGGAATTTCAAGTTTGTGCTTGTAGCAGACACCGAATAAAACATAAGATTTTAGTTTATATTAAATAATAATAAATAATAGATGTATAGCATGGTTAATGGAAGTATGTATATAAAATGGAAGTCCGGATAACAGTGTGAAAGCACGTGTAATGGAGGTCAAGAAACAAAGTGACAGCATGCCGGATAATAGATGTAGACGGTTGATAGAGGCCCGGATAATCGAGTTTCAAGTGTATATACATACATACTCGTATACGTGGTGTAATTATACAGGTGCCTGCGTAAGGATTTGTTACACAAAAATACGGCAACCATAGCTGAGTAAAGAACCGAAGAATGCCAAAATCACAAAAATAATTGTAGTAAAACCAAAACAGAACGAAGTTTTTGGACATTCTACAGCTACAAAGAACATAGAGCAAAAAATTATCAGCTGAAGTAACACTGCCATCTGGTTAGATACACCTTGCTCGTATATGTTATTACACAAAAAATGTAGTAATTTAATTAATATGGCTTATGATATAATTATTTATTTAAAAGTAAATACATGAATTTTTTTAGTATAGGAAAAACTTGAGTTGCTTTTGCAGTACCATCATAAGCCACATTAATTTTTGAAAACAGAGAAACGGTATGTGATAGTTATCGCTATATAAAATAAAGGAGTTCTTAAAAGGGTGTATAATACAATTTAATGTAAGAGCTATTTTTAATACTTTTTTTATATTCCCAGCTAAAAAAAATTATATATGGTCCATATATTTTTAATATATGAATGTATATAACTATATATGAGTATGTATGAATAATATATGAAATGTATTATAATATATGAGTTCATATATGAAAATTTAATTATGAAGCTCTTCATATGTGGATCCATATATAGAACTAAGATTTAATATATGGAGCAATATAAGAATGTATGCATACATGATATCTCACATAAGATCGTTTTTGCAGGAAAACTTTTGTTACAAAAAAAAAAAAAAAAACCCCATTCTTGTATGATTTTATACATTGTGACCCTATTCAATATATGAAATAATCAATAGGATAATCCAGTCATTAATTTTATAGAAAATAACACAACTCTCTAGATAAGAAACAAAGTGAAAACTATTGTTAGACGGGTTATTTTTTCTTTTATAATTAATTGCATTAGTTTTTAATCTGATTTCTTAAATTAAATTTTATGTACGAATATGAGTTTTGTGTCTTTTAAATAATTGATTGACCTTTTGACTTAAAATTATCAATTAAACGACTTTTAGTTCGTTTTTCATTATTTGTGCAAAGAAATGTTTCATTAAATACAACCTCCCAGTTCAAAACTTAAAAAATAGTAATTTTAGTAATTTAATTTATTGCACAGCAGTGCGCTTTTGTGAATCAAGAGAGTATGGCCGGGTTTCCATCTGTTTGCCATGAGTCACACAAGCGTAAAAAAAGCGTAACCACTAATTACTAATGAAAAATAGTTTGATTCAGACACATATTTATTAAGTTAAACAGTTTCTTACATAGCTAATAGAAAATTTTATAGAATCCAACATGATTGGAAAGTGTTTAAATCAATAAATATATGTCTGAATCAAACAGTTTTTCATTAGTAATTAGTTGGTTACGCTTTTTTGGGAAATGCCAGATGTAAACTCAGCCTATGAATATGAACTTTACATACTGTAGAGGAAATATTTACTCATAAATGTATGAAAATTTATGAATATATATAATCATATATGCCCATATACCCTCATTTATCAGATCCAAACCATATATGGGATATCACATATGCTCCATAATTTTTTTTTAGCTGCGATTTCACAAGTTTTTCTTATTTTTCTCCTTTTTTGACTGAAACGAATGTATAACTCTCGTTACAACTAGTAGCATGGCTGTCACAAAACGTAACTACACCTTTTCCATTTGTAATTCAAAAAGCGTCAATTATAATTCAGAAAGCGGCAATTGTAAATCAGATTAGTATCAATTCAGAAAGTATCAGTTGTAATTTAGAACAAGTTTTGTTAACTATGTATCTATTCTTATTTTTCTATAAGAAAAAAAATCCAGAGCGTCACATTTGCTTCCGATCCGTTGACCCGATCTTAAGGCTTCAATCACTCGTGCCATACCTACGGTGACCCTATTTTTCAGCAAAAAATAATGGTCATATAAAAATATAATAAAAATTAAATCAAGGCTCATTAATAAGGTGACTGCACTAAAGCTGGAATAACCCCTTGTTTCCGAACAACATTTTTGTCTAGACAAACATTTTTTACTGAGAGTTTTCTGCAGCACGATTCACCCATTTCGAACATTTTGTCTGGAAAAAGCTACCATATGAAATACGTGTGTAAACGATGCGTATTAATTTTATAAGTGGCAGCACAGCGGCAAATGATCACAATTCGCTGTGCATTTTTAATTGTTTAATGCAATTCATTCGTTCAGCTCCGCATGTGTATGTTTTATTTTCCAATTTTCTTTTATTTTAATTGTAATTATACAAGTATATTATGTGCTTTTATTATTCATATAACATGATGTGGCAGCTCAGTTCAACTTTGGTTGAAAAATTAAAATACTTGGCAGCTCAGTTCGATTTTGTCCGGACAAAATATAAAATTAAACCCAAGGCACATTTATTTCCAGGTAATATCAGGATTACAAGAACAATGAAAAAATACAACAATGAAAAAAACAACATGGCCGTTAGTTGATCCAAAATATCAAAAATAGAATTTGTTGTAAAATAATAATAATGAAAATTATTCACATAAATTCGAAAAAATTTCTTCACGGCAGCTACCACTAACAAAATTTGCAACGTTTAGGCACTTTTCACAATTTTTAGGGTTCCGTACACCAGAGGTGAAAAGGAAGCCTATTGTTTTCGCTACGCTGTCCGTCTGTCCGTCACACGGTATTTTCTCAGGAACCGTAAGAGCTACGGACCTGAAATTTGGACAGAGTATGTAGAACCTTGGCCGCTACAACAAAAAATACATGAGAATTAAAAATTAAAGGGTGTTCCAACACGAGCAACGAAAAATTTTAAAATCACATGTAATATATATACATACAATTGTATGAACATATGTATATTGAAACTTGAAATTTGTAAAATTAGTGAATTTTTATACAGACTACAACAATTAACACTAAAATTTAAAAAAATTAAAATTAAAGGGTGGTCCATCAGTTAATGCAATTTTGACTATGTAATTTTGACAATTTGCTATATCTTGGAAACCGTAAGAGGCAAACACTTGAAATTTTCAAAAACGGTAACACTAAAAAAACCGAATATTATAAAATCGCCAAACCAAAAAAAATCGTCAAAAATTAAAAAAAATCGCCAAAACGAAAAAAATCGCCAAAATTAAATAAAAATTTCTAACACTAAAATAAATCGCCAAATTCGAAAAAATCGCCAAAATAAAAAATAACGCCAAAATGAAAAAAACGCCACAAATCGAAAAAAATCGCCACAACGCGAAAATGTCGCCAAAACTAAAAAAAATTGAAATAAAAAAAATCGCAAAAATGAAAAAAATCGCCAAAAATAAAAAAAAATCGCCAAAATGAAAAAACGCCAAAAACCGAAAAAAGTCGCCAAAACAAGAAAATAAAGTGTCAAAACTAAAAAAGGAACCAAAACTTAAAAAAATCGCCAAAAACTTGAAATTTTCAAAAACGGTAAAACTAAAAAAACCGAAAATTATAAAATCGCCAAACCAAAAAAAAATCGCTAAAAATTAAAAAAAAAATCGCCAAAACCAAAAAAAATCGCCCAAATTAAAAAAATTTCTAACACTAAAATAAATCGCCAAATTAGAAAAAATCGCCAAAATTAAAAAAAGGCAAAATGAAAAAAACGCCAAAAATCGAACAAAATCGCCAAAACGCGAAAATGTCGCCAAAACTAAAAAAAAAATTAAATAAAAAAATCGAAAAAATGAAAAAAATCGCCATAAATAAAAAAGTCGCCAAAATGAAAAAACGCCAAAAACCGAAAAAAATCGCCAAAACAAGAAAATAAAGTGTCCAAACTAAAAAAAGAGCCAAAACTTAAAAAAATCGCTAAAACCGAAAAAACGCATAAACCGCCAAAACATAAAAACCGAAAAGACCCCAAAAACGAAAAAAATGCCAAAACTATATATAATATAGGATGAAGTTTGTATTAAATTACATATCTAGTGTTCGTACGGAACCCTTCGTGCGCGAGTCAGAGTCGCACTTTACTGAATTTATTTAATAGTTTTTTCATATTTTTAAATTTGTTTCAAAATAATTTTTTTAATAAAATATTTTTCACATTGAAAATATTTTAACATTTTTTTTAAGTTCTCTTTCGTAAACAATTTTTGAGGCTTCGAATAAACTATAATTTAAAAAAAAATAGCTCCGCTACTACCTGGTGAATGTGCCTTGATTAAACCAATTCAAACTGAGAGTTGTTCGTAAAAAATATTTTCTCTCTCTCAAGAAGAGAGAAGTCAAACTACCCTACAAGAAGACTACTAGTCAATTGACTAGTCATTTGACTAGTAGCGATAGCAGACACTTCGGTCACAGTCCCCAGTTAGCTTATAAGAAGCTTGGTGAAAAAAAATTACCAAAACATTTGTGTACGTGCGATTTTTTATCTCTCTCTAACTTATTAATTTCACTTAATCAAAACACATATATCTTAACTGCTTACTCTACTTAATTTTTGCCAGTCACTGATTACATAACCATTGGTAAACTATGACTAGTCAATGTTTACATAGAGACTGGTCAACTGTTACTAGTCAATATATACGTAGAAACTGGTAAAATGTAACTTTTAAATAAATAAACATAATTTTTATGTTATTTCAATTGTTTTTTATTATAAGAAAATAGAGAAATAAGTAATATTCATATATATAATACAATTTAATATATAAAATAACGTAGGTGGTACCACTCAAGTCTTCTTCATACATTGCTCCAGCTCCAACACACCTTGCCTTTTGTAAATATCTAAAATTTTAAAAAGAAATACATAAATGTATAAATTAAATTAATCTTTTCTCTTCTTTACTGCATAAAAATGCAGTATTGTTGTTAACTTCACTTAACTTTCTTAGCACTTGTATACATTTTATTTCACAGACCGAACGAATTGTATATTTTACAATAAAATGCGATGTCGTAAAAGTTTCACTCTAACATACATGTTAGAGAGGAACAACTATAATTGATAAATGTGTCGTTCAAATGACCAGTCAATTGACTGGCAGTCATAAATTCAATGGAAAAATATTGCAAACGTATTAGTGAAAAAATGTCGTTTGTATTAGTTTCAGTCATTCATTTCTTGTAGGGTACATAAAAAAAAATTTTGTCCGGACAAAAATTTTGTTCAGAAACAATGGGTGAATCCAGCTTAAGCCAGGAGACTGATGTACGAGTATGTTAGCCAAGCCAAATGTCAAATTTGGATTGTGTAGGCATAATCCTAAAAATGTTTTTTTTATTTGGGTTATATTCAGTTTTGTATGGTGTTTGACATTTTGGCTCGTATATACATTCTGATAATTTTAACATGTATTGAAAAGTCTGATGGTAATTAATACCAACAAAATTCAAGTGATTTTTGCTGTTGTGATAATTCTACAAATTTGGAAAAAAAATTGACTGCAGATACCAAGCATGTTTTTTAACTAATCTGAGTGCACTGAATTCGAATCTGGCATAAAAAATGAGCTATCATTCGGTTTTTAGCTTTTTTTTTAGTTTTGGCGTTTTTGGTGTTTTTTCGGTTTTTGGCGTTTTTTAAGTTTGGCGATTTTTTTTAATATTAACGATTTTTTCATTTTTGCGATTTTTTTTTTCATATAAACAATTTTTTTAGTTTTGGCGTCATTTTCGCGTTTTAGCGATTTTTTTCGGTTTTTGGCCTTTTTTTATTTTGGCAATTTTTTTAATTTTTTTGAATTTAGCGATTTAGTTTAGTGTTCTTTAATTTTGGTGATTTTTTATTGTTTTGGCAATTTTGGAGATTTTTTCGGTTTGGCGATTTTATAATATTCGGATTTTTTAATTTTACAGTTTTTATACCCTTTATCATTCCGTTTGTAATTTCTAGAATATTAATAAGCGAGTCATAAAGTATATATATTCTGGATTCTTATGCATAGGGAAGACGAATAAGCGATGTCCGTCTGTCCGTCTGTCTGTACGTGAAATCGGTTTTCCGAAGCTCCCAGAAAAGCTACAGACTTCGTTCTTAGACTGGTGTGTCACAAATAGTCTGAAAAAGATTGGTATTGAAAATTATCAAAGTCGAGCAGACGGTTTCTGAGCTGGGAAACTTAAACTTCATTTTGCCATACAAAATAACTACCGAAAAGTAGTTATTATTATTTTTTTTATTAAATAAATTCATTTTATACTTCAGTATGAATAAAATTAGTATTTCTAATTAAAAAAAATTAAAAAGACGTTTCTTTAACGAAACGAAAACTTTTACCTGTTTTTCTTATACAAAAATAACTTACTAAAATAAATTTTTCCTTTTTGTTTTTATAAACTAAACATATCTAATGTTCTTAAAAGAAAGAGATTGATGTAAGAAATCAGAAAAACAAAAAGGATGATTCCAAGGTTGGAAAACCTACGATTTTTGCGTTATATAATATTAACTACCGTAAACTAATTTTTTTATTCATTTTTATTAAATAAACTTATTTTATACTTCACCACGAATAAAATTGGTATTTCAAATAAAAAAAAAATAAAAAATTAAAAAAAACGTTTCCAGGGATTGGTGTAAGAAATCAGAAAAATCAAAGAGGATGATTCCAGGGTTGGGAAACTGAAACTTTTTGTGATATCTATATAATTAATAGGCAAACATGTTTTTTGTAATCCCTTTTACGCTGGTACCACTGCACCGATTTTAAAAAGATTTATATGGTTTTAAAGGATTTTTTATACAGATGTGCAGAATCTATATTTTATTGAAATCGGTTTAGTATTTTGGGAGCTATAAGCGTTTAAAGTTGCTACTACTACATGCAAACATATCACACACGCATTTATTAGCTTACAAGTAAAAAAAGAAACAAACCATGAGTGTGTGTGTGGGTTTGTAGTATTTCTCTTGATCTAACAATTTTTTTCTCTTGTTTGTTGTTCTATGAAAGCCATAATACTTAAAGGAAGAGAGTTAAATAAATTGAATTAACTTGGTTAAAGGGATTTTGTTTATGTTTTTTTAATTTCATGTATTATTTAATTATGCTTGCATATGTATGTAAGTTTGTGTGTGGCTGTGTTTTAATGAATTTTTTATGAAGTTTAGGTACATTTTCTTTGAATCTTAAATTATTAACATTTTGATTCTAGAATACGGACGAGTGTGTCGTCTGTTTGGCATATCTAGTAAAAAATTAACTACCGAAATCAAAAAGTTTCTATCACATTGTTAAAGGCAAAATGAAAAACGTGATGGAAACTTTCGTGTACGTGTGATGTTGCATCTCTATCTAACCAATGAAAATAACATATATGTAGTTATTATTGCCACGAGAATACATTTAAAAAACAAGACGTATTTAAATTTAAAAAATGTTTACGCGGGTCTCTAGTTTGCATGGTTATGGTTATGACACCTTTAATTTAACCTTAAGTTATTAGCTTACATATGTACATACATATACACACACAAACAAACATAGACACATACATACATATCTCCATACGCATATCATCGAGAAAATACACAGAATCAGAACTACTTATGATGAAAACTCGATTTAAAAAAATTTTGGTAAAATCAGTAGCTTCCTATAGCGGGAAGTTAAAAATTAACGGGTGACTCTATATGTATATATTATATACATATAAAAATTAATCCCTTTTTTGGTGATTTTTTAAGAACTTTTGGATTTTATTTAAAATAAATTCAGTGAAGTGCGACTTTGACCCGCGCACGAAGGGTTTCGTACGGACACTAGATATGTATTTCAATAAGAACTTTAGCCTATATAAAATATAGTTTTGGCATTTTTTGTTTCTTTTTTTTGATCATTTTTTTCTTTAGTTTTGGCTTCTTTTGCGTTTGTGTGATTATTTAGTTTTGGCATTTTTTCTCGTTTTTGCGGTTTTTTCATAAAGATTTTTAATTTCGACGATTTTTTCATACAGACGATTTTTTTAGGTTTGGCTCCTTTTTCGCGTTTTGTGGGTTTTTTTTTGGTTTTTGGTTTATTTTTTCATTTTGGCGATTTTTTTATTTTGGCGATTTTTTCGGACTTAGCGATTTATTTTAGTGTTAGAAATTTTTCTTTTAGTTTTGGCGATTTTTTCGTTTCGACGATTTTTTTCGATTTTGGCGATTTTTTCGGATAGGCGATTTTATAATTTTGGGATTTTTTAGTTTTACCGTTTTTTTTTAATTTCAAGAGTTTGCCTCCTACGGTTTCCAAGTTGTCCAAATTACATAGTCTGAGTTGCATTAACTGATAGAACACCCTTTAATTTAAATTTTTTTAATTGTTGTAGTCTGTATAAAAAATGCACTAATTTTACAAATTTCAAGTTTCAATATAACTACATACATATGTTCATACAATTGTATGTATATTACATGGGATTTTAACATTTTTCGTTGCTCGTTTTGGAACACTCTTTAGTTTTTAACTCTCATTTATTTGTTATTGTAGCGGCCAAGGTTCTACATACTCTGTCCAAATTTCAGGTCCGTAGTTCTCACGGTTCCTGAGAAAATAGCCTGTGACGGACAAACGGTTTCAAATAAAAGGGCTTACTTAATACATTATAAATAAATTCAGTAAATTGCGACTATGACTCGCGCACATAGGGTTCCGTACGAACACTAGATATGTAATTTAATACAAACTTCATCCTATATAATATATAGTTTTGGCATTTTTTTCGTTTTTGGGCTCTTTTCGGTTTTTTTGTTTTGTCGTTTTTTGCGTTTTTTTTCGGTTTTGGCGATTTTTTTAAGTTTTGGCTCTTTTTTAGTTTAGACACTTTATTTTCTTGTTTTGGCGATTTTTTCAGTTTTTTGGCGTTTTTTCATTTTGGCGTTTTTTTTTATTTTTGGCGATTTTTTTTAAATTTTTGCGATTTCTTGTTTATTTAAATTTTTTTAGTTTTGGCGACATTTTCGCGTTTTGGCAATTTTTTTCAATTTTTTGCGTTTTTTTTCATTTTGGCGTTTTTTTCATTTTGGCGATTTTTTAGAATTTGGCGATTTATTTTAGTGTTAGAATTTTTTTTTAATTTTGGCGATTTTTTTCGTTTTGGCGATTTTTTTAATTTTTGGCGATTTTTTTTGGTTTGGCGATTTTTTAATTTTCGGTTTTTTTAGTTTTACCGTTTTTGAAAATTTCAAGTGTTTGCCTCTTACAGTTTCCAAGATATAGCAAATTGTCAAAATTACATAGCCTAAATTGCATTAACTGATGGACCACCCTTTAATTTAAATTTTTTAAATTTTAGTGTTAATTGTTGTAGTCTGTATAAAAATACACTAATTTTACAAATTTCAAGTTTCAATGTACATATGTATGTTCATAAAATTGTATGTATATTACATGGGATTTTAACATATTTCATTGCTCGTTTTGGAACACCCTTTAATTTTTAATTCTCATGTATTTGTTGTTGTAGCGGCCAAGGTTCTACATACTGTGTCCAAATTTCAGGTCCGTAGCTCTTACGGTTCCTGAGAAAATACCGCGTGACTGACAGACGGACAGACGGACAGCGTAGCGAAAACAATAGGGTTTCTTTTCACCTTTGGTGTACGGAACCCTAAAAATAGTGCATCTTCTGAAATGTCTTCTTTGAACACTCTTTATATTAAAAAGGCAATTCCAGCTTTAAATTACAAGCTAATTTTCTTTAGAGACCTAAATTTCAATACTGCAGCAAATTCTTAAACATACACTCATAAATTTTAAAATATTAAAATTTATTTTTGTAATCGGCGGCAATGAAAAAACCCTTTTTTTAATTAATTATAGACTTATATCAAATTTTAATAATTATTAATCCACTCGTTGATTATTAACAAGAGACTACAAGTTATTGAATTTTAGATTAATTTGTGGACAGCAACTGCGACTATTAATTGCTGGTAATAGTAAATAAAATACAACACGCTTACTGCCAACTAGCCAATGAGTCGATCACTCAGTGGCAATTATCAATTGTTTATTTATTAGTTTTTTTGCTCATTTTTTATTTAAGGTTTGTTTTTTAGAAATTTCTGTGAGTAGGGTGCAGTCAGTTGTTTAGTTTGTCCACTAGTTTGAAGCTTGTTTTAAGATTAACTCCTTACTTTCAGGCAATAAATGTTCCGAAATAAAGATTGTCAAGAAGAGCAGTTCTTTAGCTGGAAATGCTGGCGAAGATATGGAAGAGCCTCTCGATTTGGCTGATTTGGACTTATCCCGTTTGAGGTTAAGTAAAAAGGATCTTGAAACATTGTCCAATATTGCTCCTGGACTTCCGAAATGCTTTCAAGAACAATTATTAGCAAAGTTACCACCCACTCAGGCTCGAAAATTGTCTCGGACGCTGAGTGTACAAACGAATCAAAATTGTTCGTCTGTTAAAATACACAAGCGCAGTCAAAGCAGTGGCCGAAATGTTGCTTTAAATAATAAAGCGATAAGCCAAGAAGAGATAAAAGAAGTTCAAGGAACTAAAATAACTACTCCCGATAAAAGTACTGATATAGCAAAGGAAAAAGTACCAATTAACAGCACTGGCTCCATATCAAAAATGTATAGCAGATGTAAAAACAACGGAGATAATACCAAAGACTTTGCGCCCCTTAGCAGCAGTGAAATTAACGACAAGTACAAGTACTATTCTCCATACGTTAACAAAGTTATAAAGGATACGTCTCAAAAAAGTAATTCAAAAGTACTGCCGGCTGAAACAACATCGAGTGGAGCAATGCTTGGTCGTCCTCCTAGTGGGAGGCTTTCTCCGCCGCCTTCTGCTGACTCAGCTGCTAGACGCCCGCTACAACGCCGCATATCGCGATTAGTTCGTCCAGATTTCTTAGATATGCCGCTTGAAGAACAGCCTGGAGATCATAATCAAATTTCAAATTCTGAAAATAGTGCGACCATTGCTGGCGATGCATCCTCGAACACAAAAAGTTCCCAGCATATTCGTAACAAGAGCGTTGAGCTTTCTTTGGGATGTGAAAATAGCAATAGCTCAACTCATGATGCTTCAAAATATAATCGCAGAAGCCTATCACGTACAAGGGACTTGGATGAAAAGAACAAATGCGATAAGAAACTTTTAGCTGATAAAATACTGCAAGAACTGCAAATTCTCTCATCAATGCGTTCCCAAGAGCTCGATAATCCAGAAAATAGTACGAATAGCAATAACAATTCCAGTGAAAAGACAATATCTGTCGTCAAAAAAGTCAAAAAGGTCAAGACCAAAGAAAAGTCAACAGAATCATCCACTGATGGTGATTTAAAAACTAAAAGTGTAGTAATCAAAAAGGTGAAAAAAATTGTTAAGAAATCGGACCCATTAGCTCCGGCCGTGGGAAAAGAGTCTCTCGAAAGTGGTAATAACAAGACAGCATTAGCAACTGATACTTCTTCGCCCAAGAAGATATCCAAACTCAAGAGACCAAAGTCATATCCAATGAAGGACTCCATCTCGTGTGGTAATGCATCTGAAATATGTGGCGCGAGCGTAACGAGAACAAATAAAAGCTTGGATACAACTGAGCCTTTGGCTACTCCAGCGGACTTTGGTGCTACTGAAATAAACAGCGCTGCATATATAGCAGCGCGTGAAAGTCGAATTTTGCGACCAAAGAGCTATCCGACCTCCAAGCTGATTGCACCCAAGGAAACTAAGGAAATATCAAGTAAAAAAATTAGTACAATAGAAGAGAATGTAACTTCCGTAGTATGCCAAAATCCCGATGCCAGTCCTATGTGCGCGAAATCGAATACAAACCTGCACGGCTCCTCTCAAATCACGGAACCGGTGACTTCAGATGTAAAAAAAGTTGGAAAAGTTACAAAGAAAAACAAACTTTCGCAATTAAATAGCGCCAGCACTGCTGCCACTACAATTCCAAATGCAACCTCATGTCCGGGAGGTGTCTCCAAAGAGTCTAGTCCTACTTCAACAGTTCAGCCGAAAGAAAAAGTAGAAAAGGTAGAGAAAAAAGTCAATAAAGGTTTGTTGTATGCTATTGGTCAAAAGTTTGAAAAGCTTAGAGCTTCAGCAACCAGTAACTCATGTGCCAACATACCACCTCATAAGAAAGCTTCCTCGGAAAAGAAATCACCTGAAAAAGTTGTGAACAATTCTTCTGAAATTAAGAAGACAAAGTCGTTGTCGGGAAATTCAAATGCTAGACAAGGCCACGATAAAACTAGTTGCAAGGATAAAAACAACGATGGAACTTCTGCACAGAAATGTAGTACCGAGCCCGAAAATGGTGGCAAGCCGATTAAGAGCGAAAAACGTTCGCGTATCGATGCAATGATTAGAAACCTGCGAGAGCGATCAGTGCCTAGATCTCATCCAACAATATCTACAGAGTCAAATTATATTAAGCGTGCAGTCAGTGTTGAAGAGATGCCAGGCACTTTCAATAAAAAGTCGGTCAATAAAGTATTGGGCCTTTTCAAGCGGTATGAGAAAGATACCAACCCTGAAAACCGTGTGCGCAGTGCGCGTTCTGCCAGTAATATCGAGCGAGAAATTTCTAAACAATCGCCAATTTATCAAAATGCACATGCAATTCTCAAACTCAACGATCAGCTAGAAAAGGACAACCGCAGTAGTGGAACGAATAAAGAATCAAACAGCTCTACTAAAGTTGGTAAGACAGTTGAAGAGATTCCTTCTCCACACCAGACGTGTCCGGGATGTCTAACATCTGCAGAAGGTAATCAAGAAAAACGAAAGGGCTTAATGCTCGAACTGATAAAAACTGAAAAGAGCCAACCCTTAACGCACAACAATATTCTCAAATCTAAGAGGTATCCTTGCTATAATAACAACGAAATATATTCCAACATTTTGCCATACAGCAAGTCTATTCCCTCTTCTTCAGACAATGGGTCCAACATTATTAGTGTGGAAAATTTTTCTAACAACAATGTAAGCTCGACTATTAAAAAAAGTGGCAGCAGCAGCAACAACAACAACCACTGTTCTTCACTGCACACTTCACAAACGTCAGGTTACCGAACGTCATCCACCCATGAAATAAATCAAAACAATAATTTACTGTCGCCTTCGTTTGAAAACATTGGCAATTATTCATCTGATTCCCGTAGTTGTCAAGAGGACTGCGCTTCCACATCAACTTTTCTCACCCCTACCGAAGAAGCGGAATTATGTTTTGACTCGTGGTCTGTTTGCTCCGAGGACAATTGTCGTGGTCAAAGAGCAACACCCTCACCCACCGTTTCGCACCTTTCAAGAGCTTCGCAAGCATCATCCCCAACTCGGCGGGGAGGCGATAGTTCCGAAACCGCCGAAAGCGTTGTAGACCGAATAAAGCGTCGCAGTTTTTATTGTAGGTTCAATGAGAAAAAATCGAAAAGGACAAGCAGTATTGTTGGACCCAATGCGGTGCGAGAGTACTATCGTGAAAAGAGCTCGACCTCCAGAACACGATCATCAACTAAAATTGCCGTACCACAAACTGGAGAACGCGAACACTCGCCTGACATAACACAAGAATTCTTCCGACCCCTGAAACTTAGTCCGATTGGGACGGAACTAAAGCCCCCTGTCTACAGATCATCATTCAGCAGCAGTCATGACTACTCCGCAACTACTGGTCGACCACGCAAGAGTCTGAATGACATACGAACACCAACGTCTCCCTCCTGCCTGTTAGATCGACGACATACTGCTTTTGCAAACACTGAAAATGGCTTACATACCATCACCAACGTCTTCCCATCACGATACAAAACAAATCCGTATGATGAAGCCCCTAGATCAGGAGCAGGTACTGGTGCTTCCAACTACTACTCTTACAACACTTATAATCCAAAACGACGCTTCTCTTTTAATACCAACTCTGGCATAAACGCAACTGGAATCGCTTCAAATGTCACTCCTCAAATTGAAGGTTATGCAACAATGGGTAGAAGACCAATTCGTTCCTATGAACATCGAACCATGTCACTTTTGGACTCACCTCACACGAATACTTATCGACACGAAGGCGGCACACCATCTTCCGTAAGGGACTTTACAGCAAGCTTATCCAGGTAAATGTGAATCTCAAATCCATATACATGTGTACATTGTATATATTTTGTTTTTTATTTAATCTAATATATTTTAAAGATCCAATTCCCGGTACCGCAAGTCATCAACACCTCTTAGTCCAACCAACATTTGATGCACAACACCCCAAAATGGTTTCTGCATATTTTGCTACTACGCCCAGGAAAAGCGGCGCATGTACCCCGCTTCTTCATCAACTTCATCCCGAAGTAGTGCGGGTAAAAAACGAAACCAATCTCCTTTATGTTTAACTCGTAGATCATAAACTCCCTAATTTTAGAGTATATAAGATACAATATCAACAAATTCATCTATTTACATATCGTTCATTTACACAAACAACGTCATAACTCAAAAATGCCAGTTTGCCAGAAAAAGAGTTTGAAGCTTTTAATTTACACACAACAATTGGATAGTTTTTATGGTTAAGCAATTGTCTATATGCATTTCGTTCCAGCTTTTGGAACTCGTCAGTAGACTTCAGCCCAAAAAATTTTGAAGGCTACTGACGAGTTCCAAACGCGGGAACGAAATGCATATAGACAATTGCTTAAGCTTAAATTAGACGTGACATAGCCATAATGATTGGTTTCTATGGTGAGGGTTATGGCGTTATGGCGAGTCACTTATAATCAAATACAGTGTTTGCCCATTAGTTTGGTTCGAACGGCTGTTTTCTATGGCTATGGTTATGTGACGTCTGATTGAGCCTTTAACCATAAAAACAAGCCAATTTTTGAAATTAAATAAAGACATTATATCAAATAAATATACTTCAGTATTTACACACAACTTAATGTAAAAAGAAAATATAATTTTTCAAACAAGATTTTTGTTTGAAATTTTTACTCAATATGAAGAACGATATGAGGATTAATTCTGCATCACTAACTCAAAAAATTTGTAAATGAGCGATATGTACATACATACATACATACATACATGCATAAGCCCAATTCACAATCTTGTGCAAGTGGTCTTGCATCGTAGCATGTTCAAAATCGTACAGCATATTTATACTCACCACTCAGAATTGTTAAGTGGTGAGTATAATATACTATACAATTTTGCACAAGTTTGTGAATTGGGCTATAGTTTACCAGGAATCAAAGAATACAAGATTACGCATTGCGCATAGCGCATATTTGTTAACTTGAGTGTGTTGGTGTGACGTCAAAATGATGTAGAAATCGAAATGTAAACCAAATTATCCCATACAAAATATACGTGCTTGTGTGGTTGTGTTTATTGGCTGATGTGACGTAGATGTGCAGAAAAAGAATATTTTCAAAAGCTGAACCCGAAATCTTGTATTCTTTGATTCATGATAGTTTACGTCTCCATACATACTTAAGGTGGAAGCACATAACACGCGTTCAATGCGCTAATGCGATACACACGGCTGTCAAAAAAGTTGAAATAGTGTGTTTTCATAAGGCAAGTTACATAGAGAAGTTCGCGACGCGCGTACCTCGCAAAAAGTTGAACATTCTTCAACTTTCACGCGTTGTATACAAAATGAAAGCTAGTGTTGCCAGATTCATAAGCTAACATACACAAAAATGATTAGAAATAAATTTTTCATTAAACAATGGATAAAAAAATGCATTAAAGATTTAAAGAAATATGAAACGTAAGTGCAAGACAAAAAAATAACCGACAAAGGCTTTAAATTTTACAACTAAAAAAACCTCAAAAGCGTGTTGTGTAGCTTTCCATTTGTATAGCGTTAAACGTTTAACAAGCCAGAAAAGCGTTGCCGCGTAACGCGTGGTATGTACTTCCACCTTTATGTACGTACATGCGATCATATACATATGTATACAAGTGTAATCAGTTCGTTGTGTGAATAACGTCCGTGAATTGTACATTTGTGCATGTGTGTTTGATTCAGCCATAAAACACGCATACGCAGTAAAATAGTTTGGAATAATTTTATTACCAATCCAGTGTATATATAACAAATCCAAAACAGAATTACAGTGAAACCTTTCATAACCGGACACTCACCATCGCGGTATTTTTGTCCGGTTATTAGAGGTGTTCGCTTATGACAGAGTTACACATTTTTGATAGTTTATTGTAGTTGAAAAATTATATTAAGAGTAGACTGCTTCAAATTAGATTGGTATAATTTCAGCTGTTGGGTTTCAAAATGATTTTCAAATGTAGCAATATGAATTGTTAAAATACGTCAAGAAACTTTAAATCTTCGAAACTTCACGCACCGAACCTTTTTTCCTTTCAAACTCTTTTAAAATTTCCATTTTCTTTTTCTTTAATTGATAAAAATAATTTTTTTCCTGTGCCATTTTGGGACACGAGCTAAGCAAACAACTTCTTCAAATAAACAGCAATTTATTTGCTGTCTTCAGCGCATCAGTATTTACATTTGAGTTAACAGGGGAATGACCAATATCATTGATACTAAACCTATGTACAGACGATTGTCAGATCTTACAATATTGTCAGATCTGGCAATCGAAAATTGCCAGTACAATATTCCTTGTCAGTTCACACGGTTGTAAGAAAATCTTACAATTTATTGCCAGACGCTTGTATGGCAATAAATTCATCTGACAAAATCGTCTTTAGAAAAATTGTCAGTTCACACGGTTATCATATGCACAAATGGTTAGATCTGTTGTTATGCGTTGCCAGACTTAAAGCATTTGTTAGAAATTGTTAAATATTTATCGTTTGTGTTTGTGTTAAATGTAAAAAGTGAAAGTTTAAATTATTATGGACCATAAAGATGCAACTGCAATGATTTTCTCTGTACATATTTTATTATAAATTTCTTCTTTAAAATGAAGCGTGTGCAGTGTTGCCCATAGAAAGAATTCTCTTACAATGACGCCATTGTCAGATGCATAAACTTCGCACATCTGACAATATTAAAATGTCTGACAAATATCTGGCAATAAGTGCATTCGAGAACTCAAAAATTTGTACAAATTTTTACTATTTTTTACTGGATTGCGTTCGAGTACACAAAATCCAGTAAATGAGAGGTCGAATTGAGAGAGAAAAATCACAGTTCATTTACTGAGTAAATGCAAATTTTTACTGGACAAATTTTTGCCAGTAAAATCCAGTAAAATGAAACCATATGTCTTTAAATATTAACCAGCAATAGCAAAGGGAAACAAAAGTTTTTGGTTTTTGATGAAATTTTAAAAATAACAAAAAACAAATGTATTAAGTTATGAACAATATTGCATTTATTTAAGTTTGATGCCAGAAAAATATAAGGGTATGTTTTATGTATTCCACGGGAAATTAAAACGTGTGGAATTTTCATAGAATTGTTGGAAATATGTATTTATAAAAACAATTTCCCAACGATGTAATTTCACGTGAAATGCAGAACATAACCGATTGTTTTTAAACATGAATAAAGAAAGTTAATAGATTTTTATAGTTAAATTTTTGTTTATACATATAGTCGGACGGTTACTGTTTCCCCGCATGGAACATTCAAAAAATTTTTAGTTATTGATCGATTAAATATGATTAATGTGTACATTTCTTAAATTTGTTTTCAGTTTTTCGATATCTTGAATATATTAGGATATATAAAGTTATTTTCCCATTGTATATTTCTCTTAATAAATGCACTCATTGGAACTACTTGAAAGGAAGTGAACAATATTGTTGTAATGATTGGTATAAGCGGCAACAAACATTTTTGTCTTTTTCTGTACATTCTAATTATTCACGTCGAGCATAAAAAGCTTAGAA
The DNA here is from genome assembly GCA_949987645.1 of Tachina grossa. NCBI lineage: Eukaryota > Metazoa > Arthropoda > Insecta > Diptera > Tachinidae > Tachina > Tachina grossa. Next base: position 233,232,134 of record OX465274.1, on the reverse strand, counting down.
ACTTTAACGGCCTGACGCGTGATGTCGGCAAGTAAGCTATAGAAAGTTTCTTGTCGGCATCGTGGGCCAGGCCCGTAAGTTCAAATAAAAACATATGTATCTATTACTTTTATTATTTAAGAAAATATACTATGGTGTATTTTCTATAAAACTAATGAAAAAAACATTTTTCATCGATTTTCTCAAAACCATATAATTTTTCCATGCGGCTAGCCAGTAACTACCCAGCAAAAAATCTGATTTGGAAGCACTAAGAACTGAGGGAAGCAATGTAATGTTTACTTGATCACAAAAGCTTCGAAAACTGCTTCTGAAAAGCACTAACATAAGGCAGGCTCTCTAACAAAATAGAGGAAAAAGTAAAACAAAAAAATTTGCAAGCTAGTAACTTTTGCATCTGAGTACATAAAAACTATAGCCCAATTCACAATCTTGTGCAAATGGTCTTGCATCGTTGCCTGTGCAAAATGGTATAGTATATTGATACTCACCACTTAACAATTCTTAGAAGTTAATGTTAAAGTTAGCTATTTTATGTTAGGTGGAGACTATAGCATTGCACAGATACAACTGTTTGCAATAGTTTTGCCTGTTTTTTGGTTCTGGTATGAACAAATATGTTATTTATTGTTTTCTGTTACTAGTTGTAAATGTTGATTTTTTAAACAATTATTGTATGGTTGGGCAATGAGCAAATGAAAATAACACATTTTTTTTTTTTGGTTTTCTAAGACAAATAAGATACATAAAACTGCTTTTACCATAAGTGCCTTATGATGTGTTGAGAAAAAATGTAATTGGCTGATGAATGAAGGAATGAAAGCAAAATTGCACATACATATGTAAGTAAATGATACATGTACATGAAACACATGCATTTGTAATTACTCTCAGAGCAAAATTGTCTCTTTCTCTCTCTATACTTTGGCTGCGCCACAAAATAACATAACGAACGTCCGCACATACATCTGCACATCATGTATTTGTTTTAATAGTGGTTTTTTCATATATTTATATTACAATATGTATTTTTTGAGCAAAAACAGATAAAACAGTTGCTCAGCAGCAATACAATAAGCAATTGTTATTTGTTTTCAATTGTATTTTAATTTGGAAAAGCACGCACACACAATAACTCTTATACTAGTTCTGTTGCTCACACTACAATTATATGGTACATACCATGGTATATTTGTTTTGGCTATACAAACGAGTATACAAATGCATTTAGTCCAACCCTAGGACATAAACTTCCTTTTTTCACATATTTGGAGTAGTTTTGGCGTATTCCTACTCCTCTTTGGAGTATTTACATACATGTATGGAATAGTCGCATTATCTGCAGACAATATACAAAACTATACATACATATATATTATTGCTTCTGTGAAGCACTTTTGTATGCAAAAAATTATGGCTTTTTGGAAGCTGAATAAATTGCTTCTAGATGGCTCATCTCGCACAAAAAAAATCTCATTATTCCCTAACATTATCTCCCTTACTCGCGGTCTCCACTAGGGTTGGACTAAGTGGTCCAAATTTGCATTACATCGGCCTAACCCCAAAACTACTCCATATTGCATTGAATGCTTGTGTGAAAACAACATGATCCATGACTGCATTACATGGACCATGATGTAACTAGTCTGTTTCATCTCTATTGGACCACGTAGTACAATATTATATTGAGGTTTTTTTTGCATATACATACATATGTATAATTTTTTAGCGCCAAATTGTCTATCAGCTGTTGTGTATATTTTACTGGATTTTACAATTTTTCCGTTCGCGTACTTTTAGGTGCAAACTTTTTTATTGAGAGTAATTTCTTTAAATTACTCAGTATTTACTCAGTTACTGGATTTTACTGGAAAAGTACTCAAACGCACCTAATAATTTTACAATGTGTTCACACGATTGTAAGATGTCTGACAATTTGTTGTCAGCTGCTAGTCTTGCAATGGCCTAACAATGCTTTCTCTGGCAACGACGTCTGAAAAAAATTTTCAGTTCACACGGTTGTAAGAAATTTTGAGCACATTTTACTGGCAATATTGTAAGATCTGACATCCGTCTGTACATAGCTTCATACAAATATGAATCAGAGTTGAATAAAGAAAGACCTACTATTTAAATACAACTCTTGTTGCCGTGTTTCACCTCTTCTGTCCGCCTATGATAGGTATTTAAAACAATGGCGCATAGTCATAGTCATAAACAAAGTACACTTTAAGAGTTCAAAACCAGTATTGCCATACAAAATACTGTTTTTAAGCTCATAAAGTATACTTTGTTTTGACTATGAGTATGCGAAAATATTTTTAAAAATTAGAGTTATTAGAGTGTCCGGTTATGGGAATACATTTTTTATGGAAAAATTAATGAACGTGTTGGGTCTACAAAACTTGTGCGGTTATAGGAGTTTTCGTTATGAGAGGTTTCACTGTATATTTTTTCCCAGAATAGTGTGAAAATAAGTGAATTTTGGTTTTAAATTTTAATTCCGAAATAGTCTATAATTGAATCCGCTGAGTATAAAAAAAATTAACTACAACTTTTTACTGTGTACAGACACACACACTCTTAAAAATGCATTTCTAATACTAAATTTCCTTTAGAAGTAAATTAATAACCCATTCGGTTTTTAGTTCTAATCCTGCATCTAACACCAATTTTTTTCTACGAATCCTGCCACTGTTTACATTTGCAAACACTCTCACTTTCCCACGCTTTTCGTTTTGTATTTGTTATTCTAATATTTTGTGTTTATGCTTTGTGTTTGAAAATAGCGTTACCATTTTACCCTCCATTACCACATGCAAGTAGTTCATATGTATTACAAACTAAAATCAGGAGAAATTTATGCAAAAGCAATATTTTTTTAGTGGCAACACTGCAAAGTGGAAGTTAATTTTTAAAATGTTGTCAACAAGTTAAGTTATAGAAAAAATGGCGTTGCTTCAACTTTTAGTGCAGAATCGCCAAGCCAAGTAGTTAAAATTAAACTTTACTTGTATTGTTGGTATATTTATTTTATAAAAGAAATTTAATTTATGCTCAAACTTAGCCCTGAAATTAGCTTTTGTGTCATTTCTCAATATTATTTTTATGTACATATACTTATACAAAAAATCGGCCGAAGTTTAGTTTATAATTTCGAATAAAAAATTAAAAAAACTAATTGCATCGAAAAAATTAATATTAAATTAAAATTAAAAAAATAGAGACCAAAGATGTATAAAAGTATATGCATTATATTATATTAACCCAATTCACAATCTTGTGCAAATAGTCTTGCATCGTTGCATATGGAAAATGGTATATACATTGATACTCACCACTAGGAATTGTTAAGTGGTGAGTATCAATATACTATACCATTTTGCACTTGCAACGATGGAAGACCATTTACACACGATTGTGAATTGGGCTATTATGTAAATCTAGATTAAAGCAATCAAAAAGGTGTGATAAAAATTAAAAATAATTATTTTTTCACAGTCCCAACTTTCTTTTCCATAACTATTTGCCATTCATGTTGTATGTCTTTAATACTATATATGTATGTACAACAATAAAATGAAAAGAAAAATATACTTTCTTATACATACCCAGCAAGAAATAAAAGGAGTACTTCCTTACGAACCACTTTTCAATTACTTCGAAAGTATCTTATACATATTTTTAGATGTTAAAGAAGTTATTTTTAACCACATTTCAAATAGAATTTTAAATCACTACTTTGTTTTCAGCAAAGTCATTGCTTTTTGACTCAAGCCAAATACAAATGATTTTTTTTTACATTTAAGGCTTTTCAAATCAAAAAAATTGCATTATTAAAAATAACAATGGAATAAAATAACAAAAAGTTAAAAAATTGAACCTTTTTTCTTTTCAAACCATATAATTACAAGTAAATAAAAAGCAATTTTTAACTACTTTTTTGAAGTAAATTATTTTCACTCCCGAATTTCGGATTTTTATGGCATTAAAAACATGATTTTTATTGAGTTTAAAAAGTGTTAAAAACAAACCACTTCCTTCCAATGACACGTCAATGTAAAATTCATTGGTTTTTTACCTAAATTTGAAGTGGTTCGATTCAGTAGATGTGGTGCTTTTTCTACTTCTTTTTCCTCACTTTTTTTGCTGGGTATGTCTTCGAAATCGGTGAATAAAATTTAACTAGATATACCAAACGGACGACACACTCGTCCGTATTCTAGAATCAAAATGTAAATAATTTAAGATTCAAAGAAAATGTATCTAAACTTCATAAAAATTCATTAAAACACAGCCACAATACAAACTTAAATACATATGCAAGCATAATTAAATAATACATGAAATTAAAAAAACATAAACAAAATCCCTTTAACCAAGTTAATTCAATTTATTCAACTCTCTTCCTTTAAGTATTATGGCTTTCATACAACAACAAATAAGAGAAAAAAATTGTTAGATCGAGAGAAATACTACAAACCCACACACACACTCATGGTTTTTTTTCTTTATTTGCATGTACTAGTAGCAACTTTAAACGCTTATAGCTCCCAAAATACTAAACCGATTTCAATAAAATATAGATTCTGCACATCTGTACAAAAAATCCTTTAAAACCATATAAATCTTTTTAAAATCGGTGCGGTGGTACCAGGGTAAAAGGGATTACAAAAAACATGTTTGCCTATTAATTACACATATATATATATATATATATATATATATATATATATATATATATATATATATATATATATATATATATATATATAGATACAGAAGAGTATTTGATTAATACGAGTAATGCTAGGAACACAATTGGGACGAACGACGAATTTTTCGGTGCGAACTTTCGTCATAGAAAATAAAACACATTTTTTCATATGAAAATGAACACAACACCGCCGTAGAACGAAATTCGTCGTGCGTGACGAACTCTGAGATAGATTTATTTCTATTTTGTACGCCGACGAACGACGAAAAAACAATATTCTCCCCCTCTCTCTTTACATACACAACAACCAGTGTGACCAGAATTTAAAATAAAATTAAGCTAAATAACGTATGTCTTTAATATATTTTTAGAGAATACGCCATTTGGATTAAAAAAGGCTAAAAAAGCTAAATCCGTTTTTAAGAAAGCTAAAAAAAATAAGCTAAGAGCTTAATAAAAATTTTAAAGCTAAATCCAGAAGAAATTAGCTAAATTTAGCTCAAAACTAGCTAATATGGTCACACTGACAATAACCAACTTTATCAATTATAAGAGTTGAATTCGCTGAGTAAGTTCGTCGTTAGTGTGCTTCACACAACGAATTTACGCAGCGAATTCTTATTGACGAATTCGTCGATGTGGACGAAATTCGTCGTTCGTCCCAATTGTGTTCCTGGCATAAGTAGTGGACGAGAGTTTCCAATATAAAGAAATAATTGAGGAGGTCCATAACAAAATGCAACAATTCCACTTGAGCAATTTTTTGAATAAACGAATAACTGTAATTAGACTGAAGAGATTATATATTGGAATTGTTTCATTTTGGTCTGAATATTTAGTTTATGTATTGGGTCACAACAAAACTATAGACCTTTGGTACGTTTTATGAAAATGGTTACATAGATTTTAAGCTGTAGAATTGTATTAAGTAAAAAAATCAGAAAACTAAAAAAATGGAATTGTTGCGTTTTGTTATGGACCTCCAAAATTAATATACATAATACAGTCACTCCAAAAAATTAGCGCTCACTTAATTTTTGAAAATAAAAGTACCAATTATGTTAAAAGGCTGCACTATAAATTAAAAGTAATGATGAGTTGTAACGTTTATTTAGTCTATTAAAATATCTATCACAGAAAACTAAGACGTAAGTTCAAAATAGTTATTTTAAAGCTTTTCAATGAGATTTGGTGGTAAGATAAATAAGTATTTTTCTAATAATTTTGATATTTATGGCAGTCCGAAAATTTTTACTGAAACAGAGTGGAGATTTGTTGTCCGTGAGACAAGTTCCAAGAAAAAAAAACACATATTGGTAAATTGAAAAAGAATAAACACATGTGCGGCGTCGTTTTTGTAACTTGTGAGAAGTTCTCACATCGAGAAAAATAACATAATTATATTTGTTGTCCTATTATATAAAAACTTAAATAAACTTACAAAAAATATCAACATATAATAACAATTTTTCGACTCGAAAAGTTCTCACATTCCTTACAGAAACGAGATACAAAATGTACAGAGAAAAGACAATGAGTAATGGAGATTTACATAATTTTGATAATGTCATAGATGTTAAACAATATGTTAATATTTTAGAGAGGAATCTGCAACTCAGCGTAAATAAAATGGGTGTACCGTCAAACTGTATATTTATCCAGGAAAATGGTCCCAAACATACGTCGTAATACACTTTTTGAATTTTCATTTTAAAACTGTCTTTAGCTAATGTCAGATCTAACAATATTGCTAGTAAAATGTGCTAAAAAAAACTTCTAACAACAGTGTCAGTACATTGCTAATGAACCAGCTGACAACAAATTGTTAGACATCTGACAAACGTGTTAGCACATTTCGTTGCCATTATTAAGTTATTGTCAGATACGAGTATTTTATTATTGCTAGTTGTGTCAAGTTTGTGCATCTAACAATGACATCATTGTCAGAAAATTCTTTCTATTGGCAATATGTACGGCACACACTTGCTTTTAAAGAAAAAGTAAATTGTTAAAATATAACAAAATATATGCAGCCAAAATCGTTGCATTGCATTTAACACAAGGTACAAACGGTTGATAATTGATCATTTCTGTCACATGCTTCTAGTCTGGCAGCGCAAAATAACAGATCTGACAACCTTTGAATACGAGAAAGTGTGAACCGGAAATATCCTGACGTACGATATTGTCAGATAGATTTATTGTCATACCAATCATCTGGCAATAAATTGTAATATTTTTGATTGTCTGTGCATTTGTCAGCACATTGCCAGATCTGACATAAGTGTAAGATCTGAAAATCCTCTATATAAAGCTAAAGTTCTGACCTGTGTTACACTGACTACACATTTGACATTTATTTTGTAGTCATTTTGTAGTGTCATTATTAAAATGTGTACAATGCCATTCACAATTAGTTTTTTGTTTGTAACGCAATGCCACACAACGATAAATGACAAACGTTGCCACTAGTAGACACTATGCAATGTCACAATATGACATATTATTATAACAGCCTTACTTATTAAAATTATTAAGGCTTTATAAAGGCTTAATAAGCGAAATTTTGTATGAAAACCTGTTTTAAAAACCTCAATAATTTTTATAAATAAGGATGTTAATATTCTGAAAAAAAATTTTATTATAAATATTTAATTAATTATTAATAATTCCTTTTCATTCAATCACACACAGTCTTACTCAAATCAGAGCACTCGTTTAAAAAAGTTTTATTAATTTTTTCCTTATTCTGTAAAGCAAAACAAAAAATAGAGCAACGACATTTCCATAAATACACTGTTTCAGTCCAGACTAGCAATTTTTTTGCAGCAACCTTTTCGTTTTTAGTGCAAAGGAACGATATAGAAATATAGAATGTAGATATTTCTATTTCAACACTCTCCTACATGTGGAAGAATTGCTGCAACAAAAATTGCAAGTCTGGACCGGTAGTGCGATTCAGTAACTTTTAACGATCCGACAATCGTAATTTTTGTCCACACATTTTGTCGCTTGCAATAACGATTGTGTGCTTCTGTAACTTCTTTTCAACGATAGTACGCAGCTGATATTCTCTGTTGATTTTAGTCGACAAAATTAACAGCACATAAATTATTGTAGCTTAAATAACGACACAGCTGACATTTACCTACAGCGAATATCGTTAAAAATGTTGCTGAATAGCAAATTCTAAAAATTTTCTTCATAATTATTTTAATGATGCGATTATCGTTAAAAAAAAAGTTAGTGAATCGTACTACGGATCTTATTCTTTCACGTTTCAGTTCATGTGTTGACATCAGCAATATTTTTTATATCATTTTAAGCAAACCAGAAATATATGTAATTACGCTTTGCAAAAACTGTTTCAAAACTATTTTCAGATATGAATGAAATCATAAAGAAGAATTTCTAGAATAAAATAATAGAATTATTGGTAAATAAATTTTATTTCAGCTTTAGGTCTTTTGTAAATAGAAAGCAACTTTATTTATTTATTTCCTGAAGAAGCTAAACAAAGTTGCAGCGAAATATCAATAAATAAATAAAAAATAAATCTATTTAGAAAAGACCTAAAGCTGAAATAAAATTTGTATATAATAAATAAAAAGGTCGAATAAATTATTATAATATTATTATTATAAAAGACTTGAAGAAACTTTAGTCAAACGTGCTATTATATCAAAATATCCATTATGTATGTAACTAATTCACAAATATTCGACAGTTGTCAAAAAAAAAAAAAAAAAAAAAAATACAATAGAATTTAAAATGATCATGTAATTACATATAAGACAATTAATTAATTCATTTAAATAAGTGTAATATTTTGGATCTTTTTTTTTTTAAGATACAATAAATGTGTATGTATACTAAATAATTTTTATTGATAGTTAAGCATTATAACTTTTAATGTCATTGTTATTTTACTCGTAGAACTAATAAGTGTATGATCGTACAGATATACACACTAATGTATGATCATTCAGCACTACTGTAATAGTTTGTAATCATAGTTATATATGTAAGTAGACATTCGGAAGTTATAGTACATACATACATATTTTTCCGAACAACTTAAATGCAATATACCAGATGCGTAGATGCAAAAATAAATGCGAAATTATTATTATGTATATGTATTTTTTTTAATTAAAAATAATTATTTCTTTATTAGATTCTTATATTAATTTAACATACATATATATATGTATGTATGTATGCTCACATTATTCGTGAAGCAGACAACCAAAAAAAAAAAAATTAATTTGCATTTGGCATAACTATAACCTTGTCTGCCAGAAAGCTGTGTACAGAAGCAGACAAAAATATTCACACAGCACCTCACTTTAATTTTGTACTTTAATATTTTTCAGACGAAAAGACCTAGCGCAAACTAATGTTCCATAAATTGTTTGTTAACTTACTACTTGTTTAAAAACAGAGGGAAACTAGCCATTCCTACATTGTTACATTATTAGAAATGTATTAATTTATAATTTAAAGTACGAGTACCATTTTAAGTGGACAAAAGTGTATTCACACAAATGATAATATTAGTGCTAAATACACAAAAATCTATATTTTTGATATATGACAATGCATTTTATTGTGTAATATGGACAAAGAGTAGTAATAAAACATTTGATGACAAGTTAAGTTTGACAAATTGTTTTTGAAAGACTCAGTTTTGAAAAACGATCCATAAACAGAAGAAAATAACAGCAGATGAGAGAAAACCATTTTAGAGCTCATTGAACAAAAAAATTATGTGCGGAAATTAGAAAAATAGTGAAAAGGAGCCAATTTTACTGTAACCAATATTGTAAAAGTATTTAAGACCCTTTCAAGCTTCTCAACTTCCCACCTACTGACCGACCTCGGAAGCTTTCATTAAAAAAAAATGCTGATTGTAAAAAAAATATGAAATATCCAAAAATTATGTCTATTAAAGTGACAGCAGAATATCTAGAATAGATTAATAACGAAATCCCTCGCTCTCAAACTTCTTTCAGCGACACAGTGATTTCATAAAGTAATACCGCACGCTGTGTGAATACTTTTGTCCACCTGAATTCGTGCCTTGAAAAGAAATTTTGTTTTTGTTTCGCTTAAGCAACATTTTAAATTCTAGTTTTTCTCCTATTCAATAAATGACTTTGTTTAAAACTTATCGGCCAATGTGTTTATATTATTTATTAGCTCGAAATCAAAGAATAATGCTGTCTGAATAGTTTTGCCCGGGACTGTACATAGGTATGTAAATGCATATATCTCGCACTGAATATGATATGATATAAATTTATATAACTTTTAAACTAATTGATATCCCATTTCAAAACTTTTATACTATTTTAATGAAACCCTAAGGCAATTTTAAATTGGCTTAAGTATATAATAATGGTTTAAGACCTTGCAGTGCTGTGATTGCATACATCGATTTTATAAAATTAGTTGCTTTGTATGGCATCAGTTTCTGTCTCAACCTATACCAACCTGCAATCGTCTTGATTGAACCAAAGACTTTCTTACAAGTACGATAAAGATAGCTAAACATACATATATGTATGTATTAGGAGTCGCAGAACAAAACGTGCCTTTTTGATAATTGCAAAGCGATTGAAAATCAAAGATTTTCAAAGTACGTTTTGTTTAAAATAAAATGCAAAATGTATGGTATGCGTATTTTCGATGTGGAAACATCGTATATTCGAAATATATTTACATATTTAAAACAACTTCTGTAATAACAACTCGATATATTTACCGCTGTTGTGATTTTTTTAACTTATGCTTCTTTCGTTTTCCAGTATTTAAATTTCAAAACGTCTTTTGTATTTCTTCCATCTTTAAACTATATTTTTTATACTCTATGTTATATTTAGTCCCCCATATTCATAAAATTTGAATCGAATTTGAAATGTATTTTATTTCAAATTTTCTATACAAAATTTTCCTAAAATGAATTTAAAATTCATTTTATTTTTTTAAATATGAGGGAATAATTTTCAAATACCAGATAATAATAAAATTATTGCAAATAACGAACACAGTAGTATTTACATATGTATGTATACCAGATTAAACTATTTCATTTAAAAATCAAACAAGTAATAAAAGTAAGATATGTTAATCTACGTGATTCGAGAAAATCTCGATATTTTCCCATCTCTAGTTGTAATGAAACAAACAGAAATAAATTGTTATAAAAAAACTACATACGTTTTGTTAAAAAGAAAAGAAATATTATACAAATAAGATTTTTTCCAATAGAACCTAGCTAAATTAATACAAAGCCATCAAAAAAAAAAAACGTTTTCTAAAAAAATTAAAAAGCACGTCTTGTTCTGCTCTGCGACTCCTCATATGTAATTCGATATAACCAGTGTTCGTTATAATCGAATTGAACCGTAGTAGGAAGTGTATGTGTGTACATCAAAATATATATGTAGGACAACATACATACATATGTATGTATTCAATCTTACGTTTTTGTATATAAATAAGAGTAGATTTACTGTTTTTAGTCTTTTAAAAAATTATCAATTGTATGTACTCGTATAGCAATAGATACACCAACAAAAACAAACTAAAATATATGTAATACCATCGAGACGTAAGATGACTTCTTAAGGTAGAATTAGTAAAATCGTATCATTCTACTTTACAGCTTGCCGTATCGTTCAACTTTGTGCACAAGTTATAGAAAATGTAACAGTTTACACAGAACATTTTTTTTTTGTTTGGCATTAAATACGGCGTTTTTGACATTCGCTACAGAAAAATCTGTTTTCTGCAGATTCCTACGTCAGCAGTGCTACCACCACATATTTTATAACTAGTAACATGCATTGTATATGGTACGGTTTTTGTCAGCTGACACGCAACATCACGATACGATTTTACTAATTCTACCTTTACATAAATATATACATACATAAGTACATATGTATGTACTTATGCAATTACATGCTGCACATTACTATGCAGTATTTGTTGGCAATAACGAATTTGTTGGTAATAAAAAAAAAGTTACGAAAATAAAAAAATATTGTTTTCTTATATCAGATAAAGATATCAGTATGTACCTACATATTTAAGTATTTGCAGGTGTGTAAAAGGTCAAAAGTAAAAGAAACGTAATGTTAAGGTGGAAGTATTTACATACCACGCGTTACGCGACAACGCTTTTCTGGCTTGTTAAACGTTTAACGCTATACAAATGGAAAGTTACACACCAAGCTTTTAAGGATTTTTTAGTTGTAAAATTTAAAGCCTTTGCCGGCTATTTTTTTGTCTTGCAATTAGGTTTTATTTTTCTTTAAATATTTAATGCATTTTTTTATCCATTGTTTAATAAAAAAAATTAATTTCTAATCATATTGGTGTATGTTAGCTTATGAATCTGACAACACTAGCTGTCATTTTGTATACAACGCGTGAAAGTTGAAGAATGTTCAACTTTTTGCGAGGTACGCGCGTCGCGAACTTCTCTAGGTAACTTGCCTTATGAAAACACACTATTTCAACTTTTTTGACAGCCGCGTGTATCGCATTAGCGCATTGAACGCGTGTTATATACTTCCACCTTTACAATAAACGATACTTTGGGCGGTGCAAAATAAGATCCCAAGAAATTGGGCATCAAGCTTCTAAATAAATAATGGCCCCAGGGTTTACACAGAAAACAAAAACACGAACATTTTTGGGTGTACTTGCACTTATTTTTGGGATATATTTTCATTTCTTAATGTTAGCCCAAAAAAAGGGAAATGAAATGAACCCCAAGTAAATGTTTTCTGTACTTTACAAAAAGATGATTTTTGAAGCGTGGCGATCTGGCTACTCTCCGTAAATTGACATATGAGGACGTAGAGTGCCATAAAGGCTGAAAGCCGGGGCACAATGAATCCGTCATGCGTTAAACTTCGCCTTTTTCAGCTGACAGCTAAGTTGAAATACATGGTTTCTTATGAGGTCTGATACATTCAATACGTGTCCGTCAACGCAAAGTATAAAATTTGGTCAACTTTTAACTTTTTGTGTACGTTGAGTAGTTTGACAGATATTGGTTGATTTTTTTGGTATGTTCTGATTTGGATTTTTGTGTATTGTGGGAGCAAAAGTAAAATTAAACAAAAGAAATAAACGAAATAAATACAAAAAGTTTAATTTAATAAATAAAATGGAGAATCGACCTATTGAAGCTGTTCAAATGCTTCCGTCAATAAAGTACTCATTGTGCCAACCTTCTCCGTCGTTCCGTTAATGTCAGTTGAAAAAGGCGAAGTTTAACGTATGACGGATTCATTGTGCCCTGGCCTTGAGTCAAATAGAATTTGTCATACGTTATACTTAACTTGTTTTAACTGACATTATTGCATTAACGGATGAAGCCAACGCAATGAATAATTTGTTGAAAAAAGGTTTTTCCCCATTTATTTTATTTATTTCTTTTGTTTACGTTATTCTTGCTGTCACAAAATACAAAAACCTAAGTCTAAACATACAAAAAAAACCAAGTAATAGCTGTCAAACAATTACAACGTATGCTAAAAGTAAAAAGTTTCCCAACTTTTTTACTTTGTGTTGACGGAGACGTACTGAATCTGACATGGCTCATAAGAAACCCTGTATTTCAACTTAGTTGTCAGTAGAAAACGTATGACTGACCTTTTGTGACTTGGCCTTGCACAGCAAATCTAAAAGTGTAAATAGAAATGCAATGCATAGTCTGTTTTGCTCAACAGTAAGAAAATTTTAAAAACTTGAAATTAGAACAACTGCACATTACAATAATTTTGTTTAGCAAATGTATGTTAATGAAAAATTAGTGTAGCATATGAAAACTGAAATTTTCATAGAACGATGGTTTTTCGTCTAGAAAATAAAAAACCAAACAAAATCACAAAATATTGATATTTTTAATAACAAACAGTAAAAATATCTAGAATTTAGCAAAAAAAAAAAAAAAAAAGAGCAAACAAAGTTTTTAAAAGTAACTGAATCAATAACTCGTAAAATACTTTATACGTTCGAATAACGTTTTGAATGTTTAAGTTTCTTTAGTTTGTAATTTATACGTCGGCAAGAATGGTATATAGTAAGTCCACTTCCACCTGAAAAAGAAAAAAAAATGTATAAGCAAAAGTTAAAGTATTGAATAATAGTTATAATTTATTACAACAATAATAATAATAAATAAGATAGGATAGAATGAAATGAAACAAGTTATGGACGAAGACCAAGAGGTAAGTAAGTTACGGCATTCGATATTGATCGAAAATTCAAAATATTTCCATACACTACATACATGTCTCCTACACTCAAAAAAAAAAAAAACTAACTAAAACTTTGGAAAATTTTCTAAATTTTAATAAAAAAAAGTTGTCGTATGGCGCCAAAGCTGGTTTTTACTTGAAACCAGTAAAATATTTACTAAATTTCTACTTCATGAATGAACTAGTTAATAGTAATTATATTTTTATATTTGAGTAAAATTTTTCTAAAATTAAGTAAAATTTTCCCATAAAATTCGGAGCTTTGCAAAAAATTTTTTTTAATATTTCATCTCAAATTTAGTAAATTTTTCAAAGTTTTTTTATGTCTTTAATTCTGGTACTTTTTTTATTTTTTATTAAATTCTATACAACATGGTATGTTTTTTTATTATACCTTCATATTCATATTATATTCTTTATAAATTCACCATACATACATATTAATTCCTTGAGAAGAGACAAGTATTGAACCAACAACCTTTTGACTGATAGGCAAGCACTCTAACCAATTGCCTAACAGTGCAGCCTGAATAAGCATTGAAATTTTTGAGTTTTAAAATTTTATTTTATTTTCAAAAAAATATATTTCAAGTTCAAATATTCCTCGGAAGAATGAAAAATTTACTTAAATTTTTTGCTTAATGCAAATAAAAAATATATTCTATAATTTAAAGAAAAAATACTTAAAATTGGTAAATATTTTTCTAAAATTTAGAATACCTTTTTATATCTTTCGAGTAAGTCAAATTTGATGAACTACTCAGGAGTAAGTTATTTCCTGAAATTTACTTTTTAATTTAAGACGAGATTGACTAGTTCTTAGAATACATTTTCCCGAAACTTTTAAACCATTTTCTAATTTTTGGTACATATTTCCTTTAAGCAAGTAAACTTGTCCTTGAATGTGAGATTTTTTGTGTGTATTTTTGTGAACTATTTTTAAGGATATGAACTTTTAATTTTTTACTCATATTAAGTAATTTTTACTAGATTTTTGTAAAAATTAATTTAAACTTAGAAAAAATTACTTAAATTTGGAATTTTTTTTTCTTAAATTTAGAAACTTTTTTTCCTTAATAATAGTATATGTCTTTTTTTTGAGTGTATCTTTGTACTAATTTTTCTGATGTATGTACATATGTATATGAACTGCTCACTACCTTCCATACTGATATCTTTTTTTACACGCGTTATCATTGCGGGGTAGGTCTTCCTCTCTCACTTCTATCGCCAGATATTCTGAAAGGCCTGCAAATTAATGGATTTTGCTTTTGATTTGATAAAACAAAAACAAAACTCCTTCTGTTCTCCCTTCTCATAGAAGGAAATGTAGAATGTGTATCTTATCTTTTATGCGAAAGAGTCGAGGCATTCTATAAGGCATTCTTTAGCAGTTATATAAGAATAGTAATTGATTAAAAAAAATCCTAAGCGCAGGTATTTAAGAAGGACTTGTGCGTTTTCCCGCAGGGTGGCTATACACACAGCTTAAGAACCATGAATGGAAGTGTGTGTATGTATTGCATTTGCCATGAAAACTAACCAACACATACGTTGGTTGGCAACCGTTTTAATGGTAGAATTAGTCGATTCGTATCGATTTACTTTTGAACTGATCGTATCTTTTAAATTAGGATGTTAGTTAGTCAAAACATGCGGCTCCCAGCGAATGAGTCAGCTGTTTTTCTCTTTGCTTTTTACGTGCGTGTAATGTAATCGAGAAGTTGACGTTTGCTACGTAAAAATCTATTTACTGTATATTTCTACCTAATATACGTTGCGATGCATATTAAATAAAAAGTAGCATGTTTTATTTATACATGTTATAGATTTTGTCAGCACGTTGACTACAAAACTGAAGATACTGGGTTCAATCCCTGTATCCGACAGTCATCAAAATAACAACGTCACGCATTTTTCTGATGTGCATTAGAGTCCCTTTGCATCAGTTGTTGTAGGAAAGTTCAACTAATGAAGGCATAGTCACTGGTCACTGAACTATACCGACTTCAGCAGATGCTAACCCTAATGTAACATCAGAGCGCCCTACTTCGTCGGTATTGTGTAGCAAAATCATCTGCGAAGTAAAATAACCAATAAAATGGCTACTAAACACAGCTTCAAAATTTACTACGCCTCCTTTAACACCAGAAGGCGCTGCAACACTGCATTATTAAAAAAGCGTGCAAAAAGCAGAGTCGTAAAAAAGAATGAAGCTTTCTTCTATCTCTTCCTTCACCACCTGTCTTCTATCACTATCTCTTTCCTAAAGAAGGTAGCACCTAGTAATAGTAGTAGGCATTAATTGCCTAAGTGTTACTAACGATACGAATCGACTAATTCTACCATAACTCTGATGATTTCGTTTTTTTGACATTGCAAAAATACAAACTTACCGTTTCAAAGCATCCATTCCATATGGAAAATCATAGTCTGTGGCGGTACCATCATTGATGTTGTCATCACCAAGAGGCATCTCTTTGGCCCAATTGACAAGTCCACGTTCTTCCGATGTCCCTATACAACAGAAGTTAAAACAATATAAGAATGACTTTTATAAATATGTATATATGTATGGACATTAGAGTGGCCGTTAATTGTATGGAGACCTTTTTTTCTTGATTTCTTCTACTCTCACCCCCCAAATCGGTTCAATTTTGTGTAAAAAAAATACAAAAAAATTTCATACCGATAAGTTGCGTCTTAGGGGGTGCGTCCGGCCCTCAAAGTTGGCCTTCAAGCCGATTTTTCAATGTAAAACCACCAAGAAAAATTCCACGGTGCAAATTGCGGCACTCGCTATCGAACGAAATTACGAAATATCTCAACAGAGTTTATATGGAAATATTTTAAAATTTCGAATCGTATCGAATACCGTAATTTTCCCCCAGAGTCCACTTTGAGTCCATTTTGCATCAAAAATATTTTTTCAAGTCGCAAACTTAAAAACGAAAAGGAGCCTCTAAAATTTTCTATGGACAACAATCACAAATATTTATGGAACATTTTTAATTTTTCAGTTTGGAACCATTTTTCATCAAGCCTGCACATATTTATCTATATTGTATGTGTGTATGTGTGTATGTATATATGTATGTGTGTATGTATATATGTATTTAAAATTACCAGGGATAATATTGTCCAACAAGCAGCCCAACAGTCCACCCACCAAAATTGTGGTACCCAACAGCACGGTCAGTGTTGAATTAACCGTGTCATTTCCAGTTTTAATAGCATCTGGATGTTGTTGTATCCACTTGCATAGCACCATTGGGAAAAAGATCGATAGACCAAGTATGTACAGATTTCGAGCAGACCGTAAGTCCACATATTGTAATGTGGATAGGCCGAAAGCCACAATCATACCAAACATGACACAAAATATTCCTCCAACTACAGAGTCAGGAATGAGTATGAAAACAGCGCCAAACTTTCCAATAACTCCCTGCAAGATCATTATAAACGATGCCCATTGTATGACCCGACGTGATCCGATCTAAATTACACACAAATACAATAACAATTTTAATTATTGTAATTAATTAATAAATGCAGTTGTCAACTAATTAAAACGGATCCTAGTTCCTAATATATATATATATATATATATATATAGCAAATATGTATCTGTGGCAAGAAGGAAAAAGTGCTTAAGTCGAGATAAGGTGATTTTGAGTTAATGGTACCTCCGTAATCTGCATATTCGGAAGTACCCTGATCAAAATTTCAATTAAATTGTGTAATTTTTCAGGAAGTTATAGCACTATGACTTGCGACTTATCTTTTTTAGACTTCTAATCTCATTTGGAATAAAAGCTTAATTTAGGCTATACTTTGGGGTATATTTCAACTTAAATGCATTACTTATAGTGTGTCGAACGATGTTTGCTTAAAAAAAATAAAGGCTAACAGAGAATTTCCCAATTTAACGGTAAAAGAAATAAATTTCTGAAAATCGACATGAACGCTTAAAAGCGCTCTCCTGCAAAACAGTAAAATATGACTTAAGCACTTTTTCCTTATTGCCACAGGTATATCGTTGGTCAAAAGTACGAGTAGTAATAAATTTTTGTGACCAGTATCTGAATTCAGTAACTTTTTGCGAACCGAAAATCGTAATATTTATCGACATATTTATTCGCTTGCGATAACGATAATGTGATTCTGTAGTTTCTTTTTAACGAAAGCTTTATCTTGTTCACCATTTAATTCAATATTATGTGGTAGCTCTGTATAGAAAATGTGAAAATAAGCGAAAAACACAAAGAATAATAAAGAAAAACTGAACAAATTTGATTTTGGGACTAAATTTTTTTTCTCCAACCGACACCTAATATCGTTAAAATTTGTTACTGAATAGCAAAGTCGATAAATTTTCGTTATATTTATTATAGCGATACGATTACCGTAATAAAAATAACTGAGTCCAGGTACAGGTGTATTTTTATAAAATTTTATAAATTCCGTAAAAAACACGAGTCCGTGCCCTAACTACATAAGACCATCGATATGTGCATATGTATGGGGAATTTACCTTCGTTACTCCAATCGCACCAACATTTTCTCCAAAAGTATTTGTACCATTTCCTGCACCCCAAAGTCCGGCTAACACTGTGCCTAGTCCCTCTGTACCAATTCCACGATTTATTGCATGTAATGGTGGCGACTGCGCTTCTACACAGTTAAAGAGAAAAAATGATAAACGTTTGCACACACTTTTTTGGTTATTTTTACCTGACATTTGCGACACTGTAGGATAATAACTTAATGACTCAACTGTGCATGCCAAAACACCGGCAAGCATTCCCAAAACGCCAGATAAAGTAACAGAGGGTACACCAAACTGGCCGGGATATGGAACGTAAAACCATTTCGCATTTGTTAAGACGTTGAGGCGTACATCGGTCCTGGACGGATGACCTTCCTCAAATACATTCGTCAGTGTAAGAATTCCACAGAGTCCCCACATAATCACAATTGTCAGAAGCACCTGCAGGCGTAACGATAGTTTCATTTAAAAGAAAACACAACAACTCTCTCAATATACTTACTGGAAATAAACGAAAGAGCAGAAAGGGACGAAACTCAATTCCATGTCCTTTCCTATAAGCAGGTACAAGTATGGGAACATTTGACATTATTTGCGAAAATAATGTCAGCATAGATGTTGTCCTTAAAAATAAGTTTCCATTTGGATTGACGAAGAAAAAGGGAAAAAACAATAACTTACCCCACAGCTATACCCCAATGTTTTGAAGCCGTTTCCGCGGCGTGTTCGAAAAGCGTTAAACCCACCAGAGATACTGTCGGTACAATGGTTAGGGGAGTAACAAATCGAAGAATTTTACCCACCAAGCCAGTGTAGCCTAAAACGACTTGAACCATAGCTGAAACTGCTATTGCACCCGATAACTCGCGCATCCGTATCTGCCACAACTCCTGGCGACTATCTTCATCCATTTCTTGCATTTCATTTTCAGGTGGACACTTCCACTGTGGCAAGGCTAGAATGGCCAGTGTCGGTACCAGAAACGAAATCGTGCCACCTTGTACAATTGGCAATCGTACACCCCATGTCGCCTGAAAATATGTCACTATGCCAGTTACAAATATCATTGTCGAAATGATAATACCACGATTTGGATCCTCGTCGGACATACAAAGCGCTGGCGTTAATATAAAAGGTATCGAAACTATGGCACCAATCATAGTCAGATAATGCTGAAAAGCTAAAAATATACTCAAATACCATGGCGGATTGTCGTTTATGCCGTAAAGAAGTTTCGATGTCTCCTTCCCATTAACGTCCTTTCCATTCTGGGAATCATTTGCTTTTGTCTCATTTTGCGAAATCTGCAAAAGAAACATTTACGCACATTGATTAGAGTGACTCAAATTGTATGGAACATAAACAAATACGAGCAAGGTTGGGACAGATATCAAAACATTTTTCCGCTACAATTCTTAAGGTGGGTGAATCGGGCAGGACCAAATTGAGACTTAAGAAAATTAAATCGACTTCAAAAATAAGAATGGCTATTTGAAATCGCTGCAAATCATATTAGAAAATTCTGGAGTAGAATCGTCGCTTTCGATAACTAGCTGATTCGAACCAGGGATGGCATTGAGAATTTTCAAATTGCATCAACAACTTTCCAAAATTGTACTTTTTGGACCTTAATTGTACTAAAAGAATTTTTTAGTTCAAGTTTCACACTTTTATTTGTTTTTATTAAATTAATCGACTTTTTTCTGGCTACCGAATCGTTTTCACAAATTTTCTTATAAGGGGATGTTAAAGCATAGAGTTTGGAAGAAAAATTATTTGGAAATGGACGAGTTCATATATTTTGACTTTGCCGCTGCGTTTTGCTTTCACAAGACTGTTTTCAAGTGAGAAGAATATGAGTTTCATCGTACATAAGTGAAAATTGACATATGCAATCGTTTGAAAAGAAAACTGGAGAGATTCCCTAAATGTACTAAATTAGTCATTGGTGTACTATTGCACTTTCCGAGTTTGAATAGTACCAAAAAAAAAAAGTACAATTGTACCAACTTTGCTATCGCTGATTCGAACACGTTTCTTCAGTTTAAGATTATGGCATTCGCTATCGGCAAATGTAATAATATGCGTCTAGTTATCATTATTATTGTCAACGACTTCGAATAGAAGTACAGGTAACATATATAAAAATATCTAGGCCAGGCCAAGTTCCGGCCAATGCACGCAGTGTGTATACTTACAGGAAGACATTCAAGCTGTTTTTACCCCCCTCATAACTTTGTTCCCCGCGACCGTAAAATTATGAAATTTAAATCATAATTAGAATAAATTCATATTACCTCATATGCGAAGTTTAAAAGCTTTACAATGAAAGGTTCCGGAGATATGGAGGTGCAAAAAGTGCATATTTTAAGACATACTCACTGACCACTGACACACTAATCAAATTGATGAAGCACTTCCGCTATAGCTAGAGAGCTAAAATTTGGTACAAGAGTAGATATAGGTGAGCAATGAACCAGAAAAATCTGAAAACCCAGAAATTTTAGCCAGGGGGGCGAGGCTACGCCCATAAAAATTTAAGCTTGTTCTAGTGAGCTGAAATTCAAAACAGAGCTAGGTCTAGGTAAGCAAACAAATAAAAAAATCTGAAAATCCGGAAATTTTATCCAGAAGGGCGGGGCTACGCCCACAAAAGTCAGAATTAAAAAAGCAAATCTAAGGCGCTTAATGGAAGCTATTTTATTGAAATTTGACACATATACTGCGATAATGCAAGACTATAAATTTTTTATTAAAAAAGTAGGCGTTGGCACGCCTATACAATTTAAACCTCATTTTCGTGTACTACGGCTCAGGATATTTAGATGTACCATATATGTATGAATTATTATCCGTTTGCAGTGAAACTTGACACGAATAATAAGCACTGGCCCAAAAAAATCTTGAGTTTGAAAATGTGGGCGGGGTTACGCCCATAAAAATTAAAAATTAAAAGTTGCGCTAAGGAGCTGAAATTTGATACAGAAGTAGGTTTGGGTAAGAAAACAACAAGAAAACCTGAAAACCTGAACATTTTAGTCAGAGGGGCGGGGCTGCGCCCATAAAAATTAAAAATTTTAAAGGTTGCGCTAAGAGAAAAATCTGAAAATTCAGATTTTATATTACACCCTTACGGTTACAAATTTATATAATACATAACATATTTCTGTGTTAGGTATTGTACCAAACAAGAACTTGGTCAAAATTTATATCTCACTACTTTTAATGGCCGAAATTTTTGATAGGAACTTGGCCTTTTTTCACATTTATGTTTTTGTGAGGATTTTATTTAACTGAATCTAAATTATTTTTTTAAGCTTCTTAATGCACATTTATGAGTACGGTTAAATTTTTTTTTTTTTATTTTATTTTACGGGCAATTTTAAATTTTCAGAGCTTAGAATGTGAACTCATTCAATCGCTAATTTTTGACACAAAGCTATGATCAAACCCATGTAATTTAAATGGATTTGATCATAATTGTGGCAAAAACGACTGAATAGAATGAGTTCGATTCCAGTATTACTTGTAACCCAAGGTTGTAAGTACTTGCCTCCAATGACAGCGCCATGTTAAAGTAATGAGCTAAAACGCCAAACTAGACGTGTGTAAATGATGTTATTCATATGTTTATTAGCAATTTAACTCATTACTTTGCCATCGAAATTTTTGTTGAATATATACATACACATCGAGCCATAACGGCTAAAAAAGCTTAAGCGACACTTTTTTTTACTTTTTTGACGAAAACTGATTATTTACTATCGGATATAATCGATTTTATTAAGCTTAAGCTTTTTTGGCGGTTACGGCACTATGTGGTGTACATTTTATTATTTTTTAATTGCTTCATATAAGCTTTTTGATATTCTTTCTCAGTGCACCGTAAGAATTTAACTGCAAATCGTTAAAACTTTAAACAGGGGCCTAATTTCTGCACTCGTGTTCGAAATTGCATTAGAATAGAAATTAATTTCGATAGCAAGAAATTGCCCGATGATGTCACTCGATACCATGCGAATCGAGTTTTTGATTCAGGTGTTGGAAAAAGGCAAATAAATTAATTTCACAACACTGAATAAATTGTAAGCAAAAACCGATGTTTGAATATATATATATATATATATATATATATATATATGTATGTATTTGTGCAAAATCATATGTATGTACTACATACACACATACATATATGCAAAAAAAGAAAAGAATATAAATGTTATTTTCTTATTTATTTAATTAATAACTTAATAATAATTAATTAGTGGAAAGGTGGAAAGTTAGAAAATAGAGCACTATTCACATTTTCGATTCTTTTATTGTTTGAACAGAAACAGTCAATTTGTTATTTAGATGCTCCCAGAGTTGGTTGAGTTTTTCTATTTTCGCTGAAAAGTGTTGAACAAAACATTGGCGGTATTCGATGTTTGATGCAAATGTTCTTGCGTTAGTGCAAATGCACTATTCTTATTCATATACATATATAAATAAATAAGTAAAATATTGAACTAAAATTTTCTTTCCCTTCACTTTTTGTATGTTAAAAGTTATTTCGAATGCATTTTTGCTTGCGAGTAAAAACAAGAACGGTTGCAATCGATTACATGTACATACGTTGTCAAATGCTGTCATTAGAAATTTCTATATGTGTTATTCGAAATCGAATGAGAAAATCCCAAAAGTTAAAAAACTCGCACGTTCGAGTAATAACACGCTCAAAATCGAATGCGGCAATCAGGCCCCAGAAAAAATTTTGAGAAATTAATTCTTAGTTTTGGCAATAAAGACATTTTATATGAAAATAAATACATATTTATCTGACAGACTCCTGCACAACATTTTGTAAGCAGGATAGATAGTTATGTGTTTAAAATTTACACTGTAAATATGTACCAAATACATACATACATACATATGTATGTACATATCGTTAGCTAAAATGCGAAAGGCATAATGGTAGGTACAGACTTTACGACATGTTTATGCAACCTGGGGGTCTCGAATTACAGAGTAGACCCCCAGGCAGATTGTATTGTCAGAGTTAAAGGAAAAAACATGCATTTGCATGAAATCCCTGTCCCTGATAATAATCAATTTAAAATTCGATTTAGAATTTTTTTGTTAGTTACGCTCTTTTGCATTTTAGTTATCGATATACATACTCGTACGTATGTATGTATATGTATAAATGTATCAGCAGTCAATGTTAGAACAACATTGTAGTTTCAACAAAATTGCTATCTTGAAGTCAATGCATTGCATGCATTCATGCATTCCAGATACATCCAAACATACATAAAACAAATTGCTAAGTAAACCTACTTAGTATTAATTTATTACTTAATTAAAATTTTTTGCATTTAATTGCTTAAGAATTGGTGTTTTTTCTGAATTATTGGGAATTGAAAAATTGTTGTTTAATTTAACACGACCGCTGTCATCAGTCAACCAACACTTGCATACAAACATACCCGTATGTATAAGCATTAGGGGTATAACAGTTTTGATGTTTCAGTCATACACTCAAAAAAAAATAGTAATTTTATCTACGTTCAAGTAAATTTTTACAAAAATCTAGCAAAAATTTCTTAATATGCGTAGAAAATAAATAGTTCATATCCTTAAAAATAGTTCATAAAAATACATAAAGAATTTCTTACATTTAAGAAAATGTTTGTTCACTTAAGGCAAATATTTACTAAAACTAAGAAAATGGGAAGTCAAAAATTTAATTTTAGGAAATGACTTACTCCTGATTACTTCATGACATTTGACTTTCTTAAAAATGTAAAAAGCTATTCTAAATTTTAGAAAAATATTTATAAGTTTTTAGTAGAGTGCTTGTCTATCAGTTAGAAGGTTGTTGTTTAAATACTAGTCTTCTCTCAAACAATTAATATGAACATATGTAATGCAAGTTAATTAAGAATATAACCCTGCAGAAAGTGCGATTAGTGAAATTGTAGTGATTTACTAGTGACATTGTCAGTAGTACTACTGACCAGGTGTACACCAGCTAATGTAATCATTGAAAATCCACCACTAGACTGTAGGACTACTGACTAAGTAGTTCTTTTGGGACCACATGGAGACATTGGCACCAAAGATTCACTAGTAAATTTTAGGGGCTCTAGTATACAATATCGATATTTCCTCGCGCGTTGTCAATAGTAAATTTATAGTGATTTTCTAGTGACATTGTCAATAGTGCTACTGACTAGGTGCACCCTAGCCAACGTAATCGCCTATTGACATATAACATAGAATTGTCATTGAAAATCTACCAGTTGACTTTAGCACTATTGAGAACGTAGTTGTTTTAAACCCATATGGAGATATTTGAACCAAAGTTTCACTAGTAGATTTTAGTAACCCTCGTCTACATATATTTATTTAATATTATTGCAAAAAACAATCTATTGATGCGTTCATTGACAATATTACCAGAAATACACTAGAACTGTTGTCTCTAACGTATCTTTACTCGCACATAAAAGGAAAATTATCGACATTTTAACTAGTGCAATTGTCGCTGGAGAAAGAGTATTGACATAGAGACGTATGGTTCTAGGCTGACTAGAGGGTAGTATAATTAAACATGTATATACATATATATATATATATATATATATATATATATATATATGTATGTATAAATAACACCTGATGTGGTATAGAATTTAATTAAAGATAAAAATAAATACTAGAATTAAAAACATAAAAAAAACTTTGGAAAATTTAGTTAATTTAAGATCAAAGATGAAAAAATTTTTGCGCATAACTCCGAATTTTATGAAAAAATTTTACATTATTTTCTTACTTAATTTTGCCGCCATACGACAACTTTCTTGACTCAAATTCAGGAAATTTTCCTAAGTTTTAATTAATTTTTTTTTAAGTGTATAATTATAGTTTATTTCATATTTTTATAATATACATATGTACATAAATGTGTATGTATGTATGTAGTAATACGAGTATATGCATATATGTAAAATAGCAATAAATTCTAAATAAATTATTACTTGAAACACGAAGTCAGAAGTTAATTTCTTTAATATTTCAGAGATGAATCTTTCGATTGTTTCTATATACTATATAGTACGTAAGTATATTTTTATGTACGTATGTACATATCGCACATCTAGTTCAAAAGTGTCATAACTCAAAAAAACTAGTTTTGCAGAAAACACGTTTAAAGTTTTCAATTTACATACAATTCAATGAAGGCATGAACAACTACTCTTCTCTCAGGAGGTGATAGTAAAAGCTATTTATATGAAATTTGTATGCAAGATAAAATACGAAATGCATTATTATTCTGCATTATTAACTCAAAAAACGAATTTTTTGAGTTATGTCACTATTGAACTGAATGTGCGATATGTATGTATGTACATGCAATTCCAATTAAAAAGTACCCCAGCATAAAATTTTGATAAAGCTTTTCTAATGTCGTAAATTTAGATTTAGATTTAGATTTTATTACATACAAAGGTTTCAACAAATTGGAGTACTATGAATCAAAGCAATTCACATATTATATTTGCTCTTAAATATATGTACATACATATGTACATATGTATGTGTATAAAGTTGAAAGTTGCATTAATTGACACCAACGCAGTGGACCAAACACAAGAAAGCTGATGATGAACAGCATCTTGTTCCGTTCTGCGAGTGCTTGTCATAATAATTTATAATTTGTCTTTAGTGCGATATTTTCTTTATAATTTATCACATGTAATTTGACTAACAGAGCTAAGCAGGGTGGGCACCCTTGTTTAACCGTCCTGTCACGCCACTTTTCTGCTTGATTATGCATATTAGTTTGAAAATAACCTACACCAAACTTGAGGATTTAACTATTGCAGCTCTCCAGACATTAGATAATTAGAATTATTTTGTATGACGGCTACCCTTATTCCTCATTGCACATTATCCTCAAAGGAGCCTTTATAAAATTTGAAGGCTATCGTGATTTTAGTTGTCTAGATTTAGGATAATTAATAACTACTTTGTGTCAGAGTACCCTTTAAAACAAAATATTGTCTATGTACTCCCTATATAATCAGTTTTCTATCACTGAAAGTCCCGCCAAAATCGGTCCAGCTTTTTCGGGGATTATATAGACAACACTAATTTAGATGTTTTTTAGTTTTATTATTATTGTTCGGAATTAATTTGTTTCTATATTTATGATTTGATTGATAGGCTAAAGTTCGTATCGCTTTGTAAGCCAAACTATATGTCATGCATTAATAAAATGCACAAATAACACCAAAGTTAATTGCAAATATTGTGACAAAAACTTAGTAGAACACAGTGGACCAAACACAAAAGAACGCTGATGATGACGGTGTAGTGGCCTTCGAAAACAGCTAGTTGTTCCGTTTTACTACGTGTTTGTCAGAATATTTACAATTAATTAATTAATTATCACATGTAATTTGGCTTGCAAAGCGATATGGACTTTAGCCTAATCAAATCTTTATGTATTTTTTTTTTTTTTTTTTTTTTTTTTTTTTTTGTTATAAGTACGTATCCTATCGTATATATTTACTTTCATATACATTTAGTAAAACGCTGTTATTTTTACATTACTAACAGCCACTTGAATTTTATTTGTTTGTATAGGTGTATAGCCTTTTATAATGAGTTTGAATAAAAAATTTTTATTTAACTTGCGCCTATTTTTAAGAACTAAAATGGGACAATTTTTTTGGATTATCTTCTTAATAATAATAATATATATAAAACAAATCAGCTAAAAACAAAATTGTTTCTGCATTAGAAATGTCTAAAAAGATCTCTTGAAAATTTTTAGAAAATACTCGTAGCAGCGAAACGACAATAGAGTACTACCACCATATATTTTAAGTTAAATAAAATATTTTTATTGCAAATTTTGTAAGCTCTTTTTAGACATATTTTTCAACGTAATCTAGCACATTTCGCGCACCAATTTCTGGCAACACTGGCACAAGACACGAAACCCCGTTCTTCAAAATTAACTGTTTGTTACAGGGAACAAGAAATTATATTAATATTTTATTTAGTTAAAAATCGAATCCCAGCCATACTTCCGCTAAAATTAACTTTACTACTGACTTAATATTAATAAATAATAAAAACTGTTACGCCTCTAGTATCTACATAAATATCTCCTGTCTCGTGTGTGTGTGTGTTTGTACATATAAATTTAAAATGTTAACAGCTTGGCACCTAATTAGACATTTCATCAGCTCATATATACACACATACATACATGCACACATGAATGCATACTCGTGTATGTCTGTATGTACTCCTACCTGTGAGAGTTTTTTCGTGCATCAATTTACAAATAACTGACTATTATTAAATCATTGAAATTTCATAAATCTTAATTTATGGAAATTTATGTCAAAACGTTTAATGGATTGCTTTAAATCTGCTAGTATAAGCTATTATTTATTTAATAAAATATTTGTTGTTCAGTATTAATAAATTCATAAAAACGTTAGTTAAACAAGCAATCGAACTTGCTGCCAAAGAATGAATATGCGGTAAAAAAAAAGGTTTTATTTAAATAAGCATGAACTGGTTGCGCTTTACTTAAAATAAGTATTTTAAACAACTATTAAATATGTATATTTTTCTCTATTGATTTAGTTTTCGGTTATAAAATATTTTCAACTGTTGTATTTAAAATTTGATATCTTAATAAATATTATACAGCAAATATAATAATTATTGATGAAATAAAACCCGAAGCAATTACATTTCTGATGAAGCATCAATGATTTCAACAACATGTATGGATGTATTTAGGTTTATACAAATGATTTATGAATAACATTCTATATGGCTGACTTCCCCAACTCTTTCCGATTTGTCGTAATACAGGGAAACTGTTTACTAAATGTATTGCCCAAATGCATTGCAACTGTTTTTGATAAGCACCTAAAAGTAATTAGACTAAGTGTGAATACCTTATTAATGTCGTATTGGAACGTTGTGGACATTCATATCTTGATTTGTAACAACTCTTAAATCATCATTATTATTTCTTATGGAAGTTTAACGGATGAATAACTAAATACTTAAGTACATTTTTGACGCCTTTAAGTTGTTGAGAGCAACATACTTTATTTTTATACTATTCTTTTTTGACTGGTCCTCTATTTTCGGGATTAATATAATCCTGACTACCGGAAAAAAAGATTGATTTCAACGTTTTTGTAGTAAGAAAATTAAATGAAATGATCGATAAATAGTATGTGGCAATAAGAAAAAAGTGTTTTTGCCTTGGAGACGGGTGGTTTTTAACATGAAGATTACAGTGGTGCCATTAACTAAAAATCAGCTTATCTCGACTTAAGCACTTATTCCTTTCCGCCACAGAACTGACGAGTATCCCAGCAAAAAACATAATAAGTCCTGATTCATACACGTCGGGTCTGACTCGTCAAGTCTTGAGTTTTTAAGAGAGAGAGAGAGAAAAAGAGAATGGAGAGGGGTATAGATCAGTGTGCACACTTAATTTTTTTCGGTAGAATCGACAAAAAAAATCGGTAGATTTGAATGAAGTTCGGTAGAAAAATTTTCTTATTCAGAGAAACATAAAAAATAACAATTCAAAGAAACATAAAAAATAACAAAATATATCTATATATATATATATATAAATAAGTTGCATTGTGTTAGTAATTGATGTTCTCTGGAATGTGTGAACCGATTTTGTTTCTGCAAAGTTTATATGAAAGGTGACGTCAAAACCAAGGGTTTTATGTATAAACAGTCTCTATATGTGTATTGGTTCATGAGTTATATTTTAGTGAACACTGCATTCATTTCTAAATATCTGAGTTAATTTTTTGAAAAACTGAAATACAATTCGTTTTTAATTTCATTACAATTCAATTTTAGTCAAACCATTAATTTGATTTGTATACTTAGCTATTGTAAATCACAACTACGGGGATCTATGAAATAAATTACATATAAACACATCACTAAAAACTTAAATATTTAAATACATTATGCACAGCAATGAGCTTTCTTATGTTAACTTAACGGATATTCCAAACATTCAATCAAACAGCTTATACATATATACATGTAATTCTGTAACGGACTTTTTCTCCAAGGTCGCTAGCTTTTGAATGCAGTCATAGACTGAAATTTTATGATCAGCTGATCTATTTATTTATTTATTTATTTATTACATATTCTACAAAGTAAATTTAGTAGAATATGGTTGCACAAGTATGGACGGAGTAACTAGATCATATGCCCAAGATGTTATTAACAGAATTTTAAAAAGTTTTTGTGACTGACTATACACGACCTATGCCTTCTTAATAATTGCATTTTTCAACTGACATGTATCTCAATTTTTTAATTTCGCGAATAAATAAAATTTCAATTACTTCATATTTAATTGGTGTAGCTACATTTTTCAATACAAAATGGTATGTACGCGCAGTAATTTGGGGCGTTAATCACGTAATGCTGGAAATGTTGCCGCATCCAGAGCATCTCAAAGTGACGAACAGCGTGTAAATAATACTTTGGCTGCTCGAAATGACATGGCACGTGGTAGGGCTCGGCGAAATCCAGTTCCACGTCCTTATGTGCGACGTACTTTGGAGCGTGCTGCATTCAATTATGATACAAACTTTGATTACGTTTCTCATGGCAAGGTTTCAATTGGACCAATGACTACTGTTTTGCAGTCATTGCAAGGCATTTAAGTTTAAACATGAGGTATCTGGATTGTGTTGTTCGAACGGACAAGTTAAATTACCAGACTTGAATCCACCACCGGAGCCCTTGCATAATTGATAACTGGTGGCACACCAATTTGAAAGCATTTTCTGGGAAACATACAAACGTATAACTCCGGATTTCAAATGACTTCATTTGGAGCGACAAATATTATAAGGGACATTTTTATACCAACGTTCAAGGTATTTTTGTTTGTTTTGATGTTTATTTAGATGATCGCGAAACGTACTATTGTGAAAATTTCAATCTTCAATAGATTCAAAGCCAAGTTTACCATCGACGTGGTTCTTTGTTACCCTTTCCTGATCAAAGCTATCAATTTTTGCAAATATACTTTGTGGGTAACTCAAATATGGAAGCCGATTGTCGTTGTGATATTTCATCAAATTTGCGGAGGGATATTATCGAGCGTTTGCAGAATATGTTGCATGCTGAAAATGAATTAGTGCGACTTTTTCAAACTGCTCTCGATCAAATGCCAACTGATGAATATGCAATTTTGATTCGAGCTGACAAAACGCCTCCTGAGCAACATGTCAGACGATTTAATGCGCCCACAATGGATGATGTCGCTATTTTTGTTTTTTTATTTTCTTTTTTGCACTACGAAGTGTGCAGGGGTTCGCTAGTGTACTTATATATAAAGGGTAAGTGCAAGGAGTATCAAACGAAACAGGTTCCAAAAGCGTATTTAAAACTTCACATGTGATTGGAAATTAAACTGCCATAAACAATGAAGCATTTCCAATAAAAAAAAGTGTCATCCCCAGTTATTTGCCCTTACCCTTTATATAGATATGCTATGCATATATGTATAAAATAATATACATAAATAACAGGAATTCAGTTTTTTTACATAAGTATGTAGGTTTTATAAAGCTACTAAAATAACTTTTATTTGACAAACATTTGTAAGTACAAAGATCATATGTAAGATCATATGTAATACAAAAATTATTAAATCATTGGTAGGAATAAATATTTCATCCCCAAGGCACAATTCTTTGGCAAATATTAGGTTACTTATAGTTTCGGCCGCACTGCTATATGGCAAAATAGGCAATTTACACATATATCGACTTAAATTACTAAATAACAATATTCGGTAGATTTCAGGCCTTGTTCGGTAGAATTGGTAGATTGTTAAATTCACAAACATATTCGGTAGAATCTACCGAATATCGTTAGAAGTGTGCACACTGGTATAGATGACCGTACCCAGCGATGCCAACTTGGTGCTTTTGGCACTCTTCTCAGTGCTTTTTGAGGACTCAAAATGCCAAAATAAGAAAAAGCACTAGGTAGTGCTTTTAAGAAATTTCTGTATTTATTGAAATTACTTTAATAAAAACTTGGTGTATTTATTTTGTCAGTGTTTGCGTCTGATATATTTCATTAAAAATGTTGATGCTATTGCCGAAAAAGAGAATAGCTTAGAAAATATTATACATTATTAAACTTCATTCGTTTAGATCTTCACTCGTTTCTCAGGTTAGTGCTTTTTACGCTTTTTAGAGCCAAAAAAGTTGGCATCACTGACCGTACCAGTCAAGTTTGCTTTTTCGTTTTGTTATGTCGTTCGTAATACTCTACGACAACGCAAATTGATGAAACTTGATGAAACAAACTTGACGGTGTGTGTGAATCAGGACTAAAGTGTGGTTAAGAAGTAAATTGGCTGTCAAATGATGAAATATTAAGAATTGAGCTGTCATCCTTTGACATTTATTTAGTAAAAAGTTGGGAAATTTTAACCATGAAATCGCTACACTCTTAAACAAAGAATTTTAATTGTGAAATTAGTGAATTTTAATATGCAAGACCGGGCTTACGTGAATAAACCACAAACAACTGACGCTCTGAAGGATGAATTTTTGCATGAGATAAGCGAAGCTTTGTTGTAAAATGTTCAAATATTTTTGTGAGAAGAGCGGACGTCTGCTGACGTGCTAGAGGTAAACATTTGCCCAACATCACATTCCATTATTAATTCCATATTTCTACTTTACATTGGTATCAATAAAACTGAATTAAAAAAAAAATTGTTTTAAGCCAATTTACATCCCAACATTAAATTTCCCCATTTATTTTTCAATTTTATTTTAACGAATAACTGAGAAGCCATTGATTTTTTTTAGCTTACTTCATTAAGATGATTTGAAGCAAATTTTGTTGGTTACCCAATAGTGTTTTATTGATTGATGTCGGACATACTGCATTAGAGTTATGGTGAATTATACTAGCATACCTCGTGAAAATATTAGGTAGGCTCATAACAAAAAATTGTAACGTGCTGAAAAAAACCAATGATGTGGTTTGTTTTAATTTGCTTAGATATGTGACAGTTAATTTTCGGAGGGAAACAAAATATTATATTTTGTGTAATGTTGTGTAAGGTTGAGTAATGGTTCGGCAGACGTCTTTAAAATAATATACGACAATTTTCTTTTAGATGTGATATGATAATAGAAAAATAAAAAAAATAAATTAAAAACAGTTTCTATTATCGGAGTTAGGTTTCTACAATCGAGCGATTTATACTCGATTTACAGAACGGGGCCGATTAGTTAATGAGGAAAAAAGGTCAGCTGATATTAGAAATATTAAATGATCGTGATAAAAGAACTATAGATTTAACTAATGTCAACGAAACGTGTAAACTGTGTTAAACTGAGTGTTAATTGGAACACTTCATATCAGACATTTTAGCATAAGACAGGGAGACAGCGAAGTGCAGGCCGTGATTGCAAATATTCATTGATTAAGAAAACAAGATTGCACACTCAGCCGTACAAAAATATTTTCTACTGGGCATGTACATACGTCAATATAGAATACAGACGTGTGTTTGTTGTAAAAAGTGTGTGAAAGAGAGAGCACATTCCACAAACGAATTTATGTATTTTGTTTACAACGAAGTTCTACATCTATGTCACAGGCAGAAAATAAAATAACGTACCTGCACAATGCGCAATCTTGTTTTCTTGATTCATGGCAAATATTCATCTCTTTAAAATTTAAGGCTTCAATGGAAGTTATTGCTTATATTAAAGCGCATTATTCACGGTCAAAATGCATGACCTGCATTATAATAATATTAGTGAAATTTTGTTTGTATGTGTCACACCGACGATGCTTGAAGCAAAATCTAAATTTTTGGATTTTTGCACATGCAGGTATGCAACACAAACATAAGAAGATAAACTACTAAAAGCATTGGGCTATACAAAGAACTGTCAAATTCTATACGCAAAAAGTTTTTGTGTGTAGTTTGACAATTGCCTTACAATTAGCTTGTAGCAAGATGCTATTAATTTATGGCGCAATGCATGCACGTGTATGCTGAGTTCTTCAGGCACACGTATACGATGCTTGTGTCATGCATTTTGACCACAGAATACATTTTGACCGTGAATACTGCGCTTAAGAGTTAAATGTTTATTTTGAACTACTCGTATTCTACTTTAAAAATTTTTAGTTTACATACATGTACATACATACTCGTACATGTGTTTGTATTTTCATTTTATTCTCTGAATTTTGTTTCAAATTATTTAAAACGTAGACTCATGTAGAATTTTTTTTTATAAATATTCATCCCCAATTAAAAAGTAAATTATTATACACTATCTACTACTCTTCTTGCATCATGACATATTTAATTTTTTTTTTAAATAATATCCATATTTATCGCTAATTTAAATGATTGAACTCCCATGTAGGTATGTATTATAGGGTTGCATTTGTATACTCGTTTGTATAGCCAAAACAAATATACCATGGTATTAGAGCTGTGTCGTTCATGAACGAACGGGTACAATTGAACGAATCAGTAAAATGAACGAAGTGAGCCGGTTACTTTACTGAGCCATTATGGCTCAGCAATACTAAAAAAAAGTACTATTGAACGAAATGAACGAAGAACGAACACACTTGGGTGTTTTTAATTTATTTTTTTTTTTTTTTGCTTTTTCTTTATTCATGTGAGATTTTTTGTCACATTTTGGCTTTCAGTTGCCTTTTTGTCTGCTTTTAGTAACAGTATGACCATTACGAAATTAATAAAATTGCCATTAATACATCTTAAGTTTTTAAAACATATTAAGAGTTTTTTTTAACAAATTTAATATACATACGTAGATATTATAAACAGTTTATTTTTATTCTTTATATGTGGCTCTTTTGGCAATATGAATCTTTTGATTTCTTATTCCTAAGAATATAAAATACTTTAATATCTTAAAAGTTTTTACTTCCTAATTTTTTTTGTTTCTTATATTTTCTATTGTTTGTTTTGCTTATTTTACTAAACAATTGTTAACAAACTCACTGCATTTGTCCCTTTTTATTTGACGAATCAACTGTTTGTTTTTATTTCGTCCTATTTCTTGAAAAGAGCGGATGAACGAAATGAACGAACTCGTTCTTTTTTAGAAAATGAACGAAAATGAGCGGTCATTTGAATGAACGATTTGGCACAGCTCTACATGGTATGTACCATGTAATTGTAGTGTGAGCGACAGAACTAGTATAAGAGTTATTGTGTGTGCGTGCTTTTCCAAATTAAAATACAATTGAAAACAAATAACAATTGCTTATTGTATTGCTGCTGAGCAACTGTTTGATCTGTTTTTGCTCAAAAAATACATATTGTAATATAAATATATGAAAAAACCACTATTGAAACAAATACATGATGGACAGATGTATGTGCAGACGTTCGCTATGTTATTTTGTGGCGCAGCCAAGTATACAGAGAGAGAGATAATTTTGCTCTGAGAGTAATTACACATGCATGTGTTTCATGTACATGTATCATTTACTTACATGTGTATGTGAAATTTTACTTTCATTCATTCATTCATCAAACATGGATTTTTTTCAGCACAATATGTGGTACTTATGTTAAAACCAGTTTTATGTATCTTAAGGCCCAACTATAATATGAATAAGCTGGCTTAAGCTAATGTCAGAATTGAACGATAAGTCTGTCAAATGCTTAAACAATTCAGATGTGACTTTTAGGTGGCCACAATGTACTTACATGCACTTAAGTATTCTTTAGCCACAGCTGCACATCTAGGTATTGTCAATAATTTTGTATTAATTTTGTTTCTTCTCATAACTCATAAATGAATGCAATTCAATAAAAACTAACTTGAAAGAATGTCCTAATCTATTAAAAATTCACATATAAATATATCCATCACCTTATTACTTGTTTTATTTGTTTTGCCTACTAAAAAGTACAACAGTGAATATACATAAGTAAATACATGTGTATGTGTGTATATGTGTATTGTAAAACAAACAATGAAAATAAAAGTTTTGCTTTATTTTCCGAGTTTAAAATAAGAAACAATCAAAAAAATTTAAAATCAATGAATATTTTCTGCTGCTGCTTGTTTGAGTTTAAAAAATGCACAAACAGTTGTTTCCTTACGGAATGTGCGTTCAGTTTGGCACTTTACTTAACTTACTTTACTTGACGAAACTTGACGAAAAGTTTGTTAAGTACATTATAGTTTGCCACATGCGTTTTATATGTGACCGCACAGTTGCTTAAGCTAGCTTATTCATATTATAGTTGGGCCTTTATTTGTTATAGAAAAACAAATGCATACAAACGTGTTTTTCTCATTTGGTCATTGCACAACCATACAATAACTGCTTTAAAAATCAACATTTACAACTAGTAAAAGAAACGCTAAATAACATATTTTTTCATACAAGAACCAAAAAACACGCAAAACTGGTGCAAACAGATGCATCTGTGCAATGCTATAGTATGTATACATAATATTAACTGACAGAAAATTCCAAATCGAGATTCTATTTATCAAAACAACGTAACAAACAACACATGTATGTAACTGTTATAATTTAGAACGATTTTTTAAGATTTCCTTTCTCTAGTAGAACTAAAAGAAAAGGTAATTACATAATTTGTTTTTTTTTAATTAAGCTAACGACATGCAACTAAACAAGTAGAATGTCCACAGTGGTAATTTTGCACGTGCCACCGTCGAAATGGCACGTGGATGACAAGAAAGATAAGATTAATTTATAGGTATTTCTATCATAACAAAAGTGAAACTTGATATTGAAAAATAATTTGTTTTATATGTTAGCTCTTTTTTCTATATGGAATTTGCCATTTGTCATGATAAAAAATATTAGGTGTAGACGTAAGGTGATGACGGTTAAAAAAATTTAACTTATACAACTCTCAAATAAGAGATGCATTTATGGTGTTCGCTCTAACAATATTTTATCAATTAATTGAATATTTTCGATCATCAAATCACAAGAACAAATCATATACATATATTGCATAACTTTTGTATATCTTGTATGTTTTTAACAGGTTTTCCTCATTATTTTACCTGTATTTGATTAATCAAACAATTGGAAAGTCGATTATAGTTAATGTGACCAGATAGTTTTTGCAAAAAGCGGGACATGATCGATCAAAAAGCGGGATTTCAAAAAGAATTCTGTTACGAAGCGGGATGGGCATAAAGTTTCGTATATAATTAGGTACACAGTACAGAAACGTTTTTAAATAAAGAAAAATATTAAGAAGTGGACAAGTGGCGTGGCACCTCCCAAATATAGCAAATTTTTATTTTAAAATATCTTGGGAACTAATACGGTAAAACACCTGTGATTTTGAAGGAGTTGCACCATTGACTTTATAAGTTGTAAAAAAAAGTTGGAATAAAGTAAGTGGGCGTGGCACCCTTCACATAAAATTTTTTTATTTAGGAATATTTTTGCATCTACTACAGCATATAATGATTTAATGATATGAGTTGCCTCAGAAAAAAACGTCCGAATTGGTCATGTGGGTGTAGAACCACCCATTAAGAGAAAATGTTTACTTTGAGATACTTAGAAAATTAATAAGCGAGAATGTTGAAATTTTGTAGGATAAACTCTGTTGATAATTTGCATTGTCTCTGACGAGAAAAGTATTATAAAAAGGTGTCAAAAGGGAGAAAAAAATTTTTCGCCTCCTAAGGAAATCAAATATCAATTTATTCAGCTGCTTCTGTCGATAGTACAATCAGGGATGATAAATGAGAAAACTAATTTCGTACTAATTAGCTTTTAAAATTGTACTTTTTCGACCCCAATAGTACTAAATTCGGTTTTTTGTCTTAACTTTATTTTATTACATATTTAGAACACATCGCTCATTTATACAAATAACGTCATAACTAAAAAAAAAACTAGTATGCCAGAACACAAGTTTAGAGTTTTTAATTTACACACAACTTAATGAAATAAGAAAATTTTGGTTTTGTTAAAAAAAAAATAGAACTATATGAGGATTGATCTTCATCACTGACTCAAAAATTAAAATTTATTAGAATTCTTCTTTTGCAGGATTTTTCTTTCGACATAGTGGAAGAGGCAGTGAAAACTTATCGTTGGTCTCAAGAAGAAAGGTCCTAACTCAAATAATTGTTATTTTACAGAAGGTAAAAATACAGTAGAAACTGTAATATTATTTCTGGGGTTTACTCTGTAATTCGAAACGAAAGGAAATGCTTTCGAATTTACATGTTATAAGCATTCAAACTGGCAAGCAATTTCTTTCGTTTCGAATTACACAGTAGACCCCCTGTAATATTTTTGTAAAAATGATTGTAAAAGTTTTATTTTTTATACCATTGCAATAAATTTTTGTGACGAGGTGTATTTTGTTTGTATTAGACTTTCGACTCTTCATTTTAATTATGAAAATTTCTTTCCACATTCGCTGATAAGTTTGGAATTGAAAAATTCTATTGATAACTTTTGAAAGCTACGGATATATTACTTCATCCAATTAATTTTTCAAAGCTCGAAACTCGTGGGGAATATTTTTTAATAAGAAAAGTAATACAACAGATAAAATAAATGAAGGCGACGCTATAGCGCGCTATCATATTGAAAACGATACACCCGTGAAGTTATATGTAGTTCTTTATAATAAAACAAACAAATTCGCCACTTTTCTGTCAAACTCGATATACTTTAAATTATCGCTATTTATTTTTTGTATAAAAATAAATATAAGGTTCTCGCAAATTTTTCAAATAGTACCAAATGAGTCACGGGGGTACCAACGTACTTTTAAGGCTTAAATTGTACCAAAAAAAGTATACAATTGTACTTTATCATCCCTGAGTACAATACAATCGGGATTGAACAAGTGAGCGTGAGAGATAGAGCAAATATTTACTTAAAAAAACATCTCGGAAACTAATGCAGAGAGAATTTTGAATTCTACAAAATAGTGAAGGTTGATCCGCAAACGTGGCGCTTCTAATATACAATATTTTTTCTCATCGCAAAACGTACAATCGATTACATACATATTTACAATCGCAAGTAATCGATTTTGGTCAAAAAATCAAATTCGAAAATTATACCGCTTAAGATTTTTTTGGTGGTTATGCTACGATATACATAATTATGACAGAATGACAACTAAAAATAATGTAAACAAAGCTTTGAAATATAAATGCTAAAAAAATATTTTTTAAAAAGTGCTTAAGAAATTACTTATAATATAGATGATTAGATCAGTGGAATTATTTTTACGATGAAGAGGAGGAAGTACAAAATGTAGCATCCATTAAATGACACTTCAGGGACAATTCAAATCCTTTAGAACTACTGCCTCTACTGTGAGTAAATTTTATTGCTTAAAATATCCCAGCAAAAAGTAAAGGAGTACTTCCTTACGAACCACTTTTATATTACTTCGAAAGTATCTAATGCATATTTTTAGATGTTAAAGAAGTTATTTTTAACCACATATCAAATAGAATTTTAAATCACTACTTTGTTTTCAGCAAAGTCATTGCTTTTTGACTAAAGCCAACTACAAATACTTTTTTTATTACATTTAAGGCTTTTCAAATCAAAAAATTTGCAT
The DNA here is from genome assembly GCA_949987645.1 of Tachina grossa. Taxonomy (NCBI): domain Eukaryota; kingdom Metazoa; phylum Arthropoda; class Insecta; order Diptera; family Tachinidae; genus Tachina; species Tachina grossa. The sequence continues at coordinate 233,192,883 of OX465274.1, read as the reverse complement.
TATTAAAAATAACAATGGAATAAAATAACAAAAAATTAAATAATTTAACCTTTTTTTCTTTTCAAACCATATACAAGTGAATAAAAAGCAATTTTTAACTACTTTTTTGAAGTGAATTATTTTCACTCCCGAGTTTCGGATTTTTATGGCATCAAAAACATGATTTTTATTGAGTTTAAAAAATGTTAAAAACAAACCACTTCCTTCCAATGACACGTCAATGTAAAATTCATTGGTTTTTTACCTAAATTTGAAGTGGTTCGATTCAGTAGATGTGGTGCTTTTTCTACTTCTTTTTCCTCACTTTTTTTGCTGGGATATTTTAATAACAATTCCTTTTTTAGCTTTAAATAATATTTTTGCCTTCCTAAAGACGGAGTAGCTTATTTAATTTAACTTTAAATTTTTTAATTTTACAACCTTTTTGCTTTAAAAACTATGCAGCAACTAAAAATATTTGGTTTGCAATATTATTGCAATTTGGCAACTGAAATTTACAGCTGTTAGTTGTCAGTTGCCACACGTAATATCATTTTGGCAGCTGGCAACGTAAATAAAGTTCGGTTACCATCCATGGTCGAGTAATCAAATACGATTTTGTGTTTTTCTTTAGACCAGGCACTTTGCATTTTCAATGACGATACGTCTATATATTGATTAAAAATTACAATTATAAAATTGACATCACACATATAGAATCATTTGATTTTGCCAAATTACAAATGTTGTTTCGTTTAAAAGACAAACCACGTGCTAATAAAATTATCTTTAATTGTATTTTTATTGGGATTTCTTTTGTTATTAAACACCTTCTCTTTTTTAATGTTTGCGTCATTTGTAAATTTACATACATACATACATACATGCACACATACATATGTAATATGTTTGTATGTCGCATATTCGCTCTTACTGCACACATATATGTACATCAGTGATGGGAATTGAAAATCTTAATTTCGTGCCAAATCTACTTTTACATATTGTCCAAAATCACTTGAATAGTGCCAAACACCTTTTTATGTAATTTTAATGCTGGCACTTGATGTTCATTTAAATTATGGTTCTTGAATGATAATTTATTGTGTTTATAACTAGAAAAATTTACGAATATCACAAAAAACACAGTCTAAAATGATTTGTATATATACATTAATACATTTCGAGCCCTAGTTTCGATATAATATTAAAGGACATGTGGGAAAAAATTAACTTTTTTATTATCAAAATTGCAAAATTGTTGATAACTTTTAAAATACAGGCTGTAAAGTTTATCGTGAGCGACAATTTACGTATGTACTCGTCCAGCTGTCGACATCGACGTCACTTTAATACAATATCAATTTATTTTTCTGGTTAATATACTGTCGAGTTGTAAAAATTCGTGCACTATACAAATATTAATAATTGTTAGCTATTTATTTTAATCAAACAAAGATTCTGTCGGTATAGTAGAACTTGTATTGCTTTTTTGGTTCATACTTTTATATGTATTACGATTATAACAAGATTTATTGCTAGACCTCAAGAATCTTTACCATGTATTAAAGATGGTAAAGTTTATAATTGCAGCCCATTTAACATTTTAGTTTTCATCAAATTTCGAACTAGAAATATAGTTTCCACGTTTGATGAATACAGAATAAAAAGAATACCTTGAACGATTCGATAAAAATTACTTAAAAATTGTTCATTGAAACTATTGTTTACGTCTCCATGTATTTGAAAAACAAAAGACAATAAAAAAAAGAAATATAAGAAGACTTTAATTCTATTTTTTAATTTACAACTTTATGCTGGGAAAATAAGTTTTTGAGTTAATAGTTAAATTTCAGTGGCGCAATAATTTTTTTCCGTTGGAAGATGGTGAGAATTTTGATCTATATTGTCAACATTAAGATTATCAACATATTTTTTGTTCAAAAAATTTCGATAGAAATGACGAAATAAAAAAAGCCTCCTTAAAATTAAATGTAGTCTCACATTTTTAAATTGCATTTCTATAATTTACTATTTCAAGGACATAAGCTAATAACAAAAATTAAAAATTTTAAAAACCCCCGACTTTTTTCAGAAAACATGCTAAATCTTCTAAACGGCTGGACCGATTTTCTTCAAACATAGCTAATAACCCTTTCGATCAAGTCATCTTTCAAACAGAAACTAAATGAAAATCGGTCCAGCCGTTTGGTGTGTGCGTGGGCACGAACAGACACACAGATACAAAGACACACACTACAAACTTATAACACCCCTTTTTTTAGTCGGGGGTTAAAAATGAAGCGTTTGAATTAATAATGTAGGATTATTAAATTAAGAATGAAACGTCTTAAATTAATAATGAAGCATTTTTGAATTAAGAATGAAACGCGATAAATTAATAATGGAGTATTTTTATATTAAGAATGAAATGTCTTAAATTAATAATAGAGAATTTTTAAACCATCGTTTGTTTTGAAATTAAAAATGTTACAGTTTTACTTTAATGGTGCTTCATGCTTTCAATATATTATGGAATCAAAAATTATCCATTATTAACTTAAGACGTTTCATTCTTAATTCAAAAATGCTTCATTATTAATTTATGGTGCCCCTGTGGCTGAGTGGTAGCGATGCTAACCTCTCAGTCTTGGGTGTTTTCCACAGACAAGCTAATCGCTTCGCGGGTTGTGGTTGTTAAAAAAAAAATTCAAAATGGTACATTATTAATTTAGGACGTTTCATTCTTTATTCAAAAATGCTTCATTATTAATTCTTCATTTTTATTCTTAATTTTTTTTTTCTGAATATGGCAGTTAATCAATATTTTTTTTTTTTTTTTTTTTTTTTTTTTTTTGAACAAACACAAACACAACTCGCAAAACGATTCGCTTGTCTGCGAAAAACACCCAGGGTCTATGGTGGGAATCGAACCCACGACCTCTGGACTGAGAGGCTAGCATAGCTACCACTCAGCCACAGAGGCACCCAATAAATATTATATATTATATATATTATAATCCTACATTATTAATTCAAACGCTTCATTTTTAATATAAAAATAATAAGTTTAAAATAAAAATGCTTCATTATTACTTCAATAATATTTCATTCTTAACTCAAAAACATAATCTTTTAATTTGAGTATGTTCAACTTTAAATCAAGGTTGTTGTCTTTTTCAAACAAAAAATATTATTTTTTGATTTCAAAATATTTTTAATTTTTAAAACAAGAATGAACATTTTTAAAATAAAAGAAAACAAACTAAGTTCTATTTAATAAAGATTGCGTTCTTAAAATCAAATTGTTTCTTCTTGATTTCAAAACTTTTTATTTTTTTGGTGTATGTATGTATTTTAACTTTCTATTTGATTTTATGCTTAAAAGCAACTTTTCAAAAATCGTTATGAAATATTTACATGCAGTATTTACTTGCATACATTTTTACATACATACATATGGGTACATACGTACATATGTAGATACACACATACATATCGTTTTGTTAGTCGGCAAATATGCTAAGTCCATATTTTTTAATTTCTCAAGACGTACAAAAAACTGCCTAAATTTATTGAACCTAAATGTGTGTGAAGGCAACGAAAATGTTAAGTGACCCACCCACTTACAATATAGTTGTGCAATTTTTCATATTGTACAATAATATCGCCAATGTGTATGTCATATTTGAAGGTGGCACAATATATTGGCAAATATCAAACGAGTTTTCATTTTTATTATACAATCAAGACAATTGTGTAATGTGGTGGCGACATTGTTCAATGTTGTGTACTTTTTCACTGTCAGGAAAATTGGACAATATTTTCTTTGATTGTGCCATTTATTGCATAGTATTGGTAAAAACGACAATAATACATACTTATGTACAACAACATATGCAATAATATTGTATAATTGATGGGCCGCTTTAAGTAAATGCAAGTACACTAGATGCAGATTGTTTTCCGCTGGACTTAAAAGGTGTTTTTTTTTTGTACTTAGCATGTTTGTTTACCACTGTATAACAGCAAGAAAAAACAACATATACCCCTTTTAGACACGGAAAGTTTACTTTGCAAAGTCTTAATTCAGCTGGGAGAAAGACAGAAAGAAAAAGTATTCTTTCCTCAAGCCTTGCAAAGTAAACTTTGCGTATGTAAAAGGACTAATAACGACATTTTAAGCGAGTGCCAGACACATCAATATTAAACTTCAATATATGTGGTTGTGTGCGTTTGTTTACCAAAGATAGTCACACATGCATACATATACTATTGGTGTGAATATTTTTTATAAAAAAACCCATACAACCATACATATTGAAACTGAATTCTGATGTGTCTAGCACCCGCTTTAGTTTTTGGAAATGAGGCGTTTTGAGTAACACGCACTAGCATTCTCCATCAAAAACTCACATTGAATAAAAAGTAGACTTCCCAGCTAAAAAAAATATATATGGTCCATATTATATTTATATATATATATATATATATATATATATATATATATATTTAATATATGAATGTATATAACTATATATGAGTAGGTATGAATTCATGTATGGAAATATATGGGATTATACATGGCAAAACTATTATATATGAATTAATATATGGACTAATATATGAAATGTGTTACAATATATGAGCTCATATATGGAAATTTAATTATGAAGCTCTTCATATGTGAATACATTTATAGAAATAAGATGTTATATATGGAGCAATATAAAAATGTATGCATACATAATATCTCACATAAGATCGCTTGAATTTTATTAATTCGATCTTTTTCCATCTTTTTTTATCACCGGTGAATTGGAAGTCTGTTAGAAAATACATACGCCTATGCAAAGTTTATATGCGTAGAGCCTCAATGTTTAAAATATAAAAACTCGTGTAACAAAAAAAAATCTTTTTTGTGGATTTTATATATTGTGGGTCTATTTAATAAATCAAATAATCAAAAAGATAACGTAGCCATTAAACAAAATTCATATAACTGCCAAATATAATATTGCAAACTAGTGTTAGTATAAAAACGATTTATTTTTTCTTTTATAATTGCATTAGTTTTTAATCTGATTTTTTAAATTATATGTTGTGTACAATTGTGTGTTTTATGCTTTTTTAATAATCGATTCACATTTTCTCTTAAAATGTCGAATGAAATATCTTTTAGTTAGTTTTGAATTATTTTGTTCGAACAAATGTTTCATTAAACACAACCTTTCTCCACAAAATTTTACAAAAAAATAATTTTAATAATTTAATTTATTGCACAGCAGTGCGCTTTTTGAATCAATATGAACTTTGCATTCTATATAGCGAATACACATTCATGTATGAAAATGTATGAATATATATTATCATATGTATATGGCCATATACCCTCATTTTTCGGATCCGAACCATATATGGGATATCATATATGCCCCATACATATTTTTTTAGCTGGGTTAGCATATTTGCCAACTAAGCCAACGATATGTATTTTTTATTTACTATTACAATTTTTAGTTTTTTTGTTAATGAATAATGATTTTATATTACCCCTTTTACACACCGAAAGTTTACTTTGCAAAGTCTTAATTCAGCTGTGTGAAACACAGAGGTAAGAATACTTTCTCTTTCTGTCTTTCTCCCAGCTGAATTAAGACTTTTCAAAGTAAACTTTCCGTGTGTAAAAGCGGTATATCATTACAATTTCACAAATTCAAAGAGTAAACAATTACCAAAAAAATAAAACATGAATTCAGTCAGCTAAAGCATTTTCTTTTTATTCGTATTGAAAATGAATTACATACTTATATTTATTTAATAATATGTAGATAAGCCCGGTCAGCTTTGCTGGCCCTGAATATTTGTTAATATAAGAAACACGAAGAAATAATTTTTATTTTCAAATGACAATATTTACAAACAATTAAAGAAACTACACTTGGAATTTTACTAGTTTTATGATCATCTGCAACTACAAAAAAAAAAAAAAAAAAAAAAAATAAGTGGAAAATTACTTCAATTTACAATAACAATTCTCGAAAAATTTTTGTATTTACTCGTATTTTATATTTTAATTGCATGGATTAGTTTCTGTTTGTGTTACTTGTGATTGCTTTAAATAAAAAAAGTTTCGTAATAAAACTTCAGTATCTCGAAAAGTTTTGAAACTCTAGAAGATTTTGAAATGTCACTGCTGCTGTTCGGCGTGTTATTTTATTTTTCTTTGTTAATTCAAATGATTTTATTGCCCGTAAAAATATTCTACGTTCCCGGATAATGGCATACCTTTAATGTATGCAATGCACATGGAACATACTTACATACATAAATATTCAAATACATCCATACATATGTATTTATGTAGATACATATTTATGTAAATAAAAATGATATGTAAATAAAAATGATATTACACTTATAACACAGTGCAACAAATTTTGCGTCATCAAATGTAGCCTCAATGATTTCAACACACAGTATTAAAGTAGAAGAACCTGGTAGAACAAACTACACCAATTAACACTGAAATGTAAAAATCTATTTTAAAGGATATTCTATCAGTTAATGTAATTTTGACAACTTGCTGTATCTTACAAACCGTAAGAGGCAAATTCTTGAAATTTGCAAAAGCGCTAAAACTAAAAGATTCTCAAAATTAAAAAGTTCCGAAATGAAAAATCGCCAAAAAGGGAAAAATCGCTCAAATGAAAAATATCAAAAAAAAAAAAAAATAAGTTTCTAAAATGAAAAAAAAATCACCGAAAATAAAAAAAGTTCGCCAAAAAAAAAACTTAAAAAAGACAAAAATCTAAATAAATCGCCAAAGCGAAAAAAAAGCACCAAAACCATAAAATTGATAAAAAAAAAATAAAAATATGTATTATAAAAAACAAAAAAGTTGCTAAAACTAATATAAATCGCCAAAAATCGAAAAAGTCGCCAAAACTGAAAAACTCCAAAAACCGAAAAAAATCGTAAAAATGAAAACAGCACCAAAACTAAAAAGAGTGATTTCTTTTATTTTATTTTCTCTTTGCCGGAAAAAATCGGCAAAATTAAAAAAAGCTCTAAAAGTAACAAAAATAAAAAATGCCCATGCGGAAGGAACCCTTCGTGTGTGAGTCAAAGGTGAAAAGGAATCCTATTGTTTTCGCTACTCTGTCCGTATGTCCGTCACAGGATGTTTTCTCGAGAACCGTACACTCAAAAAAGTTTTACATTAACTTAATGTAGGTTATTTGAGAAGTTTTCCGTGTAGTTTAAATTAAAGGAAAATTTAGTTATTTTACCAAGCCATGTCTATTTTAACTTTTTGTGTATGTTGTTTAATAAACAAACTACAATATAATAATGATTTTCTGTGCAGCCAATATAATCAGTTATTTAGAAATATACATACATACATATATATGAATGTATGTATGTATGTATTCAGGTTATTTTCTTTCATAACTAACTTCAAAAATATTTTAAAAATAAAATAAATAAAAAATTCTTAAACAATTTGCTAATACAGAAAACATAAAAGGAACTTTGAATTGGTAAGTTAAATGATTTGCAATTAATATGTATATATATCGCACTGTAAATCATAAACAGTCACAACTCAAAATGCTCAAAGTGGTTTTGTTTTTTATTAACCAGTTAATTGAATAAATCTCTAACGACCGCAATAATTTCTTTTGCAATACAGTCTTCTTGAAGTATATAAAATACCGTTATGCTTGTTTTTATATTACGTACGTGTATCATTTGTTCAGTATCAACAGTTGTTTGCCATCACTCAGCATTTAAAACTTTTGAGTTGTGACTGTTATGATTTAGTGTGCGATATATACATCCCAGTAAAAAATATATGGATTAATCCATAATCGAGCAATAAAGGAGTAATGACTTGTTCATCCATTTGGAGTAATAAGCGAGCTATCGAAACTTTTTTTTTGTTTTGTTTTGCTGTTTGTGTCTCGCTTAATACTCCAAATGGATCAATGAAGGATATATCAGTTCGTTTTTGTTTTTTTTTTTTTTTTCTTTGACAACTGCTAATTGTTGATGGTTTCGTTTTGTTTTTCTATTTAGTCAGTTTAGTTTTAAAAAGTGAAAGACGTGTTATTTAAAAAACAAGCGAAAAGGTACGGGTATAGTAACAAATTGTTAAAAATGTGTCAAAATTTAGTTTCTAAGCGTCATTTAAGACGACTAGTTGAAAAATAAATTGAAAAATTCTCAAATAAAAAAAAACGATTACTCCCTTTGTGCTCTTTTAGGAGACAAGAACGATTACTCCCTCTGTCGTCACTTTCAAGATCAAAGGGAGTACTCCATAAGGAGCTTAAAAGGAGTACTCGTGCCTGCGGACATGCTGTCTTAAAAATCCAATGAGGTCCGGAGTCTTATGGAGTAATCCATTACTCGCAAAGGAACGCTCCAAGATTACTCTTTGGATGATCCTATTTTTTACTGGGATAATATGTGTGTCAAGATGTTTCCAGGTGAAATTTTTGAAATAATGCGGGACTGGTCTAATTCATAAACTGCATATTCAGGCAACACATATGTAAAGGGTGTTTTTTATTGAGGTATAGAACTTTAAGTTGGCATCACTTTTTTAACTGGCGGCCATTTTGTCAGCTGTCAAGTGATTAATATTTAGTTTGGTTTGCCATTTCATCATGAACAGGTTGACAAAAGAACAACGCTTGCAAATCGTGCAAATTTATTTCGAAAATAATGGTTCAGTTCGCGAAGTTTACCGCAAGCTCCGTCCATTTTATGGTCGACATAATCGTCCATCAGAGCAATTAATTCGGTTAACCATGGATCGTTTTCGCACTACGTTTACTCTATGTGATAATACGCATCCGCAGAGACGTCGAACAGTGCGCACCGAAGAAACAGTTGCCGCTGTAGAGCAAAGTGTTGAAGAGGACCCGAATGAATCGATTCGCCACCGTGCACAGCAATTGGAGCCGACTAACCGACTATTTTGTTCCCGAATTGGATGGCATGAATGTGGATGAGTTGTGGTTCCAACAAGACGGCGCTACATGCCACACAGCGCACGTCACAATCGATTTATTGAAGGAAACATTCGATGAGCGCATAATTTCGCGGAATGGACCTGTCAATTGGCCACCAAGATCGTGTGATTTGACACCATTGGATTATTATCTTTGGGGATATGTGAAGTCGCTCGTCTACGCCAACAAACCAGAAACGTTAGGGGACTTAGAAGCCAACATTCGTGGCGTTATTGCCAACATACGGCCCCATATGCTCGAAAAAGTGGTTGAAAATTGGACCTGTAGAATTGGCTTTATTCGAGCCAGCCGCGGCGGCCACATGCCCGAAATCATATTAAAACATTAATGGCATAAAATTATCCTTCCAATAAAGCCAAATTGATGGACATTAAAACGATTTGCTTGTGTTTTATTTCAATTCGAAGTTCTATACCTCTAAAAAAACACCCTATACATACATATATGTAAGTGAGTATATTTTTGAATAAAAAATGGCATATTTTTAACTAAATTATATTCAGGTCTATTACATATTTTGCCAACCTCTGTACTTCTTTCTTCGTTTATCATTAACCGAACTCAAAAAAAAGGTAAGGAAATAATGAGCCTTATTACGAGTATCGTATTACGACTTCGACTATGACAATTTTGTAGAAGACTAAAGAATATTGCAAGATTTTTTCTTTAATCTAGTACGAAATCGTCGTAGTCGAAATACGACACTCGTAATTAGGCCCATTATATACATTATGATAAACACTCTGTCAAATAACTATGCTTTTTTTTTGCTCATACTACACCTCCACATTGTTGCATTATTTTTTTTTTTTTTTTGGTTAGTTTACGTGGCTGCCTCCTTAACTGCCTACGTCAAGTAGAATCTATATGATTCCTTTTTGAATTTATTATAATAATTATTCAAATAAAAAGAAATAATGCAACAATATACTGCAATCAATACTTAATACTAATATCTATCACTATAAATTCAGACCTTAAACTGATCTCTATTGACCGAAAGTTTTACTACTAGCAACAACTTACCAGAAAAAAAATTGAAGCTTAATAACAGTTCTGCCGACTTTTAATTAATATCATACTTTTCTATTTTTTTTTGATGATAGCAAGATTTTGGCATTCCTTAAAATTTTAGCTATTTTAAAGCAATTTGAGGGCTTGTTTAATTTCGCATTTCTTACAATATTAGTGTTTTTTAATAAGTTTTAAGGTTTTTTTTCAATTCAAAAATTATTCGCGAATTTTCACAATTTTTTGCACATGACATTGTTTTTGAATTTTAAAATCTTTACTTATTTTATTTGTCTACAGTTGTTGCTGTTTTAAAATTTTTTTAAAATATTCGCATTTTTGCTAATTTTCGAGTAGTAGGACATATGGCTTTATGAGACTCAAGATTACTGTTTAAATACCCCAAATACGTTAATATTAATATCAATTTCTGATATCATCTCTAGTATATAAACTTTTAATATTTCAATGCATTTTTCTTATAGAAAAATATTTCCATCGGTAACCATCTACAAGAGATTGGAGGAGGATTTCATTGAGAAGCCTATTATGTGAGAGAGTTGGAGTAATAATTTCATGTTTATTTGTTAAATTTTCACATATAATTATGTACGTATATAAGACATGTATTGAAAACTCCTGATTTTTTGGGGGTTAAATACATATGTATATTGCATTAAAATAAAATGAAATAAACAGTAGTTTCAATTGATTTTGTAGGTTATTTTTTGTCAGTCAAAATAAGTGAAAAAGCAGTAGTGTTTTTATTGTTTTGGGTAGTTTTTACTGATTTTGTGAGTTATTTTCTGGTTGTTAAAAAGAATGAAAAAACAGTAGTTTTAAATGATATGTAGGTTGCTTTTTGTAGTTTAAAATAAAAGAAAAAAGCATTCGTTTTTACTGAAATTTTATGTTAAAAAATTAACATTCAAAAATAACTGAAAAAATCATTTGATTCAAATGAAATTAAATATTACATACATATGTATGTATCTACTGTCCGTACAGAACCTTCGTGTGCTAGTTTAAGTCGCACTTTACTGAATTTATTTACAATTTATTAAATATTATAACAATTTACTCGACCTTTTTATTAATTGTATATAAATTTTATTTATGCTTTAATTTTATTTATGTAATCAACATGCAATTTTATTTATTTTTTATCGATGTTTCGCTTCAACTTTGTGTAGCTTCGTCAGGATAAAAAACAAATAAAATTGTAAATTGATTACAAAAGACCTAAAGCATAAATAAAATTTATAAGTATATAATTTACAATTTATTTTTAATATGAATTAATAACAAAAATAATATTTTCTTCTTAATTGGCTTCCATTGCTTAAGGATAGATTTCTTTGTGTGTGTGTTTTTTATAAAAAGCACAATTTTTTTTTTGTTATACTCAAACAAATTTTTATTGAAAAGGTTCGAATTTGTATTTCTTTTTGTTACAAAATACAAAAGTTGCGATAAATTAAAAACAATAAATTCTAAAGAAAAGAAATCCATAAATAAAAATTATTATTAGTGATATATAAAGCAGAAATCTACATCAACTGACACCACACACAGTGGACCAAACACAAAAGAACGCTGATGATGAAGGTTTAGTGGCCTTCGAAAACGGCTGGCTGTTCCGTTCAACTATGTGTTGTTAGTCAGAATATTTACAACAGACTTTGGTGTTATTTGTTCATTAATAATTATCACATGTAATTTGGCTTAAAAAGCGATACGAACTTTAGCCCGTTCAAATCACAAATATAGAAACAAATGGAGTTCGAATAATAATTAAAATTAACTAAAAATTATTATTATTTATAAAAATTATTAAGGCTTTATAAAGGCATTTTAAGAAAAATTTTGTATAAAAATTAGTTTTAAAATCTCGTTATAAAGCCTTAATAAGTTTTATAAATAAGGTTGCTATATTTTAATATAAGCTCATAGTAAAAACTTGTAAAAACAAACTACTAACTGCAAGAGCCATAACTTGTTTTTTCGCATCAACTTTCCTGAAACTCTTGGGGTTTGTGATTTTCTAAATATGCACTGTGTTCAAATAATTGAGGCTACACTTTCTTGTTGCACTGTGTAATCAATTTTTTTAATAATGCACTAAGTTATACATATGTACATACCTACATACAAAAAATACACAAATGTATTTAATTTAAAAGAAAAAAAATGTATGTACATGTATGTATACATATGTATTTACATACATACATACATACATACAAATAAAACTTACAGAACGTGCTGAATCAATTGTCACATTGTCTAATTCCATGATTTTCAAATTTCACTATTTTATTAATTAACAATTAAACTATTCTACAAAAATATATCTATGCACACAAGTAGCAAATAATTTAACTCTTTATTTTTTTATTACTATGTATTATGTATTATTATTTACTATTAGCAGGAAATTTTTTTATTTTTATTTAAATGAAGCGCGAATTAGTGTGATCCCGTCAAATGTTATTGATAAAATGAAAAACAACAAACGTCTGAAGATAAATAGCGCAACGGATTGTTGAAGGGTTTTCTTATACACTTATTCTTAATTTCTCTTAGTCTACAAGTATTAGTTTTATTAATTTTCTTTGGTTGGCAATATCATTGTACTCATATCAATTGGCTGGCGTTGGCATTGACAGACGGCAGCATCGCTGCAAAGTCATTAAATTAATAGTAACTATTGTGTGTGTAGATCGATAGATAGATAGATAAAAAAAATTCAACGTGATTTCTCAAAGTGTACCTAATAACAATAAAAAATATTCGCCAATTACCGCAAAAATCAAATTCTACATGTATGTGGGTATGTGCGTGTGTATGCAAGCAAAATTTTATTACGATGCTTCACTTTTATCAAAAACTCTCAAATGCTTTTGAGTTATTACTGTATGTATTAATCTGTTATATTTTTAACCAACTTCAAAAAAAGGAGGAGGTAAAAATTATTTTTTATCTAAGAGTGTATAACTTCCCATTGATCCCATTGTAACATTTTTATTTGATTTTATGATATTCTGCTTATTTGATTGCTGCGAAACCTAGCAAACACCTTTGGTTCTTGCAATTACACAATTTTAAATTTGAAAAAATGGGCGGGTCTACGCCCATTAAAATTTATTGTTATATTTTACTTGCTTCTACTCAACTGATTTTTACGAAACTTACCACACACCTCTAGCCAAAAATAGGCCCATTAATATTTAATATTTCATTTTAAGTGGTTCTACTGCACCGATTTTTACAAAACTTAGCACACACGCTGAGCTCTGAAAAACGCACAGTCTTGCATTTAAAAATATTTATATCCCATAATTTTTTTTTTCGAAAATGTTCTATCAGATCTTTGCACTGATATCGGTTTTTTGGCAGAATTATTTTTTTTTACTTTTATTGTGCCAAGTAGAACAAGAAAACTCAATCAATCCATTATTTCATATAATAAATGATCCTGCATCAATATAATGCTCTAGTGCACATTTGTTTTAATTTCAATATATTACAATATTTTTTTATTTAAAGTTATAAGAATTAACGAAATATATACACATATACACACGCACATTTCTACTTAATTGAAATTAAAACATTATTCAAGTTCTTTAAAGAAAATTTATTATTTGACATATTGTCAGAAGTGTACATAAAATAATTGAAATTTATTTGCTGGTAGTTTAGCATGTCTATATACGTATTTCATTGGCGCTTGAACCAAATCATCAGTAGACTTTAACCACAAATTTTAAACAGTCACAAACCTCTTACTTTATGCATAGACTTTCAAAAACTATATGAGAATTCATATATATATTATTTGCTGGGTTTGTATCAGTTTCAAAGCCTACTAAGCTTATTTTTTCTTTTGTGATTTTCAAAAGTATTATTATTTTATGAATTCTCATATAGTTTTTGAAAGTCTATGCATAAAGTAAGAGGTTTGTGACTGTTTAAAATTTGTGGTTAAAGTCTACTGATGATTTGGTTCAAGCGCCAATGAAATACGTATATAGACATGCTAAACTACCAGCAAATAAATTTCAATTATTTTATTATTCAAGTTCTTTATCCATCATTTGATTTGATCAAACAATAAACAAAGCAGAATTTAATTTTTTTTTTTTTTTTTGATAATCAACCACAAAAACCTGTAAAATAATTTTTTGCGTAACACTATAGACTACTTGTGCAAACAGTAAATTTTCACACTCACAATAATTACAGTTTTGATATTGCCAACCAATGAATAAAAAAGTAACGGCTGATCTGCAGGTTGTCAAACTTTTTACTTAGCACCTACTACGCACAGTGGTTCCAAAGCACAAAAGTTATTAAAAATATACATATACTATGCATGTTTGTATCTTCCAAACACAAAATGATCCAAAAAGGTAAAAGAAGGCCTAGGCTTTTTGAAAATATATTTTTTGGACACTCTGTTATAATATAATCTGATCTACAGGGTGACGTATGAGTAATACTGATGAAGAATAATGTATTACTCATACGTTCACATATCCAAGAGAGTAAATGGTAAATAACAGGCATAGGTATTCTGAAAATCACAAAAGATTTAACTTTTCGGTGTGATTTTACCCTTTCAAAAACACAATAAAACAGCTGATGTTTTTTTTTTTTTTTTTGTAAACGCAAAATCACAAATGCAAATCACAAAGCAAATGACAACATTTCTTGCAAAAGAAAATCAGCCCAATTATGAACAAAAATTCCGCGTGAGTTTTTTTTACTTTTCCCTTTTCTCCTAGTATGAATATGTTTTTCCCCTGTTTTTACCAAATGCGGGAATAAAAAACTCCCGGGGGAAAACGTAGGTATTATGAACGCAATTGAATTTGCTTTTTTCACTAAAAATCTTTCATTGGCACAACAGAAGGGAGTTTACATAAAAACATATTTAATACTCAATTAAAGCAAAATGTTTATAAATAAACTTGTGTTTTATAGTTCTTTTATTTGGGATAACAGAAATAATCTCCAAACAAATCGTTTATAAACTTATTTTTACTTATTTTTTCAAGTTGGTGAATTTTAATAATTTTGTTTACTCTCTCACTCAAAAAAAGGGAGAAAAAAAATGTCAACAAACAAGCAAAACAACGAGCTTCATACTGCGGTGATGCCACATATTAAGGTAGAATTAGTAAAATCGTATCATTCTACTTTACAGCTTGCCGTATCGTTCAACTTTGTGCACAAGTTATAGAAAATGTAACAGTTTACACAGAACATTTTTTTTTTGTTTGGCATTAAATACGGCGTTTTTGACATTCGCTACAGAAAAATCTGTTTTCTGCAGATTCCTACGTCAGCAGTGCTACCACCACATATTTTATAACTAGTAACATGCATTGTATATGGTACGGTTTTTGTCAGCTGACACGCAACATCACGATACGATTTTACTAATTCTACCTTTACTCTTTTTTGTTCCCAAGGAATTTATGATTGAAGGAATCTTTTCTCGAGAAAATTATTTTCCGTGAGAAATAAATTCCCAGGGAATATTCATGATTGGGCTGAATGTCTTAAATTTTTTCAGAATTTTATAAATTTTTTCAGAATTTTATAAATTCTTTCCTAGATTTCAAAATGGAAATGCATTTAGCTAACCGGTTTTAAATCACAAAAATTCGAAAGTTTTGTGTGCAGAACACCTTTCTTGTGGTTTCATATCACTTTCACAAAAATTGATTTCAGAACATCCCTGTAAATTTAAAAGTACGAACATATTTGAGGCTATTTCTTATTATTTAAATCAATACATATATACACATGTTATACATATGTGTATTAGGGATGCCAATCGGGATCGATTTTTGGAAATCCCGGGATTCGGGATTTTGTATTGTTTTTATGTTCGTTTGGATCGTTTTTATGTTCGGGATTTGCCAAATCCCGGGATTTCCGGGTTCGGGATTTCCCGTTTGGCATCCCTAATGTGTATTGAATAGGTAATTAAGTGAGTTTTGAAATCCTTATAAAATTGCTGTCATATTTACTACGACGTTTTTGTAAAGAACGCCGCAACATTTGTTCTCTAATCTAGGACGAAACTGTCGTAGTCGTAGGTCAACCCGGGTGAATCAATGTTGCTTAAAATTTTTCACAAATTAAGTCATCAAAATTTTTCATCATTCACGCTCTGTCATGCATGACAGACACCAGACACGTCAATATTCAGCTTCAATACAGTTAAACCTCGATTATCCGGCTCTCGTAGGCCCGGCACCAGCACGGATAATCGAAATACACGGTTAATAGAGGTTATTTAAAATATACAGAAATTTATTTATTTTTATTCATTTTTATTTAAATATTCGATTTATGTAACTACAGATTCAAATATACCACATATGTATTTTTATACAAAACATACAAATCGTCACAGAGAATGCAAAATCAAATATGTATGTATATGTAGGCACATGAACTTAAAAAGGGAAAACGCCGGATTAAGATTTACACAATAAAAAACATATGAATGCTGCACGGATAAAAGGTATAAAGCTCGGTTAATAGAGGTAAAAACCTAAAGCACGGATAATAGAGGTAAAGCACGGATAATAGAGGGGAAAAATTAAAAAAACCGCATGCCGGTTAATAGATCAAACCGATTAATAGAGGCCCGCTTAATCGAGGTTTAACTGTATACATATATATATATATATATATATATATATATATATATATATATGTATATATTTAAGTGCTTGCGCGATTGTCTACAAAAAAAGTCACATAACAAACTTCACACAAAATCCCAATATAGTATAGTATAGAATGCGTTGCACGAAAAATTTGACATGTAAACAATAGCTCTGTTCCAGATGGATAACGAAACAGTCCGAACTTATACAAAGTTCGACAAAAGCGTTCCCGATAATCACCCTTATTTCAGTCGTCAACATCGGCATCACGTCAATAGAATACCAAATATTGGGACTTGCCTACCGTTATCGAAAACATGGCTCATACTATTTTTTAGATCTTAGGGAACAGAAACAAACTGTCAATAAAACAAAATTGTTCTCGATAGTCGGTAGACAATACCCAAAATTTTTTTTGATATTGTATTGACGTGACATCAACGTTGACAACTAGAATAAGGGTGAATAATTTTTGGGCAACTTAGAGAACGCATCAGAGAGTAATTTTTTTTTATTTTCTGTACAAAGTTGCACGAAGTTTTTTCTTTTCTTTACTTGTTTCTATATTTATGATTTGATTAGGCTAAAGTTCGTATCGACCTGGAAGCCAAATTGCATGTGATAATTATATTTGTGTGCTATTTGTTCATTAATAACAGTGTAAGTAAAATTTCAACTTTCGAAATGGCACAGAAAAACACCGAGACACCCCAACTTGATCAAAATCAAGAGATATTCCCCCTTATTGTGAATGGCGTCGTCGACGTCACATCAAGACTACAGTAAAAATTGTCACTTGTCTACTCTTTGTCGACAACAATTGACTACTATTAACATGCTCCATTAATTTACAAATTTGCATTTTTAATTCTGTATTGTCTCTCAAGCGATTTACTGCTTTTTTAAGGGAAATACGCCAAAATCTCTTTTGAAATGACTTTAAAGGCCGGGCCACAATGAATTCTTCGTGCGATAAAGTTCGCATTTTTCAACTGACAGCTAAGTTGAAATACATGTTTTCTTATGAGGTCTGTTACATTCGGTACGTGTCCGTCGACGCAAAGTATAAAATTTGGTCAACTTTTAGCTTTTTGCGTACGTTGATTAGTTTGACAGATATTGGTTGGTTTTTTTGGTATGTTCTGATTTGGATTTTTGTGTTTTGTGGGAGCAAAAGTAAAATTAAACAAAAGAAATTAACGAAATAAATACCAAAAGTTGAATTTAATAAATAAAATGGAGAATCGACCTATTGAAGCTGTTCAAATTCATTCATTGTGCCAACCTTCTCCGTCGTTGCGTTAATGTCAGTTGAAAAAAGCGAAGTTTAACGTATGATGGATTCATTGTGCCCCGGCCTTAACTTTTTTTTATTTGTCGAAATTCAACTCTTATGATGATGACCTTCTTCCATTCATTTAATCCATTTTTGTTCAATTTTATGAATTTTTTTTTTTGTAATACATTTTTTGTAATATAATTGATCAGATTGAACTAAATAGTGCCACAAACTGAATTATATACAACTGAAAATAGACAGCTATTTGTTAGAATTAAGTATCGACAAGTAAACAATAAATAGCGTTATTTCAACACTATTTTTTTGAAGCCTTGTCAAACAATATAAACTTTAAAATGGGACATCTCTTGATTTTGACCTAATCTTTTAAAACGGAGTATAACACTGTGTTTTACGGCCCAAAATTAAGTTGGGGTGTCTCGGCGTTTTTCTGTGTCATTCATTTTGACATACATAATTGTACAATTATCACATGTAATTTGGCTTACACAGCGATACGAACTTTAGCCTAATCAAATCATAAATATAGAAACAAATAAAGTTCGAACAATAATAATTAAAACTAAAAAAAATATACATATATATCTAGTTGGTTACTTACATACCTAGCTAGGCCTATTTGTGTATCAAATTTCAGTTATTTAGCAATAGCGGAAGCTTGTCATAATGAAAAAAGCAATTATTTTGTAGAGATATGGCTTGAAAAAAATTCGGTAATAACATTAAAATGCCCTTGAAAATTCATGCATGCAAGTCTGCTGCCTGAATAAAGTGGCCGGGTTTATAGGTAAATAAAAATACACCGTTAAAAAAAAGGAAAAGGAACCCTATTCAGGGCTATCATGAATAAAACTATGCGTGAAATTTTTTCCGGGGAACAATTCAAACTAATAGCAAGTAATAGGGAAAACAAAAAATTCTAATTGGAAAAAGGAGAAATTTCACGCGGAATTTTATTCATGATAAATAGCCCTGATCGTTTTCGCTGCGCCGTCTGTTTGTGACAGGTTATTTTCCCGAGAACCGTAAGAGCTACTTACCTGAAATTTGGAGTGTTTAGAAATTTGGCCGCTACAACAAATACAGGGTGGGCCAAAAGAAACCAAGGGGTGTAAAAGTTTAATAACTTTTTTGTTTATTAACTTTTTTTTTATTTTTTCTTTCAGATTATATAATATACAAAATGGAAATTTTTTTACACTAAGTATGAAAAATGATGTCTCTTAAATGACCACCGTTTTCAGCTTCGCACTGATGGGCTCTTTTTAGAGCATTTTCCATAACATCTTTCAAAACTTGTGGCTGTAGCGTTCGAATTTCTGCAACAATGTTTGCCTTGAGTTCAAGGATTGTCTCTGGCTTGTTCACATACACTCGCTCCTTCAAAAAACCCCAAAGAAAATAGTCGGGTGCTGTCAAATCTGGCGATCGTGGTGGCCAAATAATTTCCGAATTTCGAGAAATTATTCGCTCTCCAAAAATTTGACTTAAAAGTGCCATTGTGTCTCGGGCAGTATGGGCAGTGGCTCCGTCCTGCTGAAACCACATACCAGGTCTGTTTTCAAGAGCAGGACGTAAAAAATTTCCGCTCTCCATTTACGGTTACAGCACTTCCATCTTCATTCTCGAAGAAGTAGGGCCCCAATGACATTTTCAGATGTGATCCCACACCATACTGTACACCTGATGGGGTGCAATTGGCGTTGATGAATGGCTCTTGGATTTTGAGAACCCCAGAACCTACAGTTCTGCTTATTAACAAAGCCATTCAAATGAAAATGAGCTTCATCACTCATAATCAAATTTTCAATAAAGTTGATTTCATTTCTGGCCAACTCTTGAAATTTAACTGCAAAATTTAGACGTTGCCGATGATCTGCGGGTTTTAATTCTTGGACCAATTGCACCTTATATGGGTATAACTGTAAATCTTTTTTTAAAATGCGCCGTAGTGACGTACGAGACATTTCTAGCTGAGCAGAACGCCTTCTGCCAGATGTTTCTGGTGCTTCGTTAGCACTTTGCTGTACTCGTTCAATATTTTCCGCAGTGCGACTTAAACGTGGTCTACCGGTTCGAGGCAAATCTCTTACGCTGCCATGTTGGTGATGACGATTAATTAAGCAACGAATCATCGCTTCAGAGGGCGTTAAAATAATTGATCTCTGGTTTAAATAATAAAATTCTATTGTTCTGGTTCTCTGTTCAGTTGTGAACCTCTCCATTATAAATTCTCCAAGTGTTGTCTATAGTCATAATCTGAAAGAAAAAATAAAAAAAAAA